>CM046452.1:24394051-25011551 GCA_025506515.1 Flaveria trinervia
TGGTACAAAGTCATCAGTGAGCTTTCCTGATGAGGACAGTTTCCTCTTCTGCTCTATCTGTCTTTCAAATGTAAGCAGTTCCCATGAAGTTGGGTGAGAGATAGGCCATCCAGATTTGCACTGGAGCGTAGGACAATAGTGTATGTGTCCCATCTCTCAGGCAGTGATCTGAGGAATCTGTTGTTCATCTGGCTATTTGTGTATTCCTGTTTCACCATTTTTTAGCTCAGATATCAAGCAGGAAAAACACTCAAACTGTTGAGTTAGTGTCTCACCCTTTCTATGAGAGAATGTCTCATATTGTTGGGCAAGGATTTCTCTGTTGTCTTGCTAAGACCTCATCTGTGCCACCGAATTGTTCCTTCAGGGCATTCCAGAGATCATGAGCAGTTTCATGATGCATAGCCCAGAATAGATTTCATTAGGCAGTGCCATGGCCAGAATTCCATGGGCTTTAGCATCAATCTCAAACAGTTTCCGATCTTCATCAGAGTATTGTTCCTTCTTCTTCGGAACCATTTGATTGGTTTCCGGATTGTTCACCATAGGCTTATGTGGTCCATGTACCACAGATGTCCAACAACCTGAACTCTTAACAGACAGGTGATGAAGCATCTTCGTTGCCATATGTTATACTCGGTCCTAACCAGCATCGGAGGCTTGGTTGAGGAACCGTTATTGTGAGGATCATTAGAAGGAGTCGTCATCTCAGATTCAATCAAATTCGGTTAAGCTAAAACAGATTAGAATCAAAACACAACAACCAATTGAACCAAAAGAGATCTCAAAGTAAATGAACGAAAGCGACAGAAATTCAATAATCTATAACCAGTTCTTGCGAATACGCTAATTCAATCAAACACAGATATCAATTAGCAGTTTCAATGATCAATTGTTAGATCGATCAATTTAACCTGCTCTGATACCACTTGTTAGGATCAGTGATCTATGTTTGATTGATTAAAGAGTATAGCAGCGGAATTCAAACAATGAATTAGCCGATTCACAAGAACGAAACGATATTCAATGAAGAACAAAGACGGTTATAGAGAGAGAATTCTGCAAATATATTTCATTCAATATTCGCTTTCGTGGTACAGAATGTCACACTTACAATTAGGTCGACACCTCTTATATAAGAGATGTGACGTCTGCTGATGTCACTTGATAGTGACATCTACAGATTTATTACACTGAAACACAACTACTGAAGATGTCAAAACAGCTGACATCCCTTACAAAAATGCTAAGTGTTATCAGTTGTTATAACTACTGAAAAACATAAAACTACTGAAACTACAACGACTGAAGAACAAGCTCTTCAGTCGTTTTACAAAAACTGATATCACAACTACTGAAGAAGTACTCTTCAGCTGTTGTGACAAACTACTAAAACTTCAGTACTTGATCTTCAGACTTGAACTTCAGACGTTTCATCAGCTAATGATTTCAGTAGATATCATCAGCTGATGTCTTCAGTCTTTGTCTTTAGACTTTGTACATCAGTTGTTGATCTTCAGCACTTGTAAACTCTTCAGCTGCTGTACTTCAGTACTTTGAACTTCAGCTTCAACACTTGTATTCTTCAGCTGTTCAGCTTCAGTACTTGTGTTCTTCAGCTGTTGTACTTCAGCACTTTAGTTCTTCAGCTGTTGAAGTCTTCAGCACTTGATCTTCAGCCGTTGAAGTCTTCAGCACTTGTCAAACTACTGATGAAGCTTTCACCAGTTGTTGTGATACCATGTGGGACTTAGAGGTTTTCTGATCTTGGCTCATTGGTTCTTTTGGTCCAACAAAGCTTGTTGAAGCTTTTGCAGCATGGCTATCTTCTGAAGCTTCTTTCTTTTCGGAAGAAGTCTTCACCACCTTTTCTTCCAAAGCAGTCTTCTTCTGGGGAGGTTTTAAGGGAGCTTTCTTGTTCTTCGAACCTTAGTAGCTTTTGCTTCCGAAGCCATTTCCCTTCGGAAGAAAGAGTTTCTTTCGAAAGCAACCTGGCTTCCGAAACTAGCTTTCCCTTTTTCATCACTTGAACCGTTTGAAAAGGTCCATATGTGAAAGCTTCCTTGACTCCTTCTTTTCTAACATTATTTGCATAATGTGTGCTTGCAGGATTGTAGTAACAATCTTTTGCCATGTGGTTTTGCAGACCACACATTATTCATGCAATGTTAGTTCTTTGGGAATATAAGGGTTGCTGTTTCTTGGGCTTCTTTTCTTCATCAGCAACTTCTCCCTCCAACTTCTGATCCTTTGGTAGGACAGATGTGTTGGTATTACACTCTTTTCCTGAATTAGAAGTACCTAACACTTGGAATCCAGCTGAGATAAAGACACCCTTTTGCTTTGGGTCAATTTTTAGCTTGGACTCAGTCACCTTATTATTAGTTCTCCTAGCAGCTTTAGCTCTGCTTCTTCTGGCCTTAGTGGTTAGGATTTGTTCTTCATAGGAGGAGATGGGTACATCTATCTGTTCCTTCCTGTGGTGGCCACTATTGATGCTTCATCCTTCAACTCTAGAGAGGAAGCGTCAGCAGTTAGAACCTCTTACTCCTCAGTACCACATCTACGCTATCTAATAGACTCATAGGAGTGTGGTGGAGCAATTTCATTGGTTCCCAACCATCCTTTGTTTTGATAACAGAGTTTGGAATGGGAGGATGATGCAAGAATAGCTTGCAAGTTTTGCTCAGAGATAGCATGCTTCCTGGCCTGAGCCTCAGCAGTGACAAGTTGGGCTTGAGCCTCAGACAATTTGGATATTATATCTTTGATTTGAGTCTTGTAGTTGGTTTGTTCATGTTTTAAAAGAGATACAGTTTTCTCTAACTCCTTAATTTCTTTTGATAGTCAGATTCAACTCTTTTAAAATCATATTTTAAGATATTTAAAGACTCAATATCATATCTGATTTCCATGTTGTAATCCTGATAGAGTTTAACTTTAGCTATACAGGCTGGAGTGCAAATGTTCATATACCTGGGCATCATCTGTTCCGGCCATAAGAGCTTGAGCAGGAGTCACATCCTGTACCATGAACCTCCAGTTAACTTCTTGAGCCATTGTAGCTGTTTTAGTTGACTTCTCAGCGGGCTTTGAGGTTGAGGGATGTGTGGAGCCATGTGGGGTTCCCGGATTGGTCTTGGGAGCCTTGCATTCCCTTGCGAAGTGACCTAGTTGGTTACAGTTGTAACACTTTGCCTTGGTCTTGTCAAACCCGAACTTGCTGGTAGTTGGGTTTTGAGGGAAATTCCTTCCAGTTCTCTTAAAGAACTTCTTCACTATGTAAGTTAAAAGAGCCATTTGTTGGACAATGTCCGCATACTCTACATCATCTGGACTGAAACACTCAAGGTCATCAAAGCAGTATTGGAAATCATCAGAGTGTCCACTTCATGAGACAAAGGCACAACTTTCCTGAAAGGAGTTGTGTTGAGCCTGTTGAAACCTTGGAGTCTTAGGAGAAATGATGTAAGGTCCAGAAGAGCAGGATGGCTGCTAATAAGTCAGGTAATGCTGAGATTGTGGGGGTAATGAGCCTTCAACAACCATTAATGCATTGCTAGCAGGAAGACTCATGGGTCTTCTTGTTTGGTGGCCCTTCTTACTCTCCATCTCTAGGTGATATCCATCAAGGATGCCGTTGAGTTCAGTCATAGTGACAATGTTCAATTCTCTGTCCTCTTGATGGAGACATAGTAGAATGTCCACTCGTTTGGAAGAACACTCATGAACTTTCTAGTAAGATCTCTAAGTTCAGGAGTGATCTTTACAGACTGAGAAGAAGTGATAAGATCAATATACCTGAAGTACTGTTTGCTGAGAGTCTCTCTAGCAATATGAGTGAAGTTCTCAAACTGCTGCTTCAGCGAGTCCTTCTTTGAGTCATTGGAGCTTGAGTACATCTGATCAAGTGCATCAAACAACTCTTTGGCGGTTGTGCAATGCTCGAATCCCACCATAATGGAGTTCGGTATTGCAGTCATGAGAATGGTCATGGCATTGATGTTGATGTCCATCTTCTTTCTGTCTTCATCAGAGTAATCCTCTACAGCCTTTTCTATCATGGCACCGTTTCCACTAGGTGATGCCACCTTTGGATTATACGAGCCATGAACAATGGAGTTCCACATATTGTTTTCTTGATATCTAATGAAGCCTTCCATTCTCCTGCTCCAAGACCTGAAATTTTCAGGAGTAATGATGGGAGCCTTTGTCATGGTTCCTATCTCTACCTCGGACTTGTTAAGGGCCATTTGAGTGAGTGGGTTGTAGGGAGGAGTGAAAAATAGGTTTATTTGGATGGGTAGATCACGCAATCAAGAGCCTGAGAAGCTCTGATACCAATTGCAGGATCGATGTTTGTCACTAAACAGATTTGTTTTTCTCTCAAACTCACCTAGAACAACACTCGGGTGAAGACAGAATCAGTAAGAGTTGATCACAATATAGAAAGTAATAAAGAACACAGGAAGTAATTTTCAAGGTATTTTTATATATTGCTTCTCAACTCAATAATACATGACTCTTAAAAGCAGTAGTATGCAATGAGTTACAAAGAGAACCTATATGTAATACTATATACAGCCGGATATACTTTGATACCAGCTGAGATCCTATAGCTAAAGTCTATACTACAAGACTAAAGTTTAAGGTATCTCGGATAAAGTCTTATCTGAGATTTGGTAGTCAGGACATGTCCCTGACTTACCTTTTGTCACCAACTAAAGTTGGTAACTTGTACTTTCATGAAAAAGTGAATAGTGGAATAAAGTATGGTCAACTGTATCGTTCTTTAGGAAGAAGCCATACAGTATCAGAGGTCTGCAACGGAGTGTCAGAGACCATACTTGTGTCCATTGGTTCATAGCAGTGTCTTTTGAAGGTTAAGTGTCATCAGAAGAGTACCAAAGCCACTGATACTTCAGAAGAGACTGCTTCTTCCAAGGCTTGGACACTTCTTCCTTTCATCAAACTTCAGAAGTGTTCTTCAGCTTATTTGAACTTCGGAAGTATGCACTTGATTTCGGAAGTAGAGTTCTGTCTTTGGAAGTTGATCTTTCACTTTGTCTTCGAAAGAACTCTACAACCTTTGGAAGTTCCATGTTAAGCTTCAGAAGCCTTTGCATGCAACACCAAAATTATCTAAGTGACTTAGTTTTGGTTATATTAGCCTTCTTCTTGATCCAACAATTATAGTTAAACCTAATGTTTGGGTTTGATTCCAAGGATGGATAATCATATTTTTTCTTTATTTGTAAAATAGTAATTAAGTTTTAGTATTGTTTTAATTAGATCACTCATAAAGTTTTTTGTTCCAATCAGGTGACTTGGTAAAATTTTTGTTCGAATCAGGTCACTCGGTAAAATTTTTGTTCGAATCAGGTCACTAAAGTTTTAGGATTGTTTTAATTAAGTCATTCATAAGTTGCAAAAAATTGAAGTTTTCTTAAAAAATCATCAATTTTATAAAAAAACTGAATTATGTAACACCCCGAATTTATATTTAAACGAAAGGAAAAGAAAAGTAAATAAAAAGAATAGAGATTATGCACAAGAGGAGGGGGAAAAAGTGTACAAAGTCAAAACCTTATTATTTTAAGGATTTAAGGGGCATGGTCGCCCATATCAAAAGCAGAAAGTTGTTTTTGCTCTCGGAGGAAGAAAGAAGAGAGGGAGAGCCCTGGTTCTAGAGAGAGAAAAAGGAAGAAGCAGCTGCAAAGGTAAGTCTTCTATTCTATGAGCTCGATTTCAGCTGGGTTTCGAGTTCTTGACCGAAGTTCTTGGTGTTTAGTGTTTGTTTTTGGGATTGAAGAGCAGAATCGAAGGTGGGTCTTGAACTGGAAGAGTGTTGCTCAAAGGTTGCTCAAGGTGAGTTTCTGGAACCCTCTTTTACTGATTTTAACCTTGTTTAGGGCTATTATGCGTATAAAGTAAACATTTTGAAAGAAACCGTGGGTTTACAGCTTTATATTTGAAATGATGTATGTATGTATGTTATAGTGATGATTATGGGTTAGTGATGATGTTTAGCATGATTAGATGGCCTTAGTATGTTAGATATGTGTTTGGGTATGATTAGAATGATAATCAGGTGATGTTGATAACATAGAATGTTTTGATGAACATGAACAGTCGCTCATACGCCCAAACAGTGGCCCATGCGTCCAGCATGAGTGGCCAGACGTCTAAGTGTTGGCCATGCGCCCAAGAGTGGGTCATGCGCCTAAATAGTGGCCCATGTGCCCAGCATGTTGACCACGCGTCTAAGTGTTGGCCATGCGCCCAGAGGGGGTCCATGCACCTAAATAGTGGCTCGTGCGTCTAAGTGTTGGCCATGCGCGCAAGAGTGGGTCATGCGCCTAAACAGTGGCCCATGCCTCTAAGTGTTGGCCATGCGCCCAAGAGTTGACCATGGGCCTAAATAGTGCCCATGCGCCCAGGTGATTGAAACGGCTAAGTGTTGATGCTCCTATACAGGTGCCATGCACCTGCATAGTGGCCATGCGCCTGAACAGGGCAAAAGCGCCCCGATAGTGCCCATGCGCCCAGACTGTTTTACATTTAGAATTTTTATGCCCATGCACCTGGAAGGTCCCACACGCCCAATTTGGACTTGAGGTTTTCTAAATGGATCTTAAGGGGTAATATGGGGAGATAAGCATGGTTATGATGTGATGGCTTATGTTTGATGTATGTTATGCATGTATGATGTGCCTATATGGTGATGATGTATGTTATGATTATGTATGTTCCTTATTATGTATGTATGTCTTCCCTTGGCTTTACGTTGAACGTTAATGAATGTAATGAAAGTATTATGTAACGTAAAGTGGAAGATAATGAAAACAGGAACATAATGATAGAATGCATGCATTAATAAAAGAGAAAGTATAGAAAGGCTTGCAAGCAATATATACAGAGGTGCATGGCTCTAGATGCCTTAAGCTCTACCGAGTGAGGTTCAGCAAATCCTAAAGTGTGCAAGCAAGGGTTCCAGTCTTTGTGACTGACCTTCAGTGGTGTTACCCATTTCGGTGGGGGTGTTGCCCATGTCGATGGGAGTTTGACCCATTTCGGTGGGGGTGTTACCCATTTCGGTGGGGGTGTTACCCATTTCGATGGGGGTGTTGCTACCCATAATGTTGGGCGTGAAATACATCACGGTTACCCGAGTTATGTATAACTTCGGGGGTGTGGCGTAAAGCAAAGCATAGGTATGAGGTGAGCAACTCTGTGTCGCAACAGACTCGATAGAGGTCTTCCACCATGAGACGAGATAATGAGGTGAGCGACTTTGTGTTGCAATAGACTCGGATAGAGTTCAATCCCTGTGATTGACTCATATGAGATTTTTGTCGCGTATCCCGGTGATGTGTCAATCTTCGGACATGAGTCGGGGGTTTGTGAGCAGGCCCCAACACAACATCAGCTTTCGAGCATGAGTCGGGGATATTGCATGAGACAAGATTGTAGGAAGAGAAGTGAACGATAATGTAATACGTTGAACGAACAAAGTTAATGAATGTAATGATGAAGATAATAATGATATTATCTGTATGTACGTATGATGCATGATCACGAACAATTGTAAAGTATAGTATGAATTGAATTAAAGTAAAGGACGGTTTTAACAAGGATAAGTATGTTTTATTATAAAACTAAAACTCACTCAGGGTTGCTGACTTTTGTATGCATGATAGTTGGCAGGTACATGTTGATGCTCAGGAGTTACAGGCATGGATGCATAAGCTACTGGGAGCATTTTGAGGCTGGCATCCGTATTTTGACATGTCTTTGTATTTTGAGATGAAAACAAATGTTTTAAATGAATGAAATGACATGTTTTTAGTTACTAATGAAAGTTTTATATTCCGCTGCAAAATAAGTGTACGTTTTAAATTTTTTTATGTGCAATGAATGACCAACTGTGAGGTGCTTGGGAATGGGGCCTTACAAGTTGCTATCAGAGCATAAGTTTAAGTGAATTGGGTAAATATTTTGAAAAACCTAATCATAAACTGAGAATCGGACTAAAAGGAAAAGGGATGCCAGTCCTATTAGCTACGTGCTCGCAGGTAAAGGTTTTATCTAAATGTTTAAAGTAAGTAAACGTTAACCGGCGTTATGTGTGCATGTTATATGGCTTGTGTGCTTTTGTGTAGATTTAGATACTGATGTAGTCAGGATAGGAAGTACTTGGGGTAGGAAGAGTAAAGTAAGTGGCTAATCACAACTGGCCACTGTAATTAGGGACTTACTATACTTGACATAAACTGAGTGTTACCTTGAATGATCGTGTTAGTGTTTGAATCTTATAGTGTATTAGAAGATGGCTGGTGGTAGATCTTTGAAAGCTTCACGAGGAGGAGGCGGTGGTGGACGTGGTGCTGAACCACGGGTCACAAGAGGAAGGTCTAGGGCTGAAAGAGTAGTGCATGAAGAACCCGAGACCCCTCATTAGGAAGGCAGTGATGAGAATGCTAATCAGAGGGCCTCGATGAGAGAGGCAGTCATGGAGGAAGTGCATCAGGTCATGCAGACGATTCTACCGTTTGTGGTGACCGAAGTTATAAAGGCTGTTAGAGATGAGGAGAGACAGGAAAGGGGTAGACCTTTGGGCGGAAGGAGACGACCTGAGACTGAAACGGTTTTCTTCGATGACGAAGAGGAAGAAGAGGAAGAGCTTGCGCCGGAGGCGGCACGAGGCTGTAACTATGGGGCGTTTCAAAGGTGCAAGACCCCTACCTTTGATGGTAACGACACTGCTGCTACTGCTCACCGACGGGTGAGAGAGATGGAAGTGGTATAGAATATCAGTGAGAGTCGGGAGGATCAGAAAGTAAAGTTTGCTACCCATTCTTTTGTGGACTCAGGATTGTGTTGGTGGGACAATATTGTCTAGGTTGAGGGAAGCAAGGCTATCAAAAGGATGAGATGGCCGGAGTTGAAAATGCCAGTGATTGAGGAGTTATGTCCTCATCGTGAGATGGATAAAGTTGAGAGGGAGTTCTTGCAGCTAGAGGCGGGCACGATGAGACATAAGCAATATACCGCTAAGTTCCACGAGATGGCACGTCTGGTGCCGGATCAGGTGACACCTCTTTCGCGAAAGATCAAGAGGTATATTCAGGGCTTGCGGTGGACATCCGTAGGCACATAATCGCTGCCTGACCGAGCACGTTTAGGTCGGCGGTTGATTTGGCGGGGAGATTGTATGATGAAAGATCTGTGATGCTGACTGAAAGTAGGAAGAAAGGAGAGGGTGATCAAGAATAGAACGGGAAGCGATTGGGACGTGGTGGAGCCGCTACAGGTGACAAAGGTGCACGAGTGGATGATCAGCGTGTGGTCATAACTGGTACGGGGTCGAAAAGGTGTGACAAGTGTCGACACTGGCACCCCAGGGAATGTAGATTGGGGGGCAATGTCTGTTTCCGTTGTGGGAGGACCGAACATGTGGCTTGGAGAGTTCTTCTTTTCATCATACTTCGGAAGTGGTATTTACTTTATTCTTCTAAGACTTGAACTTCGAAAGTATGCACTTGTCTTCGGAAGTAGAGTTCTGTCTTCGGAAGTAGAGTTCTGTCTTCGGAAGTTGATCTTTCATTTTGTCTTCGGAAGAACTCTACAACCTTCGGAAGTTCCATGCTAAGCTTTAGAAGCCTTTTGCATGCAATAACAAAATAACTTAAGTGATAAAGTTTTGGTTGCATTAGCCTTCTTCTTGACCCAACAAACTCCCCCTAGGCTGATGCTACCAAAACTTCACTTGTCTCGACTTCCCAAAACTTTCAGCACCAAGGAGAGTAAATATTTGTCTTTCTCCTTGTTCTTCCCTGATGTGGTGCTGAGAAGTTTGTACAGATCCTTAGTAGACAGGAAATCCATTCTGTCACCTTGGATAACATGTACCCTTTGTTGTTTCCCTCTGAAAAGAGTTAGTTGATAGGAACTATAGTCATATTCCCATCGAACTATAGGTTCCATTCAGGACCTTACACCATCTGTAGAAAGGCAGTACCTTTGGTGAGAGATCTTTCCTTGTCTTCCTGTCTTCTCAACTTCAACTCTTCTTCAATCTTTGCCTTTGCAGTTAACTCAGCTAGATGAAGACTGCTGAGATGATTTCTGATGAGTGCAACAGTTTCAGAGTTGGAGGGGTTGGAGAATGGCTTCTCTGCTAGCTCAGCAATGTCGAACCTGTTGGATTGTAGCAGAGAGGTTGCATTGAGTTTATTGACTTCACCATTATCCCTTTCCACAACAAAGTTATGAGAAGGTTCATCGAACCTCCACTGGATTATCTTCCTTCTAGGCGCAAGAGACTGACTAGGAATCTTGTCCTCTTTCTTTGTATCCAGCAGAGTCACCAGTTTCCTTCTAGCTTCTTCTCTTCATCATTCAAAGAATCTAAGTTGAGTCCCAGAAGTCTCGCAGCCTGGTCCAAAGTTCCTCTAGGCAAATCAAGGAATTTATCTCTTGTGAGGTAACTTGAAGAACCATCAACATAGATGATGTTGACTGAGTCTTCTACACAAGAGACTTCGCTTAGAGTAGTGCAGTTGATGAGCTTCATCTTGATTGCCTTAAACTCCTGAAGGGAGAGATGTTGAGAAGGCTGAGGGGATGCTCTGGATGGTAATTAGGTAGGTTTAGGTTCAGAGGTTCTGGCTAGTGTTTTGGGTTGGGTGATGGGAAGTTTGGGTGATTGAGGTGAGGGAGTAGGTGAGGGTAGTGATGTGGGTTCAAGGGTGAAAGGTTTAGGTTTAATGGTGAATGGTAAGGGTGAAGGTTCAGGTTGTGGTTGGGTGGTAGCAGTGAAGGTCGTCCCTTTTACCCTTCTATACATCTCTTTCCTTTTCCCCATCGGATGTCAGCCTTAATTTCACTGACAATCCGTTGGAGTGTCCTTTCAGACATAGGACCCACCTACCTCCTAGAGATTCCATGAGCCCGAAGATAGTCCTTCATCCAGGCTTTCTTAGTGAGCTTCTTGGAGGCAGTGACCCTGGCTTCTTCTTCTTCCTTCTTCTTCTTCTCTCTGGCCTTTTCCTTTGCAGCCTTTTTCCTTTCTTTCTCCATTTGATCCTGCTCTTTGTTGTAGAGCCAGAGGATCGTATCATCGTTGTGTGGAGAAAGTTCTTGAAATTCAAAGCCTCTAGAGAGTAAGAAGTTCACCCTGTCTCTCCTTTGCTGCAATTCAGCCTCCTTCTGTTTCTTTTCCTCTTCTTTCTCCAAGGCCAACCTAGCTTCTTCCTCAAGTTTCAGCCTGGTTGCCTTCTCCAGATCCACCAACTCCTCTAATGGTAGCAAGAGTGTTTCTTCATTGGTAGCTCCCATTTCAATGAGCTGGTCAATAATCTGCTCTCTTCTTTTATTGATGACAACCTCCTGATTGGAAGCAGCTGCTTTTGTACTGGCAGCTAGCAGCTTCTCAGTCTGAAGTCTTCCTTTCTTCTTGAGTTTCTCAATCTTCTCCTCTTCCTGAAGCTTTTCCACAATCATCTTCCTTTTTCCTTTGTCTTTTGAAGATTCTGACTATGGTGGTTCTTGGAGAGAGGTTACTGATTATGAGAGAGGCAGAGATGGTGTCTGGGATGGAGGTGGAATTGGAAAGTACTCACTTCTCACCTTAGATGCCATTTCCAGGATTGCATCTATGATGATCAGTTCCTTGGATAGGGAGGTTAAGCCTATAGACCAGAGACTTTGGTTGATGTCTACAGGCATTGAGCCTCTGGTGGGGCTTCCCTTGTTGGCAGCTCAGAAGAGTGTAGATACTCATTTTGAGGGCTGTTGGTTTGGGTATCGGGCTCTTGGGTTTGAGACTGAGGAGGCTCAAATCCCAAATTGAGGTCATAAAGAAGGATGGAGAAACCTCTGACTGAGTGGGAGCCCATGTTTCCACTCTAGTCTTTTTGGATTGAACAGGAGGGGCTTGTTCGATCAGAGTAGATTGAACAAGGGTTCGTTTGGGGTGTATTTGATAAGTGATGGTGATGGGTAGAGAACGTAGTGTTGGCATTGTGGTGGTGGTTGCTGGTGTGGGTTCATCACCTGTGGGGTCAACAGGGATGTCACCAGGAGCTATGCGCTCAATCATACTTGGAAGCAGAATGGTGTACCTTCCAGTAAAGTTGGTGGATACCTTCTTCAATGTCTTGAAGATGGTAGGCCACATGTGGGGAATAGTCAAAGCAGCTGCACAGACAAGCATGCTTTGGTCCAACTCACAGTTGATTATGTGTTGAAGGAATCTAGGATACATGAAGAATGCCTCCCTTTGCAGATTCCCTATCAGATTTGAGAACACAAATCATGAGTAATTGAAGCTCAGGCCTCTCACCAATCCATGAACTAAGCATCCTAGTTCATAAGGGATTTGATCCCATCCTCTGGATTTGTTGGACAAGCAATAAAGAACAACATGCAGGAGGAACTTCCAATTGTAGGAGAAGTTGAACTTGTAAACAGTCGACCTGCTGATGTCTCCACCATATCCCATTAGGATATAAGTGCTATCCAAGTCTTCCTTTGGGAATTCAGTAGGAACTCCTTCATTATGAAGCTCAAGGTGCTCCCTGATGAGTTGTTCAGTGACGATCAACTCCCGTCCACAGATGCTGGACCGCAGTACACGAATCCCATTTTGGTTTCGACCTGACCATTTCCCTAAAATTCTGCCATTTGTTTGGAGTAAATAGTGGGGTTAACAGTAAGGGCAGTGTAGTAGGTTGATTGGGTGAGAGAGGAGATAATTTCAGAGAAGTTAGCATCTCTTGAAGAATCAAGAAGTGTGACTTGGTTGTGCTGAGGGTTGAGTGCCATTTGAGAAAGGTGAATGTAGTTGATTTTGAGCTTGGGTAAAGTTGGAGAGCAGAAATTTCTAGGGCAGTAAAATTTGCAAGTAAGAAAATAAAATTGAATAGTTGAGATTATTTAAAAGATGGTGGTAAGGCGGTAATGGAGGTTAGGATAAGGTGATGTGATGGTTTAGAGGATGAATTGACAGTGGCGGTAAGGTTAGAATCAATTAAATAATCCAACATCATTAACAAAATCTTTGCTTTTTACAGTGTGGGGCCTAAGAGATTTACGTTACACAGTAGAATCTCTCTTCTGAGTGGAAAACATTTCCAAGGTAACTTGTTTCCGAAGGCAATTCCTACTTCCGAAGCCAAAACTTTGCTTCTGATGGTTAGAGTTGCTTCCGAATGGAGAATTTGTAAGTCTCGGAAGTAGATCTGATATGCAATCAATCGCTTCTTCCGAGGCCAAAAATTTTTCCGAGAAGAAAGTTATCCTTTGAGAAATCTTGCTTCGGAAGATATGAGAATGTCTTTCGAGGGTTAATTTCCCTTCGGAAGGAATTTACACTTAGAAAATTTTGGAGAGAACTTCTTATAACAGGGCTTAAATTGTATTGACACAAAACTTACATATTAAAAAGGTTTTCAAAAGAGATTAAATTAATCAATGTTTATCATCCCAATAGCTGTTATGAGATACTTAAATCTTTGTTCATCAAATGCTTTGGTGAACAGATCAACATATTGTTCATTTGAGTCAACTTTGATTAGTTTAATCAGATTTTTCTCATGAATATCTCTAATGAAATGATACCTGATGTCAATATGCTTTGTCTTGGAGTGCTTCACTGGATTATCAGTAATTGAGATAGCACTGTTGTTGTCAATATGGATAGGAGTACTCATAAAGTTGAATCCATAGTCTAACATCTGATTTTGAATCCATAGCAGTTGAGCACAGTAGCTAGCAGCAGCAATGTATTCAGCTTCAGCAGTTGATGTAGAGACACAGGATTGTTTCTTGCACTGCCATTAGATGATCCTTCCACCAAGAAATTGACATCCTCCTGATGTTGATTTCTTGTCAACATTCCAGCCTCCATAGTCACTGTTAGAGTATCCATAGAGATTGAAATCTTTGTTTCTGGGATACCAGAGACCTAGTTTAGGTGCTCCTTTGAGGTATATGAGGATTCTCATAACAACAGCTAGGTGAGACACCTTTGGAGCAGCCTGATATCTTGCACAGATATAAGTAGCAAACATGATATCAGGTCTACTAGCCGTGAGATACATTAGAGAACCAATAATTGCCCTATACTAATGTTGATCAGTATCCTCCCCCTCAAGGTCAGGACAAAGATTATGGTTTCTAGGTATGGGTGTCTTGGCAGGCTTGAAATATTTCATTTCAAATCTTTCTAAGATGACAGAGACATACTTAGATTGATTAATGAAAAACCCTTCCTTCATCTGCTTTACCTGAATTCCAAGGAAAAAAGTCCATGTTTCCCATTGAACTCATCTCAAACTTTTTCTTCATAATGCTCTCAAAGTCCTTACACATTTGGTCATTTGAGGAACCAAATATGATGTCATCAAAATAGACTTGAACGAGCAAGATGTCCTTTCCAGATTTTCTGATGACGAGAGTCTTATCATTGGTACCTCTAATGTAGCCATTCTTTAGAAGAAACTGAGACAAAGTCTCATACCACAACCTAGGTGCTTGGTGCAGCTCGTACAGACCTTTATCCAACTTGCACACATAGTTGGGGTGCTGTGGGTCTTCAAATCCTGGAGGTTGGCATACATAAACTTCCCTATCTATATCCCCATATAGAAATGCACACTTGACATCAAGTTGATAGACAGTGAAGTCCTTGGATGCAGCATAATCAAGAAAGATCCTAACTGCCTCAAGTCTTGCAACTGGTGCAAAAGACATCAGTATAATCAATCCTTCCTCTTGAGTGTATCAATGAACTACAAGTCTTGCTTTATTCTTGATGATCAAGCCTCTATCATCTCTCTTGTTTCTGAAAACCCATTTGGTGCCTATAGGTACTTGACCAGATGGTAGCGGACATAGGTTCCATACTTCTGTCTCTTGAATTGAAGTAGCTCCTCTTGCATCGATTCAATCTAGCTACTATCTTTCAAGGCATCTTCTACCGTCTTAGGTTACATTTGAGATAGAAAGCATGAGTATAAGCAGACGTTTCCTTGATGAGTCTGTCCTCATGTTCTCACACCTTCAGTGACATCCCCTATGATGTTCTCAGTTGGATGGGTGTTGTGAATCCTAAGATGAGGAATCACTTCCAGTTGCAGAGATAAGTCTAGGTTGGACATATTCTGCTTAGAACTAGAACACTCTGTTGAGCTGTTGTTTCAAAGTCATTCAATGAGGACTGATTGAATTAATGAGAAACATCATCAATTGTTGGTTGTGAAGTAGTATCAATAGTTTTCTGTTCCTTCAAAATACTACTTCCCTCTGCCTGGTGCTGTGGTCGATCACCTGATGAGTTTTGAGGTTGAGTAAGTGATTCACTTATTGAAGCTTCACTGTTCCTTGTTATAGTTAAACTATCAGATCTTTGAATAATGGAAGCTTGATGTATTGTAGCACATGGAGAATTTGGACTAGGTCTGGGAAGCTCAAACAATTGATCATTAGCTGTAGCATCAGCATCATTTTGAGCATTTGTTCCAACTAAAACATTCTCACAAGATGGTTTAGAATAGTTTGGAAACAATTCTAAATAAAAATTATGATCAGGGCCATTCCCCCTAACACAAGGAGTGTGCTTATTAACAACTATATTGGATGACTCCTCAAACTGTTGATTCTTAATGTTGTATACTCTGTAAGCTTTGGAGCTAGAAGAATATCCAACAAAGATAGCATCATCTGACTTTTCAGCAAATTTTGCTAAATTTTCCTTTGTGTTAAGTATGGTACACTTGCTGCCAAAGGACCTTAGAAAGCCAATGAATGGTGGCCTCTTGTTCCATAGCTCATAAGGGGTCTTTCCATGTGGCTTAACTACAAGAACTATGTTCTACACATAGCATGTTGTGCTGAGTGCCTCTTCCCAGAATGTTAGAGGTAGCTTTGAATCAGCTAACATATTTCGAGCAGCCTCAATAAGTGTCCTATTCCTCCTCTCAGCAACACCATTTTGTTGAGGAGTTCGGGGAGCACTATATTATCTGGAAATCCTTTTTGAATTACAGAATGAATCAAGAACGAAGTTCTTAAACTTAGTCCCTTAATCATTTCTAATGATTTTAACCTTGTGAGAAATTTGATTTTCTATTTTAAGAATAAAATATTTTAATGTTTCAGCAGTTTCATCTTTAGTTCTTAAAAAGAATACCCATGTGAATCTTGTAAAATCATCAACTATCACAAGGCAGTATGATTTCCTTCCAATGCTGATTATACTTGTGGGACCAAAAAGATCCATGTGCAATAAGTGTAATGGAGTAGTGATAGAGTTAACACATTTGGATTTATTAGATATCTTGTGTTGTTTCCCTTTCAGGCATGCAACACAGTTATCTTTGCAGAAAAACTCCTTTTTAGGCAAACCATGTACCAAGTTATTTTTAGCCAATTTATTCATTGTTTTAAAATTTACATGACACATACGTTTATGCCACAGTGTTGACTCATCATCATTAGCTTTGGAAAGAAAGCATGATACTTCACCCATTGGGGAAGCATTGTTCATATCAAGCTTGTACATATCCCCTTTTCTGGGAGATCTAAGAAGCACCAATTCCGAAGGAATTGTCATCCCAGGTTTGAGGATATGCACTCATGTTTTGTGAAAAGAATTTGGTGCTTTTGATCACAGAATTGAGAAACACTTAACAGATTGTGTTCAAGCTACTTGACAAAGTGGACTTTGTCAACTTTTACATTACCGTTGGATATACTCCCTCTGCCAGAAATATATCCTCTGGCCTCACCTCCAAATTGGACAGGACCTCCATCATAGTTCTGAAACTGTTGAAGGAGAGATCTGTTCCCTGTCATGTGCCTGGAGCATCCACTATCTACAATCCATACATTGTTGTTCTTGTCAAATGGATGTCCCTACACATAAGATGAGATTGTTAGTTTTGTTTGGAAGCCCAAGCCTTGCTGGTCTCGGGATCTTCCAAGGATAATGACATAATTGAACTAAAAGTTATGCATGGGTGTTCAATAGAGGTCTTTGAAGAAGAGGTTCAGGCTGCAGCATCTTCCTTGATCTTCCAGTCCACCCTTTGGCTGACCTTGGAGGATGAGCTTGTTGAAGCTTTTGCAGCATGGCCTTCTTCCAAAGCTTCTTTCTTTTCGGAAGAAGCCTTCACCACCTTTTCTTCCAAAGCAGTCTTCTTCTTGGATGGTTTCAAGGGAGCTTTCTTGTTCTTCTGGACCTTAGTAACTCTTGCTTCCGAAGCCATTTTCCCTTCGGAAGAAGGAATTTCTTCCGAAAGCAACCTGGCTTCCGAGACTAGCCTTCCCTTTTTCATTACTTGAACCGTTTGAAAAGGTCCAAATGTGAAACCTTCCTTGACTACTTCTTTCCTAACATTATTTGCATAATGTGTGCTTGTAGGATTGTAGTAACAATCTTTTGCCTGTGATTTTGCATGCATGTTAGTCTTTTGGGATAGTGAGGGTTGCTGTTTCTTGGGCTTTTTTCTTCATCAGCAACTTTTCCCTTCAACTTCTGATCCTCTGGTAGAACAGGAATGCTGGTATTACATTCCTTTCTTGAATTAGAAGTACCTACCACTTGGAATCCAGCTGAGATAAAGACACCCATCTGCTTGGGGTCAATCTTCAGTTTAGACACAACCACCTTCTTGGTAGTTCTTCTAGCAGCTTTAGCTTTACTTCTTTTGGCTTTAGTTGTTAGGATTTGATCTTCACAGGAGGAGATGGGTACATCTACCTGTTCCTTCCCTGTGGTGGCCACTATTGATGCCTCATCCTTCAACTCTGGAAAAGAAGGGTCAGCAGTTGGAACCTCTTGCTCTTCAGTACCATATCTAGGCTGTCTAATAGACTCATAGCAATGTGGTGGAGCAAGTTCATTGGCTCCCAACCCTCCTTTGTTTTGATAACATAGTTTGGAACGGGAGGATGATGCAAAAATAGCTTGGAAGTTCTACTCAGAAATAGCATGCTTCCTGGCCTGAGCCTCAGCAGTGATAAGCTGGGCTTGAGCCTCAGACAATTTGGATATCAGATCCTTGATTTGAGTCTTGTAGTTGGTGTGTTCATGTTTTAAAAGAGATACATTTTTCTCTAACTCATCAATTTTCTTTTGATAGTCAGATTAAGCTCTTTTAAAATCAGATTTTAGAATATTTAAAGACTCAATATCAGATCTGATTTCCATATTGTAGTCGTGATAAACTTTAACTTTAGCTATACAGGCTGGAGTACAAAGATGTTCATATACCTGGGCATTATCTATTCCGCCCATGAGAGCTTGAGCAGGAGTCACATCCTGTACCATGAAGCTCCAATCAACTTCTTGAGCCATGCAGCTATTTCAGTTGACCTCTCAGTGGGCTTTGAGGTTTAGGGATGTGTGGAGGCCTGTGGGGTTCTCGGATTGGTCTTGGGAACCTTGCATTCCCTTGCAAAGTGACCCACTTGGTTACAGTTGTAACACTTTGCATTGGTCTTGTCAAACCCGAACTTGCTGGTAGTTGGGTTTTGAGGGAAATTGTTAGGACCTGGTATTTGACCGAAATACCTGGAGATCACGTGTAAACCAGATCAAATAGTGTGGAATCCTATTTGATTGGCGATCCAATTAGTGAGAACACACGAAGAATCAATCAAGGATTGAAACTAACGTTAGAAATCGATTGGGAATCGATCTAATGTGTTCTATGAACTTGGAGAACGATTTAGAAGGTTTCTGGACGGCTAGGGTTCATCTGGAATCGTAATTGATCGAGAGTTATTATTTTTCATGAATTGAGTTGTATTTATAGGTTGGTATTATTCAATCGTGCGACTGAACCATTAGTCTGGTTCAGTCGTGCGATTGAACCATGCGATTGATTCATTCGTACGACTGAGTGTTCAGTCGTGCGACTGAGCCAATCTTATGTTACAGTCGTACGACTGATCCAGTCTCTGGTTCAGTCGTGCGACTGAGTCAATCGTGTGAAGTTCTTCATGCTTATGGTTCATTCGCATGAGCCATTCGCATGGGAACTTCATTAAGTTAAGTTTGAATGTTTTAGTTAATTAATATAACATAATGTGCAACCATTCAAATAATCATAAACCCAATCAATTTAGTCACGACTCATTAATGAGCTATTAAACATTATAACTAACAGACTATCAATATCATTTCATTAATCAAACCAAACAAGAACTATTACATCACATATCATGATCTAGGGACATACATGTATCAACAAACTCCCCCTTGGACCTAGATCTCTCTAATGTCTTGTTTTCTTCATTACCTCCTCATATTTCTTGTACTTGTCCTCCTGTGTGACTCCCGCGTGAATATCAAACGCAAAGCAAAGTGGTATAACGTTTTGGAACTGGAGGGCTTGTACAATGTCTTGTGTGTCATAGAACAGTGGCCACTTGTATAATGTATATACATCATTAGCAGACAAGTTGGTTAGCCACATTGGGTCGAATATCCCGATGGTATCCATTTGGCCTCTTTATTCAGAACTATGACAGCTTCAGCAGTTCTCCAATCAAAGTACCACCATTTGAAGTGTGGAGTGAAGTCCTGTGGCATTTCCCTGAGAGGGATTCTCGACATAGTGCACGGAGGACTCCACTTCAACACAATCTTTGGTTTTCCAGTAATGGCATCCATCTCAGACCTTCTAATATACCTTGTAGGTTGTTGAGGTCTGAAGTTAATCCACCTGGTGTGGTACTCTTTCTTTAGGGCAGCCTCAAACCAGCCTGACATCTTTCTCGGGTCAGCATACAACAGCTTCAATTTGGCCAGCTGGTTTAGCTCAAAACCTGGTAGAGTCTTTAGATCATGTGGAAATAAAGTACTCTATGCCCTTCTCCCTCTTAACGGCATAAACGTTAAGATCATGAAAATATGCCCATGCTATAATCCTGCCTGACACCGTAAGATGTTTTGACGATGTAGAACTTGGTGTAGGCATCCCTCTTCGGTGCAGCACGTTGGGCTCTAACTTCTTTAAAACATTCAGCCCACTCAGCCTTTCGAATGTCTACGTCATCATTGAGGCTTGGGCGGTTCCTTCGGTCTTTCCTGTTTCCTGCTCCATCTTTTCTAGTACCTCAAACATATCACTGACTAGGGACTCTCACCCAGTGGGGACCAAATTACCCTCGTTGTCAGCGTACTGAGGGTACTCTTCAGCAGCAATATCTTCAACCTCAACTTCATAACGTCAGTAGTTCGTCGTCACTGGTTGAATCAACTGTTGGAGCATCCTTGACAATTTCATCAGGATTGAGTCTGAACATCTCTGCCAGTTGCTCGTTAGATAGGTCGTGAATTATTTCACCTTCTTCAGGTGTATAACTCACTGACCTTCTCACACAATCCCTTGCAGATCAAGAAATTGTGAGTTGAGACATGACCTTTGAAGGGGAGCAATATCAAACTCATCTCTGTTGTACATTGGATCTGTTTGATTTACACATTCACACTCAAATCATTAGTAATTTATCAAACAAAATGCATTAACTTAATATAAAAATTTAGTACATGGTTTTTCAATACAGAGTACAAAAGTAAATAAATACATAAACATCTACTATTTACTTTTATCCTGAATGCTAGACTCTTCACGTGAAGGTGCAGAAGCAGAAGCTGACTGATCTTGTCTGTTCTTTGTTCTCTTCTCTTGTGGAGCTGAGACAGATTCAGCTGCTTCTCTTCTTCAGTGTCTTCATCTTCAAACCACTCTTCGGTTTCTCTTCATCAGTATCACTTCATTATCATCATCATCATCATCTTCATTATCTCTGTCTCCATCCCTTATCTTTAAAGGTTCCTCCTTTGATCCTTTCAATTTCAGCAAAATGGTCCTCTAGCTTTTCCAACTCGTCTATTTGCTTACCTGCTGCGACACTTTGAGCTCGGAGTTGGTCCATCTGAGTGCTCTGAGCAGCCAATTGCTGGGCCTGCTCCTCAATTACTCGATCCTGCTCTGCAATTTTATGCGATTGTGTAGCAGTCAGGTCGGTAAGCTGGCGGATCTGAGTCATCTTTTCCTCATCCGCCGCCAGCAATCGCAACACCATTCTATTAATGCTGACAACTGTTCCTCTACCCTGATTGGAGGTAGAGGAGATCTATAGGTGTGTGAGGGATAGGATGAAGGCTCGGTTTGGTTGGTGGAAGTGGTGGTGGTGGTGGTGGTGAATATCGGGTCAGGTCGGGATGATAGTGGTGTGTGAGTGTGGTGTGAATGATGTAGTGGAGGCTGGGATCTGTTGTGTGGTGGTCGGTCTGGTGGTGTCTGCGGTTGCTGTGGGGGAAGGTATGGTGGTAGATGGTATGTCTGAAGAGGTGGTAGTGGTGGAAGGTATGGTGGATGGGTGGAAGTGGTGGATGTGGTAGTGATAAAGGTTACCCTACGCTTCTTCTTAGGTTTCTGCCCATGGGGTTGAGCCATCCGTTTTCCTACGTTCCTTCGAGGTGGATGCTCCCCCTCCAATCCCGCCTGAGGACCCCGGAGCATAAGTTGGATCAGTTTTGTATCTCCGGAGCCTCTCGGTTGTTCACCAACAACCCTCAACCCATGTTCTGTGGGAACAACTTTCCTTCCCACAGTTCGGGTCAGTGGCTCCTCATGATTCATCCTCCTCTCTCGTTAAGAACAAAATCTTGATGAAATCCTGCTGACTCAGTTACTTCAGCAGTGAGACAGGACAAGGGGAACAGAGTCAGACACAGTGCCTCTGGGTGGAATAGCAGCATCCCCACTGTCATCCTCATCTGAGTCAAGAGTGGGTAGGGCTATCGGTTCCACCTCAGAGGCACTGTCCTCGTGACCCCACTTCATCCTTTCCGGCACTACATAGTCTTCTCTGGCAAGATGACCGAACAACCTCCTGACCGGAGGCTTCACTGGCTTTCCCCGGTATACTTTCATCCTTCCCAGGGTGGTGTCATCCATTACCTCAATACCACCGAATCCTCCTGTTCTTTTGGCAGGGAAGGAAGCTTCTGATCTATTATCATTTGCAAAAACCGTGGGTACATACAGAAGGCTTCCTTTCCTTTCCCCTTGATGTTCTCCACCAGATAGGGGAAGATCATCTTAGAGAAGCTGAACGGATGGTTCAGCACCAACGCAACGTATGCGTTTTGCATTTGATCCGATAGCTCATCAAACCACTTTTCTTGAAGCCATGCACTTGAGCAGCACGTGTGCAAGGTACTTAACTGAGGACAGAGGTTACTCTTGTTGAGTACCCCTGAATTGATGTCCCCAGAGTATTTGGCTCTGAGAAAACTCCTCTAACAGTGAGGGGGTGTAGACGGGTGGGCAGTCACCGTCATCCCCCAATTGAAGTACAACCCGTAAGTTTCCTCAGAAACTGTAATATCCTCGCCAAATATGGAACTCTTATGCAGTGAGGATCCGATGATCTATCAACTGTAGCGCCTTCCCAGAAGGCTTGTTGAAGGATCGGTATGGGGTGCAAGGGGTAGAGATGGCATGCGCAATCCGTGATCTCAATAGAAACTTGATCATGCCAGAGAATTCTGCAGCATTCTGGATGTTAAGTCCAGGGGCACATATATTATGCTTTGTGCTCATAGTCCATCTACTCGCCATCTGTTACACAAAGATAGTAACATTAGTACGATTTACTAAGAAAGTCATGAACTTATTAGCTTGAAGAACATCTTTCTGTCATGCGATTGAAGTTGTGCGACTGAGTTCAACAGTGCGATTGAACCGTGCGAAAGGGGTTCAGTCGTACGATTGAATGGTCCGAATGGGTTCAGTCGTGCGATGACCCCATACGTATCTTAGTGTGTGCGATTGGGCTCCTACGCATATACCTTCATGCGGTTACTCAGTCATGCGACTGAACTTCATACGCATGGTTCAACCATGCGTATGGGTAGTTTGAGCCCTTCAGTCGTGGGACTGAAGTTCATCATGCTGTCCATTCGCATGAAGACCCACTGTGCGATTCACATTTTCAGTTTCACCAATCTTTTGTTTTAAACCTCTATATGTAGTTCATTTGAGTCGCCATCTCGTCACTAATGACCTAGTAAACTTAATTTTAACATTTAGCTTAGTTTATGTAGGTTATTAGGGCATTTTTCAGTTCGATCAAAGTTTCATTCGAATAACCTAAATTGGACTCAAAATCTTCTGATTTCTACAAGATTGAACTACAATGTACCTTTATTCTTGTCAATCAAAAGTCAAAAGATGAATTGCAATGTGAACAACTATCTCTAGAGATTTTGGCAGAGTAACGGTAAAGAAAGCGATTTGGGGTGCGATTGGAGTGATGAGTGAGATGCGATCGACTGAGGTCCTTTAAATACTGACCCTAAGTTCAATCGGCCGACTGGCCTCATTCGCACAGTTCATTCGGGCGACTGAGGTTCAGTCGTGCGATGGTCCAGTCGGTCGCTTTCAGTCGGCCGACTGAGTCTCAATCGGTCGACTGACTCATTCGGTCTCCTTCATTCGCCTCTTAGTTGACCGACTGAGCCTCAGTCGGTCTACTGTTTCATTCTCCACCTTCTATTCGGTCGAATGGATCATTTTCATGTCCATTCGGCCGATTGGAAGCCATTCGCATAGTTGGTCCATATTCATGATCCAATAGTGCGAATGGGTCACATGTGCTCTGTGAGTTTACAGTCATTTTGAGCATTACTTTAAGATCCTTTTCACTTTTGATAATAACATTGTAAGCTCTTAATCAATTCAGTCACTTCAGACGTGACCTTTTAAACTTTGAAAAACATGTGGCCATCTCAGACATGACCCTTTTAGGTAAGTAATTCCCTTCTGATTTCCCTGATGTAGTCCGACAGACACACAAATTAAAAGATAAAATAGAAATTAAACTAACTACACAACTAAAGTTATTTTTGGACTTTTTGTGAGGATAAAACCCTAAGATGGAAATCTAAGGGATTTGGTTAGGAGTAGACAGCTTCAACTTAGATTGATCATATCTGGACCAATTCAATTTTGGAATCATACAGGAACATCAAATCATTTGGGACTTGTTATTAAAACTTTTGATGCTTAAATTCTCGGTGTTCATCCAGAGTCGTTAGCAACTTAAGGAAATCATACTGAAACTCTTAGATTTCACATAGATTTGAACTCTTGAGAATGTAGCCACTAAGATTGTCAGTATGTTTGTCCACTTAAATCCATACACAGACTTTTGACGCAGACTGGTGACTGATTTAGGTTTAATTATTTCAGCTAACATTTGTGGATCCCACACTTATTACAAGAAGAGACAATCTTAGAGATATCAATGAGAAGCCTGTCCTCAGGTCAGTGCCATCGCACAGCAGAGAGGCGGCAAACAACAATGAATTCTAGAATATCTAGGTTATGCTTATCCTCAGGTCAGTGCCATCTCATAGCAGAGAGGCACACAACCTATCTCCTTGTTAGAGCAGCTTATTTTATTTGACACAATATGCACCAACAACATACGTCATTAGCTTTATTGCATTTGTCTTTCATTTTTTTTGCTTTGCTCTAATTATGGTCATCCGCACACTTTTGTGGCATTTGAATGCTCATTACCCCTATTGGAATATATTTGATTGTGTTAACCAGTGATAAGATGGAAGCCCACAGTCAGTTGAACAACTTAGTTTGATCTTGAGATCACCAATCAGTCTAATTGTCTATGTGTTGAATCTACCAACATATCATTGTGGTCTAGCAACCTCTAAGTCTACTTTCTTTGTGTCACCTTAGGAGTTGCCAGTTTTCTATCATCTTCCCTTTTTATGTTGCTTAGACTACACAGACTTATACTTTGAACTTTGCATCTTTTCAAACCTTAAAATTTTAAAATCCCTCTTGATTGTTCCTGTGTACTATCATTTTCCAAAGGTATTGAATCGTATAACATACACAATCTACCTCATTTCAGCTAGTTCCCCCTTCTCTCTCTTTTTTAATGTTAACTTGCTGACATAATCTCCCCCTAAAATACTAAAATCATTGCGGATTTAATTATTTTTGGATTTTAATAAACAGCAAAATAACATGAGTTTAAATATAACAGACAAAAAGAAAAAAACAGGTAACATAAAAGAAAATAAACTTTAACGAAACTACATCGGACTACACATTATTCTCATCAGGAATTACCTCACATTTCTTTTAACGCCGTTGACCTCTAGCAAATATTGAAAACGTGGTTTATCAAAGGCTTTAGTATAGAGGTCAGCACGTTGAAAATCAGTATTAATTTTAACTACATTAATTAAGTTCTTTTCAAAACAGTCTCTTATGAAGTGTATTTAATACCGATGTGTTTGGTCTTAGGATGTTGAACGGATTTTTGGTTACTGCATTGCAGAGAGTTATCAACAAAAATAGGAGTAGATGAGAATTTTAAACCGTAATCCCGCATTTGCTGTTGAATCCAAATGATTTGTGAACAGCAACTTGCAGCAGCAAAATATTCGGCTTCACAGGTTGACAATGCAACCGATGTCTGCTTCTTACACTGCCATGTAACTAATCTTCTCCCAAAGAATTGACACCCGCTGATGTGTAGACTTGTAGTTCATTTTGCAGCCTCCGTAATCCGAGTCACTATACGACGTGAGCTCAAAAACGTCATCATGAGGATACCACAACCCCAGTGTGGGTGTACCCTTTAGATAGCAAAAAATCCTTTTGACCCGATCAGATGATTGACCTAGGTTTAGCCTAATATCTGGAACATAAACATGTAGCATACATGATATCAGGTCTTGAGGCAGTGAGATACATGAGGGATCCAATCATTCCTCGGTACATAGTGGCATCTAAAAATCTCCATTCTCATCAGGTGCTATATCATGATTCGTAGCAAGTGGAGTCCCAGCAGCAGAAGCATCTCCATGTCAAAGCGACTGAGAATGTCTCCTACATACTTGGTCTATGTAGAAGATCCCATTAGGTGTTTGATCCACCTGTAACCCGAGAAAGAACTTCATCTCCCCCATAGCACTCATCTCAAACTCTTTCTTCATCACTGCTTCAAACTCTTTGCATAACTCTTCGTTCTTTGACCCGAAGATTATGTCATCAACATATATCTGCACAAGCAGTAGGTCGCCATCCTTTTCTTTAATACATGTACAATCAATGACTCCCCTGCGAAAGCCGTGTTTCACAAGATGAGTCGAGAGTTTCTCATACCAAGCTGGAGGAGCTTGATGAAGCCCATATAAGGCTTTGTCGAGCTTGTAAACTCTATCCCGATGATAAGGGTCTTCAAATCCCTCGGGTTGACTTACATAGACCGTTTCCCTGATTTCCCCATGAAGGAATGCACTCTTCACATCTAATTGGTAGACTTTAATCTTCATGTAAGATGCATAGGCAAGGAAGATACGAATAGCTTCCATCCTTGCCACGGTGCAAACACCTCATTATAGTCAATCCCCTCGACTTGGCGAAAACCTTGAACCACCAGTCGAGCTTTGTTCCTGATAATGACTCCTTGGTCATCCTTCTTGCATTTTAGTACCCATTTGGTGCCAATGACTTTAGCACCTTTAGGTCTATCAACTAGAGCCCATACACCTAACTTCTTAAACTGCAGAAGTTCTTCTTGCATGGCACTCACCCACGCCTCATCATTTAGTGCTTCACTGACATATTTTGGCTCAACCTGCGAAACAAAACATCGATAAGCACCATCATGAATGTAACCTTTCTCCATAACTGAGGCGTAATCAGCTGAGTATAGCTGATTTCGGGTTTGTACTCCTGATCGGACATCTCCAATAACATTGTCAAGGGGATGATAGACGTTTAGTCGTGATCCTGGAGTAGTGGGCACAGTCACCTCCGAACCAAGATTGTGAACATTTTGTTCTGCATCTGAGGAAGGTGGAGTTTGAGGTTCCGAAGTCGAGGGTGCATCACTTATGGATGCTTGTGGACTTTCAGGAACTGGAACCTGTTCCTCCTGACTGTTCTGGTCATCTGCTTCAGTTTCATCTTCAGAGGAGGAGTCACTGTCATCGACTACTCCTTCTGACTGAGTAGATGATTCTCCCTGTGTGCTAGATGGTGTATTTAGAATATCATACATCATCCTAGTAGCTAACTCATCATCCGAGGGAGAGAGAGGGATGTTGAAGGATTTGAAGAATCCATCATAATCGAAGAAGTATGCAGGTCCTTTGCCTGTAGGTGGTGTTGTATATCTCTGAACGTCGACATTACACCACACTTCTACAAGACCCTTGAGTTATTGTAAACTCGCTTGTTCGGTATGTTGTATCCTAGAAAAATTCCTTCAACTGCCTTCTCACTGAATTTTCCTTCTTGTGTCTTCTTCAGAAGTGTACACGGTGCGCCAAAAGGTTCAAGATACTCCAAATTCGGTTTGCGTCTTTGTAGAGCTCATAACATGTCTTTCCGTGGCGCTTGACTATTAGGACTCGATTCAGTGTATAACATGCATTTCCACTGCCTCATTCCAGAATTGGATAGGCAGTTTCGAGTCTGCCAGCATAGTCCGTGCTGTCTCTATCAAACTCCTGTTCTTTCTCTCAGCAACGCCATTCATCTGAGGTGTGTAGCAGAAGTGAATTGATGCACAATTCCTTTCCTTGCAGTATGCCTCCATCCCTTGATTCTTGAATTCTGTCCCGTTGTCTGAGCGTATTTGTTGAACTTTATCTTGTAGAGAGATTCCGTGTGGTTACTAATTCCTTGAATGTCTCTAATGTTTCTGATTTGGATTTCAGAAACATTACCCAAGTGACCTTGAGTAGTCATTAGTCACCACAAAACAGTACACGTCGCCTGCAATGCTCCTTGTACTAACTGGACCAACAGATCCATGTGAAGAAGCTCAAGAGGAAGTTCTATTGAATGAACTTTCTTTTCCTATGAGACTTCTTTGTCTGTTTGCCTTTCTTGCAAGCTACACAAAAGTCAGGAAGTTGGAAGTTTTGACATTCACTCCTCTCACTAAATCCTTCTGAATCAAATGATTCATCTTCCTTTGACTAATGTGTCCCATTCTCGATGACAGGAGATTGAATCCTTCTCAGTAGCTTAGATAAGAAACACTGAACCTCATGATCCGTTGTAGCAGCTGTTGACAGATCCAAGACATAAAGGTCTTTATATCTTGAAGCAGTCATCAGAACTTGGTCCTCTGGGATGATATATTCTTTCTTCAGCACGTAACACTTCTGGTTATCGAAGATGACTTTAAATCCTTTATCACAGATTTGGGAAACAGAAAGTAAGTTGTTCTGAAGTTGTTGAACGTAGTTCACCTTATCAAACTTAACTTTTTGATTCCACTTCTCCCTGAGCTGTGATATAGCCTCCTTTGTTTCCTGCAAAGGAAACATGCCCTCCTTTTATTTGTTTGACATCAGATAAAAGGTCTCTATTTCCTGTCATGTGCTGGATGCTCCACTGTCTACAATCCACGTGTTAGTCTCAGCACTGTATCGAACACCCTGCACATACACAGTAAATGAATTAGTTTAAGTTAGGAACCCAAGCTTTGATTGTCTTGGGTTCCCAGAGGCATCACACATCATAAACTCCACCCATTGACCCTTAGAGGGTGAGGGTAGCTCAGGTTCCTTCTTGTCATCAGTATTAGACACGTAGGTGGATTTTTCTTTCATAAGCCAGATTTTTGCAATGCCTGTTTATGATAACAGTCGTCTGGCTTACAGGTTGGACTTTAGGTTCACTAGCTCTTCTAGGTGGAGTTAGAGAACTCCGCTTAGAAGACCTAGGTCTAGAGTCCTGAAGATCAATCTTCTTCCTAGGTGTCTGATAGAAATGACAATAGGAAGCAATGTGTCCACATTCTCCACAGTTGTAGCAACTTTATGAGTAGACTTTCTTTGTGGAGAAGTGCGTGACACTTAGTAACATCAACCACTTTAGGTTTTGACTCTTGTATGTTTGATGTTTCTCTGGTTTAACAAAATTTACTGTTTTAACCTGTTTCACTTTTTGGTTAACTGGTTTTTGACTTGAAGCATGTGAAAAAGTAGCATTTGTAGTCCTTTTAGGTTCTGATTTGACTCTGTTTGAACTAACTTTAAGTTAACTTTTTCAAATTCATTTTCCAGGTTAACACAAAGCAATTTACCCTTTGCCTTTGAAGTGGCCTCCTTTTGTTTCTGACCAGATTCAGTAGATGAACATGAGGTGTCTGGATCAGTAACAAGAGGAGTAGTCACCACATGATCCTTGATGGGGTTATTATTTACTGGTCTAGACTTAGTGTTCATAAGGTCTCAGGTGGTGGTGGAAGCACTTTGTAGCCTAATCCCTCCCCGTTATTCCTTTCTCTCACTAAGTGTTGAACTATGTGTGAAGAACTAGTCCAACTATGCAGTTTCTGTTTTAATGAATTAACTTCGACTTCTGGAACTGCCTTTTGTTTCTAGTGTCTTCCGGGAGTTTAGATAGTACCTAATGTCATTTGCTTGGTTAAAAGCCACTACTTCGGTTTCCCTAAGTTGTTTAGTCAATAGGTCTATCTTTTCTTTATAACTATGCTCATTTTGTTTTAGTACTCTATTAGCCTCAGTGCACAGACGTAAATCTTTTACTAAGTTATCATTATGATCTAATAACCTAGTAAATTTTTCATCTATGCTATTCCTAAAAGTGTCACAATCAGAACAAGCATGGTTATTAAAAATTTGGTCAGTGGTACTTACCTGAGTTGATTCAGAAGAGTTAGCCATCAGTGCAGCATCAGATGATTCTGGTTCTGGTGATTCTGGGTTTTCTGTTTCTGATGTGGAAACTTCCTCAATTGGTTGTAAATGACCTCGGCTGCAGTTGTTTCTTCACTATGTGACATTGCTATCTCAACTGCTATATCACCTTCACTCGCAAAATCATCATCATATCCTCAACACTGGCAAAGTTAGATTCTCCTGGTGAGACAAACCTGAAAGTCCAATCCTGTCCTTCATCATCATGAGCAGTTAAGGCTTTTGGATCCTTGTTGTTGAAGTAGAACTAGAGGCTTGCTTGTCTTGGCGAGTAAAGGATGAGAACGGGTTCCCATTCCCCGTCTTCTTTGGCTTGACACATTCTCGTTTGAAGTGCCCCTTCTCACACAGTTAAGCAGGTCACTTTACTCTTGTCGAAGCCAATGGTGGTGTCCTTAGTAGCAACCAAGTTTTGTCCAGTCTTTTTCACAAACTTCTTCGCCCTCGGACAGCACTTGCTAAGGCCCACATTATATCCATTCTCTCAAGCTCCATCTCATCCACCTGCTCGTAGTCCTCATCTGCCAGATGGCAGTTTCCAATCTTCCCGGCAACAAGTCCATCATATGAATGAACCACTGCTGCTAAAAGATCCATATGCTCTCGAGCTACTTCCACGGTCACATTACCGAGGTTCTCGATCTTCAGTTTGGTAGCGCTCGTTCTAATCCAATATGATGGGTACATGATGACCCAGACGTGTCTGATCCAGAAGGAGAAGCATGTGAAGGACCTGATGAGCTAGACACAAAAGCAGTCTGGAGTGGTGCTCCAGATGTCTTAGCTTCAGGCGTGGCGTTGTATAAAGCTGGATTTTGTGTGTACGAAGACTTCTGAGCTCTATACTTCATCCTTAATGCTTCTTCTCGCAACTTAAGAATGAAGTCATTATATCCAGCTTTACAAGTATTCCATTCTGTCTCAGGTTAGACACGAATGTAGCCCACTTATCAGGCAATCCGTCTGCGAAGTTGCTTACTTTCTCTTCCATGGTAGTAGTCACTCCATGGGTATGCAATTAGCTCATCAAGTGGTAGAATCTGTCTATGATTTTGTCCAAACTTTCATTACCAATTGATGAGAAGTCATCGAATTCCTTCTTTAACTCCTTTGCCTTAATTGCCTTCAATGATGCATTACAATCATATCTTTTCTCTAGCTCATCGCACGGTTTCTTGGACTGCTTGTTCTCTGAATACTGGTGTAATATGTCTTTGGGGATAGATTGAGTGATCAATGCATAAACTCTTTTCTCTGCATTGTACTTTACTTTCTGTGCATCTGTCATCCCGCTTAATGTTAGCTTAACTCCATCAGCTCCCACCGGTGTACTATAACCAATCTCAATGGCTTCCCACAGATTAGGATCTACTCCATTAAGGTAGATCTCAAAACATTGTTTCCAGTGGGGAAACTCATCTAAAGTCAAAAGCTTTGGTGGTTTATTGTGATTCCCCACCTGACTCTCAAGCAGCAGCAGGTTCTGTATCCTTGAGTCCTTCCCAGCAGTAAAGGCTGACATCTGATCTTCCATGACTAATAACTTATAATCTAATAAAACAAACTTTCACTGATGCGACTGAAGGATGCGAATGAGCTAATCGTGTGTATAAACTCTGCGATTGGTTCAATCGTGCGGCTGAACTGGGCGATTGGTTCAGTCGTGCGAATGAATCTGGTGCGTATGAGCTATGCGAACGAACGGTTCAGTCGGCCGAATGAGGGTGTGACTAGGTCCAATCGTGCGTATGAGCAATGCGAATGGAGTCCAGTCGTGCGAATGAGTCACTCGTGTGACTGAAGCTGCTGTTTTGCGAAAATTCTAGGTTTGACGGGTTTCAGCCGTAAAAATTCGAAATTTCACAAGTTCTAATCGCCTAAGTCCGTAGAAACCAAACGTCGATGAGCAGGGAACTTCCAAGATCACTTTTGATGCCAAGATTGCGTTTTTAGTGCAAAAACACAAACTTTTATGCAATCTTGATTGAATCAACATGTAATCAAGAGCCAATAGCTCTGATACCACTTGTTAGGACCTGGTATTTGACCGAAATACCTGGAGATCACGTGTAAACCAGATCAAATAGTGCGGAATCCTATTTGATTGGCGATCCAATCAGTGAGAACACACGAAGAATCAATCAAGGATTGAAACTAACGTTAGAAATCGATTGGGAATCGATCTAATGTGTTCTATGAACTTGGAGAACGATTTAGAAGGTTTCTGGATGGCTAGGGTTCATCTGGAATCGTAATTGATCGAGAGTTATTATTTTCACGAATTGAGTTGTATTTATAGGTTGGTATTATTCAATCGTGCGACTTAACCATTAGTCTGGTTCAGTCGTGCGATTGAACCATGCGGTTGATTCATTCGTATGACTGAGTGTTCAGTCGTGCGACTGAGCCAATCTTATGTTACAGTCGTACGACTGATCCAGTCTCCTGGCTCAGTCGTGCGACTGAGTCAATCGTGTGAAGTTCTTCATGCTTATGGTTCATTCGCATGAGCCATTCGCATGGGAACTTCATTAAGTTAAGTTTGAATGTTTTAGTTAATTAATATAACATAATGTGCAACCATTCAAATAATCATAAACCCAATCAATTTAGTCACGACTCATTAATGAGCTATTAAACATTATAACTAACAGACTATCAATATCATTTCATTAATCATACCAAACAAGAACTATTACATCGCATATCATGATCTAGGGACATACATGTATCAACAGAAATGCCTTCCAGTTCTCTTAAAGAACTTCTTCGCTCTGTAAGTTAAACGATCCATATGCTGGACAATGTCCATGTACTCTACATTATCTGGACTAAAACACTCAAGATCATCAAAACAGTATTGAAAATCTCCTGAGTGTCCACTTCCTGAAACAAAGGCATAACTTTACTCGAAGGAGTTGTGTTGAGCCTGTTGAGACCTTGGAGTCTCAAGAAAAGTGATGTAAGGTCCAGAAGAGCAGGATGACTGCTGATAAGTCATGAAATGTTGAGGTTGAGGGGTTAATGAGCTTTAGCAACCATTAAAGCTTTGCTAGTAGGAAGACTCATGGGTCTGCTTGTTTGGTGGCCCTTCTTACTCTCCATCTCTAGGCGATATCCATCAAGGATGCCGTAGAGTTCAGTCATGGAAAGAGTGTTCAAGGGTTTTTGTTCTCTTGATAGAGACACAATATAATGTCCACTCATTTGGAAGAGCACTCATGAACTTTCTGGTGAGATCTCTAAGTTCAGGAGTGATCTTCATAGAGTGAAGGGAAGAGATAAGATCCATTTACTTGAAGTACTACTGGCTGAGGGTCTCTCCAGCAATATGAGTGAAGTTCTCGAACTGCTGCTTCAGTGAGTCCTTCTTTGAGTCGTGGAGCTTGAGTACATCTGAAGAAGTGCATCAAACAATTCTTTGGCAGTCTTGCAATGCTCGAACCCCACCGTAATAGAGTTCGGTATTGCAGTCATGAGAATAGTCATAGCATTCCTATTGATGTCCATCTTCTTTTTTTCTTCATCATAATAGTCCTCGACAACCTTCTCTATCATGGCACCGTTTCCAGCAGGTGATGCCACCTTTGGCTTGTACGGTCCATTGACAATGGAGTTCCATAGTCTGCTGTCTTGGTATCTAATGAAGCCTTCTATTCTTCTACTCCAAGACCTGAAGTTTCAGGGGTAATGATGGGAGCTTTTGTCATTGTTCCCATCACTACCTCAGATTTGTTAAGGGCCATTTGAGTGAGTGAATGGTAGGGAGGAGTAAAAACAGGTTGATTTGGATGGTAAGATCATGCAATCAAGAGCCTGAGAAGCTCTGATACCAATTGCAGGATTGGTGTTTGTCACTTAAACAGAATTTTTTTCCCTCAAACTCACCTAGAACACACTCGGTTATATGAAGACTCAGTAAGAGTTGATCATAATATAGAATGTAACTAAGAACACAGAAAGATAATTTTCAAGATACTTTTATATTTTGATTCTCAACTCAAAATACAAAACTCTTACAAGCAGATGATATCTTTTTTTCAATGGATTACAAGAAGAACCTATATATAATACTATCTACAGCCGGATATACTTTGATACCAGCTGGGATCCTATAGCTAAAGTCTATACTACAAGACTGAAGATTAAGGTATCTCGGATAAAGTCTTATATCAGATTTGGTAGTCAGGACATGTCCTGACTTACCTTTTGTCACCAAGTAAAGTTGGTAACATGTACTATCATGAAAAGGTGAACAGTGGAATAAAGTATGGTCAACAACATGACTCTTTAGGAAGAACCCATGTTGTATCAGAAGTCTGCAGCGGAGTGTTAGAGAACATACTTGGGTCCACTGGTTCATAGCAGTGTCTTCCGAAGGTTAAATGGCTTCGGAAGAGTAAGTACTTCTGAAGCCACTTATATTTCGGAAGAGGCTGCTTCTTCCAAGGCTTGGAGACTTCTTCTTTTCATCATACTTCGGAAGTGGTCTTTACTTTATTCTTCTAAGACTTGAACTTTGGAACTATGCACTTGTCTTTGGAAGTAGAGTTCTGTCTTCGGAAGTTAATCTTTCATTTTACCTTCAGAAGAACTCTACAACCTTTGGAAGTTCCATGCTAAGCTTCGAAAGCCTTTTCCATGCAGCACCAAAATAAGTTAAGTGACAAAGTTTTGGTTGCATTAGCTTCTTCTTGATCCAACACATGTGGCAAAGAACTGCAGTATGGGGAGGTGTTATTCCTGCGGTGAGGAAGGTCACATGAGCAGGGATTGCAAGAAGCCGAGGGCGGAAGGTTCGGGAGTGAAGAAGATCGGAGGAAGCTCCAGTACGAGGAAGGAGAACAGAGGGTGAAGGCTAGAGCCTTAGCTATGACCGGGAGAAGGCTAGGTCAGACTCCGAGGTAACGTCAGGTACGTTCTTGAAAGTTTAGATTTATGCATCTATGCTTTAATTGTGACGCTAGCTGTAGTTTTGTTGTCGTTATTTTCTGTGATGTTGCACGTTAGGGGTAGGAAGATCGATGAGCCCTTTGATGTAAGAATTGTTATTAGTAAGTCTACGAGGTTACCTAATGCCCTAGAGGATTGCGTGATAGAATCAAGAGAGAGCGCTTGTTCCTGCTAGGCTGTTCAAGATAGACAGAGGCAGGTAGACATGCATCTCCGGGTGAGCACAGTAATCTACGACTTAAACCCCAAGTGTTGCAAGAAGATGGATTGATCAACCGTGCACGACCAGAGTTTGGTGACGACTTACAACAATGATGTATGAGGAAGGCTTCAACCAGAAGAGCGGATTGCTTGATTTGAAATCGAGTAAAGCTAATATTAAAGTGTAGAGGGTCATTCTCAGTTGTTGCTCAGGTAGGAGAAGTGGCACATCGACTAGAGCTACCTGATGAGTTAAGTGGAATTCATCTGATATTCCATGCGTCTCGTCTAAGAAAGAGCTCAACCGATAAGAATATGATCATGCTACTAGAGAATACTAAGATGGACAGAGTATCCAACCAGGAGGAGCAACTGGTGACCATTACTAATAAGAAGAAGAGAATAGGCTAAGGAGGATGATGGTTTCACTTGTGCGGGTACAGTGAAGCCTAAAGGGATCTAAGTTTAAATGCAAGATCAAAGAAGAAGTGAGACAGTGTTACCTGTAACTGTTTGAGAAGCGACAGGTTTCGGGGACGAAACCTCTTAAAGGGGGGTAGACTTGTAAGACCCCGAATTTCTAATTAAACGAAAGGAAAAGAAAAGTAAATAGAAAGAATAGAAATTGTGCACAAGTGGAGGGGGAAGAAGTGTACAAAGTACAAAACCTTATTACTTTAAGGATTTAAGGGGCATGGTCGCCCATATTAAAAGTAGAAACTTGCTTTTGCTCTTGGAGGAAGAAAGAAGAGAGGGAGAGCCCCGGTTCTAGAGAGAGAAAGAGGAAGAAGCAACTGCAAAGGTAAGTCTTCTCTTCTATGAGCTTGATTTTAGCTGGGTTTTGAGTTCTTGACAAAAGTTCTTGGTGTTTAGTGTTTGTTTTCGGGATTCAAGAGCTAAATCGAAGGCGGATCTTGACCGGAAGAGTGTTGCTCAAAGGCTGCTCAAGGTGAGTTTCTAGAACCCCTCTTTTACTGATTTTCAACTTGTTTGGGGCTATTATGCATACTAAGTAAACATTTTGAAAGAAACCATGGGTTTACAGCTTTATGTTCAAAATGATGTATGTATGTATGTATGTATGTTATAGTGATGATTATGGGTTAGTGATGATGTTTAGCATGCTTAGATGGCCTTAGTATGTTAGATGAGTGTTGGGTATGATTAGAATGATAATCGGATGATGTTGATAATATAGAAAACATTTTAGAATGTTTTGATGAATATGAACAATGGGTTCATGCGCCCAAACAGTGGCCCATGCATCCAACATGAGTGGCGAGACGTCTAAGTGTTGGCCATGCGCCCAAGAGTGGGTCATGCGCCTAAACAATGGCCCATGCACCCAGCATGTTGTCCATGTGTCTAAGTGTTGGCCATGCGCCCAGAGGGGGTCCATACGCCTACACAGTGGCCATGCGTCTAAGTGTTGGCCATGCGCCCAAGAGTGGGTCATGCGCCTAAACAGTGGCCCATGCGTCTAAGTGTTGGCCATGCACCCAAGAGTTGTCCATGCGCCTAAATAGTGCCCATGCGCCGAAGTGATTGAAACGACTAAGTGTTGATGCGCCTAAACAGGTGGCATGCGCCTGCCTAGTGGCCATGCGCCTGAACAGGGCAGAAACGCCCGAATAGTGCCCATGCGCCCAAACTGTTTTACACTTAGAATTTTTATGCCCATGCGCCCAATTTGGACTTGAGGTTTTCTAAGTGGATTTTAAGGGGTAATGTGGGGAGATAAGCCTGGTTATGATGTGATGGCTTATGTTTCATGTGTGTCACGTATGATGTGCTTGTATGGTGATGATGTATTTTATGATTGTGTATGTTCCTTATTATGTATGTATGTCTTCCCTTGGCTTTGCGTTGAATGTTAATGAATGTACTGAAAGTATTATGTAACGTAAAGTGGAAGATAATAAAAAGAGGAACATAATGATAGAATGCATGCATTAATAAAAGAGAAAGTATAGAAAGGCTTGCAAGCAATATGGGATCTTTGTCGCGTATCCCGGTACTATGTCAGTCTTCAGACATGAGCCGGGGGTTTGTGAGCAGGCCCCGGCACAACATCAGCTTTCGACCATGAGTTGGGGATATTGCATGAGACAATATTCGTGTAACAAAGAGTAATGAGCGAAAGATAATGTATGAAAGACGAAGAGATGAATGAACGTTAATGAATTATCGTAATAAAGTACTAAACAGGATCCTTGTCATTCGACCTCAGTAATCGTGGCTGAGTGCCACGAAGAGTGTAAAGTCTGACTGGATCTAGGAAGAGAAGTGAACGATAATGTAATATGTTGAACGAACAAAGCTAATGAACTTAATGATGAAGATAGTAATGATATTATCTGTATGTACGTATGATGCATGATCACGAACGATTGTAAAGTATAGTATGATTTAAATTAAAGTAAAGAACGGTTTCAACAAGGAAAAGTATGTTTTATTATAAAACTAGAACTCACTCAGCGTCGCTGACTTTTGTATGCATGATAGTTGGCAGGTACATGTTGATGCTGAGGAGTTGCAGGCATGGATGCATAAGCTAGTCAGAGCATTTTGAGGCTGGCATCCGTATTTTGACATGTCTTTGTATTTTGAGATGAAAACAAATATTGTAAATGAATGAAATGACATATTTTAGTTATTAATGAAAGTTTTAAATTCCGCTGCAAAATAAATGTACGTTTTAAAATGTTTTATGTGCATTGAATGACCAACTGTGAGGTGTTCGGGAACGGGGCCTTACAAATTATATTAAAAAAATTATGAATTATTTCAAACAATAAGAAAATATAAGTAATCTGATTATAGCAGTTTTAAAGCTTTAATGACTTAACTGGAACAAATAAAAGTATTAATGACCTAATTGGAACACTTCTAAAATTTTACTAACTGATTGGAACAAATAAAAATATGAGTGACCTAATTGAAACGCTATTAAAACTTGTTTACTTTGCTGTGAATTTTTTCCTTTTTTTAATTACTTATTTATAGTTATTTTATTAATTTTATTCTTTGCAACTAACTTCTTTAGTGAATTGATTCCCTCAATTTTAACTCTCATTTGTGTCAGAACATGCTAGACATAATACACTATAACTAAGCTGTAACAACTTCATATGTTTCTTTTATTTACTTAATCATGTCAATATTATCGTCGTAACACGAATAACGTAATTCGCAAATGCGACGCATCGCAGGTTTAGTTTCTAGTTTTTACTTAAACCTTGAATTTTTATATGTTCCCCCTTTAGGTTTAATAATATGTACACATTATACCTTTTAAATTATCAAATATCATATTTGGCATATTTTTAGTTTTTTATAATGTTCTTTTATTTTCTTACAAATGTTTTTGCTTTAAACCCCATCTTAAGAAAAATAATTTTTATAAGTTTCAAATTTATATATGATTATTTTTATGTAACACCAGGTTATTTTAAAAGTCTAGGAAGAGAAGAATAAAGTGGAAGAAAAGAAGGAAAATAAATAAAACCCAAGTCTAGGGGTAAAACCTTTCCAAAAGGACAAAATGTTTGAAAAGTGGGTGTAAAAGGTGGTATGGCCGCCCATATATCACATCCACCTATGATTTTTGGGTTTTAGAGATAGAAAGAGCAGCATGTTCTCGCTTTTGAAGGAAGAACAAGAAAGAGTTCGAATTCAAGGTAATAATTCATGCTTTTATGGTGTTCTTGGCTGGTCTTATCCTCGGGTTTATGCTTATGTGTGTTTGTATGTGTTTGGGGTATGTTTTTAGTGGTTTTCTAGCGGTTGAATTCAATTTGCAAACGAGTTTGGAGGAAGCCATACTCAAGAGCTACAAAGGTGAGTTCTAGGAGCCCTCTTTTACTAGTTTTAACTGATTTTGGGGCTAGAAATGCATGAATGTACGTTTTTATATAGCTGCGTTTCGGACCCGTGTGCTTGAACATGTGTATGATTGTGTTTCTAAGGCTTAGAGGGTAAGAATTAAACTTAGAACATGATGAATGGTGCATGGAAATTGAATCTGATGTTTTAGAACCACTTGATAAGTTGGTAAACCTGCCTAAGTGTTTGTAAGTAAATGCGGATGAGCATTTGATTAAGTACTGTAAATGCGGATGAACAAGTAAGTCAATGCGGATGAGCATTTGACTAAGTGCTGGAAATGCGGATGAGCAAGTAAGTCAATGCGGATGAGCATTTGACTAAGTGCTGGAAATGCGGATGAGCAAGTAAGTCAATGCGGATGAGCATTTGACTAAGTGTGAGAAATGCGGGTGAGCAAGTCAATGCGGATGAGCATTTGACTATGTATGGAAATGCGGATGAGCAAGAAAGTCAATGCGGATGAGCATTGACTAAGTATGGAAATGCGGATGAGTAAAGTAAGTAAATGGGGATGAACTATATTAAATGCGGACGAACTGTAGGAAATGCGGATGAGTACAGGAAATGTGGATGAACACTTAGAAAAATTATGACTTTTTTGAGTAATGAGGTAATGTACGCTTTGACCTAGGAGATTCCTAGGGGTTATGGAAGGTGACTTTTGGTGTCATAGATGGTATGTTGGGCATGTAATGATGTGTGCTTATACATGATGATGATGATGTGCATGATGCACGATGTATGTATGTATGATGCTCTGCATGATGATGTATGAATGATATGTTTATGTTCCTTGTGATGTTGTATGATTTCTTTCCTATGGCTTTACGTGTTATGAATGAATGAACGAAGTATTATGTAACGTAAAGTGAAAGATAATCAAAGAGGAACATGAAGATGAATGCATGCATTAATGAATGAATGTAAGAAAGTCTTGCAAGCACTATATGTCGGGACACACCATTAAAAGGTGTTAGCCCAACGGTGTGCGGGTTCGCTACCCCGGGAGGATGGACATCGGGGCCTTTCTTTGTGATTGACCATATGGATGAACCATTGTCGCGTGTCTTAGGTACTGTGACCACCTGGTGCTGGGCACCACCGATGAAGGTCTTTTATAGGCTTAGGCATAGTATCACGAGAATGAAGGGTAAAGTTCATGGTGATGATGAAAGTAATAAAATGATGAATGAAAGTATGAACGAAATAATGACGAAGATAATAATGATATTATTTGTATATACGTATGATGTATGATCACATACACTTGAAATGAAGGGTTTTAATGAAAGAAAAGTATGTTATGCTATAAAACTAGAACTCACTCAGCAACGCTAACTTTTATGCATTTTCCAGTTAGCAGGTAAGGTTGCTGAGGATGGCACGAGGCAGCTGCTCAGTTCTTTTGGATGGCATCCATTTATTTAAAGGCTTTGTGATGTAATACAACAATAAAATTTTGTAACCGACAAACGATGCATTGTTTTGCAAAAGTTTTTACGATGAAATGACATGCCATTTGTTTTTTTTGTGTTTCCGCTGCAATGTTTTGATGATTAAACACAAAGTATAGTTTTATGTGTGATGAATTACCAGCTGTAAGCGTCCCGGGAAGTGGGCCTTACAAGTTGGTATCAGAGCCAAAGTTTAAGTGAAATGGGTAAATTTTCAAAATAAACCTTTACTTAAACTGAGAATGGGACGGAAAGGGAATGGGATGCCAGTCTGAGTTGCTGCGTGCCATCATGTATTTTCGTAAAGTTAACCGGTTTTATGTGCGCATGGTATGTGTTATGTGTTATGTGTTATATGTGGGTTTAAATACTGATGTAGTCAAGACAGGTAATGCTTGTGGTGTGAAGAGTAAAGTAAGTGACTAATTGCAACTGGCCACTGTAATTAGGGACTTACTATACTTGCCATAAACTGAGCTGTTCCCTTGAATGACCGTGTTGGTGTTTGAATCTTTCAGTGTGTGTGTGATGCGCGGAGGTAGATCTTCGAAGAACCAGAGATCCCTCATCTGGAGGGTGGCGACGAGAGCGCCAATCTGAGAGCCTCAGTAAAGGAGGCTGTGGTGGAAGAAGTTCATCAGGTCACGATCCTACCGTCTGTGGTGACCGAAGTGATCAAGGCGGTAAGAAAAGGGGAAAAGAAAGAAGAAGAACAGATCCGCTGGAGAACCGGAACAACCAGAGTCGGAAACGGTTCTATCTGATGACAAAGAGGAAGAAGAAGAGCTTGCGCTGGAAATGGCACGAGGCTGCAATTATGGGGCTTTTATGAGATGGAAGCCCCCTACTTTACCGCTGCAGCCGCTCACCGATGGGTGAGGGAAATGGAGGTCGTACTTGATATCAGTGAGTGCCGAGAGGACCAGAAGATGAAGTTTCCAACCCACTCTATTGTGGACTCGGCTTTGTGTTGGTGGGACAACATTGTCCAAGCCGAGGGTAGCAGGGCCATCGGGAGGATGAGATGGACTGAGCTAAGAAAGTTGGTGATCGAGGAGTTTTGTCCTCATCGAGAAATGGACAAGGTCGAAAGGGAGTTCTTGCAACTGGAGGCGGGAACTATGACGCACCAGCAGTACACCACGAAATTCAACGAGATGGCATGTTTGGTGCCGGATCAGGTGACACCTGTGTCACGAAAGATTAAACGATACATTCAGGGTTTGCTAGCGGATATTCACACGCACATGATCGCTGCCAGGCTTGGCACGTTTAGGTCGGCGGTGGATTTGGCAGGGAGACTGTACGATGAGAGAACGGTGGTGGTGACTGAGGGTGGCAAGAAGAGCGGTGGTGATTGAAACTGGCGGGGGAAGAGGTTTGGTCGGGGTGATGCCTTGATGGGTAATAAGAAGGCATGAGTGGAGGATCGCCGTGTGGTCACATCAAGTGCGGGGTCGAAAAGGTGTGGCAAGTGTGGAAGGGAGCACAGTGGGGAATGTAGGTTTGGGTCAAACTTGTGCTTCAAATGTGGGAAGGCGGGGCACCTGGCAAGGGACTGTCGTATAGTCCGGTGCTATAACTATGGTGAAGAGGGTCACATAAGTAAGGATTGTAAAAAGCCGAGTGCTGAGGGTTCCGGGACGAAGAAGATGGGAGGTGAAGGACCGAGGGCGAGTGCTAGGGCATTTACCATGACATAGGAGGAAGCTAGGATGGACCCTAATGTTATGTCCAGTACGTTTTCGGTGAACCAAACTTTAGCTTCTGTGGTATTTGATTCTGGTGCTAGTAAGAGTTTTATTTCTACTGCTTTCTGTGCTAAGTTGCCTGTTAGTAGTAGACGTATTGATGCGCCCTTCGATGTAGAAACTGCCATAGGTAAGTCTACCAGGAATTCTGAGGCAATAGAAAGCTGTGATGTGGAATTAGAAGGTCATAAGTTTCTTGTTAGGCCGTTCGTGATGACCTTGGGTGGTTTTGATTTGGTTCTTGGATGGATTGGTTGGCGGACTTCAAGGCAAAATTTATGTGTCACAAGAAGATAATTCGTTTGGCAGCGCCTGATGCCAGTTCAGTGATGGTTTATGGTGATCAGGTTACTACGATTCCGAAAGTGATTTCGATGGCGGTGGCGGGAAAGTGTATGAGGCGTGGATGTAGTGCCTACTTGGCCTACGTAAAGGATGTGGATACGCCAACACCATAACTATCCGATGTACCCGTTGTGTGTGACTTTCCAAACGTATTCCCAGAAGACTTTTCATGAGTGCCACCTCACCGTGAGATTGAGTTCCAGATTGACTTGATACCAGGTGCCCAACCCGTTGCCAAGGCACCATAGACAAGGGGTTTATTAGACCGAGTATCTCTCCTTGGGGTGCTCCGGTCCTGTTTGTGAAGAAGAAAGTCGGTAGTATGAGGATGTGTATTGACTACCATGAACTGAATAAATTGATGGTGAAGAACCGCTACCCCTTACCGAGAATAGATGATTTGTTCGATTAGCTTCAGGGTGCCAGTTGGTTTTCAAGGATAGATCTTCGATCTTGTTACCATCAGTTGAAGGTGAAGGAGAAAGATATCCGTAAAACAGATTTTCGCACACGCTATGGTCACTACAAGTTTCTTGTCATGTCTTTTGGTTTGACTAATGCGCGAGCTGCTTTTATGGATTTGATGAACCGTGTTTGTCGGCCGATGCTGGATAAATCGGTGATTGTGTTTATTGATCATATCCTGATTTATTCGAGGAGCGAGATTGAGCATGCCGGCCACATTCAGGAGGTTCTAGAGACGTTGAGGAGGGAGAAGTTGTATGCTAATTCTCCAAGTGTGCATTCTGGTTGCGCGAAGTTCAGTTATTGGGTCATGTGGTGAATCCCGACGGGATTATGGCGGATAAGCAAGTAAGTCAATGCGGATGAGCAGTTCACTAAGTGCTGGAAATGCGGATAAGCAAATAAGTCAATGCGGATGAGCATTTGACTAAGTATGGAACTGCGGATGAGTAAAGTAAGTCAATGCAGATGAACTATAGTAAATGCGGACGAACTGTAGGAAATGCGGATGAGTATAGGAAATGTGGATGAACACTTAGAAAAATTCTGACTTTTTGAGTAATGAGGTAATGTAGGCTTTGACCTAGGAGATTTTTAGGGGTTATCGAAGTTGACTTTTGGGGTCATAGATGGTATGTTGGGCATGTAATGATGTGTGCTTATACATGATGATGATGATGATGTTGCATGATGCATGATGTATGTATGTATGATGCTCTGCATGATGATGTATGAATGATATGTTTATGTTCCTTGTGATGTTGTATGATTATCTTTCCTATGGCTTTACGTGTTATGAATGAATGAACGAAGTATTATCTAACGTAAAGTGAAAGATAGTGAAAGAGGAACATGATGATGAATGCATGCATTAATGAATGAATTAAGAAAGTCTTGTAAGCACTATATGTCGGGACACACCATTAAAAGATGTTAGCCCAACGGTGTGCGGGTTCACTACCCCGGGAGGATGCACATCGGGGTCTTTCTTTGTGATTGACCATATGGATGAACCATTGTCGTGTGTCTTAGGTACTGTGACCACCTGGTGCTGGGCACCACCGATGAAGGTCTTTTATAGGCTTAGGCATAGTTTCACGAGCGTGAAGGGTAAAGTTCATGGTGATGATGAAAGTAATAAAATGATGAATGAAAGTATGAACGAAATAATGACGAAGATAATAATGATATTATCTGTATGTACGTATGATGTATGATCACATACACTTAAAATGAAGGGTTGTAATGAAAGAAAAGTATGTTTTTCTATAAAACTAGAACTCACTTAGCAACGCTTACTTTTATGCATTTTCTAGTTGGCAGGGAAGGTTGCTGAGCATGGCATGAGGCAGCTGCTCAGCTCTTTTGGATGGCATCCATTTATTTAAAGCCTTTGTGATGTAATACAACAATAAAATTTTGTAGCCGACAAACGATGCATTATTTTGCAAAAGTTTTTACGATGAAATAAAATGCCATTTGTTTTAGGTTTTCGCTGCAATGTTTTGATGATTAAACGCAAAGTATATGTTTTATGTGCGATGAATTACCAGCTGTAAGCATCCCGTGAACGGGGCCTTACATTTTATCAATGTTAATATTTTTATTATGTTTTTTAATGTTGCCACATGTCTATCTTATCAATGATTTTTCATTTTCTATAATGTATCAAATATTAATAATGGGTTCGTGCAATGTACGAGTTTGGGTGATTGTAGTGTTTTCGTATAACATTTTCGAATGTTTTTAATGATTGGGCTACTCCATGGCAACCTTCTCCAACCTCTAAACAACCAAGTTGGTCCCCAACTTAACCACTTAATTATATCTCAATCCTATGGAGTGTAATGTTCTCAGTTATGCTGTTGAGCCTCTTAATAGGCAAAGAGGAGATGATGACCAATCGTACATGGATATGGGTGCATCCGACCATCTCACTTCAAACCCATGTATAGTTCTACTTCCCTCATCATCATCTATCATATCTATTTTCATAGGAAATGGTTAATCGGTTTGTGTTTCAGGATATTAAATTCTAAAAGGATCATCAATGTCAATTCAAGTGGTGAATAGATGGTTGTTCTGGATGGAAAGAGTACAAGTGTTAAGAAATGCGATTAAACATAAAGAATTGTGTATGAAGAAGATGACTAAGTGTTTGTTCATCCGTATTAGTCTTATGTAGGTGACTTCGACAAATTTGAATGTGAAATTGTCTACCACATAAACTAATACGGGTGAAACAAAACAAATGCTTATGTCTGAACAAAAGAAATACAGCCAAGTTATTACACATCCTATAGACAAATGCAGATGTTGTACAAACAAATAATGCTAAAGAATAACTAATGCTTATACAATTATTTTGTATTGAGTACTTAGTGAATCGTAGATTTTGTGTCAGGTTGTTAAGTCATTATATAGGAACTATATATCCTAGACCTGTTTGAATCTAAATTTAAATAGTGGAAAATTAAATTTAGGAATTATCTTATTGGTGTTGATTCAGATTACGAGATCTCAATTTGCAAAGGCCCTCACATTCTAACTACATTGGATGTTGACCAATATAGGAATGTTAGGATTCCCGTTGAAGATCAAATCATGGTTCTTGATCATTAAGACTATGAGAAAATTAAGATTGTTATGAAGGCTTGCTTATTACTCACTCAAGCACTAAAGATGGATGTGCTAAAAAGGTTGAGAAATACATAACTACCAAAGGAGTGTGGGATGTACTTATTATCATGTGTGAGGATAATAGTGAAGTCACTAACATCAATAAGGATAAACTAATTAATCAATATGATACTTTTCATTATGTCAAGGGTGAATTAATATCCAAACAGCTACATGGATTTATATAGCAAGTGAATGATCTTGAGAGTATGAGTGTCACTCACAAGGAAAATAATCGAAACAAAAGATCCTTCATCCTCTACTTGAGAGTTGGAAATGGAGTGTGACAATGTTGAAGAACACTCTTGACCTAGATAGCAATAGTCTAGACACCATGGTTGCTAAGATTGAAGCTCTAGAATGGATGAAAGGTCAAGATCTAGGAGGTCCATAGGTCGTAAAGGCATATAAGTTTCCTTCTAAAACTCATATAGTGGAAAATACCTTTGTTACAGAAGAAGAAGACTTCATATCAGCCTAGATAGCCTAATATCCATAGTGTTTGTGTGAGCACCACAATTCAAGATGAACAAGCCATCACCCTCTACTCCTCAATCCGCAAGTCAAACATTCACATCATGCAGTCAAACACAATGATGAACAAAAAGCTACTTATAATGCTTTTGTGTTATGTTTTGAAGCTTACCTTGGTGGAAGACTCACAGTTAGTCATGGGATTCAAGATTATCTAGAGGAGAGGATCCTGGTGATATTTAAAAAATGGATCTACAATGGAAAACGACCAGGATCACTCAAAGAGCAAACAAATTCTTTAGGAATGGGAAGAGGCTGAGCATGAATGAGGATACTAAACTTGGATTTGACAAAACCAAGGTTAAGTGTTATGATTGTGGTTTGAATGGGCACTTCTAAAGGGAATGCAATGCACCAAGGAGTATCAACAAGAATATTCAAAAGCTTCTTATCCATCATCAAATCAAAGCTCTTATTCACATTAAGGCAATCAAGGATCTTATCATCAATCATCTCACCATCAAGCAAACCATCATATTGCATATCTATCAACAAGCACCTTCATCATCTCAACAACTCTCTAATGCACTGTCATTAGTCAAGTTAAAGTATGTAACTGGAGCATGTATGCTAAGGAGGTCAAGCCAAAGTATCAAAACCATGCTCATATAGATCATATAAATTATCCTGCAACTCCAATGCGTGATGAGGTAAAGGCCAATCTACGTAGCCAAAAATGCATTAATGAGGTGCAAGGCTACAAAGAACATAATCATAAATTGGCCTTAATGGTAAAAGATGAAAATGTTAAGTCTAAAATGCTAAAGTAATAAATTAGAGGTTTTGAAACTAAAATTAATTCTTTTATGTAGACATAGAAAAACATCATGGAGAGATGAATACCCTTGAAGCTCATGTTGAGAATTTGACTGGATTGTTAACAAAGTCAAAAGCTGATCACCCAGCTACTGAATTCAAACCAGAGAAATTGCAATTCTAATCAACCAAGCTTCAAGAGTTACTTGACGCAAAAAAAGATCCAAAGTATATGACTAGAATAGGCTACAATGCATGTCATCCATCATACAATAACAACTACACTATCACGCCCAAGCATTTGATAAAACCAATTTAATAGACATTAAAGTTATTGAAACTAAATGTGCAACATTGTTTCAAAAAATAAATCCAAAAAATAAACATCAAGTTTATGTGGAAACTAATCTTGAAAAGATTAAAAATAATCAACCAATTAAGATCAAAGAATGCTTAGAAAAACCGGTGTATGTTGCAAAGCCTAAAAGTCCAATAAAAGCAATCATACCCTTTGTAAAATTACTCCAGCAAATATCATGACTGATTAGGATACTAAGCCTAAGATGAAGTAATCTGCTAAAAGCAAATCTAATCATGAGTTTATAAATTACAAAAATCCAAAAAAATTAGGTTATGATTCACCAAAGGCAAAGCATAAGTATCCACATCACTCAAAGTAGAAAGCAAAAGCTGAAACTTTATCGAAGTCAAAACCACAATTAAAATCACATTTGTCAAAAGGAATTTGATTAAAGATTGAAGAATTTTGAAGTGTTCTTGAGCTACGAATTTGATTTCCTTTTGATGATTACATGATTTCTACTATTTTTTATCTTAATTGAAGATCTCAAGAGCTTAAACTTGTGCGATTGTAGTAGTGATGGAGTTTACTTGGTTAATTGAGCTTAAATGAATCAACTAGAGATAACTAGGATCAAAATCAAACCTAAATCACTAATTTGAATCTTAATCACTTAATTTTGGACAAATTGGTGGTAAGATTGAGGTTGAACAGGCGAAATTGAGTTGAATTGATTGTGCGAAATTGTAGTTTTCGCACACGAGAAGTATCTATTTCGCAGGAGAAGTAAACCGTTCGCAAAATTTTGTTGGAAATAGATCCATTTCGCGTGATTAGTTCAACTATTCGCAAAAGTCAGTTACAAATATGTGGAAAAGTTTGTGCGACAAGTTCACATGAAAAGTTAAGTTGAATACTGTTCACACGAGAACTTCAATTTTCAAGAATTTTTGAAAAGCTTATCTTGTGAGTTTCAAAATTGGCAAATCTCAAGAACATTACTATTACACTAAATCTTGATAGATTAGCACAACCACCAAACCTCTAAGACTTTTTAGTAAAGATGACTATCCATATTGGGTTAACGATTCAAGAACTATGTCATATACATCGAACCCTTGATGGTGTTGTTTATCAAGTATGAACCGTACATTCTTGTGTATTACAATGACAAGGGAGAACTGGTACCTAGTGGTAAACATCTATGGGATGAAAAGGATATGAAGAAACTTGAACTCGATGACAAAGCCTATGCAACAATCACCATACGACTCACTACTAAGATATCATAGAAATCAGAGAGTTTAGAGGAGCTAATGTTTTATAGGATGCGTTGGAGGAATAGATCATGGGAAACAAAGACATAAGGGAAGCTATAAAGATATGTTAAACCAAGTGTTCAACATGTTCAACCATGTGCTAAGCATGACATTGGAGACTCAAATGTCTATATTTGTAAAGTTGGTCACTAAAATGAAGAGTGTAGGAATTACATTGGAAAATATAGTTGTTAACAAGAAGCTGTTGAATTCTATACCTTATAGCTGGAATAACAACTTTACTACAATCAGAGAACAAAATATATGTTTAATCTGTCTCTTAGTAACCTAATTTCTACAATCAAATCATATGAGATAGATAACAAACACAATGTTGCAAATCATTTAAACAACATGAGAGCTGAAGCCTCTACTCTTTATGCCAAGATGACAAGTAATCCCAATTAACATGCAAGTTTCTCTCAAATGTGTCAACAATAGCAATCAACACACAGTCTACCCAAACATTAACTTCTCAGTTCCATGTTCCTAATTTGTACAATTTTTCTCTAAGTCTCAATAGTCAACCCATACAACCCACTTAATAATACTTTGTTGTCAACTACAACCCAACCAAGCAAACAATCAAAATTGCTAAAGAGCAACTGGCTATATTCTCAACATTTATGAATAGCTATGAAGCATTCATGGGCGGTAGAGTAACTACACCCAACATCTTGGTTGACGATGCCATATGGAAATGGTGGTGTACAGGGCTAAAAATTTTGCTAGGAGAATAAGGAGAAAAATGTTTTGTGTAAAAACTTAAGCAAGATGAAGTTTGACAAAACAAACATAAGATGCTACAACTGTGATAAACCAGATCACTTTGCAAGGAATGTACCAAAGGAAACACAAATCAAGATGACAGTGGCAAGAAGATAGTGATAGTCGAGGTTGAAATAAAAGGAGATAAGGCAAGTTCTTCAAACAACAAAGCATTAGTTTCTCAGACAAATGGAGAGTATGAAGATATTGGATATAAATTGTATACAACATTGTTAGCCGAGATTCAAGATGGTGAAGAAAGTGTTAAGAAAAATTTGTTGTTGAGTTTGTCTATAAAGATTTACTTGCTGGTGTTTTTGCTGAAAAGTAGATCAAGAATGATGAAAAGGTGCTTAATGAATCTGTTGCTGAGATTACTCCAACACAAGAAATGAAAGTGAAGAAGGAAAAGAATGAAGCAAAGAAGAAGTTGTTGAGACTACTCCAGCTATGATTAAAGAGAAAGGTAACAATGTTGAGGGAACTTCAACACCTATTCATTCTGATATTGTCAATGCTATTGAGATCACTCTAGCAACTAAAGCGGAAAAGGAAGATGTTCTCAAGGTGTTTATGATGAAAGTAATGCCTGAAGAATCTGCAAAAACAAAAGATACGAATGAGGTATCGACCAATCTTTTTACTAATGCATGTGTAGAAAAGATTCAAAGATATAGAGTTCATATCGAGCACTTGATTTTAGAAGTTGAAAAACTTCAATATCAAGCTGTTAAATACAAAAAGAATGAGAAAATTAGTAAAGAAAAGGTATAGGTTTAAATAAATCAATTTATCAATCAAAATTTAATCTTCATGATAAGATTGTAAAATCAATGATTTGACTTCATGTAATAATAATCTAACTTTTGAAATTAACAAGCTTTACGGTGAACTCTTATCTACAAAACTAACTGGTGAAAAGTGTCACACCCTCAAAATCCACGTGTGGAGTTTTACCGCGAGGCGTGTGAACAAACTAGGATCATAGTCACTAGTTACTCAGAACGACACTATATGCCATATTCAAAACAAAACCAACCAAAGCTCAAACGTTTAAAGCCATGCGGAAACGTTTTGTAAATAAGACAAACCCAAAGTAGTAAAAATGCATGATACGGCAAAACACGCACCAACCCAAATGATTACACACTCATAAATAAAAGCCAATACAAATGTCTTTAAAATAGAGTCTTAGAATGCATGTTGGACCCGTGTAGTGCTCCTATTGGCAAGCAGAGCTAACGACCTGAGAATGTCGTAAAAAATGTCAACACAATGGTTGGTGAGATCAAAAGTTTGCGTTTATCATAAATATTAATAGTTGTATAGCATAAAAAGTGTTGAAATAGATAGCTAGTCTATATTCACAAGTAATAACCATAGTGATTTCACGATCGAAGCGGACTGTGTTTCGTTTATTGCCGCCCGTCACGACTTACCAGGTCGTGATGATGTTTTTGTTTAGGACAAAATTGCACCGTTTGACCTCGAGTGGCATAGGTGGGGCTCGTCAGACCCAGTAGTAATACCCAAGATTTCCTGCTAGTTACCATTATTAATGATCTGAAAGTATGAGGACTTTCAAGGTATTAAGCACTATGTTAAAACATACACGACTTATAATAATAAAATAGCGTTTGAGTACAAGTATGCTACCTCCCTAGAAGAAGATTTATAAAAATAGAGGGGCATGAACTCACCTGGTGTATAATGATAATGAATAAAGAGACTCATGATAGGTGCAAAGACAACCCTTCAAAGGTTACCTAGAACACCAAATACATATGTACGTGAACACAGAAAACTTAACAACCCTAGGTTAACCTAGTTGACCCATTGACCAGTTGGTGACATATTAGATGGAATATTGTATAATCATGCAAATCAACTTATCATACACGACTATCATGTAAGTTATCCACGTGCATCACACCATCAAACCAAGTGGTACCTAGGTCATCATACCATATTAGATCATCATACACTCATGAAAATCTCAAATAACCATCATGCTCAATAAATATAAATACATCACATCAAACAATTCATACGTGAAGTCGAATCATGCACTACATGCCATGTGAAGCCACCCACAACCTCAAATCCTAAACCCTGTCAATCATACTAAGTAGGGGCCTTAGATTCGCATGCCTGTATGACAATCATAATCACATTACTAGCATACATAGTGACAACCAATTCAAAACCCAATCATGATTCTCTAACACTAACTACTATTCATTACGTATATGATCATCAAACCTAAATTTCTTACATGATCTACCAAGCATCCATATAACTCAATATTCACATTCAATCACATTAAACATCATCAACAATCATTCTAACATGATCTTAAAATCATAAGCATGCCCAAATCATCACATCCAAAGTTCTACAAACATAAAGTTTCCTTTTTGGGAAAGTAGTACCTAATAGTGATCTAGCATCCAATTCAATCATAATTTCAACAATTATATATCTAATCAAGTTCATAGCGATCATTCTAACATGTTAATCACCTCCAAAACATCCAAATCCCCAAACATCATACACAAAAGTTTCTACTTTTAGTAAGTCATGATCAACATCTCAATTTCATGGATTTCTTGCATTACATCTAACATTTTAGAATCATCAAATCATGAATTCCAAGAACAAAAGTTTCCTCTTATGGTAATGTATGAACTGGATGATCAAACTCTAGATTTCTTGCATAATCAACATCATTCAACATTCATACAACCTAACTAACATCATATTAACATCTAACAATCATCAATTTCATATTATCATCAACAATTTCGAACTAGGGTTTATCAAGAATCAAAAACTATGAACAACTTGATAAAACATACCTTTAGACGTGTAGAATCAAGAATTGGACTTGCTAGCACTATGGAACACTTGAAACTAGATCAAAATCGATTGTTTTGTGCTTGTTGTTGATCAAATTCAAAAGGTGGGAGGTGGGAGAGGGGTTCGGCCATAATGAGGGGGGTTTGGGTGGGATTAAGGTTTGACTTTTGTTTAATTATGGTAACTTTTAGTTAAAAGGTAATTACAATTTAAACTCCTTGACTTTTATTTTATAAAACCAATCTTTCTAATACTTTTTAAATAGTTTTTAACTACAAAACACAAGTATTATTAACCAATAATAATAATCCTAGACAATTACAATAAGTCACACAACACACGAAATATATATTACATGTTGTCACGTTATCGCGTAAAATTCACAATATAAATATTTAAAATTCTATAAATTCATGAACCACATAAGCACAACTAATAATCAACATTATTAATTAGACTATTATTGTTTATCATAGATTATTATTATTAAGTCACCAATGTTCAACGACAACTAGTGTGTGCTCACGACACGTGTATGCAAGACTTAACGGAACTAACGGAGTTTGGTAACGGAAAATTACCATATGTTACATTATCCCCATGTTGAAATAACTTTTTTCCCGAAAATTACGTTACATGGTTGTGCTACATCCCTGGTTTACTGCATTGGCATAACGAAATCGAGTGAGTTGTCACATCATCCCCATGTTGAAATAAACTTCGTCCCGAAATTACTTAGTACCTTCTCCTGCTATTGCCGTCGTTTCGAACAGATGAGGATACTTGAGCTTCATCTAGTCCTCGCGTTCCCACATGAATTCCGGTCCATGTTTTGAGTTCCAACGAACTTTGAATATGGGTATATTGCTTTGCTTAAGGGTCTTGACCTCACGATCCCTTACTTCAACGGGCTCTTCCACAAATCATAATTGGTCATCTACTTGTATTTCCTCGAGTGGTACAATCAGTGTCTCGTCAGATAGGCACTTCTTCAGAATTAAGACGTGAAATACATTGTGAACGCCACTCGGTGAATTAGGCAAGTCCAATCGATACGCCACCGGACCTATTCTTTCTAGAATCTTAAATGGTCCAACATGTCTTGGATTAAGCTTGCCTCTCTTGCCAAACCGAATTACACCTTTCCACGGCAAAACTTTGAGAAAAACTTTGTCACCGATTTGAAACTCCAAAGGTTTCCATCGTTTCTCTGCGCAACTCTTCTGTCTGTCTCGCGCCACAGCCATGCAGTTTCGTATCTACACTATCTTCTCTAAGGTCTCATGTACCAGTTCAAGGCCAGTCAATTGACTATCACCAACTTCCGCCCAACAAACTGGTAATCTACACTTTCACCCATATAAGGCCTCAAACGGTGATGCTTTGGTGCTAGTATGATAACTATTGTTGTAAGAAAACACAACCAACGGTAAATGAGCTTCCCAATTATTCCAAAACTCGATTACACAAGCACACAACATGTCTTCCAAAGTTTAAATAGTATGTTCACTTTGACCATCGGTCTGCGGATGATGGGCAATACTCATGTCATGTCGCGTACCCAAGATTTGTGTAACGATTGCATTGAGATGTGAAACGAGCATCACGATCGTAAATAATCGAGATCGGCCCACACCATGACTCGACACTACCTCCTTCAGGTCAATTCGAGTTAACTTGTCCATTTTGTTAGTCTCCTTTATAGCCAAGAAGTGAGTTGACTTAGTGAGTCGATCCACAATCACCCATATCGTGTCACAACCACTAGGAGTCCTTGGCAACTTAGTAATGAAGTCCATAGAGAGTTGTTCCTACTTCCACAAGGGGATTTCAGGTTGTTGTAGTAACCCAGATGGTTTTTGATATTCCACTTTAACCTTAGAGCATGTCAGACATTTGCTCACGTATGTAGCTTCATTTGCCTTCATGTTAGGCCACCAGTAGTGCGCCTTCAGATCATGGTACATTTTGTTAGAGCGGGATATATGGAATACTTAGACTTGTGCGCTTCACTCATAACCAAGTCTCCTAGATTCCCATATAAAGGTACCCAAAGTCTATCCATGAAATATCGTATTCCATCAGATTGGACTTCTAACTGTTTATCCGTACTGCGTAAAGATTCGGATCTAACGTTCTCACCTTTCAAGGCTTCCGTTAGGGCTTCCTTAATTTGGTCGGGCAAGTGAGTGCTAATCATCAATCGTAGGGCACACACTCGTCGGGGTTTAGCAGTTTCCTTTCTACTCAAGGCATCGGCGACTACATTCGCCTTTCCCAGGTGGTATTTAATAGCATAGTCATAATCGTTTAATAATTCCACCCAGCGTCATTGCCTCATGTTAAGCTCCTTCTGCTCAAAGATATGCTCAAGACTCTTGTGATCTGTGTAAATTGTGCACTTGGTACCGTACAAGTAATGTCACCACATCTTTAATGAAAAGGCCACTGCTCCTAACTCCAAGTTATGAGTAGTGTATTTCTTTTCATGCACCTTTAGTTGTCTCGAGGCATAAGCTATTACTTTGTCAGGTTGCATAAAAAACAACCAAGTCCATGGATAGAAGCATCACAATAAACCATAAAATCATCACTTCCTTCAAGTAACGCTAATATCAGTGCACTACAAAGTTTCTGCTTCAACAACTAAAAAGCTTCTTCTTGAGTCTCACTCCATTTGTAGGTTGTTCCTTTATGGGTCAAAGCTATGAGAGGTTGAGCGATCTTTGAGAATCCCTCAATGAAATGCCGATAGTATCTGGCCAGACCAAGAAATTGCCTTATCTTACTAGGCGTCTTGGGTACCAACCAGTTCTTTATAGCCTCAATCTTTGCACGATCCACATGTATTCCCTTCTCGTTTACAATGTGACCCAAAAATACCACCTCATGAATCCAGAAGTGGCACTTATAAAATTTGGTGTACAACTATTCCTTTCTAAGTAATTCTAGGATTAAACGTAGGTGTTCCTCATGTTCCTCCTTGGTTCTAGAATAAATCAATATGTCACTAAGAAACATGATAACAAACTACTCAAGATAGGGTTTGCACACACGGTTCATAAGATCCATGAACACTGCTAGTGCATTTGTCAACCCAAAAGGCATGACTAAGAACACATAATGATCATAACGAGTACGGAATGATATTTTAGAGATGTCTTCTTCACGAACTCTCAGTTGATGATAACCAGATCTAAAGTCAATCTTTGAATAATAGCTTGATCCCTTAAGCTGATCAAACAAGTTGTCGATACCAGGTAAAGGGTATCGGTTCTTAATCGTAACTTTGTTTAACTCTCTATAGTCAATGCACATTGGAATGTGCCATTTTTTCTTAACAAAAAGAACAGGTGCTCCCCACGTCAATGAGCTTGGTCGAATAAGCCCTTTATCAAACAGCTCCTGGAGTTGCATAGATAATTCCTACAGTTCGTTCAGTTCCAATCGGTAAGGTGCTCTTGCAATCGGAGCAGCTCGGGTGTCAAATCGATCTAAAACTCAACTTGACGATGAGGTGGTAGTCTAGGCAGATCCTCTGGAAACACCTCCGGAAAGTCACGAACCACCAGAATATCTTTTATCTTCTTTTCCTCTTGCTGCTGGTTAGAGACGAGAGCTAATATGGCCAAGTGGCCATTGCGTAGGCACTTTTGAGCCTTCATGAACGATATGATGCCTATCAAAGTACCACTCTTCTCACCTTTAAACGAAATCATTTCCACATCTACCATGGGAATACGAATGACTTCTCATGACTAATCACCTCTGCCTGCTTCCATGATACCCAATCTATGCATACAACCACATCAAAGCTTCCAAGAGTAACGAGCATAAGATCAATGTCAAAGGTATGACCGGCGAGTTCTATCTTGCAATTCTTAAGGATATGCGTAGTAGAGATTTGCTTACCATCAACCAACTCTACAACATACTTAGAATCCAATACAAAAGGCATATCCCTTAAGAGACTACAAAACTTTGTAGAGATAAAACTCCTATCGGCTCTAGTGTCAAACAGTACATAAGCAAAACGACCATTAACAGGAAATTTAGTAGTAAAAGTAATAGGATCGTTGAGAGCCTCACCTGAACCCATGAAAAAGGCTCTCCCTCTGGCTCCACCATTATTGCCACCATTGTTGTCACCATTACCACCATTGTTATTATTGCCACCATTATCGTTGCCATTCCCATTTCTTCTCAGTTGAGGACAGTTTTTCTTGAAATGCTTTTCCTTCCCATACTCAAAGCAACCTTTGATTTTTCATGGGGTTGTTGAGGCTAATGAGGTTGTTGAGGCTCCTTCATCAGTTATCCACGACAATCCTTTGCCACGTGTCAACCTTCCCACAACGCTCGCATCAGAAACTATCACACATGCCAGTGTGGTGATAGTTGCATTGGTTGCACATGGGATTCTTTCCCACCTATCCAACTAGTCCTTAGGATGATGAAGATGATTGGTTGAAGTTACGATTGTTATGAAACCGCCTGTATTGTGTTGTTGCTGCTGCTGAGGTTGATGTTGCTGAGATTGGTTACTAGATGCCAATCCCTTGCTAGCATTGTTCTCCCACTTGCATTTGTTGTCGGGCACGCTTGCTACCGTGCCCCACTTGGGTAACTTTCCTTGCTCCATAGCTTGGTCAGTGAGCTTGTGAGTCAGTCAAATAACTTGCTGAATAGTAGGGAGATTTGTAGCAGTAACCATGCTTTGTATCTCGGGCACCAAGCCACATAGATAAAGCTCAATTCGCCTACTCGGCACGTCAATCATGCCCGGGCAAAGTGTCGCCAACTCATGAGACCTCATAGTGTAATCTACAATCTCAGACCCTTCCAATTCAACTGCCAGAACTCAGCTTCCACCTACTAGACTTCATTATGTGAACAATGTTCCTCTATCATCATTGCTTTGAACTCACCCTATGACAAAGCATTAGCCATCTCTTGGCCATGCATCTAGGATTGAGCATTCCACCACGAGAGCGCTACACGTTAAGTGTTCTTTTGGCTCCTCCTCAGGCTCCCTCCACGGGGCCAACCGAGGCTCGAGCTATGTTTACAACTCATGTATATGAACTATATCCTCGTGATGTGTGGCCACTAAAGCTACAATAGGCATATGAGGTGTGCTGGGTAGGGGTATAATATGGCATCTCTAGTTAGGGTAGGGATCGTACATGGAACATTTTTTTTCTTTTCTAGCATCCTAATCAGTGTGTTGCGATACCAGTCCCAATTGTCAGAATTAGCAATGTCTCGCTAAAAATTTGATTCGTCTCGAAAGTACACATCAGATATAAATATGGGGTCTAGAACCATAACTCATAGACAACAAAGGAAGAATAGGAACCTCGGGTTCCTTTCCTTGTGTGTGTCAAGTAGGGGATGAAGATGGTGAAGATGCCATATTGCAGTGTATGAGATCCATATACAAATGAGTATACAGTAAGAGGATAAGCAATGAGTAACTAACTAACTATGTGCGGTTATAGACTAGTGTGTATGCAACCTAGTTTCCTATAACTAATGGCTCTGATACCAATCTGACACACCCTCAAAATCCACGTGCAGAGTTTTACCACGACGCATGTGAACAAACTAGGATCACAGTCACTAGTTACTCAGAACGACACTATATGCCATATTCAAAACAAAACCAACCAAAGTTCAAACATTTAAAACCATGCGGAATTGTTTTGTAAATAAGACAAACCCAAAGTAATAAAAATGCATGATATGGAAAAACATGTGCCAACCCAAATGATTACACACTCATAAATAATACTGCCAAAGACGTCTTTAAAATAGAGTCTTAGAATGCATGCTGGACCCATGTAGTGCTCCTAATGGCAAGCAGAGCTAACAACATGAGAATAGCATAAAAATGTCAACACAATGGTTGGTGAGATCAAGAGTTTGCGTTTACCGTAAATATTAGCAATTGTATTGCATAAGAGGTGTTGAAATAGATAGCTAGTCTATATTCACAAGTAATAACCATAGTGATTTTGCGATTAAAGCTGAATGTGTTTCGTTCGTTACCGCCCATCACGACTTAGCAGGTCGTCATGATGTTTGTGTTTAGGAAAACATTGCACCCGTTTGACCTCGAGTCGCACAAGTGTGGCTCGTCAGACCCAGTAGTACTTACATGATCAACCAAGCATCCATATGACTCAATATTCACATTCCTTCACATTAAAAAATCATCAACAATCATTCTAACATGATCCTAGCATCATAAGCATGCCTAAATCATCACATCTAAAGTTCTACAAAAATAAAGTTTCCCTTTTGGGAAAGTAATACCCAAAAGTGATCTAGCATCCAATTCAATCTTAATTTCAACAATTATATACCTAATAAAGTTCATAGCATTCATTCTAACATGTTAATCACTTCCAAAACATCCAAATTCCCAACATCATACCAAAAGTTTCTACTTTTAGTAAGTCATGATCAACATCTCAATTTCATGGATTTCTTGCATAATTCAATTAACTAACATCTAAGCATTACATATAACATCTTAGCATCATCAAATCATGAATTCCAAGAACAAAAGGTTTCCTCTTCTCGCTATGTATGAACCAGATGATCAAACCCTAGATTTCTTGCATATATAACATCATTCAACATTTATACAATCTAACTAACATCATATTAACATATAAAAATCATCAATTTCATATATCATAAAAAATTTAACTATGGTTATCAAGAATCAAAAACTATGAAAAACTTGATAAAACATACCTTCAAACGTGTAGAATCAAGAATTGGACTTTCTAGCACTATGGAACACTTGAAACTAGATCAGAATCGATTGTTTTGTGCTTGTTGTTGATCGAATTCGAAAGGTGGGAGGTGGGAGAGGGGTTCGGCCGCAATGAGGGGGGTTTGGGTGGGATTAGGGTTTAATTTTTTTTATTAATTATGGTAACTTTTAGTTGAAAGCTAATTACAATTTAAACCCCTAACTTTTATTTTATAAAACCAATCTTTCTAATACTTTTTAAATAGTTTTTAACTACAAAACACAAGTATTATTAACCAATAATAATAGTCCTAGACATTTACAATAAGTCACACAACATACGAAATATATATATATTACACGTTGTCACGTTATCACGTAAAATTCACAAAATAAATATTTAAAATTCTGCAAATTCATGAGCCACATAATCACAATCAATAATCAACATTATTAATTAGATTATTATTGTTTATCGTTGATTATTATTATTAAGTTACCAACGTTCAATGACAACTAGTGTGTGCTCACGACATGTGTATGCAAAACTTAACGAAACTAACGGAGTTTGGTAACGGAAAATTACCGGTTGTCACATTATCCCCATGTTGAAAGAATTTTCATCCCGAAAATTGCATTACATGATTGTGCTACATCCCTGGTTTACTGCATTGGCATAACCAAATCGATGAGTTGTCACAAAAAGTTTGAGTTATCTTCAAACATGGTTGAAGGTATAATCAAGTCTCAAATGACTTAGAAGATTAATAGTGGTAGAAGTAACGCTGGATATTCTAATATTGCACCACCAATTAATCATGAATATACATGTTTGCCCTCATCCATTACCATAACGGATGAGGAACTGAACTATGGATTGGGTTTTCAACCAACTTCTGACTTAAAACCGTCACTCAACATTTCACTGACCATTGACCCTATCACAAAAACTAAAAGTAAATTTAATGATGATCATTCATTTGTAGAATGTGTGAAGAATGAAGGTTTGGTTGAAGAGTGGGAAAGTGATTATTAAGTACTTTTTACAGATAAATATAATAAAATTTGTACTGAAAAATCTTCTTATAAATCATCATTTGTTATTAATGAAAATTCTAATCTTTCTATTTCTACAAATGCTTCTTCAAATATGTCTAACAAACAATAGAAATTAAAATTAGAGATCATTCATAAAGAAAATGAAAGAAAACATGTTACATATCAGTATCCAACTTGAAAATTGGTTTCAAGAACAAATTATTTAAAAGGCAACGTCCATAAAGAAGATTATATTTTTAAAGAAACAAATGCTGTTTCTTTAAAAATAAAACTCTTATTGTTGCTAATTCTGTGAAACAAGATGTGTGTAGTTTAGGTATCAAGGAATCTGGTCCATTCCAGTAACTAGGATTCAAAAGGTTAAAGCTACTTTGGATGCCTCATCGGCTTGAGGAAAGAATCAAATCTGTTATAAAAGTTACCTCAATTCTTTCAGATTTAGCTATGAATGTTCTTAATGAAAGAAAGAAAATAGAGACAATTAAAAAATCAAAAGGCCAAGGAAATACTAAGTGCCAAATTCTATGCTAACTTTGGTAGTTATCATAATTAGTTGGAGGGAAATACATGAGTGCAAAATGCATATCATAAATCGTGTGGTTATGTTTATGGAAAACCAAATCATACGGATAGAAATTGCATTCATCAACATCAATTAACAACCAAAAAAAGATTTCATAACTTGAATTCACATAATAGAAAAACAATTCTTTTTAAATGCAAGATTTAATAAGAATACAAATCATTCAAATTTTTTGCTGATAAAAGAAGTGTTTAAATAAAATTGAATTGAACAAAGGAAATTCAATTAAGAAATCTTCACATGTTGATGTAATCAATCTGATTTCAAGGCAAAATACATTAAAGAAAATTGTTAAAACTTTGATTAAACCAATAAAAAATAAAGGTTAAAGAAAAACAATTAGATACTGATATTGTTGAAGATTATGTTTTTAATGATAAAAGAGATATGATCTTGAAGCCAATATCATATTTGGATGACAAAAATGTGTTCAAGTTAATGATGTCGTGGGTTTGTAAATTTGAATAAAATCATTCATATGTGCAGGAACAACCAAGGCAAGTAATTAATAGTGTATGGCACATTGATAGCGGTTGTTCTAGGCACATGAAGGATAGCATATCTATGTTAAACAATATGAAACCTTACAACAAAGGGTATGTTATTTTTGCCAGAGACAAAGGAGGTAAAATTATAAAGAAAGGTATAGTGTCTAGTGGTGTGTTAAGTTTTAAAGATGTTAGTTTTGTTGAGGAACTAAAGCATAATTTGTTAAGTGTTTTTCAAATTTGTGAAAAAATAGTATTCAACACACTCTATTGATAATGAATGTCTTATTCTAAAATCTAGCTTTGTAATCCTTGATGAGTGGATTTTGTTAAGAATTTCAAGATGACCGGGTAAGTAAGATTGAGATTCTTACTGAGAATCGAATATGGTAATCAAGTCAATGATTGAATGGCGGAAACAAACAATCAAAGAACATTCAATGCAAGAATTATACTCATAAGTGCTTTTGTATTATATATATGAAAGTTGATTGATTACAGAGAACAAATGACAACAAAAGTTCTCTATGTCTATCAGCCTTCACCTCATGTACAAGGTTATCTATTCTATTTATAGGAAGACAAGATGCCATTTACAATATGACTAAACTACCACTGACCTATTACATTAAGTCTAGTCAAAGTCTTCATGAGCATCTTTGCTTGTTCATCCGCATTGACAAATGCGGATGAGTTAACTTGATTAGCATTTCTTCACTTGATCATCCGCATTAGTATGTTGATCATCCGCATTGGTTAATGTGAATGAACAAATACTTATGCGCATTTGTTCGGTCATCCGCATTTGTCATATGTGGATGAGCAAAGTCTTGTCCGCATTGTTTCTTGGTCTTCCACATTTGTCAATGCGGAAGAACAAATACTTTTCCATATTTGTTTTATGTCTTTTGCATTGACAAATGCGGAAGACAACACTTGGTTTTTCTGAGTAGGATCTTCATCCGCATTCTTCTTGGACTTGTGGGATTCCAGCGAAGCAATCATCAAATCACCCATTGAATTGGCATGTATGATCCTTTTAGGGTGCAACAATACTCCCTAGGGATTATACAACCCATGTTCTTTAATGTTTGGGAGGTGATTGATGTTGTGAGGATTCTGCTAGGTCTTGTGGAGGTAGTAAAAATATAGCTTTAGTTGGATCCAAAATATCTTTGATCATGTTGACAAAATCTGTTGCTTCTGACATTCTGTCCCTACTCAGCACATGTATCTTCATTTTGCTCATATTGTAGATGGCTTCTATTGGTAACTTCTTCAGTGAAATAGGTTCCCAAATAGAATAGTAGAGTGACCATCTCTGTGAATTAGTAAGCTTCCACCCACATCTACCTCATGTTTGATAATGTTCCCAAGTTGCAAGGGTGTCTTCTTTTCTTTCTTTTATCTCTTTTGGTATTGATATGATCATAAGCCAATTTTAGCAACTTGATGCACTTTAGGAAGAAGCGCATATCTTCTTCACCCAGCTTATTGTTTATTTCCCTGAAGTGTCTAGTATACATATAGTGAATGTAGGATTCATCAAGCAATCTTACTTCATATCCACTAAATAATCGTATTTCAGCACCCTCCTTTCCTCCTCACTTTCTTTCAATCACCATCTCATAACTTTTTTCATCATAGTACATATTTGAGATGGGTGTGGAGGAATGAGTACAGACACTATTTTTTTCTTCAAAGATTCTATTGGTTCACCTTTAACTCAAGAAACACAACTTCTTCTGCTTGCTTTGTCTTCTTCTACTCAAGGGGATTAATAAATGACTTATCTTTTCTCATGCATAATGTCTTTAATGAATTGAAATGTCAGTTCTTCTAAACATTTTGAGTATGTTTTCAAATTCACATCCCCTAAACATAGCTGAGTGATTGATCAGTTCCAGTTGAGCTAGTTCTTTTAAGTCATGGATCTCCAGGGCATTTACAAGAGCTGAGTACTCAGTAAAGAATTGGACTAGCCCGGAGATCCTTTCACCATGAACATGTTCCACATGCTGTCATACTTCCAAGCAATTATTTTCTGATCAACTTTGCATTTGGGAGTAGACACCCCTCTGATTAACTTAGCAGTTGTTAATCCTTCTTGTAGTTTTAACTGAGAGGGTTCTACAAACCATTCTGGGTATTTATGAACTATAGTAGCCAACAGTTCTTGATCTTTCTGGTTTAGCTTCATGTCTTGAGCAGTTACCATAGATCTTGGCTTCTTGTTTAGGATTTCTTCTTCTAACTGTTTGAGCATATCTTTCTTTTCATTAATCATTTGAAGAGTAGTAGCCTTAATGAGTTTGTGTTCATATTCCCAATCTTTTTTCTTGTGAATCATTGACTTGAAAGATAATGTTTCATTTCCTTATCTAACATGCTATAAGGATCAGGAAATAGTGGATGAGGAGTTGGGGTTGATTTCTCATCGTTGATAGATTAGGCAAAGGAAACTTTCTGGAAAATGATCTTTCATACTCAGTTGTGGTTGATTTCCTCATTGCAGACACTTTTGGCACATGAACCTCTTTGGTGACTAATTTTCATACTCAGTTTCGAAGTTTGGATCCAGTAGCTTATTCACCTTTTCTTCTTCTTCCTTCATTCTTTCATATGTCATGCCAAAGACTTCATCTAGATCATACCCATGATTGATCAAAAACATTGCTTTTATCATCAGATCATTAGTCTGAGCCTTTGACACCATTTCTTCCACACATCTCTCTTTTGCCACAGGGCTGTCAACATCTTCCTGCTCATCAGCATTATATCCTCCCTCAATCTCTCCTTCTTCTAAATCAATGACTACAGCTAGTTTCTTCAATTGTGCCTCAGCTTTTTCATGTTCTTCTGGAATTCTGCAATTGTAGCATGACTTCTTGGGTCATCTAGTTTGGCTTTCTTTGCTGGTTCTTCTTCTTTCACGGGTCTTTTTCCTTTAGCTTTCTCAGATAACTATTTCCTCTTTCTGGTATGAGTTTGAAGTGGAGGACCAAAAGAGGATTCAGCTTGTTTCATTTCCTCAAGCAATTTTTCAGCCTCTTCTTGTATGTTTTCTTGATCATCATCCGCTTTTTTGTTTCTTTTTTATTCCTTTCCTTTTCTTTTTCACATAATTCTCTTATCATTTCTTTTGTTCCTCAAACAGTGCCATAGCAGGTACAATCTACATACTCAACTCTTTCTCCAATGGAACTGGAGATTTAGGAATAACTATAATAGGTTCAGAGTTGGTCCTTTGTTCTGCAACAAAGTCCCAAAAATCTTCATCTATTGTGAATTCTACTGATGTAAAGCTATTCATAGCACTAATTAATTCTTCAAATTCATCTTTCTCAGTTTGAGTAGCCTCTGATTGTCCAGAATAAACCACCATTTCTAAGCTTTGTTCCTCATTCTTTGTTTGGCTTTCATCTTCTCCTTGTTCATCATTATCAGAGGAAGATTGTTTCTCATCATCAATAACTTTTTCTTCATCATTTTTGTTTTCTCCAGTCACAACACTTCTTTGAATTTCAATTAACAATTCAAGTTTAGAGATCCTTTTAGTTTGAGTTTCAACTTGACTTTGGAGATTGGAGATGATTTTAGCTTGTTCTTTAATAATGTTCTCTTGCTCTCCATAGCTATGGTTTGAATGGCAAGAGTATCAACATCATCACTCACTTCTTCTCTAGAATGGTTTAGGGCAGCTTTCAAGTAGTCAATTTCATTCTCTTTCTCTTTCTTTTCAGCTTTATACTTTTCTTTTAGTTCTTTTAATTCATGCTCCTTTTCATCAAGCTTTAGAATCCTATCATCAATGATTCTAGCTCTCCTATTAGTATTCTTTCAATCCTTTCCACCTTTTGTAGGAGCTCAGATATCAACTCATCCTTTTCATCAGGCATGTTTATATTGGATTCAGCAAAGCTCAGTCTCAGAATTTGCTCTCTTTACCGGCATTTGTGCATGTTGATCCTCCTCAACTAAAAATGATTTGGATGCTTTAGATAATTGATCTGATTGTGGAGATGTGATAAAAAAAGATGTTAAATAACCGGTCTTAGCTACCTTTATTGAGTAAGGGTAAGTAAGGTCGTCTCCTCAGAGAATATGTGGAAAGTGTTTAATCAACCGACTCAATTAACGAAAAGTCACGAACTTTATAATTAAAAATTGGTACTTTAAATGAATTAGTGCTCACAATTGCATAAAGCAAGAAACTTTAAAACAAATTTGATTGAATATTAGGAAACAATCACTTCTAGTTTCAAGTTCTACAAGCTCAATGGTTTTCTCATGTATTTTAGGATTTCATAACACGATTCAAGATCTTGGCTTTTGATTGATGTAATAACCAAGGAATAATCATTAAGACTTGTTCATTCCCAAAGTTGTCAATTCATCTATATCAAGTTATGTACTTTTCTCAATAAGCTAACAATGTAAGGAAACTAAAAACAAATGATAAAGCAAATAACTTTGTTTATAAACAAATTGTTTAACTCAATCAAAACCAAAATTCCATTCAATCATAAATTCTACAACATAAAAACCCTAAATACAACTAACCATCTCAATTGTTAAGAACTCTCCACCTGAAAGCAATCAAAAGAATCCTAGCCACACATCATCTTCATTAAATCTTCAATCTAGACTCGATGATAATCAATGATGATGATTTGAATGATACTGGGAAGCTTGGAACACCAAAAAGACACCTAGAAAGCACTTAAAATCGTCTAGGAAAAGTTTTCCTACGAGTTGGGTTTTATGTAGGTCAATCAAGGTTGGAGATCCATAAAATCCGCATATTTCTTTGAGGCCGGTTTATGATACGCTGGCATGGGCGTATCATACACACAAGTCCATACACCCAACTTTCTTCTTTTTCCTTCATATACGCCCATCATATGCCGCCTATACGCCGCTCGACATATTATACGCCAAAATCCGCCGTATTATATGCCAGTACACCTAAATTTGTGTCTTGTCTTGTTACTTTTAATATTTACATCTTCATTACTTGTAGTTGCATGTTTTGGTTCTTTCATTTAAAATAAGCCTCCTTTAGCTCCAAACACCTATAATTCAAAATACAAACAACTTGAACTCATTCCACCATAATCATGATGTAAAATCAAGAAATTATATCAATTAAACACCAAAATTTTGACAAGTGATCACATCCCCACACTTAACGTGTTGCTTGTCCCTAAGCAAAGCATTCAATTAGTTTCAAACTTTTATTATCAAGTACATTATCCCATCCCTTACTCACTCTCAGTTCTGGTTCAAGGTCATACCCACACTTTCTCTTTTAAATACATTTGTCAATTTTCTTCTTTCAAACAATATCATGTCAATTTAAATTCACCTAACTAAGCCTAATTGTCACACCCCGAAAAGTGCACCGAAAGGGAACACGTGCAAAGTAGATAACGGAACTTAGATAATTCCAACAAATATCAAGCAAACATATTATGAATACCATTGTTAAATATTAATACTAACATGTCATTATATCAAGTGAGTAGAAGTCCTAAATTTAAAACTTTAGTGGTAATAGCATAACTTTGATTTTAACATAAACAAATGATTTTAATCAGCAATGGAATTTGTCCCAATGGTGGTATCCAAAATTGATAGATTTCCCGTTAAAAGAATTTTTCGTTCCCATACATGCCTAATCTCTTTGAAAACATGTCCAAAAGTGTTATCAACAAAAAGTTGGTGAGTTCACAAGTTTATACAAAAGGTTATTATAATTTCCTTTTATAAAAGACATGATTATTCCAAAATCAACACGTGGATCGTCAAGGACTAACTAGGTCCACTGACTATGATTGCAACCAAGAGCCCCTTAATCAAACCAAGACACAAAATCCTCAAATCCTTTCAACATATATTCCCTCTGTACCGGACCGGTGGCAACCGATCCTAATGGGGGTTGTCAAACCCAATAGATCTACCAATATATAATGTGGCCCACCAAGGATTATTGATGATGTAAGAGGGTAGCCGTGAGCAAATAATACAACAGCTCAAGGCTGTTATAAAGATAACACAATATTCCATTATCATATGAGGTGCAAAAATCGTTTCATAAAAGACATGACTATCATGTTTTCCCCCAAATTAGTTAGATAAAAGGTTATTTAAAAATTAGGGCTGTGAAAACTCACCTTCTAATGTGACAAGGGGATGATGTAGCAAATATCAAGCCCAGAAAATAAACGACCAATTAACGCCCTAAACACAAAGGGTTTATTAATTGTCGGGTAATAACTCTAATACGTAAGTTGTTTACCCAAATAACTAGACTTATCTTGAAATCCATTTTTTTAAAAAGACCAGTTGTGAATTTCGGTTTTACTTCGATAATTAATATTATATATGACAAATATTCATTTATTAAATCAAAATACACACACAATATAAATGAATATATGATTAAACAAGCAAACAAATAAATAAGTAATTATGATTTCACAATAATATTTTATTTATGTTTTATTAGTTACATATATTCATATTCTTATTCTAGTAAAGAAACCCATCTCTTATATTATTAGTTTATAAATATTACTTTATTTAATACAAATCAACTTTTATTATTCTTTTTACAAATAATAAAATTTTTAGTATTATAATATATATGAAACTATTATAGACAAGTTTTATTACAAAAATATGATCTATTATGGTTGACCAAAATTTCACCCGTATACGGTGATTTTTAACCCGAAACCGCACGGTTTTACACGCATAAACTATACTTCAACCCACATACATCTTATGACCATTTTATATGTTTAAATATGAATCTTTTATATGAAAAACCTTCTAAAAATATTTTTCTAAAAATCAATTCCAAAACAGTCCATTAATTTTATCCAAAATCGTCGGTTTTCGGCTTTTTCACGCATATAAAATCATCACTAAATATCTTGTTTGTTATGGGTTTGTTATTTTAAGGCCCCGTTCCGGAGAGCTCACAGTTGGTCATTCACAGAATTAATACATTATAAATTTACAAGCTTAAGCAGTGGAATATTTTAACAAAAGCCATTCATTTCATTAAAAACACTGTTGGTGAGCCATACTCTATTGTTTAACCGAATACAAAAGAATTATTTAATTGCATTACAAAACAACAGCAATAACGAGTATGAATGGATGTCAGTCTTTTCTTGCCAAGTAGCTTCACCCTGGTGCCATCCTCAGCAGTGTTTACCTGCCAACTGAAAATGTATAAAAGTCAGCGTTGCTGAGTGAGTTCTACTTTTTAAAAGTAATAAAATACTTTGTGTAAGGTATATATATGAAAATACTATTTTTATGAAATTTCACCTCTTTATACGTGATCACGGATTAACTATACAATCAGATAATGGTTTTCTCTTTACGGTATGCCTTGTTTATTCTGTACTCTTTAATCTTTATCTTTCACTGTCTATGTGGACCAATGAGCAATACACTAAACTATGTACGCGGGGGAAATGGTGCTAGGCCCTCTGTTCCCTCAAAGGGCTCTAAATACTGTATACAAGGCTGGCCGGTCACCTAGGGTACGCTGCAAAGGTCCGCCAATCTCAATTGACTAGCCTCGTGTGCATAATAGGGTAGCTAACCCACATCACAGTTGAGGTAACGACAACATGGTCGTGCACCTCCTCTAAGCTTGCAGGACTTGTTAACATTTTAATTAAATTCCACTTCTCTTATTCATTGCTCTTCCTCTTTATTATTATTGGTAATACTTTATGTTACGATAATAAACACACCACATAAAGTCATACACTAATAGTAATAATAATAATAATACGGAACAATCATAATACAATCATATTCATGCACGTAACTAAACATTAATAAGCCCTAGTCAAACCTCGGTCAAAACCTTAATAGCACATACTCACAAAAATTTTGTGATAATTTCAAGTGTTTAGGCGCACAAACACTATTTTGGCGCATGAGCCCTGTTTGGGCGTTTCATCACTATGTAGGCGCATCAGCCAACACGTAACTGTTTTAACACTTAGGCGCATGAGCTATTCAGGTGCATGGATATTATTCGGGCGTATGGTCCATTCGGATGCATGGACACTATTAGGGCTCATGACCCTACACTTAGTCGTCCGACTAATATTTAGGCGCATGAGTTACATTTAAGCATTTCTAGGGCATTTCCGAGCTGCATGAGCATTATTTAGGCACATGAACCTTCTGCTCAACATGTTTCTAGGATATTTTCGAACCCAAACATCAAGCCTATTTGTTCTAAGCTTACCAAGGCTATTCTAAGCATGAACAACTTAATAACACCTAAGGAACATCATCAAACATGCATAATACATGTGGGTATACATACATAATCAGAATAAAAACCGTTTTAATACATTTTCAGCCCCAAAGAGATTAAAACAAGTAAAACCGGGGTCTAAAAACTCAGCTGGTGCAACTTTGGGTGTATCTTCCTTCTAACCCGTATGCGAATGAGCTTTAACACCTAAAAACCCACCAATGTAACACCCGGTTATTTATTATTTTGAAGCCGATGAAGGAAGAAAAAGAAATAAATCCCAAAGTCGACGGACCAAACTCACCAACGAAAGAAAAGTCGGATGAGTGGGAGTATATAAGGGAGAGGGCAGCCCTTACCCTCTCCCCCAAACTCACAAATCAGCCAAGGAAAGAGAGGAGAAGAGAGAAAGGAAGAAAAGAGAAAAAAGTGTTGATTCGGGTTGGTTCGAGTGAGCTAAAATCATCGAGAAGCGAGTCAAACCAAAGCTCTACTTCTTGGTGTTGTTTGTGTGAGCTCTAGGATCCCTTTTTACTTGTTTTCAAACGATTTTGGGGCTGGAAAACATTTGAAATTGGGGTTTTGAGTGTGTGAATGTTTGACCCGTTTGTGTATGTGTATGTGTGTGAATGATGCATTTGAGTCTTGATTGCGAGCTTGTGTGCGCTTGAATGGTGTTGTGGTATGCATCTCTAAGGTTTAGGATGGTCGATTTGGGCTCAAAATGGGTTTAGATGAGTTTGGAGGCCAAAAACCCTCGGCTGCAGTTGGGATTAACTGCATTCTGCATCAGCTAGGACTAGGCGACCGACTAGAGGCCGAATGGAGGCCATATGGCTGAATAGGGTGTGATTGGAGTCCATTCGGACGATTGGTGTCCATTCGCACGATTGAAGGTCGATTCGCACGATTGAAATGCCAGTCGCATGGAGGTCATGCCATTGGAGGTCCAGTCGCATAAGTGCTCTTCCACATTAGTTCCATTCGCATGAGGTCCATCCGCATTAGTCCATTCCCATAATTGGGTGTTCATTCGCATGAGTGTTCATCTGCATTGGTTCATTCGCATGATGTTCAGTCGCATGGAGGCCATGCGACTGAAGGGTGTCCATACGCCTGAATAGAGTTGTTGCACCCAAGGAAAGTGTAGTTTGACTTCTGACTTTCGGGGGAAAGTGCAAATGTAAGTTCTGACGTAAGGGTTCGTGTAAGAGCATGTAAGATGATGATTGAGGCCTTAGATTGCATGTAGGACATAATGATGATGTTGCATGATGCATGTTATGAATACATGATATTGCCTTATATGATGTTAATGCCTGTGTATGTTATGTTCCTTGTCATGGTGTATGATTATATTTCTTATGGCTTTACGTTTAATGATAATGAATGAATGAAGTATTATGTAACGTAAAGTGGAAGATAATGAAAAGTGGAACATGATAATGAATGTATGATCGAATGAGGAAAGTAATGAAGGTCTTGCTAGCATTGGATATCAGGGTCCTTCTTTGTGATCGACCATTTATGTAGAACCTCTACCGCTTACCTCTAGTACTGTGGCATACGCTCAACTGTTCATTTATTGACTTCGGCCCAGTAGCTAAATTGTTCGGGGTGTAGCATATGGTATTGGTACGAGAGATGTCCTATGCGCAAGTAAAGTTATAACAAGAGAATGAATGAATGAACGAAAGAGATAATAAAGATATTATCTATGTGTACGTATGATGTATGGTCGCGTGAAAGAAAAGAATGGTTTTAATGAAAATGAAGTATGTTTTATTATAAAAGTAGAACTCACTGAGCAACGCTGACTTTGATGTGTTTCCAGTTGGCAGGTAATGGTTGCTGAGGATGGCACGAGACGGCTACTCAGCTCTTTTGGGATGGCATCCAATTATAATGCTTTCGTGATGTAATGCAAACATGTATTTTGTAACCAAATAATGATGTATTATTTGGCAAAAGTGTTTATAATGAAATAAGATGTCATTTTTGAATGTTTCCGCTGCAATATTTTCTTAAGACAAATGTAATTATATATTTTATGCGCCATGAATGACCAACTGTAACCATCCCGGAAACGGGGCCTTACAACCAAACACACACATGAACACACACGCAAACAAACACACAAACACATAAGCATATAACCCAGAAAAAACCCATCATGAACACTTAGAAACTTCGAATTCTTACCTTGAATTTAGCCTATTCTTCTTCTTCTTCAACCCGAGAGTTTTCTACTCTCTCTCTCTCTAACCGAATGAAAAAGATGATGTGAAGTGAGAGTGGGAGGCCATGCCCACCTTTACACTAACTTTTGTACTTTGTCCCCTTTTACATTTTTAATCCCTCAACTTGGGTTAAATTGCATTTCCTACTTTTATTCTTCATTTCTTCTTTTTTATTTAAAAGAATAACCAGGTGTTACAATTATATACTTAAAAAAATAAGTTTTTAACTTTAAACACTTTATTATTTTCTGTACAAAACCGGACTTCTGAGAACTTATTTCTTTTAGACCCAAAAACACTATTTTTCACTATTTCTAAACGTAAAACATTTACGAGATTAAACCCATTCATCAAAACTTTTATTTTTGGTAAGTTACTAACTTTTCAACATATATTTTATATGTTTTAAAGTTATTTATCGAGGTCTTACAATAATACTTGTCTTTTCTATTATATTATAAGGAAAATTTTCTACTGATCATGTCTTATCAACACTTGAAAAAATTGTTAAAATCTCCAGATCATGATCACCATATACATGGATCATTTTAAAATCTCAAAACTTCTAAGTGAACAAGAAATCAAGAACAAAAGTATAAACATATATACATACATATATACAATTTCATACATACATACATACATAGTCCGAACCATAGATTTTATCTTGTGTTCTTAGTTTTCAATTCAACAAAACATAGTTAAAATCCAAATATTTAAGATCATGATCACAATTATTCATGGATAATCTAAATTATTTATGAAATCAAAATGAAAGATGGGTTCAAGAACAACATTCTTTACATAAAATCTTGTCTTACCCATTTTTATCATTTTGATAGACTCCTATGGAGATGGGTTTCTTATGATGTCCATAACCTCAAACTAAAGTTTGATCATATTGCATGCAATAGAAAATCAACAAAATGTTGAAAGATCATCAAAACAAAAAGTCATTATACATGTACACATACTTACGGCACACACACATTATTTTAAAAAATATTTTCTTGTTAAAAACCTTTGTTGGAACCTTGGATTTCAAGAAAACTAGTATGCAACGGACTCTACGTTACATCAAGGCAATATTTAAAAGTCTTAATTTTACGCGATCAAAGTAATAATACTAATAATTATTATTAATGACTAATAATATTATCAATTAAGATTTATTAAGTTATAAAAATCAACATTTATTAACCAAATTTAATTAACCAAATTATCACCAACGTTCGCTAAACGCTTTATGGCTACTCTTCCCGGTAATTCTCAAAATTACCAACTATAAAATTAATACACAAAGGGGCTTTGCTAGACCTGATATGACCTTAATTATAATCAAATAAAGTCTTATGATGCATTTAAATATTTTGTGACATTTTATTAATGTATATTGACCTGGAAACACAGGATGTCATAGTCTCCATCGTTTAGGAAATTTTGTCTTGAAATGTATGCATTAGTTCCAGATTCTGATCTGGATGGGAAATAGATGAGGGTACTTGTGCTTCGTTTGGTCTTGTCGTTCCCAACTGTACTCGAGACCACGTCTAGAGTTCCATCTTGCCCTCACGAACTTAACCAGACTCCTTCTGAGCTTTTAAATCCTCACATGCATAATCTCAGTTAGTTCCTCGATGAAATTCAATTTATCATTGTTGGACCAAAAGAACCAATGAGCCAAGATCAGAAAACCTCTAAGTCCCACATGATATCACAACAACTGCTGAAAGCTTCATCAGCAGTTTGACAAGTACTGAAGACTTCAACTGCTGAAGATCAAGTGCTCAAGACTTCAACAGTTGAAGACTAAAGTGCTAAAGTACAACAGCTGAAGAACACAAGTACTGAAGCTTAACAGCTGAAGAACACAAGTACTAAAGCTGAACAGCTGAACAACACAAGTGCTGAAGCTGAAGATCAAGTACTGAAGTACAACAGCCGAAGAGTTTACAAGTGCTGAAGATCAACAACTGATGTACAAAGTCTGAAGACAAAGACTGAAGACATCAGCTGATGATATCTACTGAAGTCATCAGCTGATGAAACGTCTGAAGTTCAAGTCTGAAGATCAAGTACTGAAGTTTCAGTAGTTTGTCACAACAGCTGAAGAGTACTTCTTCAGTAGTTGTGATATCAGTATTTTTATATTTTTACTTTCAGTAGTTTTGTAAAACGACTGAAGAGTTTGTTCTTCAGTCGTTGTAGTTTCAGTAGTTTTATGTTTTTCAGTAGTTATAACAACTGATAACACTTAGCATTTTTGTAAGGAGATGTCAGCTGTTTTGACATCTTCAGTAGTTGTGTTTCAGTTGTAATAAATCTGTTAGATGTCACTATCAAGTGACATTAGCAGACGTCACATCTCTTATATAAGAGGTGTGGACCTAATTGTAAGTGTGACATTCTGTTACCACGAAAGCGAATATTGAATGAAATATATTTGCAGAATTCTCTCTCTATAACCGTCTTTGTTCTTCATTGAATATCGTTTCGTTCTTGTGAATCGGCTAATTCGTTGTTTGAATTTCGCTGCTATACTCTCTAATCAATCAAACATAGATCACTGATCCTAACAAGTGGTATCAGAGCTGGTTAATCATTGATCGATCTAACAATTGATCATTGAAACTGCTAATTGATATTTGTGTTTGATTGAATTAGCGTATTCGCAAGAACTGGTTATAGATTATTGAATTTCAGTCGCTTTCGTTCATTTAGTTTGAGATCTTCTGGTTCAATTGGTTGTTGGGTTTTGTTCTAAATCTGTTTTAGCTTAATTGAATTTGATTGAATCTGAGATGACTACTCCTTCTAATGATCCTCACAATACCGGTTCCTCAACCAAGCCTCCGATGCTGGTTAGGACCGAGTATAACATATGGCAACGAAGAATGCTTCATCACCTGTCTGTTAATAGTTCAGATTGTTGTACATCTTTGGTACATGGACCACATAAGCCTATGGTGAACAATCCGGAAACCAATCAAATGGTTCCGAAGAAGAAGGAACAATACTCTGATGAAGATCGAAAACTATTTGAGATTGATGCTAAAGCCCATGGAATTCTGGCCATGGCACTGCCTAATGAAATCTATTCAGGGCTTATGCATCATGAAACTGCTCATGATCTCTGGAATGCCTTGAAGGAACAATTCGGTGGCACAGATGAGGTCTTAGCAAACAATAGAGAAATCCTTGCCCAACAATATGAGACATTCTCTCATAGAAAGGGTGAGACAATGACTCAACAGTTTGAGCGTTTTTCCTGCTTGATCTCTGAGCTGAGAATGGTGAAACAGGAATACACCAATAGCCAGATGAACAACAGATTCCTCCGACCACTGCCTGAGAGATGGGACACATACACTATTGTCCTACGCTCCAGTGCAAATCTGGATGGCCTATCTCTCACCAAACTTCATGGGAAACTGCTTACATTTGAAAGAGAGATAGAGCAGAAGAGGAAACTGTCCTCATCAGGAAAGCTCACTGATGACTTTGTACCAGGGAATACTGCCTTGGTTGGTCATGAGTCAGAATATGCTGCATCTGAAAGTATTATGATGGGCATATTGATTTCTCTTCAAATAGTTCTGATCATGCATTTGTTGGTATTGAGAGTCATTCTGGCAGTAATAGTGACAATTTATGCTTCATCATGGATGATCTGAAGGGAATTGCTGATGATGATCTAGAAGAGATGGATATTGAGCCAAATGGCATTGATTAATATCAGATCTCAGAAGTTCTATAAGAGAACTGCCAGGAAATTTCATGGACTCTCTGGCAAAACCAAAGTTGGTTTTGACAAGAGTAAGTTGAGGTGTCACAAATGCCAAAGGCTAGGACACTTTTCAAGAGAGTGTAGATCAACTGGATCTAACTCTTCTACACCCTTTGTGACTTTTCCTAGTACTAGTCCACAAAACAGAGGGCAACATCCTGCTGGTTCTGGTCATCATTCACATCCTAGATCTCCTGCATACTTTTTTCCCCAGGGTCAAATGTCATATCCTTATCCCTGCTATTATATGCCTCAACCAAATCCTGTTCAAGCTCCAATTGCACAACAACCACAAGCATTGCCTCAACCACAGCCTTCCCAATCTCATCAACAAACTCAACCTCAACAACACAGCTTCTTCACCCCAGGAGTTGTTGACTGGAGCAGTTTACCAGATGACTTGTCTGGTCCAAACAACTGTTCTCAGGTGCTGGTCAACATGGTGGTGAAAGTCCCTTTGGAAATCTAGCTCTTATGGCTTTGGATTCTGCTGATACTTCATCCACTAATGCCTCTACATCAAAGGTATCCCAGGTATCCTCTGAGGCAAAAGCCAAATTATGTTCTGAAACATGCATAGCAGCATTTGCATCTATTAGAGAAGCAAATGTAGCTTTAATCAATAAGAACATTGAGCTAGAACAAATAATTTCCAAAAGCAAAGCTGAATTTGAGTCTGTGCTTAATGATAAGAATGATGAGATTTACAAACTAAAATACCAAATAGCTGATGATAAGGCTAGGGAAGAGATACTTCTAGAGAAGTATAAAGATCTCAAAGAAACCCTTGCTGTTACCCAGGTAGAGTGTGATAGATGGGTACAATCATGGAAAGGTTTTGAAATGCTTCCTAGTAAGCAATCTGCTTCCAATGTGAAGTTTGGCATTGGTTACAATCACACTGCTCCACCTACAGATTTTACTCCAAGAGTAGAGGTAGAATCTAATGGTGAGATTAATAACCAATCCACTCATCATGTGATCTACTCTCTGATACAGCACAATCAGAAGTAGAAGTCAGCACCAAGCCCTCTCAGAACCTATCAGCTGATGTTGATGGTTCCACTGCTGACACTCACATGACAATGAGTTGATCAACTCAGGAGTTAATTCTGAAAGTCCTCAAAGGACTAGAGAGCAGGATTTAAAACCTGAAGTTCAAACTCCAACTACTGTCAGTACTGAAAAGAAGAAAACTGTCAGTAGAAAGAGTTTGAAGGCTACTAAAGAGGAAGTCAAGAAAGCAAACAATGCTTCCAAAGCACTGAAGAGCAAGTCTTCAGTTGCTTCACCCTCTTTAGTTGATGATCAACCTAAGATGAAGAAGAAACCATGTGAAGTATGTGGTTTGTTCAATCATCTTACAGATGATTGCTGGTACAAAAGAGGTTCCAAACTCAAACATAAAGGAGAATTAAAGAGAAAATGGTAAAAATGAAAACTGAGTTTGAGACCATATTTGTATCAGCAACATCAAATCCTGTAACCCTTAAGTCCTCAAAGAAATCCAAAAAGGAAGGGGTTAAACAGGTGACAGCTGAGAGTGCTCAGAAGAAGAAGGTGCAACATAGGAACTTATCAAACTCCACTGGCAATGTGTCTGATGAGTTGAAAGCTTTATCACAAAATCAGACACAGCTGGTTATGATGGTTCAACATCTATTGGGTAGAGTTAACCAATTAGATGCTCCTATGTTGAAACCACAGAAAAGGAGGTTCGAGCCAAAGGATTCTCTTCTTCACCATTCTTCCTCTCAGGCTGTTGTTTCCAATAAACCTGTTAGTTTACCATCTGTTGATGAGACCAGGCCCAAAACCAAAGGTTTGGGTCTCCAAAACTAACTGATTGTTTATTATTGTAGGGTTCTCCAACATGCCAAAGTAGCATCTGGTATGTAGACAGTGGGGGATCTATGCACATGACTAGGAACAGCTCTCTTCTTCATGACTACTCTCAAGGAAAGAAGGGGTTTGTTTCTTTTGGCAATGATGCTAAGGGTTACATCATTGGAAATGGCTTTGTCTCCAATGGAGAAATCAAGTTTGATGATGTTAATCATGTGGAAAATCTCAAGTACAATCTCTTGAGTGTCAGTAAAATGTGTCATAAAGGCCATGTTGCTCTTTTCACGAGTCAGAACTGTAGGATTCTGTCATCCAAAGTTCTGCATTTGATTGATAAGGTGTTGGATGATCACACTCTCCTGAGAGCCAACAGGACAGGAGAGTGTATGCCTTAGATCTTTCCAAGAAAATAGATCTCAGAGGCAATCCTTGCCTATTTTCCAAAGCCTCTTCTCAAGAATCTAAACTGTGGCACAGAAGACTGGGTCATGTTAATTTCAAAAACATGAATCAGCTTATCCACAATAGTTTAGTCAGAGGCTTACCAATAAAGGAGTTCCACTGTGATGAAACCTGCACTGCTTGTTTAAAATGAAAACAGCACAAAGTCTCTTCCCTCCTATGAAGAGCCTAAGTCCACTGCCTGCTTGCAATTACTGCATATGGATCTATTTGGTCCTGTGAGAGTATTGAGCATGGCAAAGAAGAAATACTGTCTGGTAATTGTGGATGATTACTCCAGATTTGTATGGACTTTCTTCTACATTCAAAGGATGAGGTTGCTCAGAAGATTATTCACTTTGTGTGTATATTGAGAAGCAGTATTCCCTTCCAGTCAAGTGTATTAGGAGTGATATGGAACTGAATTCAGAAACCATACACTTGATGACTTCTATCTTTCAAAGGGAATCAAAAGGCAGTTTAGCATCCCAAGGACTCCAGAACAAAATGGAGTAGTGGAGAGAAAGAATAGGACCCTAATTGAAGCTGCAAGGTCAATGCTGGTGACTCTGGTTTGCCACTGACCTTTTGGGCTGAAGCTGTTAACACAGCTTGCTATGTGCAGAATAGAGTCTTAGTAAATCAGAGTTGATGAAGACTCCATATGAAGTTCTCCATCACTTGGCTCCTCTAATTTCATTTTTCAAAGCATTGGGTGTCCCTGTTTTATTCTCAACACAAGGATCAACTCCATAAATTTGATCCTAAGGTGGATGCAGGGTATTTTGTTGGTTATCATCTACTTGCAAGGCATACAGAGTCTTCAACTGCAGAACAAAGATAGTTGAAGAGACTTTGCATGTGAAGTTTAATGAATCTCCTTTGGACAAGATTCCACAAAACCTGTGGAGTTGTTTGATTTGGACATACTGCAATATGTTCCTTATCAACCTCCAGCTGTTGCAGATCCTGTGGATAAATCATCTTCTGCAGCATGTCTTCCACCTGGTGGTATTGATGATGATGATGAATATCAATACTCACCTATTCAAGTTTAGTGACCAATGCCTGTTCTGCTAAATTGATGTTTGTGTAGCTTCAGCAGTTCCACACACAATGCTGATGAGATCTCTGTTTCCTCTACATCTTTTGAGTTACCATCTAATTCTTGGTTTCAAGAGTCTACATCAACATCTGCTGCTGCTGAAGGTTCTACAAACACTTGCACAGATCTCATTGTTTATCAAGAACTGAAGAATCACCCCATGTCTCAGATTATTGGTGATATCAATGTGGTGTTTCAACAAGAAGTCAATTGTCTAACTTCTGCTTCTATGCTCTCTTCATCAGTCAACTAGAGCCAAAGAACTACCATGTTGCTTTGAGAGACAATGGATGGGTTGAAGCTATGCAGCTTGAGCTACTTCAGTTCAAGAACAGTAAGTGTGGGAACTGGTTCCTCTTCCCCCAGGTAAGTGTGCAATAGGCACTAAATGGGTGTTTAGGAATAAAACTGATGAAAATGGGCTTATTGTTAAAAAAAGGCTAGACTGGTTGTACAGGGGTTTTCACAAGAAGAAGGTATTGACTATGATGAAACCTTTGCCCCTGTAGCCAGACTAGAGGCAATCAGATTGTTTTTAGCCTACTGCTTCATTCCACAATCTTAAAGTTTTTCAAATGGATGTCAAAAGTGCATTTTTATATGGTAAAATAAAGGAAGAAGTGTATGTGTGTCAACCACGAGGCTTTGAGGATAATCCTGAATGGGTATATAAACTGATAAGGCTCTTTATGGGTTGAAACAAGCTCCTAGAGCCTGGTATGAGACACTTTCTACTCTTTCTTAAGATATTTTCACTAGAGGCTCCATTGATAAAACCTTGTTTATTAAGAAGGTGGATCAGCATAAGCTACTTGTTCAGATTTATGTTGATGATATCATTTTTGCATCCTCTGATCCCCAGTTGTGTGATGATTTTACAACATTAATGAAAAGGAGGTTTGAAATGAGTGCAATGGGAGAATTACAGTTCTTTCTAGGCTTGCAAATCAAACAAAAGGCTGATGGAACCTTTATTCATCAGTCAAAATATACAAAAGATCTTTTGAATAAGTTTGATTTACAAAACTGTAAGCCCTGTTCTACTCCCATGTGCAACACCACACAACTGGATGCTGATCAGAAAGGTAAAGCTGTTGATGAAACACTTTACAGATGTATGATTGGGTCCTTGATATATTAACAGCTTCTAGACCAGATATTATGTTTGCTACATGTGTTTGTGCTAGATTTCAGGCTGCTCCTAAAGAGTCTCATTTGATTGCAGTCAAGAGAATCTTTAGATATTTGCAAGGTACACAATCTCTGGGTGTTATGGTACTCCTCTCGACACTCTTGCAAATTAGTTGCTTTTTCAGATAGTGACTATGCAGGGTGCAAGTTAACTAGAAAGTCAACTTCTGGTGGTTGTCAATTCCTAGGCAACTGTTTGATTTCTTGGCAGAGTAAGAAACAAACATCTGTTGCTACATCAACGCTGAGGCCGAGTACATTGCTGCTGCAAGTTGTACTTCTCAGGTACTCTGGCTTCAGAACCAACTTCTGGATTATGGCATTACAGAGACTAAGACTCCATTATTAATGGATAGTGCTTCAGCTCTGTGTATTGTGAAAAATCCAGTCCAGCACTCTAGGACCAAACATATAGAGATCAGACATCATTTTATTCGGGATTGCTTTGAAAAAGGTCTGATTGATCCTAAGTTTGTGCCTAGTGCTGATGAGCTTGCAGATATTTTTACTAAGCCTTTGGATAGTTCTACTTTCCAAACCTTGTGTTAAGGCTTGGTATGCTGCAACTAGAATAAGTGACAACTACTGATGATTTCAGTAAAAATTACTGATGATCATTGGTAACCATGTCAATATAAGTACTGATGAGTCCTTTCACCTTCAGTAGTTTTTATAACTACTGATGGCTAAATGCCTCACAAGTACTGAAGTACTTTATCTGTTCCAAACTACTGATGTAGTTACAACTACTGATGTAGTTACAACTACTGAAATCAGTACAAGCAGATAAGTACTGACGTCTTATGAAACACCTGAAAAGCAGATGCAAAGTCTGATGAGTAAGTGTTGAGGACAGTATGAAACAGCTGAAAGGCTATGAATTGACAAAAACTACTGAAGGGAACTTTCTCTTCAGTTGTTTCTACAACTGCTGTTTCATTCTAAACAACTGAAGCAAAACCATGTCTTCAGTAGTTTTATAACAACTGATGACTAATACCAAGTCTTCAGCTGTTTACAACAACTGATGCCAAAACCACCGTCTTCAGTAGTTTCACAACTACTGATGACAAACACCAAGTCCTCAGTTGTTTCATCATCTAAAGTCAAAAACATGGCTTTCAGTAGTTTTCTAACTACTGATGCCTAACACCACGACTTCAGCTGTTTCAACGTCTGAAAGGGTAATACCATGTCAACAGTCGTTTAAAACTACTGATGACTAACACCAAATCCTTCAGTCGTTTTCTAACCCGTACCCTATAAATATCCCTGACCTAATCCTTCAAAGCTTCATCTTCTTCAAACCTAACGTTCCTCTCCAAAACTTCTCTCTCTAAATGGCGTCCATGCAAATCAAACCGCGACACAACTGTGTAGCTTACCTCACCAAATCGCCATTCTGGATAAGTTCGATATTGCTATCGATCTTATGGTCCAGTCACAATACAAAACGGCATTTCTTCTCTCACTCCAATCCTTCATGCCGAATCCCTCAAACAGTTTTGGATGAACATCACCCTCACCACTCTGGAGAACAACACACCGTCCCTCCGGTCGGTCGTCAACAACCACGAAGTGGTCATCACTCCCGATATCCTCCGTCAACTCTACACCTGGATGATGCTACTTCTCCTGCTGGATATCCAAAGGGCACAACTGATTTATCCTTTGCCCATCATGGATATCAGGGAAACCTTAGTGCCTCCACTATACTGAAGAAACATTTCCATGACGCTGAACGCCTAATTTTTCACATGGTAAATGTCTGTTTGGCTCCTAAGACTTCGTCTTGGGATCAAATGTCTTCAAAGTGGCAGCAGGTAATGTATTCTATTCTTGAGCAACAGCCTTTAAATTTTTCAGAAATAATATTTTCAGAGCTCAAGGATATGGCTCAAAAACTAACTGCAAACCGTTGGATATTATATCCGCGGTTCATAATGGCCATAATTACTAACCAGCTTCAAGCTGAGGGACTTGTTGGCCTGGGAGTCCCTGCTATGGCTGTTTTGCCTGAAGTATACTCCCGGCACAACTCTGACCACTCACTCAAATTGGCTGCCAAGCTGCGAAAACCCATGCAGCTGGAACCCACAGCCACCACCTCCAAATCAAAAGTCCCCACCAACCCCTAAAAGAAACCCAAAACGGCTACTCAGGGAAATGAGTCCCCTGAGGATGCCCCTGCAACACAAACGCAGATATCCACTGGTCATAACCCCCTAGTTGATATAAGGACTCTTCCAGCCATAGCCGCTCAGGATTCCTCTCAACAGGAGCCTGCAGCCACCACACAAGGGGTACCCACACATCTGGGATCTTCCTCACTTGAGGAGATTGCCATTGAAGAGCACCTTCCTCCCGGTGCACACTGCTTCTATCCCTTCACCCCATGCAACCGCCCCCAAATGCCCTACATTGCTTGTTGCACAAGTGCTGACTCAGTTGCACTCCTCCCCCCTCCCCAGATACCACTTACTACTGGAACACCTCTACCATTGAGGGGGAGGACCAAAGTGCAGCTGAGAACCCACAGCATAGGGGTTACAATGTTCCCTCTCCTAGTGTAGCAATGGAGATTGGAACTTCTGGTAGGCTGCCACCTCTCCTGTGTCAGCATATGATCAGGTTGTAGTTGGTACCATTACTAAGTCCTTACCAGAGGCAACTCCTGATGACGGACATAGTCCTGAGGCAGGAAGTCCCCAGTACCAAGACAAAGGGGCACATGCTACAACTGAGCTACACTCAGTGCATGTTCATCCTGATCCTATCAGGAGGTCAGCTGAATCAGTATCTACTGATGATGACCTGGGCTTTATTTATGATGTAATCGCCCAAAACACCATCCTGGAGGAAGAGGTGAGCAACTCAAAGAGCTTCTTGCCAAAACTTCTAAGGACCAAAGACCATCTGCCTCCACCAACCCACAGATGGCACCTTCAGTTGAAGGTTCCCCAAACACCTTTACCCTCTCACTCCAATGAGCCTCTAGCTTCTCTGCTTTTGGCACTATCTCTCCGGGACAGAACCCCCCAGAGCAGATGGTTGCTGTATTCCAACAATCCATACCTCTCATCACTCCCATTATCAATGAAATTGTTACTAAAGCCATTGATAAGAGGATTTCCTCAACTTTACAACCACTGATTGATAATGTTATGCAAAAGACACTTTCTGCGGTCCAAACCCCTACAACCAATGCATCCAAAAAGGGGGAGAGTACTGCAGTGAAAGAAAAGAAGAAGAAAAGAACAGAGGATGAGAAGGCAAAAGAACAATCCAGGAGTTGGAAAAAGAAAAGCAACAACTGATCACCTATAAACGAAAGAAAAGTGCTGATGATCAACCTACTGCTGAAGAAAAATCCTTGGAGAGCTGGTAAAAGATGCTGATGATACACACAGCCGATCCATGGATAAAATCATTGAGCAACTCTTCAAGCAAGGTTTTGATACAGCCACATTAGATAGTGAAATCAGGAAGTTGGAAGTGGAGGAGATTCAAACCCGATGGGCTGGGTATGATGTACTGGAAAAGGAGAGATTAGAGATCATGATCCGTTTCATTGCCAAATACTTAGGAAGATCTTTGATGGAGATTCGCACATGGACCAGAGACAGTATTCTGGCTATAGCCACCAGAATCTGTCTGTCTGAGCAATTCCATAAGGGGATTATCATTGAAGCCCTTGATGAGGCTGGGGCTGGAAAAAGGTTTGAAATGGCAAAACTTACAAAGGCTAAACTCACAACCAAAATGCTGGAACAACCTTCCCTTCCACCCACTCAAAAACAACCTATCCCTCAAATCTCCAAACCAATCTCAAAGCCCAAATCCAAACAACCACAACCTCAACCCACAAAACCAACTCCCTTACCATCTAAACCAACAGCCGATGATGCACCCAAGAAGAAGAAGGGAAGGGTGTTGAGGCTAGAAGAAGAAGAAGAAGAGGATGATGTGGAAGAAGATAGGATGCCTCTGTCTGTAGTCCTAACATTGGCGAAAGCCAAACCTATGCCCATCACTCCCACCTCACAGATGGATGTTGTGAGAGTAAAAATTGAAGAAGAGGAGCAGCAAAAGCTTCATGATGATGAAATGCTGAAAAGCATTGACAAAACTTATGCTGCTTCGTCATCAATTATCAGTATGAAGAAAGAAGCTCTGAGGTTGTACACTCTCGCCAACACATTTCAATATCAGAAGGAAAAGGGTGAGAGTATGGCCTGATCCTAGGGTGGCTCACAAGATTGTAAAGAAAGACATTCCTTCGAGATACAAGGGTCAAGTCAAGAGGATCGTAGATGAAGAGATCACAGTGGCCCTTGTAGTATCACCCTGGGAGATTGTCGAAGATTTCAGGAAGGCCTACGAGACTAAACAACCACCCCAGAAGATGCTAGAGAACAGAATTATTAAAAAGGGGTTAGTCTACAAGAGGATTGAGAACTTCAAACAAAATGAGCTCAGTCTGTTACTCGAAGGGAATCATCCTGATGAGTTTGCATATAGACAGATTACAACAGTTGAGCTCAAAAATGGCAAACAGGCCAAGTACATCTCAGAGCTGTATGGGCAGAAGGATTGTTTGATGGTGAAGCCGAGAACCTGACCATGGAAGAACAAATCATGTTTCTCAGAGCCTACACCAGAGAGTCCTACAGGCTCATACATGGGAAGTAGATCTCATGAATAGGATAACAACTTTGTGTCCAGTTCCCCAAAACAGAGTTCCCATTCATATCTTGCCAAACAAATATCTGAGACTTCTTCCCAGGCCGGAGCTTATATGGGTCATCTTCTCTACTGATCAAGAAGGAAAAAGACCAACCTTTTGCCAACAATAAATGGGATTATAAATAAATTAGAGGTTTTGGCTGCATTGGTTCAGGGGGAGTTTGTTGGACCAAAAGAACCAATGAGCCAAGATCAGAAAACCTCTAAGTCCCACAGATATCACAACAACTGCTGAAAGCTTCATCAGTAGTTTGACAAGTACTGAAGACTTCAACAGCTGAAGATCAAGTGCTGAAGACTTCAACAGTTGAAGACTAAAGTGTTGAAGTACAACAGCTGAAGAACACAAGTACTGAAGCTGAACAGCTGAAGAACACAAGTACTGAAGCTGAACAGCTGAAGAACACAAGTGCTAAAGCTGAAGATCAAAGTACTGAAGTACAACAGTTGAAGAGTTTACAAGTGTTGAAGATCAACAACTGATGTACAAAGTCTGAAGACAAAGACTGAAGACATCAGCTGATGATATCTACTGAAGTCATCAGCTGATGAAACGTCTGAAGTTCAAGTCTGAAGATCAAGTACTGAAGTTTTAGTAGTTTGTCACAACAGCTGAAGAGTACTTCTTCAGTAATTGTGATATCAGTAGTTTTATATTTTTACTTTCAGTAGTTTTGTAAAACGACTGAAGAGTTTGTTCTTCAGTCGTTGTAGTTTCATTAGTTTTATGTTTTTCAGTAGTTATAACAACTGATAACACTTAGCATTTTTGTAAGGAGATGTCAGCTGTTTTGACATCTCCAGTAGTTGTGTTTCAGTTGTAATAAATCTGTTAGATGTCACTATCAAGTGACATCAGCAGACGTCACATCTCTAATATAAGAGGTGTCGACCTAATTGTAAGTGTGACATTCTGTTACCACGAAAGCGAATATTAATGAAATATATTTGCAGAATTCTCTCTCTATAACCGTCTTTGTTCTTCATTGAATATCGTTTCGTTCTTGTGAATCGGCTAAATCGTTGTTTGAATTCCCCTGCTATACTTTCTAATCAATCAAACATAGATCACTGATCCTAACAATCATCGATACAAATTTTTTCGGGTTGAATAACCAAAGCTTCATTAGCGCATTAATCTTTAGATTGGATACATAGAACACATCATGTACTCCACTAAGGTCACGAGGTAACTTAAGTCGATATGCAACGGGACCAAATCGCGCATTATTCTTAAATGGTCCGATATAATGGAGGCTAAGCTTTCGTTATTTTTCAAAATGAACAACTCCTTACAGGCAAGAACTTATATAAACTCTTCTCTAACCTAGAATTTCCTTCAATTATCGGCATAACTCTTTTTCCGACTTGTAGTGGCTTCTAACCTCTTTCTGATTTGAACAATCCTATCCGTAATGTCTTGGATGATCTTAGGTCCAATGAGTTTTTCTCTCCAACTTCCGCCTAGCAAAGTGGTGAGCAACACCTTCTACAATACAAAGCTTCAAATAGAGTAGCTTTGATACTACTGTTATAATTGTTATTATAGGAAAACTCAACTAAAAGCATATAAGTGTCCCAATTTCCTCCAAAGTCAATCACGCATGCTCGCAAGAGGTGTTCCAACCTTTGAATAGTCCTTTTGCATTGACCGTTATTTTGCGGATAGTAGGTAGTGCTCATGTCCAAACGACTACCCAAGCTTCATGTAAGGACTACCAGAACCTTGAAGTTAAATGACTATCTCTATAAGAGATTATCAAGATTGGTACTAATTAACAAGATACCACCTCCTTGAGGTAGATCTGGTTAGCTTTTCCATCCAATTGGTTTCCTTAACCGGTGGAAATGAGCATATTTGGTCAATCTATGAACGATTACCCAAATAGTGTCGTGACCATTAAAGGTTTGGGGTAATTTTGTGACAACGTATATTGCTATTTGCTCCCATTTCCATTGACGAATCTCTGGTTGTTAAAGAACTCCTGACGATTTGTGGTATTCAGCCTTCACTCTTGCACACGTTGAGCATTTACCAATATTAGCTACTATATCACCCTTCATATTGGGCCACCAATAATGTTCCTTCACATCTTTGTACATCTTATCCAACCTGGGGTGAATTGAATATTTAGATGTATGGTTTCATCCAAAATTAATTCACGTAGGTTTCCAATACATGGAACCCAGATTCGGTCCATGAAATACATTACATTATTGGATTAGGCACCTTGATCATGCCTTTCGGTCCTTCATTCTTCAAATTCTCATCCTTTAGAGCTTCAACTTGATCATCACGGATTTGAGTATCAAGAGCCGAATGAATAGTCAGCTCCAAAGCACGAACATGCTTAGGCTTATCATTCTCCTTTCTACTCAATGCATGTGCAATAACATTGGCCTTGCCCCGATGATAGTGGATATCACAATCATAATCATTTAGTAACTCTACCCATTGACGTTGCCTCATGTTAAGCTCTTTATGATCGAAGATATGTTGAAGACTCTTATGATCCGTGTAAACAACACACTTCGTACTGTATAGGTAATGCCTCCAAATATTGAGTGCAAAAACCAACGCTCCAAACTCTAAATCATGAGTGGTGTAGTTCTTCTCAAGAACTTTTAAGTATTTGGATGCATAGGTTATAACCTTATCTTTGTGCATTAACACACAACCAAGACCTAAACCGGACGTATCATAATACATAACAAACTCTTTCGTTCCTTAAAGAAGAGGTAGAATAGGAGCACTACATAACATCTGCTTTAGTAACTAAAATGTTGCCTCTTGCTTATTAGTCCAGTCATACTTTCTATCCTTCTGAGTCAACAACGTTAACGGCTGTGCTAACTTCAAGAAATTTTCATTGAATCTCCAATAATAAACAGTCAATCCAAGAAACTAGCACAACACGTTCGGGGACTTGGGTGCCTCCCAGTTCTTGATTGCTTCAGTCTTACTCGGATATACATGGAAGCTTTTCTCATTATCGACATGTGGAAGAAAGTGAACCTCTAGAATCCATAATATGCATTTCGTGAACTTTGCAAACAGTTTCTCCTTCCTTAACGTATCCAAGATGATCTTTAGATGTTGTTCATGATCTTTCTTGGTTCTTGAATTGACTAGTATATCATCAATAAATACTATTACAAACTTATCTAAGTAAGGTTTGCAAACTCTATTCATAAGATCCATGAACACAGTAGGCACATTCATCAAGCTAAATGGGATAAGCAGAAACTCGTAATGGCCATAACGGGTTCCAAATGTTGTCTTTGGAACATCTTTCTCGGCTATCAATAGCTGATGATAACCTAATCGTAGATCAATCATTGAGTCGAAACTAAGTCCTTGAAGCTGATCAAATAAATCGTCGATTCTTGTTAATGGGTATCGATTCTTGATAGTGAGTTTATTCAACTCTTGATAATCGATTCACATTTTGAACGACCCATCTTTCTTTTTAACAAATAAGACTGGTGCTCCACATGGAAAGAAGCTTGGTCTTATAAATCCGTTATCCAACAATTCTTCTAATTGCTTGGACAATTCTTGAATCTATGAAGGCCCTAATCGATATGGTTATGGGGCAACAGGAGCAGCTCCCGGTACTAAATTAATTCAGGATTCAACGTGTCTAGACAGAGGTAATCCATGCAGATCATTAAGGAAGACATCTGGATGGTCTTACACTATTGGTATATCCTTAAGCTTTCGCTCCTCAAGAAATGTTAGGTGCCCATCATGTAAATACTTGCAAGCCTTCATTACATTGATAATCTTCAAGTTAGGTTTCCCTTTATCACCTTGGATAGTCAAAGTTCCATTGTTTGGAATATGGAGACGAATAATCTTCTCATAGCATACCACTTCAGCATGAAGTATTGACAACCAATCCATGCCTACGACCATATCAAAACTACCAAGCACAATATGTAGGAGGACGATGCGAAAGGAATGACCCTCTAACTGCATAGTGCACCCTCTAACTACATCATATACTTCAATTATCTTTCTTTTGGCAAGCTCGACAATATATTTCTTATCTATGTTACTAGATGTTAAACCAAGTAATCGTTCAAAGTTCTTTGACACAAAAGTCATATCAGCTCTAGTATCAAATAATGTAGATGCAAAATGGATGTTGACAAGCAACGTACTAGTAACAATGGATGGTTCCTGCCAAGCTTCCTTGACATTCTTCCTAAATTCCATGCCCCTTGCATTTGATCCTGTAAGGATTCCTTAAGTCTGATGCAACCCAAAACATCCAAAGTGTCTCAGCAACATGCACTAAGTACTGAAGTGAAGAATGCTTTAGAAGTTTTACACAATACATTAGAAAACATTCTAAGTGTAAAATCTTTCGAAGCCAAGACCAATATCTTCCGAAGCCAAACATGAAGTCGTCCGAGGCTTCAAGAGACAAAGTCTTCCGAAGCTTCACCCTATGAAGACAGATTTCTTCCGAAGACTTTTAGTACACATGCTTTATCTGATGTACTGTTCCATAAAGCACCTTTTCCGCTGCATCTCTGATAAGTCACTAACTTACAAAAGTTGGTGAAAAGGTCCATGCTTTTGGTAACTGTACATTGAGGTCTTGAGTCTGAAACTTTCCACCTTATGTACTTTATCCTTTTTGTAATGTATAAGGATGTGAGCTATGGCATGTCATAGTTACAAGTTCAAAAGGCAGATATGCCTTTTGATTCTACAATTGATTTTGTTAGTGTCTAGTCAATTGTATCCAGCTGGCTTTCATAGTATAGCCGGTTGTAGGTTCTAGTATAAGTATTTCAAGTTTCTTGTATCTTTTATATACTTGGTAACACTTGTAAAAGAACTTGAGAAAGCAATATACTGCATCCTTGAAAACCATATTCTCCTGTTCTGTCTCTTGATTTACTTGTGTTCTTTGTATCACTTTGGTTAACCCAGTTTACTGTTGGATTAGAGTTTAGATAATCTCCTCATTGTGCTGTTGTGTTGTAATTGTGTTCTAACCCTTAAACGATCCTGCAATTGGTATCAGAGCATTCAGGCTCTTGATATAAGATCTAACCATCTTAAGATCCCTCACACACACAAAAACTAAACTCTTCAAATGGCTTCCATCTCAAAGACTGATATGGAGACTGGAACCATGAACAAATCCCCACTGATCACTCTTGATGATTTTGACACCTGGTGCATGAGGATGGAAGGCTTCATCAGGTCTCTTGACTCAAGCATGTGGGAATCTGTTGAAAATGGACCTTTCATACCCAGCACCCCCTCTGCTACTGGTGCTGGTATGATTCCTAAAGATATGGCCAACTACTTAGATGAAGATAGAAAAAGAGTAGAGATTGACAGGAAGGCCATGACTGCTCTTCAGACTGCTCTCCCAAACTCTGTATACAGAGGTTTTAAGAAGTGCAAAACAGCTAAAGAGATGTGGGATGCACTGAAGCTGATGTATGAAGGCTCCTCTGAAGCCAAGGAGAACAAGAAAGATCTTCTGAAATAGCAGTTTGAAAATTTCACCTTTAAAGCAGGTGAAACCATGACCAAACAATACTTCAGGTATGTTGAGATTGTGGATACCCTAGTGGATGGAGGAGTTCCTCTTGAGAATAGAGACATTGTAAGGAAGTTCATGTCCTCACTTCCTAGGCAGTGGACACACTATTGTGTGGTGATCAAGAGGACTAAGAACCTTAAAACTCTTATTCTGACAGAGTTATATGGGATTCTCAGTGGATACCAGATGGAGATGAACATACAAGGTTCATCTGGCAACTCCAACAATCAAATGGGTTCAGCCCTTCATGTGGTTGAGAGGGACAGCATAGAACCCCAACATCATCTCTTATGCTACCCTGACAACTCACAAAAGGGTCCTTTCATCACCTTCCCGGAGACACCAAGGGAAAACTTTACTCAAGGAAGTCCATTCCAAGAGACAAGTTCTTCTCAGGCCTTTGTGTCCACTGATGAAAGCTGTGGGAATTATCTCTTCACTCTTGAAGACCTGGACTGCATTCATCCAGATGACCTGGAATACATGGAGATAGTTCAGCAGATGGCTCTCCTCACTCACAGAGCCAAGAAGTTCTACAAGAGAACAGGAAGAAGATTTCCAAGCAATGCTACCAGTGGATAGTTTGGGCTGGATAAAAGCAAAGTTAAGTGTTATAACTGTAACCTTATGGGTCAGTTTGCTAGGGAGTGTAAGGCACCAAAAGCAAATGGGGGCCAAACACCACCCATACCAAACTACACTAACAAAGCTCCTCAGTCTGAGAAGCCTAAGCAACATGCTACTATTGCTGTTGAAGAAGGAGGCTTTGACTGGAGTTTTCAGGCGGAAGATGCTTCTCCAAACCAAGCACTGATGGCTGACCATGATGAAGCCAAGGTATTGGAACATCTCTGTACTCCTGAATGCATTGCTAAAGTGACTAGATACAGGTCCTACAACTTAGAGATGAGATCCGATCTTGAGTCATTAAACATATTAAAATCTGATTTTAGAAAGTCTGAAAATGATTACAAGTTAAAAATAGAAGATTTGGAGAAAACCATTTCAGTACTAAAACATGAACATACATATTTTAGAACTCAGATCCAAGATCTCATAACTAAATTGACTGAGTGCCAGGCTGAGCTTGTGATCAGCAAAGCCAAGGCAGAGAAAAGTGTTCTTGAAGAAGAGACCTTCAAAAATATGATATCCTCATCCCTGCACAAAAAAGTGTGCTATCAAAATAGACAGGGACTAGGATCAAATGAGATAGCTCCTCCACACACAATCTTGTCTGTAAGATATCCTAGGTGTGGAACTTGTGAAGATGAGCTTCCTCTCATAGATCCTATAAGTGAGGATGATGAAGAAGTGATAGTGAATAATTCCTCTGAGAAGAGTGAAGAAGAGGATTCTTCCAAGGGCCACTATCCTTCTGAAGAGAAGAAATCACTGTGATGACCAAGTCCAAAAGAAAGAACTTGATCAGGCAGAGCAAAAGGAAAGCAAAGAAGGCTCAAGAAATCAAGGCTACTTTTGATGCTAAGCAGAAACAAGTTTTTATCTCTGCAGGTTTCAAAGTAGTAAAGACTAAAGACATCAACCAAGACTCCTCATCTAAGAGTCCTGGTTCATGTTCAAATCATCTCAGAGCAAAGAAGAAGACTGAGCTGCTGTGTACCACTGCTGCACAGCCTGGACCATCAAACTCCAAGAACAGTTCACAGCTCAAAAGAACTGTCTCAGCATCTACCAAGATGAAGGTGGAGAAGGGATGTGACCAAACCCAGTCTTGCTCGACTCTTTTGAAGAAGAAAATGTTATGTGTCATGTGTGAAAATACTTCTCACATTGCTAAGGATTGCCCATACAATCCTAGGAGTACCATCCACATGACCAATACAAAGACTTCAAAGAATCTCAAGAAGTCTCAAGCTTCAGAAGGAAAGTCTGTTTCCTTCGGAAGCTCCAAATCAAAGAAGAAGGTAAATGGAAAATTACCTTCGGAAGCAAAATTGGTCTCGGAAGAAAGGAGTTCTTCCGAAGCACTGAAGTCTACTGCAGTGACTGCAGAATCTTCCGAAGGTTCAGTCATCAAAACCAGTGAAGTTCCAAAAGCTTCAAAGGTTTTGAAGGTCAAGTCCAAGAGTCCAAAGGTGGTGTGGAAGTCTAAGAAAGACCAAATGACTGAAATTTCTCCATCAACATAGCTGAAGATCCTCACAGTACAACCATTGGATCTATTACTGTTGCATTACCTTCTATTACACTTACTGAGCCCAAGACAAGTACGGCTTGGGTTTCCAAATGTAACTAATCATTTTCTTTGTGCAGGAACAGCTCAAGACAAACGGAAACATCTAGATAATTCACAGGCTGTTCCAGGCACATGACAGGCAATAGGTCTCTACTCCATAATTTTGAGAGAATGATGGAGGACCAGTTGCTTTTGGAGGAGATGAAGGTGGTTACATTTCTGGAAGGGGCAAGGTCACAAATGGTAAGCTCAGCATTGAAAAGGTAAACTTTGTTAAGGAGCTTGGGTACAATCTTCTGAGTGTATCCCAATTTTGTGATCAAAGACATAACATGCTCTTTACTGAGCATGAGTGCATAGTTCTCAAGCCTGGTGTGGTCATTCCTCATGAGCACATCCTGCTCAGACCCCTAGGAAAGGGAACATGTACAAGATGGATTTGCAAGAAACATCTCCCTCTCGAGAAGTTTCATGCTTTCTATCTAAAGCCAATAGTGATGAGTCTTTCCTATGGCATAAAAGAATGTGCCATGTAAATTAAAAACATGAATAAATTGATTAAGCATGATCTGGTAACTGGAATGCCAAAGAAGGAGTTTAAAAGTGATGATCATTGTGTTGCATGCCTGAAAGGGAAGCAACATAAGACATCCCATAAGCCTAAGGAAATGAACTCCATCACTACACCCCTACACTTGTTACATATGGATCTCTTTGGCCCCACCAGTGTAATAAGTTTAGGAAGGACCTTATACTGTCTAGTGATCACAGATGATTTTACAAGATTCACTTTGGTCTCTTTCCTTAGAACTAAAGATGAGACTCCTGAGATTCTAAAGAATTTCATCTTAAAGATTGAGAATCAATGTGATCACAAGGTCAAAACCATAAGATGTGATCAAGGAACTGAATTCAAGAACCAAATCCTTGATACATTTTGTGATGTAAGGGTATTACAAGACAATATAGTGCTCCCAGGACTCCTCAGCAAAACGGAGTTGCTAAGAGGAGAAACAGGACACTTATTGAAGCTGCAAGAACTATGTTGTCTGACTCTAAACTGCCTATCACCTTCTGGGCAGAGGCAGTTAATACTGCTTGCTATGTGCAAAACAGAGTTTTAGTAGTTAAGACACATGGTAAGACTCCTTATGAACTTTGGCACAAGAGGAAACCTTTCATTGGTTTTCTCAGGTCATTTGGATGTCCCTGCACCATCTTGAATACCAAAGATCAAGTTGCCAAGTTTGCTGAGAAATCAGACGATAGACACTTCATTGGATACTCTTCCCAAGCTAAAGCTTATAGAGTATACAATCTCAGAACTAGAATTATTGAGGAGTCAGCCAATGTGACTTTCAATGAGCACACCACCCAGTGTGGCTGGTTCTGGTCCGGATTGGCTATTTGATCTTGATTTAGTTACCAACTGTTTTAATAAATCTTGTGAGCATGTTTCAGGATCTGCAGAAAATTTAAATACAGGTGATACTGATCCAAGATTTGAGCTAGGAAGACCTTCAACTCACACACCTTCAGCTCCAGTTGAAACTACTTCAGCAAATGAGGTTTCTATCAGCACAACAATGACAAATCCAGCTGATACATCTGGCATGCCTTCAAATTCCAGCTCAGAGGCTTCTCAACCAGATAAAGACATTCAATTGCGAAGACAACAATGGTGATGGTGATAGTGATCAAGAGTTTCTTGATGCTAATAACCATACCATAGATGACAACATCAATGATGTCACACACTCATTGGATCAAGTTAATCTTGATAGGTGTGACAATGTGGAGGATCAATCTTCAAGACCAGATCTAAATTTCTCAAATTTGGATCTATCTCAGCAACTTGCTATGATCCCTCAGCTAAGGATCCACAAGTCTCATCCTACCACAAACATCATTGGAGATGTTATCTCTGGGGTAAAGACAAGAAGGCAAACCCATGAAGCAATGTCTGTCTTCACTCTTGTTTTCTATCCCAGTTTGAGCCAAAGAAAGTTGAGGAGGCTCTAAAGGATGGAAGTTGGGTTGAAGCTATGGAACAAGAGCTGCTTCAATTCAAAAGGCAGAAAGTTTGGAACCTTTGTCCTCTTTCTCATGAGAAACTACCATTGGAACCAAATGGGTTTTTAGGAATAAGAAGGATGATAGAGGAATCATCATCAAGAACAAGGCAAGACTAGTTGTTCAAGGATACACACAAGAAGAAGGGATTGATTACACTGATGTCTTTGCTCCTGTAGCAAGACTAGAAGCTGTTAGGATATTCCTGGCATTTGCTGCATCCAAGAATTTCAAAGTCTATCAACTTGATGTAAAGTGTGCTTTCTTATATGGAGTGATTGATGAGGAGGTTTATGTCAAACAACCACCTGGTTTTGTAGATCCTGATCATCCTGATTATGTCTGCAAGCTTGACAAAGCTCTTTATGGGCTGCATCAGGCACCCAGGAAGTGGTATGAGACACTGTCTGAGTATCTCTGTAAACATGGATACAGGAGAGGTACTATAGATGGAACTCTCTTCATCAAAGGACAAGGAAAGACATTCTGCTAGTTCAAGTATATGTGGATGACATCATCTTTGGTTCAACCAATTCAAAGCTCTGCAAGACTTTGAAAAGCTGATAAAGACAGATTTGAAATGAGTTCAATGGAGAACTCAACTTCTTTCTGGGAATTCAAGTGAAGCAGGTTGAATGGCATCTTCATAAGTCAGTCAAAGTATGTTCAAGATATACTCAAGAGATTCCACATGACTGATTGTAAGATTGCTAAGACACCATAGCCAGAACCACACCCTTGGTCCAGATCTTGAGGGGGAGTGTGTAGATGAGCACTTATACAGGCTATGATTGGGTCTCTTATGTATCTTACAGCTAGCAGACCTGATATCATGTTTGCTACATGTATTTGTACAAGATATCAAGCAAACCCTAAGATGTCTCACTTAATTACTGTGAAAAGGATTTTAAGATACCTCAAAGGTGCTTCAATACTTGGTCTATGGTATCCAAAGAATCCTAATTTCAATTTGTATGCCTATATAGACAGTGATTATGGTGGTTGCAACATGACTGCAAAGTCTACATCTGGGGGATGTCAATTCCTTGGTGGAAGGTTTGTCTCATGGCAATGCAAAACAATCCTGTGTGTCTGCATCAACTGCTGAGCTGAATACATTGCTGCTGCAAGCTGCTGTGCTCAAGTGCTTTGGATTCAAAATCAGATGCTAGACTATGGATTTAACTTCAAAGAGACTCCTATCCACATAGACACAATAGTGCTATCTCTATCACTGAGAACCCTGTGCAGCACTCAAGGACCAAACACATCAACATCAGGTATCATTTAATAAGAGATACTATGAAAAGGATTAATTAAACTAGTCAAAGTTTACACAGATGAACAATATGCTGATCTGTTCACAAAAGCTTTTGATGAACAGAGATTTAAGTATCTGATATTAGCTGTTAGATGATTAACTTTGAGTAGACTTTTTCTTAAAACTAATTCTAATTATTTCTTCTTAAAAATTTGTATGTCCTAAGTTGTCTAGTTCATCACTTTCATAAGCTCATGTTTTCTTTGAATGTAAAACTCTTTTTGAAGACTTTCCTTAGATTCTTGAAAATTTTCTGATACTTCAGAAGATAAGGTTTTACCTTCGGAAGAAAAATATGTCTTCAAAAATGATTGTCTAAGAGATTTTACCTTCGAAGAAGTCAAAATCTATCTTCCGAAGCTTAAATTCTTAACTTAGACACTTTTCATTTTTAAGGACTTTTTCCTTCCGAAGCAAAATACTTTCGGAAGCTTTGTTCATTCTTATACAAGCATCCAAGAATTTATTTCTCTTCCGAAGCATAAATCTTCAAGACTCTCAGGAAAATCTTCCGAAGCCATTTTAGCTTCGGAAGCTTTTTCAATCAAAACTTCCGAAGACAAATTACCTTCGGAAGCTTTTCGAATTCCAAAAACTACTTTTTGAGCAAAAAGTAAACTACTTTTTCAAAGGTGGGACCGACATATGGATTTCAAAGTTTATCCTCTTCCTTAAACTTTATCTGAATCCTTCTCTCTCATATAAACCCAACGTTTCCCCCTCTCTATCATCTGCTTTTCTTCCAAACCTAAAACCCAAAGCTTCTCTCTCTGAAATGTCTTCCTATTGTTTTCTCTTCATCTCTGAGCTACCTCACAATGGCTTCCTTGCTCACAGAAATGATCCTACCTTTGCCATGCAGCTACACAGACAACACAATCAGGTTGCTCTGTTATGCTCTGACAAAGATCCTCATTTCTTAGAGGTTTGCCATTTCTTGTCTTTGTCTCACTACTTCACCTCCCTAACCATTGATCCTCCTCTATATGAGGATCACTTGCTTGAATTCTGGAAGACCTGCCAAGAGGTCATTATGGATGGGGAAAGGCACTGTCTGCCACAGTGTAAGGAGTACAATCTTCATCACTCCGGCCATCATCAACCGACATCTTCAGCTGGATGATGAAGAAGGTGAAGTGTTCTTCCCAAAGGAAGCGGTTAATCATTCCTTCGAGCAGATGGCTATGAGGAGATTTCTCTGTAAAGACCTTCAGGAAAGGAAGGTCTCATCCCAGTGGAAATACCTGCTCCATGTGGTTATCCACAGCTTATCAAACAAGCATGGTGGATGGGACCAGATTCCTGAGGATCTCTCCTTTATAGTTCATGGAATGATTCAGGGGGTCAAGTTCAGGTATTCACAATTTGTTTATACTATTTACTTGCAAACTTAGACTCCTTAGAATACTACATGTTTCCTAGATATGTTCAACACATTCTCAACTGTGAACTGGCTCACAGTTGAGGGAAACAGAAATATTCTTAAATTGGGACAGATGAAGCCCGGCATCTTTAAAATTATGAAGAAGCCAACTGTAGGCTTCTCAGGGGTAGAAACACCCTAGTCCCCAAAATGTTATAGCTCATTGCTCAAGGTGACAACCTAGCAGTCCAAGCTAGTGTTGAACCCACACCTACTGCTCTCCTACCCTCTACACAACCTCAAAATCCATCACCTACCAAGAAAATCCAAACGAACCCTGCTCAGACTATTCAGTCTGTGGAGGCCCCCATATACTCACCATACAGGAAGAAGTGGATACTGGAGCTCCCACTTCTCCTGAGGAGCAGACCACTCCCATTGTTTCAAGAATCAGTGATGAGGTTCCTCATGCTCACACTGATGAGCTCACTAGCCCAACAGCCTTAAGCTCTAACTCTGAGTCTCAACACTCAAGTGAACAACCTTCAGGGACAGCTACCATCCCCAGCCTTTGGATCTCAACCAACCAATTCCCAACCTATCCTTCTATACTGATGAAGACTTAGGATTCAGTGAGTACCATGAATCTCTCCTCCCATCCCCTACTCAAAGAGAGATGAGTACCTCTGACTCTCCTCAGTCTATCCCATCAGTCACCTATTACTGAGGTGGTCACTTCTGAACCCGTTCAGGATGTCCTATGGAAGAGGCTCTCACTTTTGAAAGTGTTACATCATTAAGACCTCAACCATGGCAACTCAGCCCTCTGGCATCTCAACTGAGGCCGCCAGTGAGCAGAGGAAAACCAACAGCCAAGAAACTCAAGCTGGTGGTGAGCGAGAGGACTTTGGTCCAATCATCTCATCCCCCAGTGATTCTTCTGATGAAGATGAGGGGAACATGAGACTAAAGGTGCAGAAATTGTCAAAAACATGCACCTATTTAGTCTCTAAGGTTAGTCACTTGGAATCTCAGGTGACTACCTTACAAAACAGGGTCAATGATCAGCAACTTCAGATTTCATATCTAAAGGAAAAACTAGCTGGAGACCTTTAAGGAGAGCTCAACCAGGAACACAAGAACCTGTGGAAGTGATTGACTTATCCTCCAGCTCACCTATGCAAGTAGGTCATGCTACCAAAAAGGGGAGCAAGTTATTACATCCAGAACCTGGGAGTTCTTCAAAGAGAATGGACATAGAGGACTCACCATTCTCACTTGCTGTTGTGCATTCTTAGCAACTTCCTCAAGTTCACATTAATGTGGACTCTATAGACTCAATCATCAGGAGTCTCTTTGAGGAAGGTATACCAAGGGCTGTCTCATCTCCACCACAAGGAACTGGCAACTACATCATAAGGTGGAGGTATGATGAGGACAGAAGAGCCCTTATACTTCACAGAGTTCAAGGCCAACAAGAAGTCTTTCAGTTCCAAAGCCTGAGCTTCTATGAAAGACTGGATTTAGTCAACATGCCACTTGTCAATCCAGCAAATCTAGACAAGCTGACAAGCTGGCTCAAAGAATCCAAGACAGGATCCTTGCAGAGTTCTCTCTAAGAAGGAGACTTAGGCAATTAGGCAATGTCATCGGTCAACTAGATGTTGAGGTGGACCCTAAGATTAGTTTCATAAGGGAAACCTTGGCTGAAGGCCTAGTGGCAGAACCTGAGACCCTTGTCTCACCATCAACAACTGCTGCAGAGGTCCAAACTCCTCTGAGACACCTGCTGGTGAAGCTGTTTCTCAGCCTCTCTCTGGCCAGAGCATGGAAGCTACACCAAGCAATGAAGGCCAAGCCTCAATCCACCCTGAGTCACAAAGGTCTGTTGGTGACAAAGGGAAAAGGACAATGACTCCTGAGAAATTGAGGAGGAAGAGAGAGAGAGAGAGGAAAAGGAGGCTAAGGGGAGAAAGTTCTTCTGGGTCATCTAAATTCATGCAAGCTGCAATTAGGGCTGCCCCCAGACCAAATACTAAAGATGATGAGTTAAGGGTAGTCAGATTACCTATTTACAGACCAGGAACTAGATGTTGATGAAATCATCTCCCTCCCCTTAGAAGAGTTGAATGAGCTGGCTGACATGGAAGTGTCAAGAGAGATAAAGAGAAAGAAGATGCAAGGTTACTTCTCCAATTCAAAGAGGAGAAGAGACAGAAAATACTTTACAAGCATACTCCCACTCTCTCTCCAGTTCAAGAAAGTCCTGCACAGGAAGATGTGGCTCCACAAAAACCTCAGGTAGATAAAGAAGAGGATAGAATCAAATGATAAACTACCTGAGTGCCACAGCTTCTATCAGGCAAATGCACTTCTTCCCCTGTCCTATGACTTCATTGAGTTCGAGTACTTAAAGCAACTTGAGCTTGAGCTAGTCAAAAAAGAAAAACAACCAAAAGGAAGCTAAGGGAAGAAGCTGCAAAGTCAAGAGCCATCACTCAAAAGAATGCAAAGAAGTCTGCTGACAGACAAAGAATGATGAGCTTCTTGAAGTCATATGGATTCTCCGGAAGGAGACTTGGTCCCATGTCTCTATCTACAATGGATGAGCATATAAGGGTGATCAAGCAGAAGAGTAAAAGTGGTGAATTGATTGACTTGCACTCTCTTCCAAGTCAAGTCCCACCTGAAGTGGAGGTCAAGTTTGAACAACCAGAGACACCTGAACCACAACCTCCAGCTGAGCCTCAGTAAACTTCATCTTCTTATCCAAGACAGGGTCAAACTCCCTCTCCTTCTGAACCTATGAGGGAGGAACACCCAACTGAGAAAGACATTGATGATCAACATGGTGCTGCAGACCAGTCTTCTTAGTTAAAGACATTAAAGAGGAAGAAGAAAATGGCTTCTAAACCAAAGACTAAAAAGAAGAAGCCAAAGTCATCTACCTCTACACCCCAGGCTGAATTAGATCAACCTGAGGAAGTGCATGATGAGGCAACCAAATCAACTCCTATGCAAGTGGCTCCTCTAGCAACTGAGACACCTATCATGTCCTGGACTTATTCTACAAATCCAGAAAGATGGCATGTTGTCAGAGATCAAGGTGTTGAGAATGTCTACTCCTGGCAAGACATAATCAAGTTACCTCTGCATGATCTCTTTGAAATGAGAAGATACTATGAGAGTCTTGATGATCCTGACCACCAAATGAAGAAGGAATGGTCTTGATTGTACTGAAGACTACCAACATCTGAAGATCTTCTAAGTGTTTTTGGTAGCATCAGCCTAGGGGGAGTTTGTAAGGATTCCTTAAGTCTGATGCAACCCAAAACATCCAAAGTGTCTCAGCAACATGCACTAAGTACTGAAGTAAAGAATGCTTCGGAAGTTTTACACAATACATTAGAAAACATTCTAAGTGTAAAATCTTCCGAAGCCAAGACCAATATCTTCCGAAGCCAAACATGAAGTCGTCCAAAGCTTCAAGAGACAAAGTCTTCCGAAGCTTCACCCTATGAAGACAGATTTCTTCCGAAGACTTTTAGTACACATGCTTTATCTGATGTACTGTTCCATAAAGCACCTTTTCCGCTGCATCTCTGATAAGTCACCAACTTACAAAAGTTGGTGAAAAGGTCCATGCTTTTCGTAACTGTACATTGAGGTCTTGAGTCTGAAACTTTCCACTTATGTACTTTATCCTTTTGTAATGTATAGGATGTGAGCTATGGCATGTCATAGTCACAAGGTCAAAAGGCAGATATGCCTTTTGATTCTACAATTGATTTTGTTAGTGTCTAGTCAATTGTATCCAGCTGGCTTTCATAGTATAGCGGCTGTAGGTTGTAGTATATGTATTTCAAGTTTCTTGTATCTTTTATATACTTTGTAACACTTGTAAAAGAACTTGAGAAAGCAATATACTGCATCCTTGAAAACCATCTCCTGTTCTGTCTCTTGATTTACTTGTGTTCTTTGTATCACATTTGGTTAACCCAGTTTACTGTTTGATTAGAGTTTAGATAATCTCCTCATTGTGCTGTTGTGTTGTAATTGTGTTCTAACCCTTAAACGATCCTGCAGATCCTTTCAGCTTGGGGCAACCCACTTGTAATGGCCTTCGACTCCACATTCGTAACATCTTCGGCCAATTATCCTAGGCTTCTCAACCAATCTTACTCGACAAGTCTGAGCTTGATGGACATACTTGTTACGCCTTGAACATACATTCATATTGCAGTTACTACCATGATGAAGATTACACTTGGTACACATTGGTTGTGCACAGGTAGCCTCCTTCCCTTCGGCAAGTTAGTAGCATACATCTTTCCTGGCACTATCCTCTGATTCTTCTAATTGCTAGATTGGTTTCTTGAAATTTCCAATCCGCTTCCTCTTATTCTCCATGATTCTCTTATTAGTCTCCACAATCCTCTGTTCATTCCCCATGGCTTTTTACCAGTATCCCTTTTCTTGACTAGCACACCTCTTCAAATAGCATCATTAGTCAATGAATTAGCTACTGGCATTGTGTTCTGTATTGTGGTAGCCTTTGATGTTGTAACCATGCCTTTGATCTGGGTGCCAATCCCTAAATATATCTCTTAATTCTGACATAGTTTGAGTCACCATTTGGGGTACCAGTGTTGCCTGATCATTAAACCTGGAAGTATAGGCTCTAACTTCGGAATCTTCTATAGTAAGATTATAGAATTCAGTCATGATCTTTTGGAGCTCGTTGCAAGGATAGTATTCCTTAAGCACCATCTCCGTTAACTAGTTCCAAGAGAGACCAAACGCGGCTTCCTCTCCTTGGTTTTGAACTTGCGAATTCCACCCACTCAAAGCTTCATCTTGGAATGAACATGTGGCATACTTTATTTGCTGCTCAACAGAATAGTTATAATTGCCTTCACTAATTCCATTTTTCAATCCATATAATGATGTTAAGAGAACCTTTAGCTCCTAAAAAGATTCGGGGATTACAAGCTTGGAATATCTTGTAGGCACAACCCTGATCTTGACTTGTAGAGGGATTTCCAGTAAAAGTTCCTCCACTAGAACCACCCTGGTGCCACGTCTTCTACCATGCTCAGCATTTGCGTCATGTTGCTCGAGTGCAAAGTTGACATGTTGGGATATCAATTGTGCTAACTCTTCAGCAGTGCTAGGTAAACCAATACCTCTAGTACCATTGGTATTTCGTGTGTTAGGTGCCATGAATTAACTCTGAATGGATGAAACAAAAGAGAATAAATGACATACGCGAAATAATATCAAAATGTATAATAGTAATGGTATACAATCACAACATTTTGATAATCATTCATTAAAATCTAGCACCATTTTGATATTTTTAATAAGAGAGAGAGAATTAGTTGAGAATACATGTCCAAAAACAACCCAAAATAGATGTTACAGTAGCATTAACATCATTACAAAATAGTTGTTTCAATATTCCAGTTATTAACATAATAAAGACCCTATAGATCTAACTAGAGGATCTTGCCATTATATTGGCATGCACCACCACCGAAGCCATAATCATGCTAACCATCGCCAACTCTAACATTGCCTCCACTCGCTCCTCGAGAGAAGTCACCTCGTATTATGTTGCTACCAATCCACCCTATGCAGCCTTAACCTTTAGCTTTTTAACATCCAACTTCTTCTTCGCCTCTGCCAGTCCTGTTTCCAAATCACAAATCTTTAAATATTACAAGTTCGGGATGTCCTTCTTAATCACCATGTCGTCCTCGAATTTCATCATCCTTCGATCCATCGCCTACAACATTTCACTCGTCACTCTTGCCTTTCCTTGTAAGGATGAAATTTGGTGCTCATAGTAAATGCATTTGGTCACAGAGTAGCTAGAATGTGATGTAAAGGCTCATCAATCAATGGTAGGTCTTGACGAGTTGAGGATATCTCACCAACCTCAAATGTAGAGGGTTCAACACCCTCATCAAGCCACTCCTATAGTTCTCTAGTCAACCAATCCCACTACCTGTCTTGCACTCTAGCCATCTTGTGCTTAGTCTCCTTTGGGGTCTCCCTTGTAGTATCACCTGTAACTACCTTATGCACCTTCTTCTTATTTCTTGAGTAAACAAAGGTAACCTCAAAACATGCTCAGGATTGTCAGGAAAAAGCTCATGACTAATAGGTGATGTCTAATTAGGCTTACTAAGAGCAAGAGAACTCTCGTCATCGGATGTCCAAATCTAGCCATTTTCCTACTCGGAAGTAGGGTCCCATCTCGGTGCAAATGAACATTGTTAAATCTCCAAAGGTGTAATAAGTGCAAAAAAGAAATAGGATCCTCGTAATCATTATGGAGTGTAAGGCCCCATTCCCAGGACGCTTACAGCTGGTAAATCATTGCATATAAAACATATAACTTTACATTTAACATTCATAAAACATTACAACGGAAACATAAAAATAACTTTTCATATCATTACAAATGCTTTTGCAAGTTAATACAATCGTTCATTTCAAAACATTGTTCGTTCGCATTACAATGCGAAAACATTAAAAAAAAAGAATGCCATCCTAAAAGAGCTGAGTAGCCGCCCCGTGCCATCCTCAGCAACATTACGTGTCAACTGGAAACACATAAAAGTCAGGGTTGCTGAGTGAGTTCTAGATTTAAAATAAAACATACTTTACTTTGCATGTGATCATACCTCAAACGTATGAATAGATAATTACATTACTATCTTCATCATTCATCCATTTACTTTAGTTCATTCATTACATCTTTTGCTTCCGTCAACACCATTAACTTTACCCTTCCGTCATGCATAAAGCTAGTACCTAGCTGAAGCCTGTCATAGACCTTCCATCATGGTGCACAACACCTTGCCACAGTACCGAAGGTAAGGTTCAGGTGTACCATTGTCATGTGCTATACCTTTCCATCATGCATAAAGCTGGTACTGGGTCGAAGACTATCATAGACCTTCGATCATGGTGCACAACACCCTGGCCACAGTACCGAAGGTAAGCAACAATGGTTCCATACAACTGGTCAATCATAATGGAAGACCCGATGTGCATCCTTCTGAGGTAGCTAACCCACATGCTGTTGGGCTAACACCCTACATTGGGGGGTGTCCCGTCATACAAGGCTTGCAAGACTTTCTCTATTTTTATCGCTCATTAATGCATGCACTCATTCATCATGTTCCTCTTTTCATTATCTTCCACTTTATGTTACATAATACTTTCATTTCATTTATTAACATTCAACGTAAAGCCACAGGAAAGTAATCATACAAAGCAAGGAACGTAACATACAAAGTCAAGATCAACATACCGGGCATCATACATACATCATACATACCATCATGCATAAACATACAACATCCTACATCGTCATACACCATCATCATCCATGCCAACATAACCTATAAGGCCCCAAAAGTCATCTATACGAACCCCCCGGGAACCTTCCACATCAAACTTACATCTGCACTTTTCCCCAAAAGTCAGTAAACATACTATGTTCCCTCAGGTACACAAGCCCTACTTGGGCGTATGGGCACCCTTCAGTCGCATGGCCTCCCAGGCGACTGAGCACAATGTGGATGAACACCAGACGAATGGAATAAATGGACCCAATGGAGATGAATACAATATGGATGTGTCCCATGCGAATGGAACTAATACGGATGAACACAATGCGGATGAGTCCCATGAGAAAGGAACTAATGCGGATGAACACAATGCGGATGAACACTTATATAACACCCAGTTATTTTAAAGTCAAAGGAAGAGAACAATAAAGTGAAAAAAAAGAAGGAAAAGAAATAAAACCCAAGTCTAGGGGTAAAAAGTGTCCAAAAGGACAAAATGTTTGAAATGTTGGGGTAAAAGTTGGTATGGCCACCCATATGTCACATACACCACTGATCTTCGGATTTTAGAGAGAGAAAGAGCAGAGCTCGGGTTTGTAGAAAAACAAGAAGAAAGAGTTCTAATTCAAGGTAGGAATTCATGCTTTTATGGTGTTCTTGACTGGTCTTATCCTTAGGTTTATGCTTTTGTGTGTTTGTATGTGTTTGGGGTACGTTTTTAGTGGGTTTCTAGGCGGTTGAATTCAATTTGCAAATGAGTTTGGAGGAAGCCATACTCAGAAGCTGCAAAGGTGAGTTCTAGGACCCCTCTTTTACTGGTTTTTAACTGATTTTAGGGCTGGAAATGCATGAATGTATGTTTTATATAGCTAGGTTTTGGACCCGTATGCCTGAATGTGTGTATGATGATGTTATGATGTGATGTGTGACAATGTTCATGCTTGATGATGTCTGATTATGTTTCTATGGCTTAGAGGGTATGAATTAAGCTTAGAACATGATGAATGGTGCATGGAAATTGCATATGATGTTTTTGACCCATTTGATAAATTTTTAAACCTGCCTAAGTGTGTGGGAGTCAATGAGGATGAGCATTTGACTATGTATGGAAATGCGGATGAGCATTGGCTAAGTGCAGGAAATGTGGATGAGCATTTGACTGTATGGAAATGCGGATGAGCAAGTAAGTCAATGCGGATGAAGTAAGTCAATGCGGATGAGCATATGACTAAGTATGGAAATGCGGATGAGCAAGTAAGTCAATGCAGATGAAGTGAGTCAAGGCGGATGAGCGTTTGACTAAGTATGGAAATGCGGATGAGCAAGTAAGTCAATGCGGATGAATTGAGTCAATGCGGATGAGCATTTGACTAAATATGGAAATGCGAAGGAGTTAGGCTAATGTGGATGACAAATGCGGATTAAATAAAATAGATGCGGAAGAAGTAAACCAAATGCGGATGAACTATAGCAAATGCGGATGAACTATCGCAAATGCGGATGACTATAGGAAATGCGGATGAACACTTAGAAAAATTCTGACTCTTTGGGTAAAAGAGGTAAGGTAGGTTTTGACCTAGGAGATTCCCGGGGGTTATGAAAGTTGACCTTTAGGGTCATAGATCATGTGTAGGGCATGTAATGAGTGTGCTTATGCATGATGATTTTGCATGGTTATGCATGATGTATGTTATGTATGTATGATGCCCTGCATGATGATGTATGAATGATATATTTATGTTCCTTGTGATGATGTATGATTATCTTTCCTATGACTTTACGTGTTATGAATGAATGAATGATGAATGAATGAAGTATTATGTAATGTAAAGTGAAAGATAATGAAAGAGGAACATGATGAATAAATGCATGCATTAATGAATGGATGTAAGAAAGCCTTGCAAGCAAATTATGGAGGTTCACACCCAATGAAGGGTGTTAGCTCAATTGTGTGCGGGTTAGCTACCCCAGAAGGATGCACACACGGGTCTAATCCTTGTGATTGACCATACGTATGGGATCCTTGCCGCTTACCCTAGGTACTGGAGTCAGCTTCGTGCACAATGCTCGAGGTCTATGAGAGACCTCAGGCCTAGTTACCCGATTCGTGCACAATGTTCGGGGTATAGCATATGGCATTGATCCAGAATGAAAGAGAAAAGATGAATGGTGATGTACTTGCCCTAGGTACTAGAGTCAGCTTCATGCACCATGTTCGGGGTCTATGACAGACCTCAGGCCTAGTTACCCGCTTCGTGCACAATGTTCGGGGCAATGTACATGTCACTAGAAGTAATGATGAATGAATGAAACTATGAACGAAAGAATGACGAAGATAATAATGATATTATCTGTATGTACGTACCATGTATGATCACAAATGAATGTAAAGTGTAATATGATTTTTAATGAAAGGATGGTTTTATGATAGAAAAGTATGTTTTGCTATAAAACTAGAACTCACTCAGCGTTGCTGGCTTTTATGCATTTTCCAGTTGGCAGGTGAGCATTGCTAAGGATGGCACGAGGCGGCTGCTCAGCTTTTTTGGATGGAATCCATTTAATTAAAGCTTTTGTAATGTAATACAACAATGTAATTTTGTAACCGACAAACGACGCATTATTTTGCCAAAGTTTTTATAATGAAACGAAATGTCATTTGTCTTATGTTTCCGATGCAATGTTTTTCGATGATTTAATGCAAAGTATATGTTTATGTGCAATGAATTACCAGCTGTAAGTGTCCCGGGAACGGGGTCTTACATGTTGGTATCAGAGCCAAAGTTTAAGTGAAATCGGTAAATTTTCAAAATGAACCTTAACTTAAATTGAGAATGGGATGGAAAGAGAAAAGGATGCCAAACTGAGTAGCTGCATGCCATCAGGTATTTTTGTAAAGTTAACTGGTATTACGTGCGCATGGTATGTGGTTATGTGTTGTATGTAGCTTTAAATACTGATGTAGTGAGGACAGGTAATGCTTGGGGTATGAAGAGTAAAGTAAGTGGCTAATCACAATTTGCCATTGTAATTAGGAACTTACTATACTTGCCATAAACTAGGCCGTTTCCTTGAATGACCATATTAGTGATTAAATATTTCAGTGTGAGTTAGAGGATGGCCGATGGTAGATCATCCAAAGCTTCATGTGGTGGTGGACGTGGTGCTGAGCCATGGGTTACGAGAGGAAGGCCTAGGGCCGAAAGAGTGGTTCATGAAGAACAAGAAACCCCTCATCCGGAGGGCGGAGACGAGAGTGCTAATTTGAGAGCCTCAGTGAAGGAGGCGGTTGTGGAAGAAGTGCATAAGTCATGCAGACGATCCTACCGTCTGTGGTGACCGAAGTGATAAGGCAATAAGAGAGGGGGAGAGAAGAGAAAGTAGTGGACCCACGGGTGAAAGAAGACAGCCCGAGACTAAGACGGTTCGTCTGATGATGAGGAGTAAGAGGAAGAAGCAGAGCTTGTGCGGCAGGCAGTGCGAGGCTGTAACTAGGGGATATTCATGAGATGCAAGCCCCCCACGTTTGATGGAAACGGCACTGCTGCTGCTGCTCACCGGTGGGTGAGGGAATGGAGGTTGTACTTGATATCAGCGAGTGCCAAGAAGACCAGAAGATTAAGTTCACTACCCACTCTTTTGTAGACTCGGCTATGTGATGGTGGGACAATATAGTCCAAGCCGAGGGTAGTCGGCGATCGGGAGAATGAGATGGTCGGAGTTGAAGAGGTTGGTGATCGAGGAGTTTTGCCCTCATCGGAAAAGGATAGGGTCGAGAGGGAGTTTCTGCAATTGGAGGCAGAAACGATGACACACCAAGAGTACACTACAAAGTTCAACGAAATGGCACGCCTGTTGCCGGATCAGGTGACACCTCTATCTCGGAAGATCAGGAGGTATATTCAGGGTTTGCCAGTAGATATTCGCAGGCACATGATCGCCGCCCGACCAAGCATGTTTAGGTCAGTGGTGGATCTAGAAGGGACATTGTATGATGAGAGGACTGTGGTGGTGGTGACTTAAGCTAGTCGAAAGGGTGGAGGTGATAGAAAATGGAACAGAAAAGGTTTGGTCGGGGTGGTGCCTCCACGAGTAACAGAAGGCTCGAGTGGACGACCGTCGTGTGGTCACACCAAGTGCGGGATTGAAAAAGTGTGGCATGTGTGGGAAGGAGCATGGTGGCGAGTGTAGATAGCGGTCGAATGTTTTTTTCAAGTGTGGAAAGCCTGGTCATATGGCTAGAGACTGTGGACGCGTGAAGTGTTTCAACTGGGAGGGAAGTGGTCATATGAGCGGGGAGTGTAAGAAGCCAAGAGTTGAGGGTTCTGGGGTGAAGAAAACTGGTGGTGAAGGACAAAAGGCGAACGCCAGAGCATTGACAATGACACACGAGAAAGCTAGAACGGACCCTGATGTCGTGTCCGGTACGTTTCTGGTGAACCAAACTTTAGCTTCTGTGCTATTTGATTCTGGTGCTAGTAAGAGTTTTATTTCTGATGCTTTCGGTACTAAGTTGCCTATTAGTAGTAGATGTATTGATGCGCCCTTCGATGTAGAAACTGCCATAGGTAAGTCTACCAGGATTTTTGAGATGTTAGAGGGCTATGATGTGGAGCTAGAAGGTCATAAGTTTCCTGTTAGACCGTTCGTGATGACCTTGGGTGGTTTTGATTTGGTTCTTGGGATGGATTGGTTGGCGGACTTTGAGGCAAACATTGTGTGTCATAAGAAGATGATTCGTTTGAAAATGCCTGACGTAGTTCGGTGACGGTTTAAGGTGATGGGGTGACTACGATTCCGAAGTTAATTTCAATGGTGGTGGCGGGAAAGTGTATGAGGCGTGGATGTAGTGCCTATTTGGCCTATGTAAAGGATGTGGATACGCCAACACCACAACTATCCGATGTACCGGTTGTGTGTGACTTTCCAGATGTGTTCCCAGAAGACTTATTAGGAGTGCCACATGACCGAGAGATCGAATTTCCAGTATTAATTTGAGGCTTTCCAATGGTTAACAACAGTAAAATAATAGTTACAAAAATTCAAGAATAAAAATATACACGTCATAACACAGTATGCAACGGACTGTACGTTGCATGAAGGCAATATTTAAAAAGTCTTAATTTTATGCAATTAAAGTAATAATATTAATTATTATTATTCATGAAAAATAATATTTTCATTTCAGATTTATTAAGTTGTAAAAATCAACATTTATTGATCAAATTTAACTAACCAAATTATGACAAACGTTCGTTAAATTCTTTATCGCTACGCTACCCAGTAATTCTCAAAATTACAACAATAAAATTTATACACAAAAGGGCTTTGATAGAACTTAAATGACCTTAATTATCATCAACTAAAGTCTTATGATGCATTTAGATATTTTGACACATTTAATTAACGTATGGATATTGACCTAGAAACACAGGATGTCACACTAATAGGCCTTCACGTTTTGCCCACACATATGATCATATTTTTCTCACAATACACCAAAAGTATAAACAAATCAAAAGAAATTTTGTAGGTTTTTTAAGGTTTAGGCTAAGGGTAAGAAATGAAGGATAAAAGTGGCTAAAAGGTGATGAAATCCAAAAGTTGGGTAAGGTTACCTTCTTCGCACGTCTATTATTGATATCAATACATTTTGCATTGTGAGGCAAAAATTGGCCCATATTTTATGATTTCTTTTTACTTTTGTGGTGCACACTAACATTGGCCCTCTTTTGATTTCTCGCTTTTGGAACAATATGACCTTTTTCAACCTATATTTTCATATAATTTGAAAACGTCCGTCTCGGCTTACCGAAGTATGAGGCTTGGCACTTTGGTCTTGTTTTTACACATAATCACCTATCCAATTTCGATTTCATCAAAACCAAACTAGAATAGTAAAACACTTCATATTTTTCTTCTTTTCATCATTTATAACATTGGGTGCATATTGGCCTTATTTTGGCTTCTAATCAATAGTATTGGGTATGATAAAATAATTAAAATGGTTTTTGTCTGGTTGTGAAAATGATATTCCCTGTTCATCTGAATCAACAAGGATCAAGTATGATGATTGAGTCAATATTTGTAAAGCGGAATCAAACAATCACAGAACATTGAATGCAAGATATACTTATAAATGCTCTTTGTATTAATGGAGGTGAATATAAGACTAAACAAAATACCCTGATTGTCTATAATGTCTATCAATAGTTACCTCACATATGTGGAATTCTATTATATTTATAGGCTGACAAGATGCCTTATACAAAATGAATAAAGTACCCTAACCTATACATTAGAGAACTAGTCTAAGTACAAAAGCCTTAATGAGCATTTCTTTTGTTCATCCGCATTGACTAATGCAGATGTGTTGATCTTCATCAACATTTCTTTTGCTCTTCAGCATTAGTGTTTGGTCATGAGCATTGACAATGTGGATGAACAAACACTTATGTGCATTTGTTGCTGGACATCCGCATTAGTAAATGCAGATATACAAAGTACTTGTATGCATTTGGTTCATCTATCCGCATTTGTTAATGCACAAGAAGAAACACTTGTCAGCATTTGTTCTATGTTCATCCGCATATACAAATGCGGTTAGCTGACACTTGTCTTCTATTCTCTTTGTAGATTCTTCATCCGTATTGGTTCTTGGAGTTGTGGGATTTCTTGCAGAACAACCATCAACCTACCACTTGAATTGGCATGTATGATCCTTTTAGGGTCCAACAATGCTCCCCCTATGGATTATACACCCTATGTAGTTCAAGGGTTGGTGGATGAGGTTATGAGGATTTTGCTGGGTCCTGAGCAGCAGGGAGAGATGTAGCTAGAGATGAGTCGATGAAAGAAGGATCCAAAATGGCTTTGATCATGTTAGAGAAGTGTCTTGCCTCAATCAACGTTTCTCTGTTCAGCACATGAATCTTCATCAGGCTCAGTGTAGATTGTCTCAATGGGTAGTTTTTTTAAAGAGATGGGTTCCCATATTGAAACAGTTGATAACGCATCCCTATGAATTAGTAAAGATCCATCCACATCCACCTCTAACTTCGCAACATTTCCCAGCTACAGAGGAGTCTTCTTCTTCTTCCTTTGTTCTCTCTTGGTAATGATTCTATCATATGTTATCTTTAGATTCTTAATGCACCATAAGAAGAAGTGCATGTTTGCTTCTCCGAACTTATTGATTATCTCTCTGAAGTCCCTTGTGTATATGCAGTGAATATAAGATTCATCTAGCAATCTCACTTCATATGCACTAAATAATCTAACTTCAACACCTTCTTTTCCTCCCCATCTTCTATCGATCACCAATTCACATGTCTTTTCATCATGATAGACATTTGAGATTGGTTTGGAGGAATGAGTTGCAGCCACCATCTTTCTTTTTAAAGATTCTATTGGTGTCATCTTGAGCATAGGAACACCACTTCTTTACTTGGTTTTGTTCTATCTAGAGGGTTAACAAAGGATCTATCTTTCCTCAAGTAGATAGCCTTGAGAGATTTGAAGTTGTCTGTTCTTTTAAACATCCTCAAAATATCTTCAAACTCATAACCCCTAAACATAGCCCTGTGATTAATCATCCCTATATTGGCTACATAATGGTTAATGATCATCTGCATGAACTGTCATCTGCATTGACTTTCCATACGCATCCGCACTGACTTACTTAATGTTCATGCTCATCCGCATTAACTGTCATCTGCATTGACTTTCCATACTCATCTGTATTGACTTACTTAATGGTTAATGCTATCCGCATTAACTGTTCATCCGCATTGACTTTTGAACACTTGGGTGGAATCTAAAACTTAGACATATGAGCCCTAAACATCAGATTTTAGTTCCCAATCACCATTTATCATGTTCTAAACTTAAATCTTACATCCAAAGCCTTAGAAACACTACCGTAACATCAACAAGAAAGAACATGGCCAACATCACACTATAATCACAGCATACACATATTCATACATATGGGTAAAAACCAAGGTTTATAAAAAATACATTCATGCATTTCCAGCCCTAAAATCAGTTATAAACCAGTAAAAGAGGGGTTCTAGAACTCACCTTAGCAGCTATTGAGTATGGCTTCTTCCAATCTCGTTTGCAATTGAGTTCAACCGCCTAGAAACCCACTTGAATTCGAATCTTTCTTCTTGTTCATCTTCAAAACCCAAAAACTCTACACTTTGTCTCTCTAGAATCAATAAACAAAAAGGTGATGTGCAAGAGTGGGCGGCCATCACCTTTATTCACCAATTTTTCAAAGGTTTTGTCTTTCTTTCTTTGTCATTAAAAATAACCGGGCGTTACAAGTCCACCCCCTTATATAGGTTTCATCCCCGAAACCTATTATTCCTCGAACAGACATGGATAATGTTGTCTCATCTTTTCTTCAATCTCCCACGTAGACTTGGATCCCTTCCTATTCTTCCACTGTACACGCACAAGAGGAACCACTTTATTCCTCAGCATATTCTCTTTTCGATCAATGATCACCACTTGTTACTCCACATAATTGAGTTGTTCATCTACCTCGATATCCTCCGATGGAACAATCATATCCTTGTCTGCTAAACATTTCCTCAGATGAGATACATGGAATGTCTGGTGTATTCCACTTAGCTCATCTGGTAACTCCAGCCTATAGGCCACCTTTCCTACTCTAGCAATGATTCAGAAAGACCCTATATATCTTTGGCCAACTTTCCCCGCTTTCTTAACTTAATGATACCCTTCCAAGGTGAGACTTTCAACATAATCCTGTCACCCACCTGGAACTCAATCGGTCTACGTCGTTTATCAGCATTCGACCTCTGTCTATCTTTGGCTGCCTTGTGAAGGCCTTGATCTTTTCAAGCTTCTCTGGCGTAGACTCGATCACCTCGACGCTTCCTAACTCTTTCTCACCAATTTCACCGCAACAGACGGGTGTCCGGCATATCCTACCATATAGCATCTCATAATGGGGCTTACCAATACTGGCATGATAGTTGTTGTTGTATGAGAACTCAGCTAATGGTAAGTGGTCATCCCAACTTCCTCCAAAATCAATGACGCATGCCGGAGCATATCTTCCAGTGTCCGAATCGTCCGTTCCGATTGACCATCCGTTCGAGGATGATAAGCCGTGCTAATATGTAACCTCATTCCCATTGCATCGTGGAATTTCTTCCAAAATTTAGATGTATACCGGGTGTCATGATCAGACACAATAGACACCGGTACACCTTGACAAGTTACAGTTTCCTTGATGAATGGATCAGCCAACCTCTCAGATGAATATGTCTCGCTGATCAGTAGGAAGTGAGCACTCTTTGTCAAATGCTCAACTATCTCCCATATGTCATCATACCCTTTCGGGGCGCGGTAGCTTTGTAATGAAATCCATGGTGACGTGCTCCCACTTCCATTCTGGTATATCAAGAGGTTGGATCTTCCCATACGGCTTCTGATGCTCGGCCTTCAGTTGAAGAGAAGTAAGGCATTTACTCACATACTCTACCACATCATGCTTCATACCCGGCCACCAATAATCTTTCTTCATGTCTTGGTACATCTTTGTAGCACCAGGATGAATAGAGTATCGAGTCTTAGGAGCTTTTTCCATAATCTTCATGCGTAGATCCCCAAAACGAGGAATCCACATCCATCCGAATTAGGTTCCAACACCGAGCATGTTTTCACCCAATTCCGCAATGAGACTTCTCATTCTTTCGGAGTTAAGATGATGTTCTTTCTATGCATCATCTTGAAACTCTTTGACTTGCTTGATCACATCAATGGCCATGGTCAACCTGTAAGCTTTCACCCGAATCGGTTCAGGTCTCTCTCTTTCTGATTAAGGGAATCCGCCACCGCGTTGGCTTTGCCTGGATGGTAATGGATCTTGTAGTCATAGTCTTTTATGAGCTCCAACCATCTCCTTTGTCTCATGTTCAGGTTCTTCTGCTCGAAGAAGTACTTCAAGCTCTTGTGGTCGGTGAATATGATGCACTTATACCGTATAGGTACTGCCTCCAAATCATTAACGCGAAGACCATAGCTGCTAGCTCCAAATCATGATTAGGGTAATTAACTTCATGAACCTTTAATTGTCAGGATGCATAGGCTATAACCTTTCCCTGTTGTATTAACACACACCCCAACCCCAAGTAATGACAGAACAGAAGCTTGAGTTAACCTCGCCTTCAATTCCCCGAACGCCCTCTATTGAGCTTGACCACACATGAACATCACATCTTTCCGGTTCAACTTGGTCAGTGGAGAAGTAATCTTAGAGAAGTCTTGAATGAATGTTCTGTAATAGCCCGCCAAACCCAAGAAACTACGAATCTCAGATGGCGTCCTTGGAGACTTCCACTGCATCACTGCCTTCACCTTTACTGGGTCCACCATAACTCCCTCAGGATTCACCACGTGACCCACGAACTGAACTTCACGCAACCAGAACATGCACATGGAGAATTCAGCATACAGTTTCTCCCTTCTCAACATCTCCAACACCTCTCGAATGTGAACGGCATGCTCCTCTTTACTCTTCGAATAAATCAGGATATCATCGATAAACATAATCACTAATTTATCCAACATCGGCTGACACAATCGATTCATAAGATCCATAAAAGCAGCCGCCATGTTGGTTAAACCAAATGAGATAACGAGGAACTCGTAATTACCATAACGCGTGCGAAAAGCTGTTTTAGGAATATCCTGCTCTTTCACCATTAACTGATGGTAGCCCGATCGAAGATATATCCTTGAGAACCAACACATTCAACTTATTCAGCTCATGGTAGTAGATACACATCCAAATGCTACCATCTTTCTTCTTCACAAATAACACCAGAGCACCCCAAGGAGAGATACTCGGCCTAATAAACCCCTTATCAAGTAGCTCTTGTGACGGCTCCATCAACTCTTTCATCTCAGTCGGAGGCAACCGATACGGTGCCTTGGCAACAGGTTGGGCACCCGGTATCAGATCAATCTGAAACTCGATCTCTCAATTAGGTGGCACTCCTGGTAAGTCTTCTAGGAACACGTCTGGAAAGTCACACACAACCGGTACATCAGACAGTCATGGTGTTGGTTTTTCTACATCCTTCACATAAGCCAAGTAGGCACTACATCCACGCTTTATGCACTTTCCCACCACCGCCATTGAGTTTACTTTCGGACCGTCATGGCCCGATCACCATAAACCGTTACCGAACTCCCGTCAGGCGCTGTCAAACGAATCATCGTCTTGCGAAACACAATGTTTGCTTCGTGGTCCGGTAACCAATCCATCCCAAGAATCACATCGAAACCACCTAAGGCCATCACGAATGGTCTAACAGGAAACTTGTGACCTTCTAATTCCATATCATATCCTTCTATTATTTCAAAATTCCTAGTACACTTACCTATGGTAGTTTCTGCATCAAATGACGCATCTATATTCTTACTACTAACATGCAATTTAGCATAGAAAGTAGCAGAAATAAAGCTTTTACTCGCACCAGAATGAAATAACACTAAGGCTAAAGTTTGGTTCACTAGAAATATAGCCTGACAAGACATCAGGGTCCGTCCTAGCCTTCTCTGGCGTCATCGCCTTCGGTCCTTCACCTCCAGTCTTCTTCACTCAAGAACCCTCAGCCCTCGGCTTCTTACATTCTCTATTCACGTGGCTCCCCATGCCACAGTTAAAACATCGGACCGTACGACAGTCCTTTACTGCATGCCCCATCTTCCCACATTTGAAGCACAAGTTTGATCGTAGTCTACATTCTCTACTATGTTCCTTTCCACATCTACCAAACTTCTTTGACCCCGCACCAAATATGACCACACAGCGGTCATCCACCTGTGCCTTCTTGTTACTCATCTGAGCACCACCTCGACCAAACATTTTCCTATTCCAATTCTGGTAACCAGTCCCTTTCTTCCTACCTTCAGCCACCACCACCACAACCCTCTCATCATACAACCTCCCTGCCAAATCCACCGCCGACCTAAACGTGCTCGGTCGGGGAGCGATCATGTGCCTGCGAATATTCACTGGAAGCCCTGGATGTACCTCTTGATCTTTCATGACAAAGTCGTCACTTGGTCTGGCATCTCATTGAATTTGGTGGTCTACTGGTGATGTGTCATCGTCCCTGCCTCCAACTACAGAAACTCTCTCTCAACCTTGTCCATTTCCCACTGAGAACAAAACTCCTTAATCACCAACATTTTAGCTTAGACCATCTTATCCTCCCAATAGCCCGACTAGCCTCAGCTTGGACAATATTGTCCAACCAACATAAAGCTGTGTCCACAAATGAGTGGGCAGCAAAATTCACTTTCTGATCCTCCCGACACTCGTCGATGTTCAGAACATCTTCCATTTCTCTCACCCACCGGTGAGCAGCAGCAGTGGTGTCGTTACCATCAAAAGTAGGGGGCTTGCATTGTTGAAACGCCCCATAGTTACAGTATCATGCCGCCATTGGTACACGCTCTTCTTTTTCCTCTTCTTCTTCGTCGTTAGATAGAACCGTCTCAGTCTTGGGCTGCCTCCTTTCCCTCGTAGGTCGACTTCTTTCCTTCCTTTCTCCTACCCTCACAGCCTTGATAACTTTGAGCCACACAGATGGGAAGATTGTCTGCACGACCTGATGCACTTCTTCCACCACAGCCTCCTTCACTGAGGCCCTTACATTGGCACTCTCATCATCACCCTCCGGATGAGGGGCCTCGGGTTCTTCATGAACCACCATTTCGGCTCTAGGCCTTCCTCTCGTAACCCGTGGTTCAGCACCACAACCTCTACCACATGAAGCTTTAGATAATTTACCACCAGCCATCCCCCCACTTACTAAAAGATTTAAACACCAACACGGTCATTCAAGGGAACAGCTCAGTTTATGTCAAGTATAGTAAGTCCCTAATTACAGTCGCCAGTTTTGATTAGCCACTTACTTTACTCTTCATGCCCCAAGCATTACCTATCCTGACTACATCATTATCTAATTCTACGAGCAACACATAAACCACATAACATGCGCACGTAAAGCCGGTTAATCATTAAGAAAATACCTAATGGCACGCAGCTATTCGGACTGACATCCCTTCCCTTTCCGTCCAATTTTCAATTTATGTTTATGGTTATTTTAAAATTTTACCCGTTTCACTTAAACTTTGGCTATGATACCAACTTGTAAGGCTCCATTAGCGGGACGTTCACAGCTGGTCAATCATTGCACATAAAACATATAATTACATTTAACTTTCATAAAATATCCTAGCGGAACATTAAAATAACATTTCTTTTCATTAAAAATGATTTTGCAAATTAATACAATCATTCATTACACATTTCCATTTAGGCACATTACATTGCAAAAACATTAACAGAAGAATGCAATCCCAGATGCCAAGTAGCTGCCCCGCGCCATCCTCAGCAATGTTTACCTGCCAACTGGAAAAATGCATAAAAAGTCAACGTTGCTGAGTGAGTTCTAGCTTTATAATAAAGCATACTTTACTTTCATTAAAACCGTTCTCTACTTTTGCATGTGATCACACATCATACGTACATATAGATAATATCATTTTTATCCTCATCATTCGTTGGTTAACTTTTGTTCGTTCATTGTACGTCATTACCATTCATTTTCATTACTTTCATTCCCATTCATTCAAACTTTCATCATTACATCTTTTCATTCCATAAAAACCATGAACTTTACCCTACCGTCATGCCTAAAGCTAATATTGGGCCAAAGTCTATCATAGACCTTCGGTCATGGTGTACAGCAGCCTGGCCATAGTACCTAGTGTAAGTTCAGTGTACCACTGTCATGTGCTATACCCACCGTCATGCATAAAGCGGATACTAGGCCGAAGTCTATCATAGACCTTCCATCATGGTGCACAGCAACCTGGCCACAGTATCTAGGGTAAGTGACAAAGGTTCTATACAAATGGTCAATCACAATGAAAGACCCTCATGTGCATCCTTCTAGGGTAGCTGACCCACACACTGTTAGGCTAACACCCTACATTCGGCGTGTCCCAACATACAAGGCATCTAAGACTTTCTGTACTTACCTTCATTCATTAATGCATGCATTCATTTATCATGTTCCTCTTCTCATTATCTTCCACTTTACGTTACATAATGCTTTCATTTCATTCACTAACATTCAACGTAAAGCCAAGGGAAAATAAACATCCATTATAAGGAACATCATCATACACTGTCATCATCATTATATAGGGCATCATACATACATAACATACATCATAAATACCATCATGCATAACATCATACACATCATGCCAAAACATGAAACATACATCTTAACATCATGCCCATCACATCATCTATGACCTCAAAAAGTCAACTTACATGAACCCCGAGAATCTCCCACGTCAAAGCCTAAATTTCACTTTTCCCTAATATTCAGAAAACATTCTAATTGTTCATCCGCATTTGTTATATTTCACCCGCATTCCTTTTCCAGCATCTGCATTTCTTTTACATCATCCGCATTTCCCACTACTCATCTGCATTTCTTTTACTTAGTGGTAAATGTTCATCCGCATTCACTGTTCATCCGCATTGACTTTCCATACTCATCTGCATTGACTTACTTAATGGTTAATGCTCAACCGCATTAACTGTCATCCGCATTGACTTTCCATACTCATCCGCATGGACTAACTTAATGGTTATTGCTCATGCGCACTAACTATCATCCATATTGACTTTCCATACTAATCCGCATTGACTTACTTAATGGTTAATGCTCATTCGCATTAATTGTCATCGGCATTGACTTTCCATACTTATCCGCATTGACTTACTTAATGGTTAATGCTCATCCGTATTAACTGTTCATCCGCATTGACTTTTGAACACTTGGGTAGATTCTAAACCTTAAACATATGAGCCCTAAACATCATATTTTAGTTCTTAATCACCATCTATCATGTTCTAACATAACATCAACAAGCAAGAACATGGCCAACATCACACCTTAATCATAGCATACACACATTCATACATATGGGTAAAAACCTAGCTTTATAAAAACATACATTCTTGCATTTCCAGCCCCAAAATCAGTTAAAAACCATTAAAAGAGGGGTTCTAGAACTCACCTTAGCAGCTCTTGAGTATGGCTTCTTCCAAAATCGTTTGCAATTGAGTTCAACCACCTAGAAACCCACTTGAATTCGAATCTTTCTTCTTGTTCTTCTTCAAAACCCGAAAACTCTGCACTTTGTCACTCTAGAATCGGTAAACAAAGAGGTGATGTGCAAGAGTGGGCGGCCATCACCTTTATTCACCAACTTTTCAAAGGTTTTGTCCTTTTTCTAACTTTTAACCCTTATACTTGTTTTTTATTTCTTTTACTTCTTTTTCTTCACTTTATTCTTTCTTTCTTTGTCTTTAAAAAGAACGAGGCATTACAGGAAAAGAGTAAAAACTTAATAGCATTTGTTCACTATAGCGAATGTGGTTGAACAAAGTTAGTCAGCATTTGTTTATTGTTACAAATGAAGCTCAACAAAGTTAGTCAACATTTATTCATTGTAACAAATACGGTAGAGTAAAATTCCTTTATCCACATTTATTTCAACAACATAGCAGACTAGTGAAGATGTCCGCGTTTATTGACGTTCATCATGACAGAAGAGATTAAGCACTTGGTTTATTCATTTTGATACACATGAAAAGTGTTAATATCAACCACAATCAAGAAATGCGGATGAGTGCAGCATCGGTTTGTGTCACTAAACCCTTGATTTTCTCTCAAACTCACTTAAACAACACTTTCGATGAAAGCAGAATCTCTAAGAGTTGATAACAATATAATAAGTAATAACAGAACACAAGAAGTAATTTTCAAGGTACTTGTATATATTGGTTCTCAACTCAAATATTACAAGACTCTTACAAGCATGTTTTTATGAGTTACAATGACAGACTATATATAATTCTACCTACAGCCAGATGTACTTTGATACCAGCTGGAATCCTCTAACTGAAACAAATACTACAAAGCTATAGTTTAAGGTATCTCAGATAAAACTTTATCTGAGATATGGTAGTTAGGACATGTCCTTGACTTCATATTGTCACCAACTAAAGTTGGTAAATTGTACTAACATAAAAAGGTGAACAGTGGAATAAAGCATGGTCAACTACATGGCTTTTTGAGAAAATGCCATGCAGTATCAGAGATCTGCAACCGAGTGTCAGAGACCATACTTAAGTTCACCGGTTCATAGTAGTGTCTTCCGAAGGTTAAATGGCTTCGGAAGAACAAGTACTTCTGAAGCCATTTATACTTCCGAAGAGGCTACTTCTTCGGAGGCTTCTGATTTCTTCCTTTTTGACTTCATCTTCGGAATTGAATACTTTATCTTTGGAAGTAGAGCTTTGCCTTTGGAAGTGGAACTTTTACTTTGTCTTCAGAAGAACTCTACATCCTTCGGAAGTTCCACACTTTGCTTCAAAAGCCTTTTGTAAGAAGCATCAAAATTTGTCTAAGTGATTTGCTTTTGGTTGCACCAGCCTTGTTCTTGATCCAACCAACTCCCCCTAGGCTGATGCTACTAAAACCTCACTTGTTTCTGCTCCTCAAAACTTTCAGCACCAGGAAAAGTAATACTTATCAGTCTCTTTGTTCTTCCCTGATGTGGTGCTGAGAAGTTTGTACAAATCTTTAGTTGATAGGATCTCCAGTCTGTCTCCCTAAATGATATGTACCCTTAGTTGTGGCCCTATGAAAGAGTTAGCTCATGGGAGCTATAATCATATTCCCATCAAACTATAGGTTCAAATTCAGGACCTTCCACCATTTGTAGAAAGGTTGTGCCCTTGGTTGGAGATCTATCATTGTCTTCCTTTCTTCTCAATCTTAACTCTTGCTCAATCTTGGCTTTTGATGTTAACTCAGCCAGATGAAGACTGCTCAGATAATTTTTGATGTGAGTACTAGTTTCAGATTTGGAGGGGTTAGAGAATGGTTCCTCTGCTAACTCAGCAATATCAAACCTACTAGAGTGTAGCAGATTGGTGGTATTCAACCTGTTAACTTCACCGTTCACTCTTTCCACAACAAAGATGTGAGTAGCTTCATCGAAAATCCACCGAAGTATTTCTTTCTAGGCACAAGAGACTAAGTAGGAATCTTGTCCTCTTTCCTTGTATCTAGTAAAGTCACCAACTTCCTTCTTAGTTTCATCTCTTCATCATTTAATGATTAAGAGTTGCTTCCTAGAAGTACTACAGTCTAGTCTAGTGTTCCTCTAGGTAGATCAAGAAATTGATCTCTTATGAGGGAATGTGAAGATCCATCCACAAAGGATAGCTTGATGGAGTCTTCCTCATAGGAGATATCGCTCAGGGTTGTGCAATTATTGAGCCTATTCTTGATGCTTTTAAACTCTTCTAGAGAGAGATGTTTGGAAGGCTGAGGGGATGGTTAAGAAGGTTATGGGATAGGATGTGGTTAGGTGGTTGAGGTAAGAGTTTAGGTTGAAGGATGGGAAGTTTTGGTGGTTGAGGTGAGGAAGTAGATGAAGGTAAAGTGTGGGTTCAGGAATGTAAGGTTCAGTTTTGATGGTGAAGAAAGAGGGAATCGGTTCAGGTTGTGGTTGAGCGGTTGAGTGGTTGGAGTGTCCTTTCAGACATGGGACCCACCTGCCTTCCAGAGAAGCCGTAAGTCCAGAGATAGTCTTTCATCCAGGCTTTGTCACCTATCTTCTTGGTTGTAGATGCCCGTGCTTCTTCCTTTTTCTTCTTCTTCTCCTTCAACTTTTCTCTTGCAGCTCTTTTTCTTTCTTTCTCTATTTGATCCTGTTCTTGTTGAAGAGCCAAAGGATCGTTTCATCATTGTGTGGAGAAAGTTCTTGAACAAAGAATCCTCTGGAGGTTAGGAAATCGATCCTTTTCCTCCTCAGCTACATGTCAGCTACCATCTATTCCTTTTCCTTCTCTTCCTCTAAGGCCAACCTTAATGCTTCCTGCTGCAGCCTGGTTTCCTTTTCCAGTTTCACTAACTCCTCTAATGGTAGCAGGAGTGTTTCTTCATTTCCAGCTCCAAGCTAAATGAGCTGGTCAATGATCTCTTCTCTCTTTTTGTTGTCGATAGCCTCTTGGTTGGCTGCAGCTGCTTTTGTACTAGCAGCCAACATCTTCCCAGTTGGAAGTCTCTCCTTTCTTTTCAGCTTTTCAATCTTCTCCTCTTCTTGAAGCTCTTCCGTAGTCATCTTCTGTTTTCCTTTGGTATCTTTTGAAGAACATGACTTTGGTGGTTCTTGGACAGTGGCTATTGATTGTGTGAGAGGTATAGATGGTGTCTGGATAGGAGGTTGATCCAGAAAGTCCTCACTGTTCACCTCAGATGTCATTTCTAGGATTGCATCTGTGATGATCAGTTCCTCAGATATTTTGAACAGTCCTTCTGCAGCTTCCATTTCTGCTTCGGAAGATTCAGCTTTTTCTTCTGAAGCTTTAACTTTAGCTTCTGCAGTAAGAGGAATGATGATTCTGTCCCAACTGCTTCAGTTGTTGGGCCATGAGTCACCGTTTCCCCTTCGAATAGAATCTCAGGTTCCATGTGAACCTTAGGTTGAACAACTTCTTCCACAGTGGTAGAAGGTGCAGTAAGCTTTTGAAGCTCTTTAGCTCCAAAGTAAATCATGGCAGCATCAAGACATGGTTGATCACGAGCAGATCTCAACAAAAAGTAAGAAAAAAAGCTGTCGAGATCTCTAAGCATCCTTGAATCAATTGTTAGAGTGACTTGAGATGTCACAGAACAAGTTGTGATAGGAGCCGAATATTTAGAAGTTGAAGATTGGCTCTATGGGTCCTTATATGTTTGTCTCTGAACACTCTCCACCTTTTTGGCAGCATAATCTTGAGAGGTAGATGAGTTGGAGGAAGAGGTCAAGGAGACCTGAACAGTGCATGCCTAACAGATCTATCAATTTGTTTCTCAGCTAGTTGAGCCTTGAGATTGTCAATCTCAAGTTGCAGAGTGGCGGACGTTTCTTCCAAATCCTAACCGTGGATTCAAGGTTTGAGACTTTAGATAATAGGTCTGTAATGAAGAGTTTCATACTTCCTTTATCTTCTTTTGAAGAATCATGGGGAGATGAGGTAACAAACCTAGTATGTTCAGCCTCACCACCAGATGTGGTTTCTTGGCACCCTAGTTTCCCCTGCTTAGTGATGTCTCTTGTAGAGTCATCAAAAGGCATGGTTGTCGTAGATTCAGTCTCAGAATCGTTACCACTACCCATAAAGTCCATTGAGGGACATTCTGTAGTGGTAGCTGAATCTGCATGAGTCTTCTCCACATCAGTGGGACTCACCTTAGTAATGGTTTACTCATGGGGCTAGAGATAAGAGGTCTCTTAAGGCTCTGTTGATCTTGGAGAGGGTGTTGTAGATCAACATCATTGCCATCGTGAGATGTTATCTTTTCATTGGTTTCAAGAGAAGGTCAGCGAAAGATAAGGCGGTTAAACCTACTGACCCGGGACCTTGGTCAATGTCTACAAGCATTGAGCCTCTGATTGGGCTATCCTTATTGGCTGCTCAGAGGAGTGTAAAGACTCACCCTGAGGGCTTTTAGATTGGGTAATGGGCTCATGGTTTGATACTGAGGAGACTCAAGACCCATATTAAGATCAATGGTAAAGGAAGGTGAGACCTCAAACTGAGTGGGAGCCCAATGTTCCTCTCTAGCCTTTTTAGGTTGAACAGGAGGAGCTTGTTCAATCAGAGTAGATTTACAAGGTTTTGTTTGGGGTGTCTTGTGTAGGTAATGGTGATGGGAGGAGAAGTTAGTGATGGCATTGTGGTTGCAGTTGCTGGTGTTTGTTCATCATCGATAGTGTGAACAAGGATGTCACAAAGAGTGATGTGCTCAGTCATACTAGGAGGTAAAGAAGTGTACCTTCTAGTGAAGTTGGTGGATACCCTCTTCAACGTCTTGAAGATGGTTGGCTTAATGTAAGGGACAGACAGAGTGGCTACATAGACAAGCCGACTTTGGTCCAGCTGACAGTTAATAATGTGCTAAAGAAATCTGGGATACATAAAGAATGTTTCCCTCTAAAGATTTCCGATGAGATTGAGCAGCACAAATCTTGTGTAGTTGAAGCACAGGCCTCGGACCAATCCATGAACTAGGCACCCTAGTTCATATGGGATTTGATCCCATCCCCTAGATTTGTTTGACAAGTAGTGAAGGACAATGTGCAGGAGGAACTTCCAGTTGTAGGAGAAGTTAAATTTGTAGACAGTCAACCTGCTCACATCTCTACCATATCCTATGAGGATGTATGTGTTGTCTAAATCTGCCTTGGGGAACTTAGTAGGGGCAGCTTCATCATGAAGATCCAGATGCTCCCTGATAAGTTGTTCAGAGATGACCAACTCTTGGCCACAAATGCGGGTACATATTACACGAACAAAATTTAGGGTCTCGACCTGATTGTTTCCCCAAAATTCAGTTATGTGGTTGAGGTAAACCATGGGATTAACAGTCATGGCTGTGTAGTAGGATGATTGGGTGAGGAACAAGATGATTTCAGAGAAGTCCACATCTCTTGAAGAATCAAGAAGTGTGACTTGGTTGTGTTGAGGATTTAGGGCCATTGTAAAAGTTAAAGTAAAGCAGTTTGAGTTTGGGTGAACTTTGAAGCAAGAAACTTTTAGGACTGTAAAATTTGTGGTAAAACATGAGAGTGAATCGTTAGGATTTTTTAAAAGAGGGTGGAATGGCGGTAAAGTGTTAGGATAAGGTGAAATGACGGTTTAGTGGATGAAGTGACAGGGGCGGTAAGGTTTAATTCCGTTAAATATTCTGACATGATTAACAAAATCTTTGCTTTTTGATAATGTGGTGCCCAAGAGATTTCTGTTACACAATAAAATCTCTCTTCCGAATATAAAACATTTTTGAAGGTAATTTGTCTTCCGAAGGCAATTCCTATTTCCAAAGGTAACGGTTACTTTTGAGAGTAGAGATTGCTTTCCGAAGGGAGAGATTTTGTGAGCTTCGGAAGTAGATCTGATATGAAATCAATCACTTCTTCTGAGACTAAAAACTCTTCTCAAAAGAAAATTGTCCTTGGAGAAATTTTGCTTCGGATGATATGAAGATAACTTCCGAGGGTTAATTTCTCTTCGGAAGAAATTTATACTTCGAAATTTTCAGAGAGATCTTTTGTAACAGGGCTTAATTTGTATTGACATAAGACTTTACACATTAAAAGGTTTTCAAAAGAGGTAATCTAATCAATGTTTATCATCCCAATAGCAGTTATAAGATCCTTAAATCTTTGTTCATCAAATGCTTTGGTGAGTAGATCAGCATATTGTTTATTTGATTCAACTTTGATTAGTTTAATTAGATTCTTTTCATTAATATCTCAATAAAATTGTACCTGATATCAATGTGTATTGTCTTGGAGTGCTTCACTAGATTTTTAGTGATGGAGATGGCATTGTTGTTGTTAATATGGATAGGAGTGCTCATCAGGTTGAATCCATAGTCCAACATCTGATTTTGAATCCACAGCAGTTGAGCACAACATCTAGCAGCAACAATGTATTCAGCTTTAGCGGTTGATGTAGAGACACAGGATTGTTTCTTGCATAGCCATGAGATGATCCATCCACCAAGAAATAGACATCCTCCTCATGTTGATTTCTTGTCAATGTTGCAGCCACCATAGCCCTTGTTAGAGTATCCAAAAGATTAAAATCATTGTTTCTAGGATACCAAAGACATAGTTTAGGTGCTCCTTTGAGGTATCTGAGGATTCTCTTGGTAGGGCTAGGTGACACACCTTTGGAGCAGCCTGATATCTTGAACAGATGCAAGTTGCAAACAAAATATCAGGTCTACTGGCTATGAGATACATCAAAGAACCAATAATCGCCCTATACTAATGTTGATCAGTATCCTCCCCCTCAAGGTTAGGACAAAGATTATGGTTTCTAGGTATGGGTGTCTTGGATGACTTGCAATCTTTCATCTCAAATCTTTCTAAGATGTCATTGACATACTTAGATTGATTAATAAAAAATCCTTCCTTTAGTTGCTTCACTTGAATTCTAAGGAAAAAGTCCATTTTACCCATAGAACTCATCTCAAACTTCTTCTTCATAATGCTTTCAAAGTCTTTAAACATTTGGTCATTTGAAGAACCAAATATGATGTCATCAACATAGACTTGAACAAGCAAAATGTCCTTACCAGACTTCCTTATGAATAAAGTCTTGTCAATGGTTACTCTGGTGTAGCCATTCTTAAGGAGAAACTATGACAGAGTCTCATACCATAGCCTTGGTGCTTGGTGCAGCCCATATAGAGCTTTATCCAATTTGCACACATAGTGAGGATGTTGTGGGTCTTCAAATCCTAGAGGTTGGCACACATACACTTCCTTATCTATATCCCCATATAGAAAGGCACACTTGACATCAAGCTGATAGACAGTAAAGTTCTTGGAAGCAGCATAAGAAAGGAAGATCCAACTGCCTCAAGTCTTGCAACTGGTGCAAAGACATCAGTATAATCAATTCCTTCCTCTTTAGTATATCCTTGAAGTACCAGTCTTGCATTGTTCTTGTGATCAAGCCTCTGTCATCTCTTTTGTTCCAAGAAAGCCATTTAGTGCCTATTGGTACTTGACCATATGGTAGCGGACATAGGTTCCAGACCTTCTGTCTTTTGAATTGAAGCAGCTCAGCTTGCATCGATTTAACCCAACTACTATCCTTCAAGGCATCTTCCACCTTCTTGGGTTCCATCTAGGAGAAGAAGCATGAGTACAAGCAGACATTCCCATGATGAGTCTGCCCTCTTGTTCTCACACCTTCAGAGACATCCTGAATGATGTTCCAAGCTGGATGAGTGTTGTGAATTTGTAAATGAGGAATCACTTCCATTTTCAAAGATAAGTCCACATTAGACATATTTTGCTCTGGAACTGGAACACTTTGTCCAGCTATTTTTTCAAGTTCATTCAATGATGAGTGTGAAGTACCATTATTGTTGGTTGTGAAGTACCATTATTGAATAAAAGAGAAACATCATCAATTGTTGGCTGTGAAGTACCATTAACAGTCACATGTTCCTTCAAAATGCATGAATTGAAGTAATACTTCCTCTTGTTTCTTGAATTGAAGTAATACTTCCTACGTTGCTTCAATCCAGCTATTGTCTTGAAGAGCCTCTTTGATATTTTGGGTTTTGTTAGACATAAAAAGCATGATAACAAACAGATGTTTGCAATACTTTACTTTCTTATTATCACCCATTCATTAAGTTCACCAAAATGCTTTCTACTAGATGTTTCTTGTATATTTGGTGATTTGAAATGAGTCACTAGCAATCGTTACATCAAGATTGGAGACATTCAGATCATCATGGTGAGAGGCACCTTCATCTTGTACTGTTGTAGAGTTATGAAGATAGTCAGATTATGTTTTTGTGATTGCTTCAGCATTAGTAGCACTTTGATTAGTTCAATCATTTGATGTTCTTTCTGTTTCAACTAGAGGTGTAGCTTGATCTTGATTTTTGACTTCAGTTGATAGGTCTTTTGAAGGTGATGGTAACAAGCTGGGACCAGGTTCAGGTGAAACACTTTGATTTTGTTGTCTGACAGGAACAACTTATAATGGAACATCTTTATTCTATTGCTTAGAAGAGGTTGGAGGAACCATTGGAAAGTCATCTCTTGTTTCTACTCCTGAATAAGATTCAGCTGAAGGTAGGTTTCTTACATTAGACAAGTGAAATTGATCAAAAGATCTTGTAAATGAGTCTATATTGATCAACCAGTCGGGACAATTTGTAGATTTGGAAATGAATGTTCCTTGAATTGAACATTCGTTGCTTCATGAATAATGTTTAATCTAGGATTAAAAATTATGTAAGCCTTTGAAACTGAAGAATAACCTACAAAGAATATTTTGTCAGACTTAGATGAAAGTTTTCTGAAATAGTCTTGGGTGTTTAATATTGAGACAAGACTACCAAATGACTTGAAAAATACAATAAATGGTTTTCTGTGAAACCAAAGTTCATAAGGAGTCTTTTTGCTTTCTTTTACAATCATAGTTCTATTTTCCATAAAGCACGATGTGTTAACTGCTTATGCCCAAAAGGTAATTGGCAGTTCAGCATCGGCTAGCATTGTTCTTGCTGCATCAATCAGCGTTCTATTTCTCTTTTCAGCTACCCTATTTTGTTGACGAGTTCTAGCTACACTCAATTGAGCAATGCCTTTGGTTGCATAAAAAGAACTCATATCTTCATTTTTAAATTTTGTCCCATTATCACTTCTAATTGTTTTGACCTTATGATCAAGTTGGTTTTCAATTTTTGTGTTAAAATATTTATTATTTGGGATGCTTTGTTTTTATGAAGTAAAAAATAAAAACCCATGTAAATCTGAAAAGTGATCAATGATCACAAAACAATACTATTTGTTTCCAATACTCATAAAATGAGTTGGTCCAAAAAGATCCATATGAAGTAGCTTTAATGGAGAATTGTTTGTGTTCACTAGCTTTGGCTTTTGGGAGGACTTATGTTGTTTCCCTTTGAGGCATGCTAAACAATGATCAAGAGAGTGAAATTATTTTTCGGGTAAGCCAATGACATGTTTCCCTTGACCAATATGTTCATGTTTTTAAAATTTGTGTGTCCCAAACGTTTGTGCCAAAACTGAGACTCATCAAAAGATGATTTTGACAGAAGACATGTTTCTTCTTTTGGTGTAGCAGAATTTAGGTTTAACACATAGGTGTTATTCTTCCTTGGGGTCTTTAAGACAATCCATTCTTTAGGAATTTCGAATCTTGGTTTGAGAATGTAGCAATGAGTGTGAGTAAAGTGAGTTGAATATTTCTTGTCACAGATATGAGACACGCTGAGAATATTGAAAATCAGTAGTTCATAATAGTTCACTCTATCAAAGATCAATATCCCATTTTTCATAGATCCTTCACAAGTGATTCTGTCACCTTGTGAATCTCCCTGAATGCCATTGTGGTTCCGTGTATATGCTTAAAGTCATGAAGGAGGGAACGATCTCCAGTCAAGTGTTGGGAGCATCCATTGTCCATGTACCATAAGTTATTGGACCTATATGTATCACCCTGCAAGCACAAAAGAACTAATTAGAATATGGAACCCAAGCCATAATGGTCTTGGGTTTCTCGTTCCTATCCATGATAGTAACTTCTTGGTACTTTCCTCTAAACTTTGACTTAGAGAGAGGTGTTCTGGGAGATTGCTTATGATATTTTGAATGTTTCATCTCATCAATTTCAGCTAAAGAGTTAGAAGAATAATGAAACCTTTAGTCCCTATTTCTTTGAGAAATCTGACCCGTTTTTTATTATCAAACATCATTTTTGGTTTGTGAAGATCATATGTTTGCTTTATGTTGTGATATTTGTTTCTTTGAATCTTCCTGAACTCTTTTATGTTACCCATGTCATTATCTAAGCTAGAAGCCTAAGATTGATTATTATGAAAATGACTTCTGATTTTGGGTTTCACAGATGATATTGGTGACATGGGCTTGTTTTGGGGAATTCTCAACCCTTTTTGCTTTAAGAAACAATCAGATGTATTGTGGTTGGTCATATCACAGAGTGAACAATATTTGTTGAAATAGCTGTTTTTGATGGAATGATTGTTCATGTCATAGATAGAGAAGTATTGATTGAAATAGCACTCGTTTTTTTGTGATTAGACATTTCATAAATGTCATAATACATATGTTTGTTTCTTGAACCCGATTTTGTTGTTGCTAACTTAGCAGATTTACCCGTTCTCAATTGAGTCACAATCTTTGATTTAAGGGAAGAAGCAAAATCAACCTTTTTAGTAGTTGTTGCACAACACTACTTGAGTGGACTATATTAGGCTGCTTTTGTTTCCTCAACATTTTCTTGACTTCCTATTCAAACTGATTTACATGATACCTTTTTGCAGATGTCAAAACCTAGTCCTTGCTTTGATTTTGATGATTGAGGGTCTGACTGGATTTTGATGAAATTAGTGAACTTTTGCTTTTCTTTGGCAATGAAACTTTGTTTGATTTGCTTGAATTTTTTGAAGATTTAATCTCATAATTAGAACTACTTTCAGCAGAAGGATTCACTAAAGCCATAACTTTCTTTTTTTCTTTTGAAATTGCAGGTATAAATTTCACAAATGGGACAATGGCTTTGATTGGGCTTCTTGGTTTAATGAGATTCACTGTCTTGTCTGAACACTCCTTAATTTTAAATGGGTGACCTAATTTAATTTATCCTCATTTGTTTCAATATAAACATTTGGTTTATTTTGAGGATATGTGACTTGTTTTACAATTGATTTTGATTCAATAGTGTTAGGTTCATTTTGCTCTTGGAGTATGATAGATTCAGGCATGACAGTGTAGTTTTCATTGTAAGGTGAGGGACAAGAATTATACCTTGTTCCAGTCATATCCTTCGGATCTTTTTGTAAATCTAGTATCCCTTACCGCTTGACTGAAGACATTTGAAACAAGTTTCACTTCAGTAATTGATTTTTCAACTTTTAATTGAGCTAACTTTTTAGTTAGTTGCTCATTCTCAACTACAAGGTGTACTTTTCACCATGCAATTTTTCAACGTTAGAGATGAGTGATATGATTTTAATTTCAAAGCCTTTAATTTCTCTTTTAAGCATCTCTGACTTGACATTTTCTTCTTTTATTTTAGCAGCCAGTTAATTTCTCCCGTTTCTGAAGAACTTCTTGGCTCTCATTGCATTCATAGCCATTTGCCACTACAGATCCATTTCTTCCACATCATTTGGATCCATTTTTTCAAAATATTCTTGGATCAGATAAGCAGAAGTGAGTCTGCCTCTTAGGTAAGCTTTAAAGCTAGCAACAAAGGCATTGCAAGTTGCCTATTGCTCTTCTGATATTGGGTCTTCAGGACTAGTTGAGGGAGTTGTAGTGAACCATGTTTGTTGAGATGATGTTGATGGCTTGTTTGTTGAGATGATGTTGATGGCTTGTTTGTTGATGGAGCAACAATGAAACTAGTTGTCTTCACTTGATCTCTTGAGGAGAGAAAATCATCATCCTCGGTGATGAATACATTTTCCAAGAGTGAGTGTCTTATGGAAATTTATAAGCTTCAATAACTTGAGGTCCACCAAGATTCCTGGTCCTTTAATCAAATTCAAGAGCTTCTATTTTGGCAATCATGATGTCCAAGGTGGTACTCTCTAGAACAAGTGTTTTTCAGCAATGTAACATGTTGTTTCCAACTTTCTGGAAGACTGTGAAGCATCTTCTTGTTCAGTTCTTTGACATTGTTTGTTACCCCCATGATCTCTAAATCATTCACCAGCTGCAAAAATCTATGCAGCTGTTTAGAGATTGACTCCCCCTTCGAGTTATGAAATGTTTCGTATGGATTAACAAGCTTGTCCTTTTTAATTTCAGCCACTTTACTGCTGCCTTCACACATTATCAACATTACATCCCAAACAACTTTAGTAGTTCCATACTTTTCTAGCCTTTTTAGCACATCCATTTTCAGTGCTTGAGTGAGTATAGAATAAGCTTTGAGACCAACTTTTATCTTCTTGTATTCATCATCATCAAGTGTTAGATCCTCAATAGGTATTCTTGAGGTTTTATATAATGCAACCTAATCAGCAGAAAGTGTCACAGGAATGTGAGGATCGTTATATATTGAAGTCCAGTAGTCCGGATCTACACTTGTAATATAATTCATGAATCTGATTTTCCATTGCTTAAACATAGATTTGTGTTCAAGCATGGGAGGTTTTGGAGTGTGACCAAGTTCAGAGAAATTATATGAATCCCTTTAATAAGTTGTTTTTAACTTATTTGAATAATGATTAGATTGATTATTAAGTTCAACTAGTCCAAATAGTCCAAAAGAATCTTATGTATAACTAGATCTACTGATGTTTATATGCTTCTGTTGTAATTTTTAAGAGTTGAGCAACTATTCATGGGATTTTTCTTGAAGATGCGTATGGATGAACAGTGACTGTCAAAGAGTTTCAACAGTTTTTTAACTTGTATGCTAAGTAGTGGTAGTCGAACACTCTATTAGCAACTTAATTACCAGATCAATTCAGTTTAGCTTAGATCTAGGCAGATCTGAAGAAGATCCAAGAGCCAAAGCTCTAATACCAATTGTCTGGGTGTGAGAATGATATTCTCTATTAATGTGAATAAACAAGGATCAAATATGATGATTGACTCAATAATTGTATGGCGGAATCAAACAATCATAGAACATTGAATGCAAGGTATACTCATAAATGCTCTTTTTATTAATAAAGGTGAAATAGTTACAATTAATGCTAGGGTTTGAGCATTAAACAGTAACAATCCACCTTGTGAACATAAGACTAAACAAAATGTTCTGATTGTCTATAATTTCTATTAATAGTCACCTCATATCCGAGGTTTCCTATTCTATTAATAGGCTGACAAGATGCCTTTTAAAAAATGATTAAACTACCCCTACCTATACATTAGAGAACTAGTCTAAGTACAAAAGTCTTCATTAGCATTTCTTTTGTTCATCCACATTGACTAATGGGGATGTGTTGATCTTGACCAACATATATGTTATTCTTCAGTATTAGTGTTCGGTCATGAGCATTGACAAATGCGGATGAACAAACACTTATGCGCATTTGTGTTGGACATCCACATTAGTAAATGCGGATGTACAAAGTACTTGTCAGCATTTGTTTCGGCTATGCGTATTTGTTAATGCGAAAGAACAAACACTTGTCAGCATTTGTTCTATGTTCATTTGCATATACAAATGTGATTAGCCAACACTTGTCTTCTATTCTCTTTGCAGATTCATCATCCGCATTGGTTCTTAGACTTGTGGGATTTCCAAGAGAACAACCATGAACCCAGCATTTAAATTGGCATGTATGATCCTTTTAGGGTCCAACAATTTTCAACTCCAAAGGCTTGATCCTAATGCCTTTATCATCTTTGTGCATAACTTGGTTCCTTGCTTGAAACATTCCATATGCATTATTCTTTTTAACTTTGGAATTTAATGAAACCTATGCATGAAAAATCCATCTTCTAGGTTATTACCCTTGGTTAGATGAAGCTAAAGTCTTTTTCCTCTTTTGAACATCAAAACGAATCTAACCATGACCAAGAACCAAAAACCTTGTTTAAACTGGTAATTAGTTAACGCTTTATACTCAAAGATTCAATCTTTACATCTTTTCAAGCTTACTTACAACACTTTGTTCAAAATTTTAATTTTTTTCTCAGATTATGGCATTCTTTTCATTTGCTTCCCCCATCCCCACACTTGAGATACATTGTCCCTAATGTATGGTTTCAAAACATTAATAACCATGGTGATAATGAGTAAACAAGATAAGGAAGGAGTATACAAACTTGATCATTACTTAGAGTCTTCATTATTTTACTTGCACCTCCCCACACTTGAGTGCTTGCGTCTATTACTTGATTGAACTACAAAATAAAATAAAGAACACACAAACTTATAAAAGTAAAAGTCGCTTTTGTAGAAATCACGGTTGCATTTAGCAATGCAACAAGCCTTTAAACCCCTCGGTAGACCCGAGTGGAGGAATTGCAGTCTCATGAGGGTTTATAGTGAACCCACCCATAAAGTTCTTGGGTTTCCTCCTGCCAGTTCTATGTTTTAGGCCTTTAGTCAGACCTTACCTGTGACCACTTATGGTTGTCCCACTGAATGCTTTCCTTCAAATTTCCTTTTAGAGAACCGCTTCTCCTAGCTTGATGGATTATCTTCTTCGCTCTAATAAGGGTAAAAGTTCTCTTCTTTGACCCTTGAATTCTTTTCATCCAGTGGTTTACTCATCTTAGCCTTTCATCTCGGATTTTCGTTTGAAGGGATCGAGATCTAGTTTGATCAATTAGATTAGAATTTGCAGCGGAATAGCACATGAATTAGATGAAATTATAGGAAGAATAATATGAATATTCAATCAAACAGTAACGGTTATAGAGAGAGAAAGTTTTCTGCAAAGAGAATGTTTTCATTCATGGACAAGCTTCCCGTGCAAGGAAATTAGGTCAACATTCCTTTTATAAGGAATGTGACATGAGTTGACGTCACTTGATAGTGAAATCTAACTGATTTATACAAACAACTAAAAGTAAACTAAACTACTGAAGATGTCCACAACAACTGAGGACACCTTCACTAAAAGCTAAGTATAAGCTAACATTACAACTACTGACATTATAACATCTGAAGTCTAAGAACTTCAGATGTTTTACATAATATAAAACTATTGATTACAAACTACTGATTACAAACTACTGAAATGTAAACCATCACAACTACTGAAGAGAACTACTTCAGCTGTTATGACAACTTCTGAGAACTTTGTCTTCAGACTTTATCTTCAAACTTTGTCTTCAGACTTTGTGTTCAGACTTTGTCTCCAGCTATTGTCTTCAGACTTTATCTTCAGACTTTGTCTCTAGACTTTGTCTTCAGTTGTTGTCTTCAAACTTTGTCTACAGACTTTATCTTCAGCTGTTGTAGACCACATCAGTTGTTTTGATGTCTGTGGGACTTAAAGGTTTTTATGATCTGGCTCATTACTTCTTTTGGTCCAACAAACCCCTCCTGAACCAATACAGCCAAAACCTTTAAGATTATTGAAGTCCCACTTATTGGCAGAAACAATATCTGGATCAGCTCAGAATTCTTCAAATTAAGCTCAGGCCAGGGAAGAAGTTTGAGAAGGTTTGATTGGCACCGGATGAATGGGAACCCTGTCTTGGGGAAATGGACACAAAGCTGTTACCCCATCCATGAAACCTACTTCCCAATGATAAGTCTTTAAGACTATGTGACATAGGCCTTAAGGAAAACAACTTGTTCTTTCATTGTGAGTTCTTCAGCTCCACTTTCAAAGAAGAACTCAGGCCCATAGTACTCTGATAAGTACTTAATATGCTTTCCATTTTTTAGCTCCACAGTAGATATTTCTTTGTATGCAAACTCATCAGGATGAGTGCCTTCAAGCAACAACTGGAGCTCATTTATTCTTATTTCTTCAAGCTTTTGTAGATTAACCCCTTCTTTACCATTTTTTTTTCTAGTAAAGTTTGTGGAGTCATCTTAGACTTGTAAGCTCTCTTGAAGTCATCAAGGATTTCCCAGGGTGACACTACAATGGCCAGCATTATCACAGCATCTACAATCTTCTTTACATGGCCATTGTATCTACTTGGAATTTTCTTTCTATGAATTCTATCACTTACTCTAGGGTCAGGCCAAATTTTCACTCTCTCTTTCTGATATTGAAATGTAAATATGAGAGCATACAACCTCTGAGCATGTTTCTTCATAGCTTGTATAGATGAAGACTTAGGAAACTCTTTATCAATCATCCTTAACAGTTGCTCATCATGTTGTTTGTGCTGTTCTTCTTCTTCAATTTTGACTTTTACCATTTGCCATTGGAAGTCAGGTGTGATTGTTATTGGTTGACTCCTGGGCTGAGGCATCTTTATTTTAAGAACAGTAGAGATTGGCAGACTATCATCCTCATCATCATCATCTTCTTCTTCCATCCTCAACACCCTTCTCTTCCTCTTGGGTGCATCATGGTAGCTGGTTGAGTAGGTTTCTTGGGTAAATGAGTTGGTTTTGAGGGTTGTGAAGGTGGTTTTTTTGGTTTGCGTGATTGTGCAGGCTGCTCTAGCATCTTGGATGTGAGTGAAGCTTTGAATAATTTTACCATATGAGTCCTTTTCCCAGCACCAGCTTCATCAAGAGCTTCTATGATCAATCCTTTGTTAAATACTTCAGAAGAACAGATTTTGGTGGTTATCTCCAAAATACTGTCTCTGGACCATGACTTCACTTCAATGATTGATCTTCCCAGATGTTTTGATATAAATCTTGCCACAGCTTCCAGCCTTTCCCTTTCTTTCTCACTCCAACTTGTCCATCTTTGTTCAATCTCTTGAATCTCTAGCCTTCTGATTTTAGAGTCAAGTTTGGTAGTGTCAAATCCTTGTCTGAAGAGTTGATCAATAATCTTATCCATAGATCTGCTATGTTGCTCATCAGCTTCCTTGATCAGTTCTTCCACCTTTTTCTCACCTTCAGTCTATTCAGAGCTTTTTTTTTCTTTCTCTTGTAGGTGATGAATTCCTTTTCTTTCTTCTCTTTTTCTTCTTCCTCTTAAAAGTCTCTTTCTTTTGTTTACTTTCACTGACTTAGACTCCCCCTTTTTGGTTAACGGGTTCATGGGTGTGAATGTCAGAAAATCTCTTAGTAACAGCAACATCAACTAAGGATTGAAGATTTGAGGAAAGCCTCTCATCAATGGCTTGATGCATAATGTTTGTGATTATGGAAGTGATTTGAGGTAAGGATGTTTGAAAGACAGCAACCATTAGCACAGAGGGGTTCTTTCCCTGAGAAATGGTGCCTGAATCAGAGGCTGGCGGCAAATTTGTTGGGAGTGGCTCAGTGTTTGGGATAGTTTTAGGAGAAACTGCCATCTGTGGGTGAATGTGGGCAGATGGACATGATTCTTGTGACATTTTGGAAAGCAGTTCTTGTAGTCTGCTTACATCAGTCTCAAGAATAGTATTGTGGGCTAGAACATCAAAGAAAAAGCCCAGGTAATCATCAGTCTTTGCTGAATCAGTTAACCTCCTGATGAAATCAAGATGAACATGTGCTGAGTGTAGATTAGTATTCACATGTGCCCCTATTTCTTGGAACTTGGGACTTCCTGCCTCAAGATGATGTCCTTCATTGGAAGTTGCCTCTGGTGAGGACTTAGAAATGATACCATCTTCATCATGATGATGTGCTGAAACAGGAGAAGAGGCAGCCTCACCAGATGTTCTAATCTCCTCCTTTACACAGGGAGATTGAAATCTGTAATCCCTATGCTGTGGGTTATCAGCCATATTATAATCCTCTCCCTCAAGTTTTGAGGTTTTCCTAGTGGTAACAGGTTTCTTGGGAGGGGTAGAGGAATGTAGTTGAGTCAGCACTTGTGCAATAACCACAGTTCGACTTGTAGGGGTGCCATCAGTGGGAGATAGGTGTGAAGAGGATTGCACCAGGGTGAATGGTGCTCTTCAATGGCAATCTTCTCAAGTGAGAGAGATTCTAGTGATGTGGTTTCCCCATTTTTGGTTGCATCAGGATCCTGTTGAGAGGATACCTGAGCGGTTTCAGCTGGTAGAGTCTTGGAAACTACTGGGGGATTACTACCCATAGTTTCATCCTGCCTTTGTGTTGCAGGAGCATCATCAGGGGACTCAACTCCCTGAGTAGCCTTTTTGGTTTGTTTGGAATGTGGTTTGGAGGGGACTTTGTATCTGGAGGATGTGGCTGTGGGTTCCTTCTGCTTGGGTTTTAGCAGTTTGGCAGTCTTTTTGAGGTGTGGGTCAAAGTTGTGCCTGGAGTATACCTCTGGCAGAACTACCACAGCAGGGACTCCAAGGCCAACAGGGCCATCCGATTTTAACAGATTCATGATTATGGCCATTAGAAACCTTGGATATAATACCCATCTGTTAGCCACAGGTTTCATTGCCAGATCTTTTAATTCTGAAAATATAATTTCAGAAAAATTTAAGCTTTGGCGTTCAAGGATAGAATACAATACATGCTGCCATGTGGATGACATTTGATCCCATGAAGAGGTTTTGGGGGCAAGGCAAACAATGATCATGTGAAGATTAGGCGTTTAGCATCATGGAAGTGCTTCTTCAGAATGGTTGTACACTTAGGTCGCCCGCATATCCATGGTTGATGAATGATAGATCAATGATGCCCTTCGGGTATTTGGTGACAAAAGTGGCATCATTCAGATCTAGCATTTGGCGAATGATAGCAGGAGTGACTACCACCTTATTCTGGTTTACAAATGACTGGAGAGTGATCGCGACATCATTCTCACTAGTATGGATAGTGACATTTGTCCAAAATTGGCGAAGGGTATCGGGATAGATGGTTGGATTCAGAAGAAAGGCATTTTGATACGGGGAATCAACCATTAGATCAATGGCAGCATCAAACTTAGTCCAAAAGGCCGATTTTGTGAAGTAGGCAACACAGTTGTGTCGTGGTTTGATTTGCATGGTCGCCATTAATGGAAGATGAACGTTCGGAAATCGATTTATGAAAAGTTTGAAGTTAGGGTTAGGTATTTATAGGTTATGAAATGGCTGAAAGAAAACAACCTAAAGTTTTGGTGTTAGTAATGAGTTGTTAGAAAATGACTAAAGACATGGTTTTAACTTTCAGATGTTGTGAACAGCTGAAGACTTGGTGTTTGTCATCAGTTATTTCTAACTAGTGAAGACTTGGTTTTGGCTCCAGTTGTTTTGAAATGAAACAGTAGTTGTTTGAAACAATTGAAGAATAAAATTACTTATCAGTTGTTGTCGTCAATTCACATATCTTAGTTGTTTCATTTGACCTTAACACTTACTCAGCAGATTATCTGATTTTCAGATGTTTCATTGGTCATGAGTACTTATCTGTTAAAACAGACATCAGTGATTGTAACCATATTAGTCTTTGCAACAAATAAAGTACGTTAGTACTTTTAAGTAATTTAGTCTTCAGTAGTTATGAAAAGGGCTGAAGATAAAATAACTTCAGCACTTATTTTTGACAGCTGTATATTGATACTCATCAGTACTTGTGAGCTGAGATCATCAGTGGTTGTCAAATTATTCAAGCTGTAGCATACCAAGCCTTAGCACTAGATTTTGGAAAGTTGCACTGTCCAAAGGCTTAGTAAATATATCTGTAAGCTGATCAGCACTAGGAACAAACTTTGGATCAATCAGACCTTTTTCATAACAATCCCTAATAAAATGATGTCTGATCTCAATATGTTTGGTCCTAGAATGCTGGACAGGATTCTTAACAATACAAAAAGCTGAAGCACTATCCATTAGTAAAGGAGTCTTAGTCTCTGTAATGTCATCATCCAATAATTGATTCTGAAGCCAGAGTACCTAAGATGTACAACTTGCAGCAGCAATGTACTCTGCTTTAGCAGTGGATGTAGCAACAGAAGTTTGTTTCTTACTCTGCCAAGAAACTAAACAGTTGCGTAGAAATTGGCATCCACCAGAGGTTGATTTTCTGGTTAATTTACACCCTGCATAGTCACTATCAGAGAAAGCAACTAATTTGCAAGAGTGCCCAGTGGAATACCAAAGTCCTAGAGATTGAGTTTCTTGCAAATATCTAAAGATCCATTTGACTACAATCATATGGGATACTTTAGGTGCAGCTTGAAATCTAGCATAGACACAAGTTGCAAACATAATGTCTGGTCTCGAAGCTGTAAGGTACATCAAGAAACCAATTATACATCTGTAAAGAGTTTCATCAACTGCTTTACCTTTCTGATGAGCATCCAGTTGTGTGGTGCTGCACATGGGACTAAACAGGGCTTACAGTTTTGTAAACCAAACTTTTTTAATAAATCCTTTGTATATTTTGACTCATGAATGAAAGTTCCGTCAGCCATTTGTTTGATTTGCAACCCTAGAAAGAATTGTAATTCTCCCATGGCACTCATTTCAAACTTTTGTTGCATCAACTCAGTAAAGGCATCACACAACCGTGGATCAGAGGATGCAAAAATAATATCATGTACATAAATTTGAACAAGGAGCTTATGCATGCCTACTTTCATAATTAACAGAGTTTTATCTATGGAGCCTCTAGTGAAATTATTTTGAAGAAGAAAGTTAGACAGTGTTTCATACCAGGCTCTGGGAGCTTGTTTTAGCCCATAAAAAGCCTTTTGAAGCTTACACACCCAATCTGGATGTTTATGATCTTCAAAACCTGGTGGTTGGCACACATAAACTTCTTCTTTTATTTTACCATATAAGAATGCACTTTTGACATCCATTTGAAAAACTTTGAGATTATGGAAAGCAGCATAAGCTAAAAACAATCTGATTGCCTCCAGTCTGGCTACAGGGGTAAAGGTTTCATCATAATCAATACCTTCTTCTTGTGAAAACCCCTGTACAACTAGTCTGGCCTTGTTCTTGACAATTTGGCCTTTTTCATCAGTTTTATTCCTAAACACCCATTTAGTGCCTATTGCACACTTACCTTTGGGGTAGATGAAGCAGTTCCCACAGTTGCTGCTTTTGAAACTGAAGAAGCTCAAGTTGCATAGCTTCAACCCATCCATTGTCTCTTAATGCAATATTATAGTTCTTTGGCTCTTGCTAACTAATGAAGAGAGCATAGAAGCAAAAATTAGACAATTGACTTCTAGTTGAAACACCAGCATTGATGTCACCAATGATTTGAGACATGGGGTGATTCTTCAATTCTTGATACTCAATAAGATCTGTGCAAGTGTTTGTAGGTGATTCAGCAGCAACAGATGGTGATCCAGATTCTTGAAACCTAATATGAGATGAAAATTCAAATGAAGTAGAGGATTCAGAGATCTCATCAGCATTTGTTGTGGATGGAACTGCTGAAGCTACAGGAACATCAAGTTTAGTAGACTCAGGCAGTTGATCACTAAAACTTGCATTTATACCAACAGATGGATAACAAGTGGCAGGAGATGATGGATTCACAGAACCTGCAATAGCTGGAGACTGGTAAGGAACATATTGCAGTATGTCCAAATCAAATAACTCCACAGGGTTTTGTGGGATTTTCTCCTTTGGAGATTTATTGAACTTTACATGCAAGGTTTCTTCAACTATCTTTGTTCTGCAATTAGAAACTTGGTATGCCTTGCAAGTAGATGAATACCCAACAAAGTACCCTGCATCCACCTTTGAGTCAAACTTCTGATGTGGATCCTTTGTGTTAAGAATATAACAAGGACACCCAAATGCTCTAAAGAAGGAAATAAAAGGAGCCAAATGATGTAACACTTCATAAGGAGTCTTCATCAACCTCTGATTTACTAACACTCTATTTTGCACATAGCAAGCTGTGTTAACAGCTTCAGCCCAAAAGGTTAGTGGCAAACTAGAATCAGCCAATATTGACCTTGCAGCTTCAATAAGGTCATGTTCTTTCTATCCACCACTCCATTTTGTTCAGGAGTTCTTGGAATGCTACACTGCCTCTTGATTCCCTTAGAGAGAGAATTCATCAAGTTTGTGATTTCTAAATTCTGTGCCATTATCACTCCTCACACACTTGAAGAAAGAGAATACTGCTTTCCAACATGCAACACAAAGTAGATGATGATTTGACTAGCCTTATCTTTTGAATGTAGGAAGAAAGTCCATACAAATCTGGAATAATCATCCACAATTACCGGACAGTATTTTTTCTTTGCCATGCTTATCACTCTTACTGGACCAAAAAGATCCATATGCAGTAATTGCAAGCAGGCAGTTGACTTTGGTTCTTCTATTGGAGGGAATGATACTTTATGTTGCTTTCCTTTTGAACAAGCAGAGAAGTTGTCATCACATTTGAACCCCTTTAAAGGCAGACCTCTCACTAAACCATGATGGATCAGCTGGTTCATATTTTTAAGAATCACATGCCCAAGCCTTCTGTGCCATAGTTCAGATTCCTTAGGAGAGGCCTTGGAGAATAGACATGGATGGCCTTTTAGATCAATTTTCTTTGATAAGTCTAAGGCATATACTCTTCCAATCCTGTTGGCCTTCAAGAGAGTATATTCATCTAATATCTTGTCAACCATTCTCAAAACATTGAAAGACAGAATCCAACGGTTCTGGCTGATGAAAAGTGCAACTTGTCCTTTATCACACATTTGACTGACACTCAAGAAGTTATACTTGAGATTATCCACATGGTTAACATCATCAAATCTTATCTCACCATTTGACACAAAGCCTTTGCTGATGATATAACCCTTAGCATCATTACAAAAAGATAAAAATCCCTTCTTTCCTTGAGAGTAGTCATGAAGAAGAGAACTACTCCATGTCATATGCATAGATCCTCCACTATCCACATACCAGATGCTTCTATGGCATGCTGAAGAACCCTGCATTTGTCACAACAAACTAGTTAGCTTTTGAGACCCAAACCATTTTGGTTTTGGGTTTGTTCTCATCAACAGATTTTATACTAACTGATTTGTCATGATTAACAGCCTTTGAGGAAGGAGATGGTGCTGACAAGGATTCCTTTGATTTTGGCTTAGTTTTCCTTTTTAGTGGTGTAGTCACGTACATCTATTTGGTTAACTCTCCCAACAGATGTTGAACCATTATAACAAGTTCTGTTTGATTGGTTATTAAAGCCTTTAGTCAGCAGACACATCAGTACTTGTTTTTGATTGGTTCCTGTAACTCACCATGTCCTCCTTTTTTAGAGACCCAGACTTAGTCTGGTGTTTTGATACTCCTTGAGGAATATTTTCAGCTGTTTGATGATAAACCCCTTCCTTCTTTTTAGATTTTTTTGAAAGCTTTGGATTATCAGTTTGAGATGCTTATGGCACAAACTTGGTTTCAAATTCATCTTTCATTTTATTAATTTTTTAATGATTTTATCTTTGTTAAATTTGGAACCCTTTCTGTACCAACATTCATCAGTGAGATGATTGAATAGACCACATATTTCACATGGCTTTTTCTTCATCTTCTGTTGTTCAACTGCTGAAGAAAATGAAACTACTAAAGGTGTGTTCTTCAGTACTTTCTTCCTCTCAGTACTTATGTGAAGTAATGAAGAACTTGTAACAACTGAAGACTTGTTCTTCAGAAGTTTTCTATCAGTACATTTGGATTTCCTGAAAGACTCTTCAGCAGTTGTCATACCATGTTTGGTTTCATTTGGTTTGAAATATTCTTCAGGTGTTGTTACTTGCTCTTCAGTATTTTGAATACTTTGTGAGAAAACACCTGAAGTGCTCACCTTTTCTTTGATCAAGTGTTCATCTGCAGTAAGACCATCAGCAGATTGATTAGCTGAGGTACTATTACTGACTTCATCCTCTGATTGTACATTATCACTTGAGGATGAGACACATGATGATGTGGTTTGAGAATTGATTTCACCTTCAGATTTTACTTCTGTCTTGGGAGTAAAATCTGTAGGAGGTTCAGTGTGATTATACCCAATCCCAAACATCACATTTGAAGTTGTTTGCTTATTGAGAAGCATTTCAAACCCCTTGCAAGATGTTACCCAGCGTTCACACTCTACCTGACTAACTACAAGTGTTTCTTTGAGATTCTTATGATTTTCTAAGATGGCCTCTACCTTTGCCTTTTCATCAGTGATTTGGCATTTTCATTTGTAAATCTCATCATCTTTTTCTTTAAAAACAGACTCAAACTCAGCTTTTCTTTTGGAAATCACTTTCTCTAGGTCAAGATTTTGATTAATTAAAGCTACATTTGCTTCTCTAATTGAGGCAAAAGCAGTTATGCATGACTCAGAACACAACTTGGCCTTAGCCTTAGAAGATACTGGTGGTACCTGTGATGATGAAGCATTTGAGCATGAACCATCAGTAGACTCCAGGGCCATAAGTGTAAGATTTCGAAAAGGATTTTCACCACCATGTTGACCATCACGAGAAAACACTTGTTTAGAATAACCAGAAAGGTCATCTGGTAAGCTACTCCAGTCAACAACTCCAGGAGTGAAAAAGCTTTGATGTGATTGAGATTGAGATTGTTGACTTGATTGAGATGGTTAAGGCTCAGGTAGGGCATGTGGTTGTTGAGCTATGGGAACTGGAACCTGATTGGACTGAGGCATGTAAAAACAGGGATAAGGATATGGCATTTGACCTTGAGGAACAAAATATGCAGGAGATGATTGAATTTGTGAATGATGACCAGAACTGGTAGAATGTTGCCCTTTGTTTTGTGAACTATTACCTGGAAAGGTCACAAAGGGTGCAAAAGTGTTAGATCCAGATGATCTACACACTCTTGCAAAATGTCCAAGTCTATGGCACTTGTGACACCTCAACTTGCTCTTGTCAAAACCAACTTTGGTTTTTCGAGAGAGACCAGGAAATTTTCTACCTGTCCTTTTGTAAAATTTTTGAGATCTAATATTCACTAATGCCATTTGGCTCAAAATATCCGTCTCTTCCAAATCATCATCAGCAATTCCTTTCAAATCATCCATCAAAAAGAACAAATTATCACTATTACACCCTGAATTACTATCAACACCAACAAAAGCAGGATCTCCACTGTTTGAAGAGAAATCTATATGCTCATCATAGGAACTTTCTGATGCAGCATATTCTGACTCATGACCAACCACAATAGTATTCCCTGCTACAAAATCATTAGTGAGCTTCCCAGATGAAGCCAATTTCCTTTTCTGTTCTATCTCTCTTTCAAATGTTAACAGTTTCCCATGAAGTTAGGTGAGAGATAGATTATCCAGATTTGCACTGGAGCGTAGGACAATAGTACATGTGTCCCATCTCTCAGGCAGGGATCTGAGGAATCTGTTGTTCATCTAATTCTTTGTATATTCATGTTTAACCATTTTCAACTCAGATATCAAACAAGAGAATCGCTCAAACTGTTGAGTCAGTGACTAACCCTTTCTATGACAGAATGTCTCATATTGTTGGGCAAGGATTTCTCTATTGTTTGCCAAGACCTCATCAGTTCCTCCAAATTGTTCTTTCAGAGCAACCCAGAAGTCATGAGAAGTTTCATGATGCATAAGTCCAGAATAGATTTCATTGGGCAGTGCCATGGCCAGAATTCCATGGGCTTTAGCATCAATTTCAAACAGTTTCAGATCTTCATCTGAGTATTGCTCTTTCTTCTTCGGAACCATCTCATTTGTTTCCAGATTACTCACCATAGGCTTATATGGTCCATGAACCACAGATTTCCAATAACCTGAACTGTTGACAGATAGGTGATGGAGCATTTGGCGTTGCCATATGTTATACTCACTCCTAACAACCATCGGAGTCTTTGTTTAGGAGCTAGTATTGTGAGGATTATTGATTGATGTAGCCATTCTCACCAATTCAAACAGGTTCAATGAGATTTTAACAGATTTAGCTTAAAAACTCAACAACACAGTTTAAAATGAGACGAATCTCAAATTAATTCACAGGAAGCAACAGAAAAACAAACTCTATAACCAATTCTTGCAAATTTGCTAATTCAACCAAACTTAGATATCAAAAGAGCAGCTTCAATGATCAATTGTTAAATCGATCAATGATAAACCAGCTCTAATACCATTTGAAGGGATCGAGATCTAGTTTGATCAATTAGATTAGAATTTGTAGCGGAATAGCACATGAATTAGACAAAATTATAGCAAGAATAATATGAATATTCAATCAAACAGTAACGGTTATAGAGAGAGAGAGTTTTCTACAAAGAGAATATTTTCATTCATGCACAAGCTTCCCGTGCAAGGAAATTAGGTCAACATTCCTTTTATAAGGAATGTGAAATCAGCTGACGTCACTTGATAGTGACATCTAACTGATTTATACAAACAACTGAAAGTAAACTAAACTACTGAAGATGTCCACAACAACTGAGGACACCTTCACTAAAAGCTAAGTATAAGCTAACACTACAACTACTGAAATTATAACATCTGAAGTCTAAGAACTTAAGATGTTTTACATAATATAAAACTAATGATTACAACTACTCATTACAAACTACTGAAATGTAAACCATCACAACTACTGAAGAGAACTACTTCAGCTGTTGTGACAACTTCTGAGAACTTGGTCCTCAGACTTTATCTTTAGACTTTGTCTTCAGACTTTGTCTTCAGACTTTGTCTTTAGCTGTTGTCTTCAGACTTTGTCTTCAGACTTTATCTTCAGACTTTATCTTCAGACTTTGTCTCCAGACTTTGTATTCAGCTGTTGTCTTCAGACTTTATCTTGAGCTGTTGTAGACCACTTCAGTTGTTTTGATGTCTGTGGAACTTAAAGGTTTTTCTGATCTGGCTCAATGGTTCTTTTGGTCCAACATCCTTCCTTAATGGCTCACCCTTCACATACTCCTCCTTTTTGTTATTTTTGAGCTTAACCCTATAAGGATCTAAAGCACTCTCCTTGGTGATGTCCTCGCTTACATATGAGATGTAAAGAGGAGCACAACTACATTTGATTTTGACCAATCATTATTCACCACATATATAATTGATTTTGAAGCCGCATTAAAGAACAAGTTACAATTTTCATATGTTATGTGATGATTTCATCTCGGCAATTGATTTGAGCTTTAGCTGTTGCCTAGAAAGGACAACCTAAAACTACCTTTGGTTGCTCCTTCGTCCTTACAGGTGCATAATCAAGCACCATAAAATCTACCAGATAGGAGAACTCTCTTAGCTTGATGTTGACATCCTTGACCATTCCACGTGGTTTTTCCATGTTGAATGAGCAAGCACCACTATGCTATCGGTTTCATGAAATGGACCAAAGTCATATTCGTCATACAAGAACCCCGGGAGGATGCTCACTCAGCTCCATAGTCCAAAAGTGCTAGCTTGATCTTAAATTTCCTAACTTGAATGGAAATAACTGGTTCTTCTAGGTCTCTTCCTTCTTCTTCATCACCTTCCTTGTTGTTAATTGCAACTACTTGAGGAGTAGAGGTTAAATCATAATCAATATATTCATATTTTGGAATGATACTAACCTTGTTTATGTGCATATTATTTGACCTTGAGGCTTGATGTTGTTGTGTCACTTGGAAGCTTCCATGTTTCCCGCCCGTACAATGTTAAACTAATTATCCTAGTTGCTTGGCAATGGCCTCATTGGTCATTTCTTGTACCTCTTTGAATTTCTTGAACTCTTTCATATCCTTTGCAAGGTTTTGAATCACCGCTAGGATTGTATTGTCATTACTACTTGTATAAGTCTTGTTGATTCCTTTGTTGATATTGACATCCTTGTTGGTAATTCCCTGGATTGTAGTTATTCTTTTGGTAGTCACCTTGGTTGTAGCTTTGTTGTTGGCCTTGATATTGGTTGCTTCCTTGATTTGGTACCCGAATAGAATGAATCAATGTGTTACTAGAATTACCATATCTAAGATTTGGGTGATTTCTAAAACCGAGATGATAAGTGTTGGAATTCATATCATATGATTTTTCTTTCTCCTTGTCCCTGTATTTGATGCACATTTTCACTCTTCCCCAAATTCAAATAGCATGTGAACGATGTATGGCCGGTGTCACTACACATGTCACACACTTCATACTCATTACATATGTTTTCCAAACTAATTTTTCCAACTTTAAGGCTTGCAATTTCTTGTTCTAAGATGGCAATCTATCCATGGCCACATGATTATTCACCATCCTCACAGTTGACCCCTTCGACCTTTGGCTTGATTGTGCACACTTCTTGGAGATGACACTTATCCTTTCGAGAATATCCCAATCATCATCTTCATAGTTTAAGGTAAATGTTCCTACACTTGTGGAATTTACATCTATTGCATCCTGTGGTAAAAAACCATCATAGAATGCTACAATTAACTCCTACTTTGCTATGCCATGATGTGGACAAGTTCTTAGCATCTCTTTGAATCAATGAAAAGCTTCGTGAAACTATTCACCTGATTGTTGTGTAAATCATCAGATGGATCACCTTGCATCACTTGCCATTTCAGACGTATAGTATTCATCCAAGAGTTGTTGTTGCCTTTGTACCCATGTCTAAATACTTGCCGGTGGTATAGATAGGAACGATTGTTTGGCCTTGTCTTTATTGTGAATTGGAATAGAACCAATTTAACTTCTTTCAGTGAAAAGCTTTGGCCACCAATGGTGCTACATGATGCCACAAATTTGGATATATGCATATAGGGTTTTTCAAATGCCATACCATGGAAGTGAGGGAGAATTCCCTAACATTATGGGCTGACTTCAAAAGCTTGCCCCCTTTGTGTTGGTGAAACTAAAGATCAAGAATAGGTTAGACTCAAGTTAGTTTAGTGTTTATAGTTTTGTTTATGTTTAAATGTAATAGAATTTATGTTACTTTACATTTGTTTGTTTGTAGTTTGAGTTTTACTGCTTAGCAAAACTATGAATGAAACTACAATTTCGCTCATAATCAACAACCTTGTGTCACCTAGCCAAATTGTGTTTCACAGCCGAACAAAACTAAACTTGGGCTTGATAGTATCGCTGACAGCGAAACTATCAACTATATATATAGAATTAGTTTCTTTCATTGTAATCATTCTTGCAAAACCCTAATTCGAATTACCTTTATTGCAAGTCTATTATGTAAGTTGGAATTGTATTAAAATATCATTGAGCTCTTTTTTATTATGAGTGTTGGCTTTGATTTGTTTGTTTTTGAACACTTTTGGTATATTATTCTTCATCATATGTTTGTTTAGAGAGTTTGTTATTGATATTTAATCATTCATTCAACCTATTGTAATGTAATTCGATCTATTTTGGACCAACAAAAACTATGAGAGATGAATTAATAGTAATGGCAAGACGAAAGTGACTATCGAAATCATGTGCTGGTACATGATGTTGTGCTCCCAGATTGGTAGGTATGGCATAGAATGGTTGACCTCCCATGTTGTGAAGAATGGGTGGTTGGGCATAACCATCTCTATCATGGTTTGGTTGGCGGTAACAATAACCTGGTTCATTTCCGTAGTTTTCAAAGTCGTATTGGTTTGGTCCATCGATGTCAACTTGATCTTCAATCCAATCATCCATATAGTTAGTGTGATGACTTCCTTCAACTGAAAGTCGGTCCTCATTGCTATGATGACTACCTTCCCCGCTATGATGAAAATATGGATTATGGATCCAAACATTAGGCATTGGTTGTAAAATCATGGGGAGATTTGGTTTTGCACCCCTTGATTCATAATGATCGGCCCCTGAGATTGAGGTTGTAATGCCCGAAATAAAGTTGAAACGAGCCAACTAATAATAATGAGCTTAGCTAAGATTATTTAATGAAAATAAGCGGGATATAGAGTATGGACCAAATAGGCTTCGCGGGTTACGTGTTCGACGAGTTTAAGTTCTCGGGAACGCAGGGTGTATAAAAACGGATCAACACGAGCACTCACATTTACAACTCAACACCCAACTTTTAGAGAGAGAGTGTAGAGAGAGAGTGTGGAGAGAAAGTGGTGATCCAAGGCTCGGTTGATCAAGAGATTGAAGATCGGTGTTTATGGGCATCCGAACAACAACAAAAGATGAAGAATCCACATAGGAAACATCATGTAATCATTTCTTTAAGAGTAAATTCAGATTCTATGGTTTGAGATTTTTGAAAGTGGCAAAGAATCACCTAAAACTCATGTTTTTGTGTAAGAAAACATGTAAACACCTTAGATATAGATTCTTGAGTGATAAACCAACAATTTGGGTGTTAAAGATTGAAGTTTTGGGTCAAAATGGGTTGGTTCGTAATTTCAGCCTCTTCTACGAAAATGTGGGTTCATCCGGTGAAATTATGTAGTCGTCCAGCGAAACTATGAAGACATTTTGCAAAACTATAGTTTTGCAGATAGTTTGCAGACCTATATATCCAACGAAAGTTGAGTGAAACTGGCAGCAAAACTGGCAGCGAAACTGTGAGAAAAACTGCCAGCAAAACTGTCGGTGAAGGTGGTAGCGAAACTACTGGCAAAACTAGCATCGAATCTGTTGATTGTGCAACGAATTTAGCAGTGAAATTTGGAAGCCATTAAACCCCTTGAGTGTTAACTATGTGCAGGCTGGGTAGTGTGAACCTTGCTTAGAAAGCTAGATTGAGAAGCTACTCACTGAGTCTAGGTGAGTTCTAGATCCCCTATTTTAAAGGTTTTAAACATGTTCAGGGCTAGATATGCATACTAATTATATGATCTAAATGACCAACAATTTAAGAGGTTTTAACAGGAAGATTGATTTTTGGTTAACAAAATGCGCTATATAAGTGTTTTAAAATATAACATTTTCGGGTTGACATGGCAGCACAGATCCAGCCACGGGCGTTACCCCTTGACCCCACTAGGGGCTGCTACCCCTAGGACCCTCCTGTCAAGGGCTGCTACCCTTAGGACCCTCCTGTCAGGGGCTACCGCCCCCAAACCCCCACTGTTCCGTGAAGGCTGGTTATGTCCTATGATGACTTGTTCTTGTTGTGCATATGTATGTGTTTGTGAGTGATGATGCATGATGTTTATGATGATGTGTGATGGGATATATGATGTTTATGTCATGCTTTGTGTAAATGTGTTATGTTGATCTTATGTTCCTACAATGTATTATTCTGTGACTTACATGTTATGATTATGAAATGAAAAAGAAGTATTATGTAATGGAAAGTGGAAGTTAATTACAATGATATGACGAACGTAACGAATGAATGCGTGATTAAGGGAAGAATGAATATAAGAAAGTCTTGCAAACACAATAAAGAGGTTCACACCCAATGAAGGGTGTTAGCTCAATGGTGTGCGGGTTAGCTACCCGGATGGATGCACACTAAGGTCTAATCCTTGTGATTGACCATACTATGGCATACTTTCCGCTTACCCCGTATACTATGCTCAGGCCACCGGGCACAATGCACGGGAGTCTATTTATAAACTTCAGCCCAGTACCCGTTTTTTACATGACGATAGGGTATAGCACATGGCATTGGTCCGAATGAATGTAAAGGTGATGATGTATGTACAATATGAACAATGCGAAAGGGAAGATAATGAATAATGATGGAAGATAATAATAAATTATCTATTGTACGTATGTTGCATGATTGTGTATGAAACTAAAAGATGATTTTAAACAGAAGAAAAAGTATGTTATTTGATAAAACTAGAACTCACTCCGCAACACTGACTTTTATGTATTTTCTAGTTGGTAGGTATTTGTTACTGAGAATGGCACGGGGTAGCTACTTGGCATTCTTAGATGGCATCCATTTTGTAGGACTATGACATTTGTGATGTAATGCAATGATAATATTTTGTAAGATTTTAATATATTAAATGTTTTTTCAGATTATTCTGCTACATATTTTAGCAATTTGAATGTATGTTTTAGTTTTATGTGAAGGATTCTGTGTGCCAAGACACTAGAAGATGGATGTGGTTAATACGTTATGATCCAAGTCGGGTTATACCCAATAACAAGCTTAGCAAACACCAATTTATGTTTATTGATGATATGATCATGCAATTAATATTTACACCAATTTAGAAAATGGTTTTTCTAAATAAATTGCATAAGATGGACAAATTATAAGGATAATTTGTTGATGTGTTTATTTTATTCTTGTCATTAAAAGGGGTTTAAATAACACTAATAACACATGAGTGTACTTTAATTAAATTGTTTAATTAAAGAGCACATATGTCACACTTATAAATAATGTCTAGAGAGTAACCTTTATTGTGTGACATATGACTAGTGACAATGTGTTATGTGTTACAAAATTAAAAGGGGGGAACTTTTTCAAACTTGTTGGTTTTGGCCCACCCCTTTTAATTTGATAGGACCAAAATTGTGTCTTGAAAACACACACAAACATTTACTAGCCAAACACTCAATTGAATCACTTTCTTCTAAGACATGCAAAACACAAAAGCTCTCTCCTCTCTCTCCCTCTCAAGTTACGGAACTGGGCAGCAGATTTGAAGCTCTTGGAGATCGATTTTGTGTTGATTTTGGTGGTGTTCTTCCTAACAAGAAGGTGTCTTGCAAAGAGCTTGGGGGTAAACACACTTGAGGGCTTCTTCCTGAAGTCTTGGCCAAGATTTGAGCATCATACCCTATCTTCCTTGGTCGTTTGCTGCTGGAAGAAGGTAGTTATCACAGCTCATTGAAGCTGTGATTTTATGTTGTTTTACATTTGCTAATAGCTTGTTCATTCACATATCAAAGATCCTATTGATTTGGGTTTTTGTTTTTCATCTTAAAAACGCTTTTAGAACACAATTTTTCAGATTATAAACATGTTATAATCCTTAACATCCGCTGCGTTTTCTGAAAGTATAAAAGGTTAACTATGTTTTAGTGTTCTATCAAACCCAACATGGCATCAAGAGCCGGTTATGTGGATGACTTGCTTGTTTTGTCTTTAAAATTGGTTTTAAGGAATGATTATAAGCTTAGTATAGGCTGGTTTTGGGCTGCTAAGTTCATATGATATGAAACCCCAATCTTTCAAAGTCATATCACACATGCTTGTGATTAAACTTTGAAAGATATACATGTTTGTTGTTTGTTTTGTATGGACAAAATAAAACCCGAAATTTCAGTTTATGTTGGCTGAAATTTCGTGGTTTTAAGAGGGGTTTCATTATATTTTGGATGATATGATAGATGCTTGTTTTAGTGCATAACCTAGCCATTGACCTTGTGGTTGTTTGGATGTTTGTATTGGGTTGTATTATTTGTTGTTTGTGCTTTGTTTCAAATGTAATTATATTATTGGGTTGTAATGAATAGATTAGGTGTATTTTCATTTTACTAGATATCTTGTATTAGGACTTTATATCTTGTAATATGAAGACATACACATTGGAAGCACAAAGGAAGGTCATGAAAGAAACATGGAGCATTTTGGATGCGGTTTCAAGTGGGAGGCTTTTGATGTTTTCCATTTGCTTTGTTTGTGACCCTTAGGAATGACCTATGGACCACACTTGTGATGGCAAACAAGTGTGGACCACTTTAGATGCTATGGTTATGCACAAATGCACATATGGTTGTTTATGTTTGGTTGATTGTTTGTTGTTTGATTGTTTGTTGTTTGATTGTTTGGTTGATATTTGGATATTCATAACAAACTCATTAACAAACTTAACAAGCTGAAAATTGATGGTTCTTAAAAGTTTAAATAAAGTTACTAAAATGGTTTAATGATTTTAAAGATTAAAATAGGTTTTAATCTAAGAACCATAGGGTACCTTGTATTTGAAAGCATGCAAATACAAGAAAATAGAGTTTTCTAAACTAGAATTTTGCAACCTCTATACATTTCTTTAACAAGATCAACACCGTCCTTTTACACAACACTTGAGTCACTTGGGAACTCTTAGTGGGATAAAGGTCACCTAACCATTTTAAGGGAACTTGTGATTTGAGGTGAGAATGCCTTATTTGTGGGATAAAGGTCACCTAACCACTTGTTTTGGCAAACTCACACGTGGGTGTAAGTAGGGTGTCTTGATTTGCAAATCATGTCAAATGGATCACCTACGATGTGGTTTCCAAATGGTGTTGATGGGATTAACATGCCGACTTTACATATGATGTTTCAAGTCGATCCCATATTTCTAGAAGTTGCAAATAGTTGCAATCGTCAAACGTTGACCACCTTATTAATTTAAAAACGTGGGATAAAGGTCACCTACCACAATTTAAATGTAATGTTGGGTTCTAGATTTTAATATGAAAAGACCTTGAAAGGCATTTATTATTAAAATTACAATATCGAAAATACTAAAATAAAACTTTGTTAAAATTTTGTAGATGGCCTCAAATAATGATAATTCCGATAACTCTTCCGCGTCCAACCAATCTCTACGAGCGATCCTCCAAAAGGAACGTCTAAATCATACAACTTCATTGATTGGTATCGAAACTTGAGAATCGTTCTCAAGCAAGAGAAATATCGTATGTTTTTAGACGACCCTATCCCCGATCACCTAGCGAGGATGATGAGGAGGCCTATAACGATTGGCTGAAATACACTGAGGACTCCGTCCAGGTGTCTTGTCTCATGCTAGCGAGCATGACTCCAGATCTCCAAAAGGAGTATGAACACCACAGAGCTTACGACATGATAACCCAACTGAAGGAAACATTCCAACAGCAAGCAAGGGTTGAGCGCTTCGAAACGGTTCGAGCACTCCATGCATGTCGTATGGACGACAACCAATCTGTTTCATCTTATGTACTTAAGATGAAAAGTCATATTGACCGCCTCGAGAGGCTTAATTGCCCCGTCTCGAAGGAATTGGCCACGGATTTGATCCTAAATGGCCTTACCAAGATGTTCGAAACATTCATGTTGAACTACAACATGAATGCATGGGACAAAAGCATTGGTGAGCTTCACTCAATGCTCAAAACGGCTGAGGCGGCCATGGGTAAAAGGGTTTTACCCGTTCTCACCATCCATGAAGGTGGGAACAATAAAAGGCCTCGTCCCACACCCAAGGCAAAGTTGCAAGGGTAAGGGACCCGCTTGGGGAAAAGGGAAAGGGGTGCCAAGGATGCCACCCAACCACAAGAAAAAAGCAAAAGGTTGCTACTAACGACCCATGCTTCAAGTGTGGGGAGATTGGACATTGGGCAAGGAATTGTCCTGTCCATCTCCAAGAGTTGAAAGCAAAGAGGGATGCTGGGCAGACCTCAGGTACAATATACATGATCCATATTGATTTAAACATGATATCCTCTAACACATGGGTATTAGATACCGGATGTGGAACTCACATTTGCAATTTGTTGCAGGGGTTCAAAAGAAGTAGTGACTTCAAGAAGGGGATGTAAGCCTCTACATGGGCAATGGGGCTAAAGTTCAAGTTGAAGCCCGTGGTGACTACATCTTGAAACTTCCAAATGGTTTAGAAGTGATTTTGAACAATGTTTTGTATGCTCCTAGTTTGACTAGGAATATTATCTCTGTAGCCCTGTTAAAACAATTTGGATATGTATTATCATTGTTGAAAAAGATATTCATGTTTCTTTTAATGGTATTTTCTATTTTAAAGCTATTCCCATTAATGGTATTATGAATTGGTTCATGAAAATACTTTAAATAGCTCATTGTACCAAACTAACACCAAGAAACTCAAGTTGGACTTGAGTGATACCTATCTTTGGCATTGTCGTCTTGGCCATATAAACAAGAAACGTTTACAAACACTACAAAAGAATGGTCTTTTAAAAACAAATGAATGTGATTCATTTGACGTTTGTGAATCTTGTTTACAAGGTAAAATGACTAAGACACCCTTTAGTGGAACTAACGAAAGGGCAAAAGATCTATTAGGAATCATACATTCGGATGTATGTGGTCCTTTTAAGCCAATGACTAGGAATGGTGAAAGATACGTCATTACCTTTACCGACGATTATAGTCGCTATGGGTATGTGTACTTATTAAGGCACAAAGATGAAGCTTTTGAAATGTTCAAAATCTTCAAGAATGAAGTAGAAAATCAACTTAACAAGTCAATTAAGTTCTCCGTACAGATAGAGGAGGTGAATACCTGAGTGATGTTTTCAAGATCATCTTAGGAGTTGTGGGATTGTCTCACAACTCACTCCACCTGGAACACCACAACATAATGGTGTGTCTGAGAGGAGGAATCGAACCTTATTGGATATGGTTCGATCTATGATGGCTACAAGCACATTACCTCTATCATTTTGGGGTTTCGCTCTGCTCTCCGCGGCCCGTATTCTAATATGGCCCCAACCAAAAAGGTGGAAAGGACACCCTTTGAGATATGGCATGGAAGAGTTCCATCCCTATCATACTTAAGGGTTTGGGGATGTGATCTTATGTTAAGACTCCCACCCCAAACAAATTGGAAGTCCGATCCACCAAGTGTATCTTTGTGGATATTTAGAGATTCTATGGGATATTATTTCTATGGTCCACTGGAACAAAGTGTTTGTTGCCAGAAAGGGTGAGTTCTTAGAAACAAAGTTCCTTATGGAAGGAGCTGGCAGTAGAACAGTGGACCTTGAAGAAGATCAAGAACCACAACCCTATGCACGTTGGTTGAAACTAGCACTCAACATGAGTGTTGAGGATGATCAAGGGGGTGATCAATACACACAAACATTAGAAGTGGTAGAATTAGTAATCCACCTGAAAGATACGGATTTTTCATAGATGGATGCTATGTGGTAGATTCAGATGAGCTGTGGACCAAAAGAACCAATGAGCCAGATCAGAAAACCTCTAAGTCCCACACGGTATCACAACAACTGCTGAAAGCCTCATCAGTAGTTTGACAAGTGCTGAAGACTTCAACAGCTGAAGATCAAGTGCTGAAGACCTTAACAGCTGAAGAACCAAAGTGCTGAAGTACAACAGCTGAAGAACACAAGTTCTGAAGCTGAAAGACCAAAGTACTGAAGTACAACAGCTGAAGAGTTCACAAGTGCTGAAATCAACAACTGATGTACAAAGTCTGAAGACAAAGACTGAAGACATCAGCTGATGATATCTACTGAAGTCATCAGCTGATGAAACACCTGAAGGTCAAAGTCTGAAGATCAAGTACTGAAGCCTCAGTAGTTTGTCACAACTGCTGAAGAGTACTTCTTCAGTAGTTGTGATATCAGTAGTTTTATTTTATGTTTCAGTAGTTTTGTAAAACGACTGAAGAGCTTGTTCTTCGGTCGTTGTAGTTTCAGTAGTTTTATATTTTGTACTTAACATGCTGATATGTTCTCAGTAGTTGTGAACATTTCAGTAGTTTGTTAAGAATTAGTTATTTTTGTATTGGATCTGCCAGTTGTCACTTTCCGTGATAACAGCAGTGATCGTTGCACTCTATATAAGGAGTGACAACCTATTGTAATGATGAGGAATGAGTAATTGAATGGAATGAATGATTGATTTGATTAGTTATATTCTACATCTATAAACATTCCTAGAAATCAGAAATACATATTCTCCCTATAACCGTATGAAATGCTTAATGCTTACAAGTATCGATTGCTTGCTACAATTTGTCTAATTCTAGTTTGTATTCCGCTGCTTTGTATTCTGATACATCAAACTTGTGATCACTGATCCTGTCAAATGGTATCAGAGCAGGTTAATCATTGATCGATCTAATAATTGATCATTGAAACTGCTATTCAAGATCTAAGTTTGATTGAATTAGCTTTTTTTTTGCAAGAAACGGTTATAGAGATGAATTTTCTGTATTTCTGCTCATTCATCCTGAGATCTTTTCTTGGTTCTCATTGAGTTTGTTGTGGTTTGTCTAAAACTTTTTAAAACTTGAACTAAACTGTTTTTGAACTGAAAATGACCACTCCTTCCAATGATCCTCACAATACTGGTTCCTCAACCAAGCCTCCTATGCTGGTTAGGAATGAGTATAACATATGGCAAAGACGTATGCTTCATCACCTGTCTGTTAACAGCGCAGGGTGTTGGACATCAGTGGTACGTGGTCCACACAAGCCTATGGTGAATAACCCGGAACCATCAATGGTTCCGAAAAGGAGGGAGCAATACTCAGAGGATAAGAATTTGCTTGAGATTGATGCAAAAGCCCATGGAATTCTGGCCATGGCATTGCCCAATGAAATCTATTCTGGGCTAATGCATCATGAAACTGCCCATGACCTCTGGATTGCTTTGAAAGAACATTTGGAGGAACAGATGAGGTCTTGGCAAATAATAGAGAAATTCTTGCCCAACAATATGAGACATTCTCTCATAGAAAGGGTGAGACACTGACTCAACAATATGAGCGTTTCTTGTTTGATCTCTAAACTAAAAATGGTCAAACTTGAATACACCAATATTCAGATGAATAACAGATTTCTCAGATCACTGCCTGAGAGATGGACACATATACTATTGTCCTACGCTCCAGTGCAAGTTTAACAAACTATCTCTCACCCAACTCCATGGGAAATTGCTCACTTTTGAAGAGAGATAGAACAGAAGAGAAAGCTGTCTTCATCTGGAAAGCTCACTGAAGACTTTATACAAGGCAACACTGCCTTGGGGTCATGAGTCAGAATATGCTTCATCTGAATGCCAGTATGATGAGCATATTAATTTCTCTTCAAGCACTTCTGATTCTGCATTTGTAAGTGTTGATGGTTAGTTTACTGGGTGTAATAATGACAATCTATGTTTCATTATGGATGATCTCAAGGGGATTGCTGATGATGACTTAGAAGAGATGGATATTTTGAGCCAAATGGCCTTGATAATATCAGATCTCAGAAGTTCTACAAAAGAACTGGAAGAAAATTCCCAGGACTCTCTGGCAAAACCAAAGTTGGTTTTGACAAGAGCAAGTTGAGGTGTCACAAATGCCACGGCTTGGACACTTTGCAAGAGAGTGTAGATCAACTGGATCTAACTCTACTGCACCCTTTGTGACTTTTCCTGGCAATAGTCAACAACACAGAGGGCAACATCCTGTCGCCTCTAGTCATCATCCTCAACAACAATCTCCGGCATATTTTGTTCCTCAGGGTCAAATGCCATATCAGTACCCTGTTATTACATGTCACAGTCAAATCAAGTTCAAGTTCCTATGACACCACAACCTCATGCATTACCAGAACCTCAGCCTTCCCTATCTCATCAACAACCTCAATCTCAACAACACAGCTTCTTCACGCCAGGAGTTGTTGACTGGAGCAGTTTACCAGATGACTTGTCTGGTCATGATCAACTGTTCTCAGGTGCTGGTCAACATGGTGGTGACAGTCCCTTTGGGAATCTAGCTCTTATGGCTTTGGAGTCTGCTGATACTTCATCTTCCAATGCCTCTACACCTCAGGTATCACAGGTATCCTCTGAGGCAAAAGCCAAATTATGTTCTGAACCATGCATAGCAGCATTTGCTTCCATTAGAGAAGCAAAGTAGCTTTAATTAATAAGAACATTGAGCTAGAACAAATAATTTCCAAAAACAAAGCTGAGTTTGAGTTTGTGCTCAAAGATAAAAATGATGAGGTTTATAAACTGAATTGCCAAATAATTGATGATAAGGCTAGAGAAGATGTACTTCTAGAGAAGTACAAAGATCTCAAAGAAACCCTTGCAGTTACCCAGGTCGAGTGTGATAGATGGGTACATCATGCAAAGGTTTTGAAATGCTTCTTAGTAAGCAATCTGCTTCAAATGTGAAGTTTGGAATTGGCTACAATCACACTGCTCCACCTACAGATTTTACCCCAAGAGCAGAGGTAGAATCTGATGGTGAGAGTGATAACCAATCTATCACATCATGTGATCTACCTTCTGATACAGCACAATCAGAAGTAGCAGTCAGCATCAAGCCCTCTTTGAACCTATCAGCTGATGTTGATGGTCCAAATGCTGACATTCACATGATCAATAGGTTGATCAACTCAGGAGTTAATCCTGAAGGTCCTGAAAGGACTGGAGAGCAGGATTTAACCCTGAAGTTCAAACTTCAACTGCTGTCAGTACTGAAGAGAAGAAAACTGGCAGTAGAAAGAGTTTGAAGACTACTAAAGAGGTTGTCAAGAAAGCAACCAATGCTTCCAAAGCATTGAAGAACAAGTCTTCTGTTGCTTCACCATCTTTAGTTGATGATCAACCTAAGATGAAGAAGAAACCATGTGAAGTATGTGGTTTGTTCAATCATCTTACAGATGATTGTTGGTACAAAAGAGGTTCCAAACTCAAACAAAAAGAAGAAATTAATGAGAAAATGGTAAAAATGAAAACTGAGTTTGAGACCACATTTGTATCAGCAACATCAAATCCTGTAACCCTTAAGTCCTTAAAGAAATCCAAAAAGGAAGGATTAAACAGGTGACAGCTGAGGGTGCTCAAAAGAAGAAGGTGCAACATAGGACCTTATCTAACTCCACTAGCAATGTGTCTGATGAGCTGAAAGCTTTATCACAAAATCAGACATAGCTGGTGATGATGGTACAACATCTGTTGGGTAGAGTTAACCAACTAGATTCTCCTATGTTGAAACCACAGAAAAGGAGGTCTAAGCCAAAGGACTCCTCTTCTACACCATCTTCTTCTTCTCAGGCTGTTGTTACAAATAACATGTTAGTTTACCATCTATTGATGAGACCAGGCCCAAAACCAAAAAGGTTTGGGTCTCTAAAACTAACTGATTGTTTATTATTGCAGGGTTCTTCAACATGCCAAAGTAGCATCTGGTATGTAGACAGTGGGGGATCTATGCACATGACTGGGAACATCTCTCTTCTTCATGACTACTCTCAAGGAAAGAAGGGATTTGTCTCTTTTGGCAATGATGCTAGGGGTTACATCATCGTAAGGGCTTTGTCTCCAATGGAGAAATCAAATTTGATGATGTTAATCATGTGGAAAATCTCAAGTACAACCTCTTGAGTGTCAGTCAAATGTGTGATAAAGGCCATGTTGCCCTTTTCACAAGTCAAAACTGTAGGATTCTGTCATCCAAAGTTTTGCACTTGATTGACAAGGTGTTGGATGATCACACTCTCCTGAAAGCCAACAGACAGGAAGAGTGTATGCCTTAGATTTCTCTAAGAAGATAGATCTCAAAGGCAATCCTTGCCTATTTTCCAAAGCCTCTTCTCAAGAATCTAAACTGTGGCACAGGAGGCTTGGTCATGTAATCTCAAAAACATGAATCAGCTTAGCCACAATAGTTTAGTCAGAGGCTTACCAATAAAGGAGTTCCACTGTGATGAACCTGCACTGCTTGTTTAAAAGGAAAACAGCACAAGTCTCATTCCCTCCTATTGAAGTGTCCAAGTCCACTGCCTGCTTGCAATTACTGCATATGGATCTATTTGGTCCTGTGAGAGTAATGAGCATGGCAAAGAAGATACTGTCTGGTAATTGTGGATGATTACTCCAGATTTGTATGGACTTTCTTTCTACATTCAAAGGATGAGGCTGCTCAGAAGATTATCCACTTTGTGCTGTACATTGAGAAGCAGTATTCCCTTCCAGTCAAGTGTATTAGGATGATAATGGAACTGAGTTCAGAAATCATACACTTGATGACTTCTATCTTTCAAAGGGAATCAAAAGGCAGTTCAGCATTCCAAGGACTCCAGAACAAATGGAGTAGTGGAGAGAAAGAACAGGACCCTCATTGAAGCTGCAAGGTCCATGCTGGCTGACTCAGGTTTGCCATTGACCTTTTGGCCGAAGCTGTCAACACAGCTTGTTATGTGCAAAATAGAGTTTTAGTAAATCAGAGGTTGATGAAGACTCCATATGAAGTTCTCCATCATTTGGCTCCTCTGATTTCATTTTTCAAAGCATTTGGGTGTCCCTGTTTTATTCTCAACACAAAGGATCAACTCCACAAATTTGATCCTAAGGTGGATGTTGGATACTTTGTTGGTTATTCATCTACTTGCAAGGCATACAGAGTCTTCAACTGCAGAACAAAGATGGTTGAAGAAACTCTACATGTTAAGTTTAATGAATCTCCAAAGGACAAGATTCCACAAAGTCCTGTGGAGTTATTTGATTTGGACATACTGCAATATGTTCCTTATCAACTCCTGCTGTTGCTCCTGTCAACAGTTCACCACCTGTGGTACTGCTGCTGATGATGATGATTGCAGTACTCACCTCTTCAGGTTTAGTGATCAGCTGCCTGACTCAGCTAGACCTGATGTTCCTGTAGTGCCAGTAGCACCATCCACAACATGCTGATGAGATTTCTTCGAATTCAACTTCCTTTGAATACCATCCACTGATTGGTTTCAAGGAAATGATTCACCATCACCATCTGTTGCTGCTGAACCGGCTACAAACACTTGCACAGATCTCATTGTGTATCAAGATCTGAAGAATCACCCTATGTCTCAATCATTGTGTGATATCACTGCTGGAGTATCAACAAGAAGTCAATTGTCAAATTTCTGCTTCTATGCTCTCTTCATCAGTCAGCAAGAGCCAAAGAATTATCACATTGCTTTAAAGGACAATGGATGGGTTGATGCCATGCAGCTTGAGCTTCTTCAGTTCAAGAAACAGCAAGTGTGGGAACTGGTTCCTCTACCTCCAGGTAAGTGTGCAATAGGCACTAAATGGGTGTTTAGGAACAAAACTGATGAAAATGGGCTTATTGTTAAGAACAAGGCCAGACTGGTTGTTCAGGGGTTTGCACAAGAAGAAGGTATTGATTATGATGAAACCTTTGCCCCTGTAGCCAGACTGGAAGCAATTCGATTGTTTTTAGCTTATGCTGCTTATCAAACCTAAAGGTTTTCAAATGGATGTCAAAAGTGCATTTTTGTATGGAAAAATTAAAGAAGAGGTTTATGTATGTCAACCTCCAGGCTTTGAGGACAATAAACATCCTAATTGGGTGTATAAGCTTGATAAAGCTCTTTATGGGTTAAAACAAGCTCCCAGAGCCTGGTATGAGACATTATCAAACTTTCTTCTGGAAAACAATTTCACTAGAGGCTCCATAGATAAGACTTTATTTATTAAGAAAGCTGGGCAGCATAATCTACTTGTTCAAATTTATGTAGATGATATCATTTTTGCATCCTCTGATCCAAAGTTGTGTGATGCCTTTACAAAGTTGATGCAACAGAAGTTTGAAATGAGTGCCATGGGAGAATTACAGTTCTTTCTGGGGTTGCAAATCAAACAAAAGGCTGATGGAATTTTTATTCATCAGTCCAAATATACAAAAGATCTTTTGCAAAAGTTTGATTTACAAAACTGTAAGCCCTGTTCTACTCCCATGAGCAGCACCACACAACTGGACTCAGATCAGAAAGGTAAAGTGGTTGATGAAACACTTTACAGATGTATGATTGGGTCCTTGATGTATTTAACAGCTTCTAGACCAGATATTATGTTTGCTACATGTGTTTGTGCTAGATTTCAGGCTGCACCTAAAGAGTCTCATCTGATTGCAGTCAAGAGGATCTTTAGATATCTGCAAGGCACTCCATCTCTAGGTTTATGGTATTCTACTCGGACATTCTGGTAAATTAGTTGCTTTTTCTGACAGTGACTATGCAGGGTGTAAGTTGACCAGGAAATCAACTTCTGGTGGATGTCAATTCCTAGGCAACTGCTTGATTCTTGGCAGAGCAAGAAACAGACCTCAGTTGCTACATCCACTGCTGAAGAGAGTACATTGCTGCTGCTTGCTGCAAGCTGTACATCTCAGGTACTCTGGCTTCAAAACCAACTTTGGATTATGGCATTACAGAGACTAAGACTCCATTGTTAATGGATAGTGCTTCAGCTCTTTGCATTGTCAAAAATCCAGTCCAGCACTCTAGGACCAAACATATAGAGATCAGACATCATTTTATAAGGGATTGTTTTGAAAAAGGTCTGATTGATCCTAAGTTTGTGCCTAGTGCTGATGAGCTTGCAGACATTTTTACTAAGCCTTTGGATAGTTCAACTTTCCAAAACCTGGTGTTAAGGCTTGGTATGCTGCAGCTAGAATAAGTGACAACTACTGATGATCTTAGTAATTCATACTGATGATCATGAGTACCTATGTCACATATAAGTACTGATGAGCTCTTTTAACCTCAGTTTTTATAACTACTGAAGGCTAAATGTCTCACAAGTACTGAAGTACTTCATCTGTTCTAAACTACTGATGTAGTTACAACTACTGATGCAGTTACAACTACTGCAATCAGTAAAAACAGATAAGTACTGATGTCCTATGAAACAACTGAAATCAGCCAAAAAGACTGATGAATGTGTTGAGGACAGTTGAAACAGCTGAAAAGCTAAGAATTGACGAAAACAGCTGAAGAGAATTTTCTCTTCAGTCGTTTGTACAACTGCTGTTTCATTCTAAACAACGAAGCAAAACCACGTCTTCAGTAGTTTTATAACTACTGATGACTAATACCAGTCTTCAGTTGTTTACAACAGCTGATGACAAAACCACTGTCTTCAGTAGTTTCATAACTACTGATGACAAACACCAAGTCCTCAGTTGTTTCAATCATCTGAAGTCAAAACCACGGTCTTCAGTAGTTTTCTAAACTACTGATGCCTAACACCACGACTTCAGCTGTTTCAACGTCTGAAAGGATAATACCATGTCAACGGTCGTTTAAAACTACTGATGACTACACCACATCCTTCAGTCGTTTCCTTACCCGTACCTATAATACCCTAACCTGAGCTCTCCATGCTTCATCTTCTTCAAACCTAACGTTCCTCTCCTCCAAAACTCCCTCTCTCCATGGCGTCTATGCAAATTAAACCGCGACACAACTGTGTTGCCTACCTCACAAAATCGCCGATCTGGACTAAGTTCGATACTGCTATCGATCTTATGGTTCAGTCCCAATACAACAAGGCATTCCTTCTGAACCCCGTCTTACATGCCGAATCCTTGAACCATTTTGGATGAACGTTACTGTTACCAACTGAGGAGAGCAACACACCATCCCTCCGGTCAGTCGTCAACAACAAAGAAGTAGTCATTACTCCTGCAACAATCCGTAAATTCTTCAACTGAATGATGCTACTTCTCCTGCTGGATATCCGAAGGGCACCATAGATCTATCATTTGCTCAGCATGGATATCAAGGCGATCTCAGTGCCACCACCATCATGAAGAAACACTTTAATGACGCTGAGCGCCTGATTTTTCACATGGTAAATGTATGTTTGCCCCTAAGACGTCGTCTTGGGATCAAATGTCCACCAAATGGCAGCAGGTAATGTATTCTATCCTTGAGCAACAACCACTAAACTTTTCAGAATTAATATTTTCAGAGCTCAAAGATATGGCTCAAAAACTAACTGCCAACCGTTGGATACTCTATCCACGGTTCATAATGGCCATTATTACAGACCAGCTTAATGCTGAGGGACTTGTTGGCTTGGGAGTCCCTGCTACGGCTGTTCTGCCGGAAGTATACTCCCGGCACAACTCTGACCGGACACTCAAATGGCTGCCAAGCTGCGAAAACCCACGCAGCTGGAACCCACAGCCACCACCTCCAAATCCAAAGTCCCACCAAACCCACCAAAAGAAACCCAAAATGGCTACTCAGGAATTGAGTCCCCTGAGGATGCCCTGCAACACAAACGCAGGATATATCCACTAGTCCAAACCCCCTAGTGGATACAATGACTCCTCCAGCCACAGCCGCTCAGGCTTCCTCTCAACAGGAGCCTGCAGCAACCCCCAAGGGGCACCTACTTATCTGGGATCTTCCTCACTTGAGGAGATTGCCATTGAAGAGCACCACCTCCCCAGGTGCACACTGCTTCTAACCCTCACCCCAACAGCACCCCTCACAGCCCAACTTTAATAGTTGCACAAGTGCTGACTCAATTGCACTCCTCACCCCCTCCCCAGAAACCACTTACTACTGGGAATACCTCTACAATTGAGGGGGAGGAACACAGTGCACCTGAGAACCCACAGCACAGGGGTTTCCCAATTCTATCTCCTGGTGTAGACAAGGAGCTTAGAATATCTAGTGAGGCTGCCACCTCCTCTGACTCAGCACATGACCAGAGTGAGGCTGGTAACATTGCTAAGACCTCCCTAGAGGCAACAGCTGATGATGGACTTGTCCTGAGGCTGGAAGTCCCCAGTACCAAGCACAAGGGGCACATGCACCAACTGGTCTACACCCAGTGCATGTAAATCCTGCTCTAAGCAGGAGGTCAGGTGATTCGGCTTCGGCTGATGATGACCTGGGCTTCTTCTATGATGTTCTTGCCCAGACAACAATCCTTGAGAGAAAGTCAGTAGGCTGCAAACCCTACTTGACCAACTCTCACAAGGAGAAAGACCATCTTCCTCTATCCACCCACAGATGGCACCTTCCCTTGAAGGTTTCCCAAACACAGAGCCACCCCAAAATCAACCACCTGCCTCTGCTTCAGGCCCTACTTCTCAGGAACAGTACCCTCTGAGCAAATAGGTGCTGTACTCCAAATTCCCTCCCTCTCATCACACCCATAATCACTGATAGTGATCAAGCCCTTGATGAGAGGCTTTCCTTAACATTACAGCCCTTGGTTGATGCTGCTGTCCAAAAGACTCTTTCTGCGGTACAAACCCCTTCCTCCAATGCAAACAAGGGGAGAGTACTGCAGTGAAAGAAAGGAAGAGAAAAGAACGAGGAAAAGGAAGTGATGCAAGCCAGAGAGGAAAAAAGAAAAGCAACCTCTGCTCACTTACAAGAAGAGAAGGATGATCAACTCAGAGACAATCTATTATACAAAGAGAGACAGACACAGAAGAAGAAGCTATGCTAGACATGCTACATCTTGGGAGCTCAAAAGCTGACAGATCCATGATAAGAACAGGGGTTTGACACAGCCACACTGGATAGTGAGATCAGAAGGTTAGAAGTACAGAGATACAAACCCGATGGGCAGGGTATGATGCTCTTGAGAAAAGAGGTTGGAAATAATGATCCGCTTTATTGCAAAATACTTGGGAAGATCATTAATGGAGATCCGCGCATGGACCAGGGACAGCATTCTGGCTATAGCCACCAGAATCTGTCTGTCTGAGCAATTCAACAAAGGGATTATTGTGGAAGCCCTTGATGAGGCTGGGGCTGGTAAAAGGTTAGAGATGGCTAAACTCACAAAGGCAAAACTAACTACAAGGATGCTAGATCAACCTTCCCTTCCACCCACTCAAACAGATCTTATCCCTCAATCTCCCAACCAACCTCTAAGCCAAAATCCAAACATCCTCATTCTTCAAAACCAATTCCTTCACCAACCCAACCATCATCCAGTGATGTACCCAGAAGGAGGAGAAGGGTGCTGAGGATGGAAGAAGAAGAAGAAAGAGGATGAAGATGATAGTCTGCCACCTCTGATCTGACCAACCCTCTGCTGTCAACCCAAAACCCCGAAGTCACCATGATCACCTGACTCTCAAAGGGAATGGTCAGAGTCAAGATAGAAGAAGAAAACAGCAGAAACAGCACGATGAGCAACTGTTGAAGATGGTTGACAAGGATTTTCCTCAGTCATCATCTATTCAAGCCATGAAGGGCATGCTCAAAGGCTGTACACTCTCAGCACACCTTTCAGTATCAGAAGGAGAGAGTGAGAGTATGGCCAGACCCCAGGGTGAGTTCTAGAATCCATAAAAGAACTATCCCACACAGATACAACGGCCAGTACGAAAAACATAGAGTCTACCATCATGTTGGCCGTTGTAGTCTCACCTTGGGAAATCATTGATGAATTCAAGAAAGCTCACCAAGCAAAGAAGACCCTCAAGCCTTACTAGAAAACAAGATGATTAGAAGGGGTTGTTATATAAAAACTTGAAGACATCCAAAGAATGAGCTCCAGTTACTCCTTGAAGGCAACCATCCTGAATTTGTATATAGGGAGGTAACTACGGTGGAGCTGAAAAATGGCAGGACCATGAAGTACTTATCAGAGTACTATGGTCCAGAGTTCTTCTTCGAAGGAGGAGCAGAAGAACTCTCTCAGGAGGAACAAGTTGTTCTCCTTGAGGCCTATGTTCGTGAGTCATACAGACTCATTACGGGGAAGTAAATCTCATGAATGGGATAACAACTCTGTGTCCAGTTCCCCAAAACAGAGTTCCCATTCATACTCTGCCAAACAAATATTTGAGATTTCTTCCCAGGCCGGAGCTTCATGGGTCATCTTCTCTACTGATCAAGAAGGAAAAAGACCAACATTTTGCCATCAATAAGTGGGAGAATAATAAGTTAGAGGTTTTGGCTGCATTGGTTCAGGGGGAGTTGTTGGACCAAAAGAACCAATGAGCCAAGATCAGAAAACCTCTAAGTCCCACACGGTATCACAACAACTGCTGAAAGCCTCATCAGTAGTTTGACAAGTGCTGAAGACTTCAACAGCTGAAGATCAGTGCTGAAGACCTTAACAGCTGAAGAACCAAAGTGCTGAAGTACAACAGCTGAAGAACACAAGTGCTGAAGCTGAAGACCAAAGTACTGAAGTACAACAGCTGAAGAGTTCACAAGTGCTGAAGATCAACAACTGATGTACAAAGTCTGAAGACAAAGACTGAAGACATCAGCTGATGATATCTACTGAAGTCATCAGCTGATGAAACACCTGAAGGTCAAAGTCTGAAGATCAAGTACTGAAGCCTCAGTAGTTTGTCACAACTGCTGAAGAGTACTTCTTCAGTAGTTGTGATATCAGTAGTTTTTTATTTCTATGTTTCAGTAGTTTTGTAAAACGACTGAAGAGCTTGTTCTTCAGTCGTTGTAGTTTCAGTAGTTTTATATTTTGTACTTAACATGCTGATATGTTCTCAGTAGTTGTGAACATTTCAGTAGTTTGTTAAGAATTAGTTTTTTTGTATTGGATCTGCTGCCAGTTGTCACTTTCCGTGATAACAGCAGTGATCGTTGCACTCTATATAAGGAGTGACAACCTATTGTAATCGATGAGGAATGAGTAATTGAATGGAATGAATGATTGATTTGATTAGATATATTCTACATCTATAAACATTCCTAGAAATCAGAAATACATATTCTCTCCCGATAACCGTATGCGATCTTAATGCTTACAAGTATCGATTGCTTGCTACAATTTGTCTAATTCTAGTTTGTATTCCGCTGCTTTGTATTCTGATACATCAAACTTGTGATCACTGATCCTGTCATGAGCCAACACATACCATGATGCAGTGTCCAATCGGATTGTGACAAATGTCTTGAGGCCATGAACGTTGAGATGCAATCCATGTATGACAATCCAGTTTGGGAACTTGTTGTACCACCTCTTAATTCCAGGTAGTTGGAAGTAAGTGGGTTTCAAGAAGAAAACCGATATGCATGGAAACTTGGATACTTATAAAGCTAGACTTGTAGCGAAGGGTTTCACTCAAACTCAAGGGGTTGATTATGATGAAACCTTCTCACCTGTTGCGATGCTAAAGTCTATAAGATATTGTTTGCCATAGCTGCTCATTATGATTATGAGATTTGGCAAATGGATGTCAAAACCGCTTCCTAAATGGATATCTTGAGGAAGATGTCTATATGGTTTAGCCTGAAGGTTTTGTCGATCCAAAACATCCTAATAAAGTATGCAAGTTAAAGAAATCAATCTATGGATTGAAACAAGCATCGAGAAGCTGGAATCACCGTTTTGATGAGGAAGTAAAGAAATTTGGCTTCATCAAAAACGCTGATGAGCTTGTGTGTATAAGAAGGCTAGTGGGAGCATAATAACTTTCCTAGTATTGTATGTTGATGACATACTACTATTTGGAAATGACATTCCAACCTTGGAAGGTGTAAAAACCTGGCTTGGAAGTTGTTTTTCCATTAAGGATCTTGGTGAAGCCGCCTATATTCTGGGAATAAAGATCTATAGGGATAGATCAAGGCGGTTGATTGGTTTGAATCAAAGTGCGTACATTGATAAAATCTTGAAAAGGTTCAAGATGGAAAACTCTAAGAAAGGTACCGTACCTATTCAAGGAGGAACAATATTGAGTACGACTCAATGTCCTAGCTCAAAGGATGAGCAAGATAAATGAAGGCAATCCCATACGCATCAGCTATTGGATCCATCATGTATGCGATGATATGCACTCGACCGGACGTGTCATGCGCCTTGAGCATGACAAGTCGTTACCAGCAAATCCTGGAAACAGTCATTGGATGGCTGTTAAGAACATACTTAATACCTAAGGAGGACAAGAGATATGTTCCTGATCTATGGATCTGGTGACGAGGAGCTCGTTGTAAAAGGTTACACGGATGCGAGTTTCCAAACCGATCGTGACGATTCATGGTCACAATCGGGATACATTTTCATTCTGAATGGAGGAGCTGTCTCTTGGAAGAGCTCCAAGCAGGATGTGGTGGCTCTATCAACTACAGAATCAGAATACGTCGCCGCCTCATGACAGCTCAAGAAGCTGCATGGTTGAAGAAATTCATTGCCGATCTAGGGGTTATCCCTTCCATTCAGAACCCCTAGAGATTTTTTGTGACAACGAGGGTGCGATTGCTCAAATCAAGGAACCTCGTGCTCATCAAAAGACTAGGCACATTGAGCGGAGATTCAACTACATACGAGATGAAGTTGAAAAGGGAAGATATGTATTCGCAAAGTTCACACGGATCAAAACATTGTGGATCCTCTCACGAAGCTCCTTGAAAAGGCAAGCATGAAGGTCATACTTGTGCCATGGGACTTCGATATTCCACTGATTGGATTTGATCTGTAAATTTTGTATTTGGATATGTGGAACTCTATATTATTTGAATAAAATTATTTGGTTATAGTGTTTCAATTAATTTTCCTATTTGCATGTTTTATCCATGAGTAAAATGTTTACTCTAAAATGTCCGTAGTCGCTCATACTTGTGGGAACAAGTGTGAGAGTAAGATTATTATGAACTTGGATTGGTTGATATTCATAAGGATGAATATAGAGCAATGGGTTGCTACCAAGGTTTGTAGATATTTGTGGGACACAAATATTGGACTAACCCGCATCTCAAATTTTACTACATGGAATCTTAATGATTGATCATAAGTAAATTTGAGTAAAGGCGAATATCATTTGGTATCCCTGACCTGAGATACATATTGAGTTTTGATATTCACTAAGTATTATACCTTGAGCTAATTCTTCATTGTCCTGAAATAATGGACAATACATAAGGGTATGTTCAGATATAACACGAAGTGTTTGTGAGAAACGTATGTAGTCAAGATGGAATTTGTTCCTCTTATTCGTTGAGAGTTAGATGTCTAAGGCCTGATTAAGTTAAATCAACAAGGAATGATCATTCTATGTCCTTGGATTTAACATGACATCTGTAACAAAAGGATAGATGATGATTCACCTAAATCCTTTCAAGTAGGGTACTTGAAAGGGATGATGTTATTGAATGGCTATAAGTCATGCGTATTAAGGGTAGTAAACCGTTGTTAGGCGGTATTTACTGCTTGCATCAATCTTCTATGAATCTTGGGCAAGTGGGAGATTGAAGGATTCTGTGTGCCCAAGACACTTAGAAGATGGATGTGGTTAATACGTTATGATCCAAGTCGGGTTATACCCAATAACAAGCTTAGCAACACCAATTTATGTTTAATTGATGATATGAACATGCAATTAAATATTTACACCAATTTAGAAAATGGGTTTTCTAAATAAATTGCATAAGAGATGGAACAAATTATAAGGATAATTTGTTGATGTGTTTATTGTTATTCTTGTCATTTAAAAGGGGTTTAAATAACACTAATAACACATGAGTGTACTTTAATTAATTTTTAATTAAAGAGCACATATGTCACACTTATATATAATGTCTAGAGAGTAACCTTTTATTGTGTGACATATGACTAGTGACAATGTGTTATGTGTTACAAAATTAAAAGGGGGAACTTTTTCAAACTTGTTGGTTTTGGCCACCCCTTTTAATTTGATAGGACCAAAATTGTGTCTTGAAAACACACACAAACATTTACTAGCCAAACACTCAATTAAATCACTTTCTTCTAAGACATGCAAAACACAAAAGCTCTCTCCTCTCTCTCCCTCTCATGTTACGGAACTGGGCAGCAGATTTGAAGCTCTTGGAGATCGATTTTGTGTTGATTTTGGTGGTGTTCTTCCTAACAAGAAGGTGTCTTGCAAAGAGCTTGGGGGTAAACAAACTTGAGGGCTTCTTCCTTGAAGTCTTGGCCAAGATTTGAGCATCTTAACCCTATCTTCCTTGGTCGTTTTGCTGCTGGAAGAAGGTAGTTATCACAGCTCATTGAAGCTGTGATTTTATGTTGTTTTACATTTGCTAATAGCTTGTTCATTCACATATCAAAGATCCTATTGATTTGGGTTTTCGTTTTTCATCTTAAAACAGCTTTTAGAACACGATTTTTCAGATTATAAACATGTTATAATCCTTAACATCCGCTGCGTTTTCTGAAAGTATAAAAGGTTAAACTATGTTTTAGTGTTCTATCAAACCCAACATTATGTGCAATGATTGATGAGTTGTAAGTGTCCCGGGGTCGGGGCCTTACAAGTTGGTATCAGAGCCAAAGTTTAAATGAATTTGGTAAATATTTTCAAGACAAACCCAAACTTAAACTAAGAATGGAAAAAAAAATGAAGGGATGCTAGTTTGAGTAGCTACATGCCATGAGGTAAATTCTTTAATATTAATCGGTATTACATGTGCATGTTATGGCCACTATAATTAGGGACTTACTATACTTGACATAAATTGAACTGTTACCTTGAATGGCCGTGTTGGTGTTTGGATCTTATAGTGTGTTTCAGGTTGGATAGAGGTAGATCTTCTAAGGCTTCCCGAGGTGAAAGTTATGGTGGACGTGGTGCTGGACCACGGTTACATGATGAAGGGCTATATGTTAAGAGATGGCTCACGAAGAGGCGGAGACCCGTCATCCAGAAGGTGGGATGAGAGTGCGAATCTGAGGGCCTTAGTAAAGGAGGTTGTTGTGGAGGAAGTTCACCAGGTCATGCAGACAATCATACTTCGGTAATGACCGAAGTGATTATGGCTGTGAGGGAAGGTGAGATGAAGGAGAGGAATAGGTCCTTTTGAGAAAGGGAGCAACCGAAGACTGAGATGCTTGTCTCTAGTGATGATGATGAATAAGAGCCGGTGCAAGAAATTTCACGCGGTTGAAAATATAGGGCGTTCCAAAGATATAAGCCCCATACTTTTTATGGATACGACATTACTGCTGCTACACACCAGTGGGTGAGAGAGACGGAGGTTGTTCTTGATATCAGCGAGTGCCGGGAGGATCAGAAGGTGAAATTTAGCACTCACTCATTTGTAGACTCGGCCTTGTGTTGGTGGGACAATATTTTTCAGGCTTTGGGCAACAAGGCGATTAGGAGGATGAGGTGGAATGAGTTGAAGAAGTTGGTGATCGAGGAGTTTTGTCCTCATAGGGAACATGACAAGGTGGAAAGGGAGTCCCTGCAGCTGGAGGTGGGAACCATGTTACATCAGCAATACACGACGAAGTTTAATGAGATGGCATGGTTGGAGCTGGATTAGAGGACACCCTTGCTATGGAAAATCAAGAGGTACATTCAGGGCTTACCGGCGGATATTCATAAGCACATGATCATCGTCCGACTGAGTATGTTTAGGTCGGTGGTTGATTTGGCGGGAAGCTTGTATGATGAATGGGAAGTGGTGGTGGCTGAGGTGAGTAGGAAAGGTGGTGGTGACCAGAACTAGAACAAGAAGAGGTTTGGTTGGGGTGGTGCCCAGGCAAACATCAAGAGTGCATGGGTGGAGGATCAGCGTGTGGTCATACCCGATGCAGGGTCGTAGAGGTGTGGCAAATGTGGAAAGGAGCATATCGGAGAATGTAGGTCGGGATAGAATCTACGCTTCAAGTGTGGGAGGACGGGGCATATAGCAAAGGATTGTTGTATGGCCAGATGTTTTGACTATGGTGGAGAGGGTCACTTGAACAGGGAATGCAAAAAGCCAAGGGCTAAGAGTTGTAGAATGAAGAAGATGACCAAAACCAAAGGGCAGAAAGCAGGCTCCAAAGCTTTCATGATGACCTGAGACGAGGCAAGGGCGGACCCCGATGTCATATCAGGTATGTTTTCTTGTGAACCACACTCTTGCCACAGTGTTATTTGTTACTAGCACTAGTAGGAGTTTCATTTTTGCTGCCTTTTGTACTTAGTTGGCCATTAGGTGTAGGAGTATTGCTGTTTCGGTCGTGTGTGACTTTCCATACTTATTTCCAAAAGATTTACTAGGGGTGCCACCAGACCGTGAGATCGAGTTTCAAATCGATTTGATACCCGGTGCCTAACCTGTTCCTAAGGCACCGTATCGATTGGCTCCAACCAAGATGAAGGAATTGATGGAGAAACTACAAGAGTTGCTTAATAAGGGGTTCATTAGACTTCGTATCTCTCGTTGGGGTGCTCCAGTGTTATTCGTGAAAAAGAAGGATGGTAGTATGAGGATGTGTATTGACTACCGCAAGCTGAACAAGTTGATAGTGAAGATTTGGTATCCATTACCAAGGATTGATGACTTGTTTGACCAGCTCCAAGGTGCTAGTTAGTTCTCAAGTATAGACCTTCGATCTGGTTACCATTAGTTGAAGGTGAATGAACAAGATATTCGTAAAACAGTTTTTCATAGTCGATATGGACACTACGAGTTCCTCGTTATGTCTTTTGGTATAACCAACGTGCCAACTGCTTTTATGAATTTGTTGAATCGAGTGTGTCGGTCGATGTTGGATAAATCAGTAATTGTGTTCATCAATGATATCCTAATTTATTCGAAGAGTGAGGAGGTGCATGCTTGTTAAATTTAGGAGTGTTAGAGATGATAAGAAAGGAGAAGTTGTACGCCATGTTCTCCAAGTGCGTGTTCTGGTTGCACGAGATTAAGTTTTTGGGTCACATGGTGAATCCGAGGGATTATGGTGGACCCGACAAGGGTGGAGGTGGAGATGCAATGGAAGTCTACATAGACGCCATCCGAGATCCATAGTTTGTTAGGGTTGGCGGGATATTATCGAAGATTCATATGGAGTTAAGTGTCACACCCCGACCCACGGCAGACTAATCGAGGCGAACGAATGTGAAACGATTGTTCATAGCTAACGGAATTAAATAAGTTGAAATAATATTAAAAGCCATTTTTCATTGTATAATACTAGATAATTAAGTCATTAGAATGCAACAAATAATTAAACAATAACATAAGATATTTAATTAAACTAAGTCCAAGTCGTATATGAGCACGAAAAATTCATGAAGTAGAAATCCTGAAACATGTTAAAAATAAAGGGTCAACTTTGAAAGTTGGTGAGTTTCCATGGGTTAAGCACACACACACACACACATATATATACATACATACAATATATATATATATATATATATTATATATATATATATATATATAATATATATATATATATATATATATATATATATATATATATGTAAAGGTTTACAAGTATCAATTCATGTCAATGGTTATGAATAGAGCAAGTTTGTAGATAACATATAGCTACAATCAAACATTGACCAAAAATATCAATTACAAGTTTATAACGATTAGCTAAGTTTACTTGGTTCCCATGATCAACAAGCATACGTCATTAGGTGCCAGCAATAACCTCAGCTTTAGCACCAAATAGGCTTACCAGACCCATAGATCTATGACGTTGCCAGGATAGCAATAGTTAATGATTGGCAGCATAAAATGTCTATCATATAAGACTCACATTATTACCAATACCTATGACAAAAAGTAAAGTTGAATTGCATGTTCATTTACAAGTATCAAGATCTTTACAAGTTTAAGTTTATATGTTAACATGTTTCACCCCAAAAAGATGTGAAATAAAGTAAAAAGGGGCATGAAAACTCACATGGTATAATCATGGTTTTAGTGTACATAATAATGCTTGGGTGTTCAAGTGTCAAAAGTGATATCCAAATTGATAAAAAGAAAAAATAACTTGGGGTCAGATTTCATTACAAGAAGTTAGGACGCTTAGGAATGCCAATAAGCGAAAGGTGGATTGAAAAACGATTATTGTACCAAATTTAGATTCTCGACAGAATGTTTGGTACGTGTTTGAACAGGTTTTTAAAAAAGCAAACGGTTTCATAAAATTATAAAATTTATAATTGATTGTTTCAAAGTCTCCCGGGCAACTTTTGTTCAGAAACATTTTTATGAAAAGATCTGTAAATAGGTCAAAAAAGCAGCACAAGAAAGAGAGTGCTAAAATGTGCACTTATCTTGTGAAGGCCATTGTTGAGTCATTCGATAGAGTTTGAAGATGTATAAACTGTCGTTGAAATGTTTATTCGATGAACTTAATATTGGAGTCTTATTTACTCAAATTTAGTTAGTTATGACCAAGTTATGGTCAGTTGAAATCAGACTATATTCTACCAAAATTATAGTAAGTCACTTATGTGCACTTTTAAAATTGTTAAAGCATTAAATGGGTTAGAACAAATTTATTATGTCAATATATGGTATATAGACATAATTTGAGTTATAAAAATATTCCAAGAGTTTTCATTGCCATCATTTAGAGAACAATCTTGTGGAATAACTGCATGTGGCGACATAACCATCCATATGCAAACAGGATTCTTTGTTTACGTTAGCGTTTTCTTTACTTGATTTAGGAATATTAGTGATTCTTAGAAGGTCAGTGCACGTTATAAGGTTAATAATAAAATGATAATGATTAAAATTTAAAAGATAATTAGTAGAAGAAATAATAAAAGTAAGAGTATAATGTCATGAAACAATTGGATGTTACGATGATTGAAACATTATAAAAATACATAATACAAAAATCCTCTATCTATCAACCATCACCTCAGTAAGAGGTTAACTATTCTATTTATAGACAAGACAAGATGTCTTTACAAAAGGACTAAACTACCCCTGACCTATTAAATCAGAAACTAGTCTAAGTCTTGATCCGCATCTTTTGCTTGTTCATCCGCATTGACAAATGCAGATGAGATAATCCTGATCAGCATTAGTAAGTTGGTCATCCGCATTGGTTAATGCGGATGATCAAATACTTGTGCGCATTTGGTTGGTCATCCGCATTTGTCAATGCGGATGATCAAGTCTTGTCCGCATTTTCTTTTGTTCTTCCGCATTATTCAATGTGGAAGAGTAACTTGTTCAACATAAGTATTATGTCTTCGGCATTAGTTAATGCGGAAGAGTAAACACTTGTCTGCATCAGATTTTTTGTCTTCCGCATTGACTAAGGCGGAAGATAACACTTGTTATTTTTCTTGCATGTCTTCATCCGCATTGCATCTTGGACTTGTGGGATTCCAGCTGAACAATCATCAATTCACCCATTGAGTTGGCATGTATGATCCCTTTAGGGTGCAACAATACTCCCCCTAAGGATTATACAGCCTAGTTTTCCTCAATGTTTAGGTGGTGATTGATGTTGTGAAGATTCAGCTGGGTCCTCAGGAGGTAGTATGAAAGCTGTTTGGTGGGATCCAGAATGGCCTTGATCATATTTACAAAATCAATTGCTTCTAACATCCTGTCTCTACTCAGCACATGTACTTTCATTCTGCTCATGTTATGGATGGCTTCCATAGGTAACTTTTTGAGAGAGATAGGTTCCCATATGGAGATTGTGGAAAGACCATCTCTATGAATCAATAAACTCCCTCTCACATCCACTTCAAACTTAACAATGTTTCCAAGTCACAGTGGTGTTCTCTTCTTCTTTCTTTTGTCCCTTTTAGTCTTTATTCTATCATAGGCCACTTTCAACAATTTGATGCATTTCAGAAAGAAGTGCATGTCTTGCTCACCCAATTTGTTGTTTAACTCCGTGAAGTGTCTGGTATAAATGTAGTGGATGTATGATTCATCAAGAAGTCTTACTTCATATCCACTAAAAAGTCAAATGTCAGCTCCTTCTTTTCCTCCCCACTTCCTTTCTATCACCAGCTCATAGGTTTTCTCATCACTGTACACATTTGAGATAGGAGTGGAAGAATGAGTACTAGACACTACTTTCCTCTTTAAAGACTCAGTTGGCTTTACCTTCAACTCAGGGAATACTATTTCTTCTGCTTCCAACTTTTTCTTCTTATCCAGGGGATTTACAAATGTTTTATCTTTTCTTAAGCAAATTGTCTTTAATGAATTGAAGTTGTTTGTCCTTCTGAACATCTTAAGTATATTCTCAAATTCATATCCCCTGAACATAGCTGCATGATTTGCCTTCAGGTTCAGGTCCAATCTTCACTTTAGTATCTACAAGAGTTCTGATAGACTGACAGTCAGCAAAGTGGAATTTCTTCAGCATGGTTTCTACATATTTTGATTGATTGATGAAAATTCCATCTGTTGTTTGCTGGACTTGCACTCCCAGAAAGAATGTGAGTTCCCCCATAGCACTCATTTGAAACTTTGAATGCATAAGATCTTCAAATTCTTTGCAGAGTTGTTTGTTTGTCGAGCCAAATATAATGTCATCCACGTAGATCTGGACTAACAGCATGTCTTTTCCTCTTATTCTTCTAAAGAGAGTCTCATCAATCTTTCCTCTTTCATACCCATGTTCAAGAAGAAAAGATGATAGAATCTCATACCACTTTCTTAGAGCTTGATAAAGACCATATAGAGCTTTGTCGAGCTTGTACACTCTGTGAGGGAAATCTGGATCTTCAAAGCCAGGTGGTTGACTTACATAGACTTCTTCAGCAATCTTTCCATACAAGAAGGCACACTTTACATCCATTTGATAAACAGTAAATTTCATGGACGCAGAATATGCAAGAAAGATTCTGATTGCTTCTAGTCGGGCAACAGGAGCAAACACCTCATCGTAGTAAGTTCCTTCTTGCTGAGTGTATCCCTGTGCCACTAGTCTTGCTTTATTTCTGATGACTATCCCTCTATCATCAGTCTTGTTCCTGTACAGCCATCTGGTACCGATAGGGTATTGTCCTTCGGGAAGATCTACCAGCTGCCATACTTCTTGTTTCTTGAATCGGAGCAATTCTTCCTGCATTCCTTCAATCCAACTATTGTCTTGAGGCCCTCTTTGATGTTTTTGGGTACTATTTGACATAGAAAGCACGAGAACAAAAAGATGTTTGCAATACTTGACTTGCTTCTTGTCACCCTCTCATTAAGATCACCAATAATGGTTTCAACTGGATGATTCTTTTGTATTCTTGTGGTGGGAATGATGTCACCCGCAATAGTTACATCAAGATTGGAGACATTCAGTTCATTATGGTCAGAGGCACAATCATCTTGTATTGTTGTTGAATTATGAAGATTGTCACTCTCTGTTTCTGTAACTGCTACATCTTCAGCAGCACTAAGGTTGCTTGCATCATTTGAAGTACCTTGAGTTTCATCTGAATGAGAAGCCTGTTTTTGATTTCTGATCTCATGTGACAAGTCATCTGAATGAGATGGTACCAGGCTAGGACCTTCTTAAGAATAAACACTAAGGTTTTGTGACAAGTGTCTAATGGGATGAGCTTGAAGATGAACATCTTCATTCATATGTTCATCAGATGTAGGTGGAATCAATGGATAATTTTCTCTTCTTTCTACAGTTGATAAAGTATCACCTGAATGTATATTTCCTGCATCAAACAAGTGAAATTGATCAAATGATTTAGTAAAAGTGTCAATATCAAACAACCAATCAGGACCATTTGTAGATTTGGGAAACGAATGTTCCTTGAATTAACATTTGTGGATTCATGAATAATGTTCAGTCTAGGATTGAACACTCTATAAGCCTTTGAGACGGAAGAATAACCTACAAAAAAATCCTTCATCAGACTTAGATGATAATTTTCCGAAATGATCTCGGGTGTTTAATATTGAAACTGGACAACCAAATGATTGAGGGATCCAATAAATGGTTTCCTATGAAATATCAGTTCATAATGTGTCATGTTACTTTCTTTAACAATCTGAGTTCGATTTTGCACAAAGCACTATGTGTTAACTACTTCTGCCCAGAAGGTGATTGGCAGTTTAGCATCAGCTAGCATAGTTCTTGCTGCTTCAATTAGTGTTCTATTTCACCTTTCAGCTACCCCATTTTGTTGAGGAGTTCTAGCTGCACTGAATTGATGAGCAATGCCTTTGGTTACACAAAAGGAACTCATATTTTCATTTTTGAACTCTGTACCATTATCACTTCTTATTATTTTGACTTTGAGATCAAGTTATTTTCAATTTTAGTGATAAATTCTTGAATGATTTGGGATGCTTCATTTTTATGAAGTAGGAAGAACACCCATGTGAATGGGGAAAAGTCATCAATGATTATTAAACAATATTGTTTCTTTCCCATACTCATTACATGAGTTGATCCAACAGATCCATGTGAAGTAACTTCAATGGAGTATTGTTAGTGTTCACCAGCTTGGTTTTGTGAGATGATTTATATTTTTAAAGTTAGTGTGCCCCAAACGTCTATGCGAAAGCTATGACTCATCAAATGATGCTTTAGACAAAAGACATGTTTCTTTCTTAGGTGACGCAGAACACAGATTTAAGACATATGTATTATTCTTCCATGGAGTTTTTAAGACAACCCATTCTTCAGGAATCTAAAAACCAGGTTTCAGTATGTAGTAGTGAGTGTCTGTAAAGGGAGTGGAATATTTTTGTCGTAGATCTGAGACACGCTTAGCATATTGAAATTCAGTTGTTCGCAGTAATTCACTCTGTCAAAGCTCAGCATCCCATTTGTCACAGATCCTTCTCCTGTAATCCTGCCACCTTCTGAATCTCCACCGAATGCGACAGTAGTCCCTTGTATGTACTTGAAATCATGATGGAGGGAACGATCTCCAGTCATGTGTTGGGAGCATCCACTGTCTACATACCATAGGCTATTAGACCTGTGTGGATGAACCTACAAACAAAAAGAAGTAATTAGAATAAGGAACCCAAGCCATGATGGTCTTGGGTTTCTCGTTCCTATTCACGATAGTCACCTCCTGGTATTTCCCTCTGAATGATGATTTAGATGAAGGTGATTTGGAAGATTTTTGGTAATGAATTGGTTGAGTCATCTCATCTACGTCTACTGAGGATTCAGATGAATAATGAAATCGTTGGTCTTTATTTCTTTGTAAAAATTTAGCCTGAGTTTCATTATCAAAAGTTGGTTTTTGCTTCGGAAGTTCAAGTTTGTGTTTCATTGTGAGATAATTTCTTTGACCCTTCCTTAAATCCTTCGACTTATTTCTGTCATTTGTAGATCTAGGAGACCTAGATTGAGTATTATGAAGATGAGGTTTGATAGAATGCATCATAGTAGATGTTTTTGAGATTGGCTTGTGTTGTGGAATTCTCAACCCCTTCTGATTGAAGTAACAATTAGATGTATTGTGATTGTTCATGTCACAGATTGAACAATACTTGTTGAAATAGCAAATTTTGGTGGAGTGATTGTTCATATCACACATAGAACAATATTGGTTGAAGAAGCATTTATCTGTCTTGTGATTGAACATGTCACAAATATCATAATACATTTGTTTGTTTCTTGAATCGAATTTTTCTTTGATTGACTCAACTGATACTTTCTTTTGATGAGTCACTTTCTTTTCTTTAGGTGATGAATCAGAATCAGCCTTTTTTGTAGATTGTTTCACAATACTACTCTTGTTCAGTTGTCTAGGCTGTTTCTGTTTCTTCAACCTACTTCTCACCTCTTTCTCAAACTGGTCAACATGTTCTTTGTTGTAGATATCAAACCCAACTCCCTGCCTTAATTTGGATGACTGAGGGTCTGATGAAGTTTTATGTGTTGAACTCAGTTTTACAGTTGGTTTCTTTTTCAGTGAAACCTTTTTTGATTTGCTTGAATTTTGTGGAGATACAATCTCATTATCAGAACTACTCTCGTAGTGGGTTTCATTGTTTTGACATATTTCTTTTTCCCTTGTAAAATAGATGGTATGATTTTATAAAAGGTACAATTGCTTTTACAGGGCTTGATGGTTTTTTGACAATCACTGTCTTGTCAGAATACTCTTTGATTTTGATTGGGTGTCCTAACTTGATTTTATCCTCATTGGTTTCAAAATAAACATCCGGTTTGTTTTGAGGAATTGTCACTTGTTTCACTTCCGATTAGGTGCCATAATTTTAGGTTCAATTGATTCAGAGAGTGATACAGAGTCAGGCATGATAGTGTAACATGTCCTTTGGATCCTTTTGTGAATCCAGCATTTCTTGCAGGTTGACTGAAGACATTTGATACTTTTCAAGTTTCACTTCAGTCATAGATTGTTGAGCTTTAGCTTGAGCTAACTTTTCAGTAAGTAGCTCATTTTCAGCTGGAAGACTGTATTTCTCACCATGCAATTTTTCTATGTCAGAAATAAGAGATTTGATTTTGATTTCAAAACTTTTTAGTTCTCTCTTCATCATTTCTGACTTCACCTTTTCTTCTTTAATTTTATCTACCAGTTTATGATTGTGTTCTCTATACTCTTGTAATTCGTTTATGCATTTCTCACTACAAAGGTTACTTTTTACCTCAGTAGGCATTGCACATGGTCCATCATTGATATGATCCATGAGAGCATGATTCTGGAATTGAGGCTTGACTTCCTTAGCATACGCACTCCAGTCACATATCCTATCTTGTTTGATCACAAGGGCACTGGCAGAAGGCTGACTGCTTGCATGGGCTTGATTTGTCAGCTGTGGTTGATTCTTGTATGTTTGTTAGTGATGAGAATGATGGTACTACTGTTGTTGATTGTTTGAATGATAGCTTGAATTGGGCTGTGAGGATGATTGCACAGGAGAGTTCCTAGAATGGTTGGTTCTTTTAGGAGCATTGCACTCTCTTGAGAAATAGCCAGTCATGCCACAGTTGAAGCATTTTACCTTGAATTTGTCATATCCAAGCTTTGTGTTCTCATTCAGGCTCCATTTTTGTCCTTTTCTGAAGAATTTCTTTGCTCTCATGGCAATCATTGCCATTTGCCACTATAGATCTATCTCCTCAACATCATCAGGATCTAATTCTTCTAAATCTTCCTTTATTAAATAGGCAGAACTGGGTCTTCCCCAAGATATGCTTCAAAACTTGCAACAAAGGCATTGTAGGTTGCCTTTTGCTCTTCTGATTTTAAGTCTTCTCGAGAGATTGTAGGTGCAGTGGGGACTTTTGGTGCTTGTGCTGACGTTGAATGGTGGTTAAATGATGGAGATGCAATGACCCCAATATTATTCATTTGATCTCTTGATGAGATGAAGTCATCTTCCTCTGTGATGAAAGCATATTCAATAGAATGTGATTCTGAAGGGAATTTATAGGCTTCAATCACTCTTGGCCCACTTAGATTTCTGCTTCGTTCATCAAGTTCCAAAGCTTCAATCTTGGCTATCATAGTGTCTAGAGTGGTACTCTCAAGATCAAGAGTATTTTTCAACATTGTGACATTTTGCTTCTAGCTTTCAGGCAGACTGTGAAGCATTTTCTTGTTGAGTTCTTTAATGTTGTATGAAACACCCATAATTTCCAAGTCATTGACCAACTGTACAAATCTGTGAAGTTGTTTTGATATGAATTCTCGTTTGGTGTGATGGAAGGTTTCATACTGATTGACCAGCTTGTCTTTGTTAATTTCAGCAACTTCACTCCTACCTTCACACATAATTTTGAGAGCATCCCAAACAGGTTTAGTAGTTCCATATTTTTCCAATCTTTTCAGCACATCCATTTTGAGTGCTTGAGTCAAAATAGAGTATGCTTTAAAATCAATTTTGATTTTCTTATAGTCATCTTCATCCAGAGTTAAGTCTTCAATTGGTATTCTAGCAGTCTTGTACAGTGCAACTTGAGCTGTGGATAAAGTAACAGGAATATATGGACCCTTACATATTCAGATCCAAAAGTCAGGATCTACACCTGTGATATAATTCTAAACCGTATTCTCCATTGTTTAAAGTTAGATTTGTGTTTAAGCATGGGAGGTTTAGGTGTATGACCTAATTCAGAGTAACTGTTAGAATCCATGTTGATTTGTGTAAATAAGATTTAGTTGATTTTAAGATTGATTAAGTTTGATGAGTCCGACTTGTTCAAGCAGTTCTGTTGAGGTTCAGAATGAGTGTTCTTGTTGTTTGATAGGAGTATTCTTGTTGTTTGCTAAGTAGAGATGGTGGTATCCACTACTAGCAACTTGATTATCAGATCATCAAGTTCTATTCATTGTGTGCACAGATCTAAAAGAGAATCGAGAGCCAAATCTCTGATACCAATTAAGTGGGTTTTAGTAAGAGTGATATTCTTACTGAGAATCGAATATGATAATCAGTCAATGATTGAGTGGCGGAAACAAATAATCGAAGAACAATCAAGGAAGAAAATTACTCATAAATGTTGTTTGTATTGATATATGAAAGTTAACAAATTACAGAGAATAATTACAACAAAAATCCTTTATCTATCAACCATGACCTCGGTACGAGGTTAACTATTCTATTTATAGACAAGACAAGATGCCTTTACAAAATGACTAAACTACCCCTGACCTATTACATGAGAAACTAGTCTAAGTCTTGATCCGCATCTCTTGCTTGTTCATCCGCATTGACAAATGCGGATGAGATAATCCTGATCAGCATTAGTAAGTTGGTCATCCGCATTGGTTAATGTGGATGACCAAATACTTGTGCGCATTTGGTTGGTCATCCGCATTGTCAATACGGATGATCAAGTATCGTCCGCATTTGCTTTTGTTCTTCCGCATTAGTCAGTGTGGAAGAGTAACTTGTTCAGCATAAGTATTATGTCTTCCGCATTAGTTAATGCGGAAGACTAAACACTTGTCCGCATCATATTGTTTGTCTTCCGCATTAGTTAATGCGGAAGAGTAAACACTTGTTATTTTTCTTGCATGTCTTCATCCGCATTGCATATTGGACTTGTGGGATTCCAGCTAAACAATCATCGATTCACCCATTGAGTTGGCATGTATGATCCTTTCAGGGTGCAACAGAGGCACTACCTATACGAAACGAATTGCACAATCTTCACGAACCACAAGAGCTTCAAGTACTTATTCAAGCAGAAAGATATGAATATGAGAAAGAGGCAATGGTTGGAGCTGATAAAGGATTGTGATTGCAAGATCCATTACCATCCAGGCAAAGCCAACATAGTGGCTGATGCCCTTATCCAAAAGGAGAGGCCTGAACCAATTCGGGTGAAGGCTTACCAATTGATTTTGACCTCTGATCTGATAAAGCAGATCAAGGAGTTTCAAGATAAGGCATTGAAGGAAGATCATCTTAACTCTGAAAGGATGAGAGGCCTAGTTGCGGAGTTTGGGGAAAACACTCTCTTTTTTAGAACCCGATTCGGACGAATGTGATTGGTGATAGTTCATCATTTGACAAAGAGTGCTCACTTCCTACCAATCCATGAAACGTATTCCTCTGAGAGACTCATGGATCTATTCATCAAGGATATTATAGCTCTTCATGGTGTACCGTGTCTATTGTGTTTGATCGTGACACTCAGTTTACATCCAAGTTTTGGAAGATATTTCACGATGCTATGGGGATGAGATTACATATGAGCATGACTTATCATCCCTAGATAGATAGTCAGTCATAAATGACCATTCAGACACTTGAAGAATGCATCGGTCATATGTTATTGATTTCGGAGGAAGTTAAGATGACCACTTATTTTTAGTTGAGTTCTCTAATAACAATAGCTACCATGCTAGCATTGACATGCCTGCTTATGAGATGCTATATGGTAGAAGATGTAGAACTCCCACCTGTTGGGGTGATATCGGCCATAAGGAGTTAGGGAGCGTCGAGGTCATTGATGTGGCATCAGGTAATTTTCCATTACCAAACTCCGTTAGTTCCGTTAATTCTTGCATACACGTGTCGTAAGAACACACTTGTTGTCGTTGAACATTGGTGACTTAATAATAATAATTTATGATAAACAATTATAATCTAGTTAATAATGTTGATTACTAGTTGTGATTATGTGGTTCATTATTTTATAAAATTTTAAATGTTTGTTTTATAAGTTTTACATGATAATGTGATAACGTATAGTATATATGTGTGTGACTTATTGTAAATGCCTAGGATTATTATTTTATTGGTTAATAATACTTGTGTTTTGTACTTAAAAACTATTTAAAAAGTATTAGAAAGATAGTTTTTATAAAATAAATTAAAGGGGTTATTTGGTAAATATTCTAAAACTAAAAATTACCAAAATTAACAAAACCCTAGCCCCCAAATCCCCCCCCCCCATTTGGCCGAAACCCCTCTCCTCGCTCTCTCTTTTGCCATTTTGATCAAGAATAGCAAGAACATATCAATTTTGATCTAGTTCAAGCATTACAATGTGTTTTACAAGTCCAATTGTTGACTTCTACACATCTAAACGTTAGTTTTTGAGTAGTTTTTCATGTTAGTTGTTCTTGATGAACCCTAATCCAATGAAATTTGATGATAATATGAAATTGATGATTGTTAAATGATTATATGATGTTAGTTAGATTGTATGAATGCTAGATTATGTTAATTGTGCAAGAAATCTAGAGTTTGATCATCTAGTTCATACATGGCCATAAAAGGATACTTTTTGTTCTTGGAATTCATGATTTGATGATGCTAAGATGTTAGATGTAATCCTTAGATGTTAGTTTAATTGAAATATGCAAGAAAATCCAGAAATTATGTTAGGACCATGTACGTACGGAGTACTAACTCATAACGCGTAAAACCAGCACAAATATTGTGGAATCCTATTTTATTGGCGATCCAATAAGTGCGAATGCAATCTCGATCAATCTAACGATTAAAGAAACATTAAGAACGAGTAGAACAAGATCAAATGCAAACTATGAACTTGGAATAGGCTTTCTTGATGTTCTGGACGGCGAGGGTACGACTATGCGTTGAAATTCTTCAAGTCTATCGAATTCTCTTGTTTTAACACGAATTAAGTGGCATTCATAGGTTAGGGTTTTCGAATCATACGACTGAATCATTAGCATGGTTCAGTATTGCGACTGAATCATGCGATTGATCCATACGCACGACTGAAGGTTCAGTCGTGTGACTGAGTGAATCTTATGTCTCAATTGTGCGACTGATCCAGTCTCCTGGTTCAGTCATACGACTGATCCATTAGCATGATGTATTCATGCGTATGGTCCATTCGCATGAAGAATTCATACGATCAAGTTTGAACACATTTCTCAGTCAATTTTGACTAAGAACTATGCATAACAACCACAAACATATATAGTTAGTTCAATATACTTTATCACACAATAAACAATGAAACATTAAAGATTATAAGCATCAATAACATGTTGTATTTCATTCAACTCATTCATTACATATGTGTAAGACATGATAGAAATTTACATTAAGCTCATAAACTAGGTACATATGTATCAACAACCTCCCCCTTGGACCTAGTTTTCTTTAACGTCTTACATTCTTCATAAGCTCCTCAAATTTTTGTACTTCTCCTCTCTTGTAACTCCTGCATGTATTTCAAAATGCAAAGCAGATTTGTATAACATTCTCGAACTAGAGGGCTTGTACAATATCTTGCATGTCATAGAACAATGGCCACTTGTACAATGTGTAGACATCTTTTGCAGACAAGTTTGTAAGCCACATTGGGTCGAATACGCAGATAGTTTCCATTTTGTCCTCTCTATTTAGAACTATGACCGCTTCGCCTGCTCTCCAATCATAATACCACAATTTGAAGTGTGGAGTGAAGTCCTGAGGCATTTCCTATAAGGGAATCTTGTACATTTTGCATGGGGGACTCCACTTCAACACAACTTTAGGCTTTCCAGATATGGGATCCACTTCAGACCTATGAATGTACCTCTTCGGTTGTTGAGGTCTGAAGTTTACCTATCTAGTGTGGTATTCCTTCTTTAGAGCAGCCTCAAATCAACTTGACATCTTTCTAGGATCAGCATATAGTAGATTAAGTGTGCCAATTGGTTGAGCTCAAAACCTGGGAGACTCTTCAGGTCATGTGGATATCTGAAGTACTCTATTCATTTCTCCCTCTTTACAGCATAAACATTTAGATCCTCAAAATACGCCCACGCAATAATCTTGCTATACACCATAAGATGTTTCTTGACCTTGTAGAGTTTGGTGTAGTCGTTTTCCTTTTGAGCACATTGGGCTCGTATTTCAGCAAAACAAGTTGCCCATTCAGCCTTCTTGTTCTCAACATCGGCATTCAAGGCTTGGGCTTGGCTTTCATTCTTATCAGTTTATATCTCCATCTCATCCAGTTTTTCAAATGTAGCATTGTCGAGAGTGTCACCCAAGTCAGGGATCACATTTCCCTCTCGGTTAGTGTACTCTGGATAGTGCTCAGACGTCACATCCTCTATTTTTATTTCATCAATGTCGTTTTGCTCATCATCACTCATAACATCAACCTTTGGAGCGTCTTTGACGAGCTCGTCATGATTCAATATGAATATCTCTGCAAGTTGCTTATCGGTCAGGTCGTGTATGATTTCTCCTTCTTTGGGAGTGTAGCTCACTGACCTTCTCATAATCCCTTGCAAATCAATAATCATTGTGAATTGAGACTTGATTTGCTGAAGGGGAGCAATATCATATTCATCTTGCTGGGATGTTTTATCTGCTTGAATTAAATATTTAACACATCAATCATTAGTAGTTAATCAAGACATTTAAAACATAGATAAGCGTATATAATCATAAATTACATCAATTTAATATTTGAATCAAGTACAAAAGTTTTCTAAATAGAAAAACATCTAATCTTTACTTTTATCTTGATCGGTCAATTCTTTAACTGCAGGAGCTGAAGACGATGCTCCTTAATCTTTTGCTCTTTTAGTACGCCTTTCTTGACCCTGAGCAGAGGCTGATGCAGCAGCATCACCTTCTTCATCATCATCATCTCCTCTCTTCTTTCCCCTTTATCCTTCATCACCACCTTCATTTTCTACACAAGACTCATGATCATCATCATCATGATCATCATCATAATCACTTTCCGTGATCTTTAGAGGCTCATCTTTTGATCCTTTAAGTCTGAGCACGATCTTCTTGTTCTTTTCCTCCAAATCATCAACCCTCTTAACCCAATGAGCATTCTGCTCCTGCAACTGTATAATCTGTTGAGCTTGAGCAACATTTAGCTCCACAAGCTACTTTAGCTGTGTTGCTCTTTGCTCCTCAGTAGCCAGCAACTTTAGCACCATCCGGTTTAGGTTGGCTAGTTGTTCCTTTACCCCGATGGAGGGTAGTGTGGATCCATGGCTTAGTTGGACGTGAGCAGATGTCCCGGCTCGTTGGGTGGTGGTGGTGGTAGGGGATGTGGTAAATATGGGTGGTGGAATAAGAGTGAATGGTAAAGGAGTGGTTGTGGTAGTGGTGGTTGGATGTGTGGTAGTGATGGCTGGGGGTGTGGTAGTGGTGATAGGGGGTGTGGTAGTAGTCGTGGTAGCTGGGTGGATGTGGTGGTAATCAATGTAATCCTACGTCTCTTGCCCTTCATCCCATAAGGCTGAGCCATCCACTTCTTCCTTGATCCCTTAGAGAAGGATGTTCCCCCTGGGCTGATGGGATGGTCTGGGATGTATGATGGATCAGTATCAGCAGTAGCGGCATCTCGGACTCACCCTAGCATCCACCAACTGCTGCAAGCCCTCTCTCAGTGGCAACAACCATGCTGGCCACTGTCCTCACTAGTAGATCCTCATCCGACTCTTCCTCCTTATCTATCTGAAAGTTGGGGTGGATTGGAGCCTACTCGGATTCACCCAGAGCCTCACAGCCTTGATCATCATCATGGTCGTCATGTCGTCATCAGAATCATCAGTGGGTATCTCAATAGGCTCAACATCCAAATCACTCTCATCGTGATGCCACTTCTTGTGAGAGGGCACCACTTCATTACCACTGGTCAAGTGCCCAAACAATCTTCTAACAAGGGAATTCACCTCCTTCCCCCTATACACCTTCATCCTTCCTACAGTGGCGTCATCCATCACCTCTAACATCACTGCATCGTCCTTCTCCTTGGGCGTAGATGGAGCTTCTCATCTATGATCATTTGCAAGACTTGGATACATGCAGAAGCTCTCCTTACCCTTGACCTCAAGGTTCTCGATCATGTAAGTGAAGATCATGTTGGAGAAGCTGACGGGGTGATTCAGCACCAAGCCACGTAAGCATTCTGGATTTGGTCAGATAGATCATCAAATCCACCCTTCTGTGAACCAATGCACTTTAGAATGATATACGCTAGGTACTTCAACTGGGGACACAGGTTGAGTTTATTGAGCACACCTGCGTTGATATCCCTAGTATACTTCATCCATAGAAAACATCCCCTTACGGTGTGAGGATATAACCTGGTTGGGTGGGTAGCGTTATCACCCAGGTCTAGTACCTGTCGAAGGTCTGCTGCAGTAACCTCAATCTCTTGCCCAAAGATGGTGCTCCCAATGTAGTAGGGCTTGGTAGATCAATCAAATGACGCATCTTCCCAAAAGGCCTACTATATGGACCGGTAGGGTGTGCATGGAGCAGATATAGCTCTGTAGCTCCTTGATCTCCTTAGAAACACAATAATACCAACAAACTCAGTAGCATTTCGAGTCGTGGCATCCAAGTGAGCACAAATGTTGTGCTTGTTGTTGATGATCCACCTATCTGCCTTTTTCTATAACACAAGACACATAAACATGAGATTTGTCCATAATAGAAAGTGTTGAAATTTAAACTGTTCTGAGATCAGTGGTTCAATCGTGCGATTGAACCATACGACTGAGTTCAGTCGTGCGATGAGCATTTGGCTAAGTTCAGTCGTGAGATGATCATGCAGCTGAGTTCAATCGAGCGATTAGCATGCGGCTGAGTTCAGTCGTGAGATTGAGCATGCAGCTGAGTTCAATCGTGCGATTGAACTTATACACAGTGTTCATTCGGTTGATTGAGTCATTCGACCAGCTCAATCGTGCGATTGAAGTTCATTGAGAGTGTCTATTCGCATAACTCTCTGTTGGACACTCTAACCTTGAATCAAGATCAAAATGTGATATTAAATGTTGTGTTTAGACTGTATGGATTCATAGGGACCCTAACTAATATTGTTGTCCATCATTTTAACAAAACTGCACATTTAGGTCGTCTATTTGAAGATTTTTAAAGATTCTTGATTTTAATCAAATTAGGTGTGTTAGGATTTGATTACACCACACATTTTGTGCAATTCCATTCACTAAGTACCTGTAGAAGATGAGAGTACACGTTAGTAACACAATCTCAGTGCGAAATCAACGAAATCGAATTTTGGCAGATATGTTTGCTTTCGTGCCATTTAGGAGCGATTGTAGGGTGGTGAGAATGTGCGACCGACTTCACCCTATTTATACTGTTTTTATTTTTAGTTGGGTGACTAGACCTATTCTTACGCTTCATACATGCTACTGGAGTTTAGTCGTGTGACTGACTTAGTCGGTCACATCCATTTATGCGACTGGGGTTCAGTCGTGCGACTGACTTAGTCGGTTACCTTCATTCATGCGATTGGTTCATTCTGATGATTCAATCGCCTGGATTGACCCATGCTTATGGTCCAATCGTACGTCTAGTCGGTCACATCCACTTAACTTGTTAATTATTGATAAGACATTATGACCTTTGATCATCTAAGACATGACCTTTTTAATTTGAAAAATTGTTGATCACCTCAGACATGATCCTTTTAACTTAAAAAACTGTTGATCACCTCAGACGTAATCCTTTTAACTTAAAACCCGATTGGTCACCTTAGACATGACCTCTTTTAAGTGAGTGATTCACAGATTGAATCCAAATGCATAGTCTGACTTTTACCTACCAAATGACTAAAAATAAATAAATAAGTAAAAACAACTAGAAATTTAAAAAGAAACCAACAATAAGTTTTATATTTTTATGTGGAGATGGATTTAGACCTATTAGAGTACTTCTAACCGATTTTAATTCCTGGACAACACACCTTCAATTCTAGTTTATCATTTCTGGTAAAATTCATTAAGTAATCATACAGGTATATCAGAATCATTTGGAACAATTTAATTAACTCTTTTGATGCTAGATTCTTGTTTTGACCGAGAGTCAATAGCAATTTTAGGAAATCATACAAGAGCCACAAGATGCACACAATGATTTTGACTTTCAAGAACTGCAGCTCACGATGATTGTCAGTATACTTATCCTTTTAAATCCATACATAGATTTTTGACACACATTGGTGATGAGTTAAGGTTTAATTATTTCAACAAGCATTTGTGGATTTGACGCTTATTTGGTAATCAACGTTCCTCAGAAGATTTTTGAGCGGTCTACGAGTATATTTCAAGAAGAAACTATTCTAAGAGCTTTCAAAGAGATTCCAAGCCTCAGGTCAGTGCCATCACACAGAAGAGACGCGCAAACAACAATAAATTCTAGAATATTTGGGTTATGCTTGTCCTTAGGTCAGTGCCACCACACATTAGAGAGGCACACAACCTATCTTCTTGTTAGAGCATTTATTTTCTTTTTGCAGATAACACACCAACAACATAAGTTATTAGGTTGATTTCATTTTGCATTTTTCCATGAGCTTTGCTTATTTTATATGGTCGTCCGCACACATTTGTGGCCTTTATTTTGCTCTTCACCCCTTATTGAAAGTGCGTTGATTGTGTTAACCAGAGATAAGATGGGAACTCATAGCAAGTTGAACAACTTTCTTTGAATTTTAAACAACCAATGAGGTCTACTTATCTATTGTGTTGAATCTACAAACACATCATATAATGAACTAGCAGCCTCTAGGTCTACTTTCTCTATGTTACCTTGGTAGCATACAAGTTTTACTATCATTTTCCTTTTATTTTGCTTAGACTTTTCACACATAAACTTTGAATTTTGCATCTTAATCAGTTAAACTCTTTTGAAGTCCTAAACAATCTCTTCTTGTATACCATCATTTTCCATATACGTTGAATCAATATCACATGTTTAATTATTTTCCTTATAGCTAAACTGTCCTTCTCTCCCTTGTTTCCTTTTTATTATTTATTATTTTTTATGTAATTAAATAATGCAGCTAATTTAATACTAATCTAACCTATTCTCCCCCTAAAATTCTAAAACCTAAAATATTTTGTGTTTTTGAATTTTAATAAACAAGAAAATAAAATTAAATTAATTTAAAAATAAAAATGTCGGACTAGGCATTTTCTTCCTCTGAAATCACATCACTTTTCTTTTTCACGCCATTAACATCTAGTAGATATAAAAACCTTGGTTTATCAAATGCTTTTGTGTAGAGGTCGACGCATTGAAAATCCGTATTTATTTTAACCACATGGATTAATTGATTTTCAAAACAATCATGTATAAAGTGATACTTAATACCGATGTATTTAGTTTTAGGATGTTGGACTAGATTTTTTGTTACGGCTATTGCAGCAGAATTATCATATAGATAGGAGTGTTAGAAAATTGCAAACTGTAGTCACATTTTCTATTGAATCCATATGATTTCTGAACAGCAACTTGCAGCAACAACATATTCAGCTTCCCATGTTGACAGAGCAACGGAGGTATGCTTCTTACACGGCTTGGTGACTAGCGTCTGCCAAAAAATTAAAATCATGCTGATGTTCACTTGTAATTTATTTTGCAACCGCCATAATCCGAGTCACTATACGCTGTAAGCTCAAAGTCATCATCATGTAGATACCACAACCCGAGTGTTGGAGTACCCTTCACATAACGGAAAAATCCATTTAACACCTATGAGATGGTTGACTTTCGGTTTTGCCTGATATCCGGAACACAAACACGTCGCATACATGATATCAGGACGAGATACTGTGATGTACATAAGGATCCAATAATTCTTCTATACATTATAGCATCGACCAGATCACCATTTTCATTGGGTGCCACATCGTGGTTCGTGGCAAATGGAGTTCCTGAAGCTTTCTCCATGTCAAACTGACTGAGGATGTCCCCTACACATTTAGTCTAATGCAGGAAGATTCCTTTTGGTGTCTGATCCACCTGTAATCCTAGGAAGAACTTCATCTCCTCCATTGCACTCATCTCAAATCTACTTTCATGCAAGATTCAAATTCTTTACATAACTCTTTGTTTTTGGAACCAAAGATTATGTCATTAACATAAATCTGTACTAGCAGTAAGTCGCCATCCTTTTCTTTGATGAACAGTGTGCAATCAATAACTCCTTTGTGAGAATCTTGTTTCACCAGATTAGTTTGAGAGTTTCTCATACCATGCTCTTGGGGCTTCATGGAGGGTGTAAAGAGCCTTATCAAGCTTGTAAACTCTATCCCAATGATAAGGATCCTCAAATCCTATGGGTTGACTAGCATACAATGTCTCACAGATTTCCCCATGAAGGAATGCACTCTTGACATCTAGTTGGTAAACTTTTATCTTCATGTAAGATGCATAGGCTAGGAAGATACGGATTGCTTCCATTCTAGCCACAGGTGCAAAAACTTCATTCTAATCAATTCCTTCGACTTGTCTAAAACCTTGAAAGACAAGTTGAGCCTTATTTTTTATTATGACCCCTTGGTCATCTTTCTTGCACTTCAAGACCCTTTACTGTCAATTACTTTAGCACCTTTTGGCCTAACCATCAGTGTCCATACTCCTAACTTCTTGAATTGAAGAAGTTCTTCATGTATGGCACTCACCCATGCCTCATTTTTTGAGGCTTCACTTACATATTTTGGCTCAAATTGAGACAAAAAACATGGATAAGCACCATCGTGAAGATAGCCTTTTTCCATGACTGAGGCATAATCAACTGATTATAGCTGATTTCGTGTTTGTACTCCTCATTGTACATCCCCTATGACATTGTCAACAGGATGATAGACATTTAGTCGAGATCCGGGAGTGGTAGGAAGGACTGCTTCCTGATCCAGATTTTGAATTCCTGGTTCAGTATCTATAGCCGTAGGAGTGCCAGGATCCGAAATGTCAGAGGCATCAATATTTGATGCTTGTGTACTTTTAGTAGCAGGAACTTGTTCCTCCTGATCCACATGTTCAGTCTCCACTTCTTCATCGTCGGAGGAGGAGTCGCTTACATCAAGTGCTCCCCCTAAATGACTAGAAGATTCACCTTGTGAACCTAATGTTGTCTAGTCTAGTGACGGTGTGCTTAAGACATCATACATTATTTTGGTCGATAACTCATCCTCAGGAAGGGAGAGAGGGATGTTGAAGGACTTAAAGAATCCATCATAGTCGATAAAGAATGCGGGTCCATTTCCCGTAGGGGGAGTGGTGTATCTCTGAACGTCAACATTGCACCACACTTCTACTTCACCTGTTGAGTTGTTATAAACTCTATTGTTCGGTAAATTGTATCCAAGGAAATACCATCTTCAGCCTTCTCACTAAACTTCCCTCAGTGGGTTTTCTTCAGCAGCGTACATACTGCGCCAAATGGTTTGAGGTACTCCAGATTAGGTTTACGTCGCTAGAGCAACTCATAACACATGTTACCATGACTTTTGACCACCAACACTCCATTGAAGGTGTAACATGCATTGGCAACTGCCTAGTTCCAAAATTGGATGGGTCGTTTTGAGTGGGCAAGCATCATTCTTGCTCTCTGTATCTAGCTCTTGTTCTTTCGTTCAGCAACTCTGTTCATTTTTGGAGTGTAGCCAGATGTGAACTGGTGTACAATTCCTTTCTCTTTATAGAATTCCTCCATTCACTGGTTCTTAAACTCCATTCCGTTGTCTGAGCGAATTTGTCGCACTTTCAGCTCGTGGAGAGATTCCAATGCAGTCACCAGCTATTGGAACGATTCAAATGTCTCTGATTTGGATTTGAGAAACATTACCCAAGAGAATCTTGAGTAGTCATCAGTGACTAGATAATAATACAAATCACGAGCGATGGTCTTGGTGCTCACAGGACCAAATAGATCCATGTGTAGAAGTTTGAGATGCAAGTCAATGGAATTACTTGCTTTGCCTTGTGAGACTTCTTGGTCTGTTTACTATTCTTACACGCTACACAGAAATTTAAAAGTTGAAAATTCTTGATGTTTACTCCATTCACTAAATCATTCGGGATCAGATGATTCATCTTAAATGGATATATGTGTCCCATTCTCCTATGCTAGGATATCGAGACCCTCTCAGTTGCCTTTGACAAGAAGCATTGAACTTGATGATCGGTTGTGGAGGCTTTTGATACATACAAGACATACAAGTCATTATATCTTGAAGCTAACATTAAGATTTGATCCTCTGGGATAATGTAATCCTTCTTCAATACATAGCACTTCTTGTTGTACAAAAACCTTTGAGTCCTTTGTCACATATCTGGAAAACTAAAAGCATGTTATTCTGTAGTTGTGAATGTAGTTAACCTTATCAAACTTCACTTTCTGGATTCCCACTTCGCCTTGAGCGGTCATGTATGCCCCTTTATTTCTAGCAAATGATACATGACCTACTTTAATTTGTTTGACATTGAAAGGAGAGACAGGTTCCCGGTCATGTGCCTAGACGCCCCACTATCAACAATCCAGGTATTTGTGATAGCACTGTAATGGACACCTTGCAAATTTAGAGGAAATTATTAGTATAGGTTTGGGACATAAGCCTTAACTGGCTTGGGTGACTCAGAGGAATCACACATCATGAACTCAACCCACTGTCTATTTGAGGGTGAGAGCACATCATTCTTATATTTCTCATTATCAGACAATGGACTTGATTTTTCTTTCCATAATCCAGTTTTGTGTAAGGCCTGTTTGTGATAAACAGACGACTGGCTTACAGTTTGAACTTTAGGTTCATAATTCTTTTTGGTGAAGTAATAGAACTCCTTTTGAAGAACTTGGTTTAGTCTCATAAAGTTCAATTTTCTGTCTAGGGGTCTTATAATAAGGGCAGTTAGAAGAGATGTGTCCTTTCTTACCGTAATTGTAGCATGATCTCCCTTCTACATGTTTAGGAAACTGTTTATATGGGGTTGAGTATGATACTGGGATGACATGTGTCTGTAATAGACTTTGGTGAACCTGACCTTACATTAACCTTTTTAAATTCATCATTTAAATTTTCAACAGGCATCTTGCCTTTTGATTTCAAAGTAGCCTCCTTCTGTTTATTGACAGATTCCACTGGTTTACTTGTGGAATCAAGATCACTAACCAAAGGAGTGGACACCATATGAACCTTGATTGGGTTGTTACTTACAGGTCTACATTTTGTATATAACAGGATCTTATGTGGTGGTGGAACTACTTCGTAACCCAACCCTTCCCCATTTTTTCGTTCTTTCAATAAGTGTTGAACTATGTGAGAAGAACTAGTCCAACTGTGCAGTTTTTGTTTTAAAGAATTTACTTTGACTTCTAAAACTGCTTTTTCTTTCTTTGTTTCTTCCAAAGAATTTAAATAAAACTTTATATCATTGGATTGATTAAAAGCAACAACCTTAGTTTCCCTTAGTTGCTTACCTAAAAGTTCTATCTTTTCTTTATAAATGCACTCATTTTGTTTCAGAATACGATTAGCTTCTGTGCATAGTTGTAAGTCATTTACTAAGCTATCATTATGGTCTAATAATCTAGCAATTTTAAATCTATGCTTTCTCTAAATTTGTTACATTCAACACAAGCAAGATTTTCAAAGAGTTGGTCTTTTATACTTACGTGTGAAGACTCTGTTGAATCAGCCATAAATGCAGAGTTTAACTCTTTGGATGCTGGAGATTCTGAACATGTCGTTCTGAGTTCTTCTATAATCAGGTGATCAACCACATTCACAGCTTCTTCATTATCTGACGTTACTTGTTCAACTGTGATTTTACCTTCACTTGTCAAGCCATCATCTAATCCCTCGACACATGCAATATTTAATTCACCCGGAGACACAAAGCTGAAGGTACAATCTTGTCCTTCGTCACATTGAGCAGTCAAGGCCTTTGTCTCTTTGCTTGAAGAGGTAGCTCCACTTGTGGGTTTGTCTTAATGGTGGAAGGTTGAGAACGGATTTCCATTACCTGTTTTCTTGGGCTTTACACATTCACGTTTGAAATGCCCCTTTTCACCACAGTTAAAGCAGGTAACTTTGGTTTTGTCGAAACCAAAGGTTGTGTCTTTTGTGGCTACCAAGTTCTGTCCTGTCTTTTTCATAAAATTGTTTGCCCTTCTCACAACACTAGCCAATGCCCACATGTTATCCATCCTCTTTAGTTCATTTTCATCCACCTGCTTTGTAAACCTCATCTACAAGATGGCAATTTCCAATCCTCCCTGCAACTAGACCATCATAGGGATAAACAACAGCTGCTAGGAGATCCATATGCTCCTTTGCTACTTCCACAGTGATATTACCAAGATTCTTGATCTTCAACTTTTTAGTATTGGCTTCAGGTACTATATCTTGGGTAGCGGATGACCCAGAAATTCTGGTCCTGAAGCTGTAGTTTAGGAAGGAGCTGCTGAACTAGACACAAAGGCAGTTTAAAGCGATGCTCCTGAATAGGTTGGGTTGGAAGATGAGTTATACGGTGAAGGATTCTAGTTGTAGGATCCTTTTTGTGACTTGTACTTCATCCTTAGTTCCTCCTTCCTCAATTTTAGGATGAATTCTTTTATGTCTAACTTTGCAACTATATTGTTCTGTCTCAAGTTAGACACAAACTAGTCCCACTTCTCTGACAAACCATGAGCAAAGCTTGACACTTTATCTTCCATAGACGTTGTAACACCATGAGTGTGCAGCTCACTCATTAGATGGTATAATTTGTCGATAATATCATCCAAGCTTTCTTTCCCTATTGAAGAGAAATTATGAAACTCCTTTCTCAGAGCCTCGCCTTTAATGTTGCATTCCCATCGTATCTTTTCTCCAAAGCCTCCCACAACTTTGTCGCCTATTTGTTCTCCGAGTGCTGATGAAAAATATCTTTTGGTATCGACTGGGTCAACAGGGCACACACATTCATTTTAGCATTGTACTTAGCTTTCTGACTGTCAGTCATGCCTTCCAACATTAACTTAACACCATCAGCCTCGACTAGCATACTATAACCTGTCTAAATTGATTCCTAAAGATTAGGATCAACTCCATTTATGTAAATCTAGAATCATTGCTTCCATTGTGGGTAATCATCTAGCGTTATAAGTTTAGGTGGTTTATTGTGATTTCCAATTTCATTTTCAAGAAGCAAAACATTCTGGATGCAAGAGTCCCTTCCGGCAGTAAAAGCAGAGAATTGATCTTCCATCTCTATTAACTTTAACCTTTAGAACACGTCTAGTTCTCTTATGTGAATGGACAAATGCGGATGAGTCAATCGTTGGATTAGACAAATGCGGATTAGTCAATCGTGCGATTGGACAAATGTGGATGAGTCAATCGTGCGATTGGATAAATGCGGATGTGTCAATGCGGATGACTCAGGCGTGCAAATGAAAGGTGAGAATGAATTCAATCATGCGATTAGATTCAACGGTATGTATGGAGTGTGAGATTGGAGACAATTAAATAGGGCTGTTCAATCGTGCGAATGGGGTGTGTGATTGAGTTCAGTCGTGAGATTGAGCCAATCGTGAGACTAAAGGCTGCTGTTTTTGCAAAATCGAAGGTTTTTGACACTTTGACACAAAAACACGATTTTTCAAGAACCTTAATCTTCCGTATGCCCAAAAACGTAAAATTTGAGACGTCGAAAACATTGTTTTACTGAAAAAGGTGACTCTTTTGAATGAAAAACGTGATTTTTACACTAAAACTAATCGAATCACACGCAAAATCAAGAGCCAAGGCTCTCATACCACTTGTTAGGACTGTCTACGTACGAAGTACTAATGGATAATGCGTAAAACGAGATCAAATAGTGCAGAATCCTATTTGATTGGCCATCCAATCAATGAGAATGCAATCCTAAACAATCTAACGATTAAAAAAATGTTAAGAACGAGTAGAACAAGATCAGATGTGAACTATGAACTTGGAACAGGCGTTCTGGACGTTCTGGATGGTTAGGGTACGAGTAGGTGTCAAAATTCTTCAAGTCTATCGAATTCTTTTGTTTTTCCACGAATTAAGTGGTATTTATAGGTTAGAGTTTTCCAATCCTATGACTAAACCATTAGTATGGTTTATTGATGCGACCGAATAACGCGATTGATCCATACGCATGACTGAAGGTTCAGTCGTGCGACTAAGTCAATCTTATGTCTCAATGGTGCGATTGATCCAGTCTCCTGGTTCAGTCTTGCAACTAGTCCATTAGCATGAAGTATTCATGCATATGGTCCATTAGCATGGTCCATTCACGTGAAGACTTCATGCAATTAAGTTTGAACACATTTCTCAATCATTTTTGAATAAGAACTATGCACAACAACCACAATCCTATATAGTTAGTTCAATATACTTTATCACACAATAAACAATGAAACATTAAACATTATAAGCATCAATCACATAATGTATTTAAGTCAACTCATTCATTACATATGTGTAAGACATGATAGACATTTACATTAAGCTCATAAACTAGGTACATATGTATCAACAAATTGTGATGTAATCATGACTTACTAAATGTAGAAACTTTTGTGTATGATGTTGGGAATTTGGATGTTTTGGAGGTGATTAGCATGTTAGAATGAATTTATGAAGTTGATTATAATTGTTGAAATTATGTTGAATTGGATGCTAGATCCCTTTCTGGTATTACTTTCCCAAATGGAAACTTTGTTTTTATAGAACTTTGGATGGGATGATTCGGGCATGCTTATGATGTTAGGATCATGTTCGAATGATTGTTGATGATGTTTAATGTGATGGAATGTGGATATTAAGTTATATGGATGATTGGTTGATCATGTATGAAATTTAGGTTTGATGATCATACATGGTAATGAATAGTAGTTAGTGTTTAGGAAATCATGATTGGGCTTGAAATTGGTTGTCACTATGTATGCTAGTAATGTGATTATGATTGTCATAGACAAATGCGAATCCGAGGCCCCTACTTAGTACGATTGGCAGGATTTAGGATGTGAGGTCGTGGGTGGCTTCATAGGCATGTAGTGCATGATAAGACTGCATGTATGAATTGTTTGATGTGTTGTATTTATATTGATTAAGCATGATGATTATTTGAGATTTGCATGAGTGTATGATGATCCAATATGGTATGATGACCTAGGTAGAACTTGGTTGATAATGTGAAGCACGTGGATAACTTCCATGATATTCGTGTATTATAAGTTGATTTGCATGATTAAACAATACTCCATCTAATATGTCACCAACAGGTCAAACGGGTCAACTAGGTTAAACTAGGGTTGTTAAATTTTTTGTGTACACGTATTTATGTACTTGTGTGATCTAGGTAACATTTGAAGGGTTGTCTTTGTGCCTATCACGAGTCTTTTTAGTCATTATTATTATACACCAGGTGAGATCATGCCCCTCTATTTTAATAAACCTTCTTTTAGGGGAGGTAGCATACTTGTACTCAAACACTGTTTTATTATTATAACATGTGTATGTTTTAACGTAGTGCTTAATACCTTGAAAAGTCTTCACACTTTCGGATCGTTAATAATGGTAACTAGCGGGAAATCTTGGGTAGTACTTCTGGGTGTGATGAGCCCCACCTATGCGAGTCGAGGTCAAACGGGTGCAATATTGTCCTAAACAAAAACATTGTCACGATCTGGTAAGTCATGACGGGAGGCAACAAACGAAACCCAATCAGCTTTGATCGCGAAATCACTATGGTTATTACTTTGAATATAGACTAGCTATCCATTTCAATACACTTCTTATGCTATACAATTGATAATATTTATGTTAAATGCAAACTCCTGACTCACAACCATTGTGTTGACATTTTTAGTATGCTATCCTCAGGTTGTTAGCTCTACTTGCCAATTGGAGCACTACACGGGTCCAGCATGCATTCTAAGACTCTATATTAAAGACATCTTTGTTGGTTGTTATTTATGAGTGTTTAATCATTTGGGTTGTTGCGTGTTTTGCCATGTTATGCATTTTATTACTTTGGGTTTGCCTTATTTATAAAACGCTTCCACATAGTTTTAAACGTTTGAATTTTGGTTGGTTTTGTTATGAATGTGCCATATAGTGTCATTCTGAGTAACTAGTGACTATGATCCTGGTTTGTTCACTCACCTCGCGGTAAAACTCCACGCGTGGATTTTGAGGGTGTGACAATTAAGGCTAGGACTGAGAAGCTAGAAAGGATCAAAGCCTTTATCAAGGCAGCTAAGGATGGGCAAAAGACGTATGTTGATAAACATCGTAGACTGATTGAGTTCCAGGTGAGTGACAAGGTTATGTTTAAAGTCTCACCTTGGAAGGGTATCATCCGGTTTAGGAAGCGAGGCAAGTTGAGCCCAAGATGCATAGGGCCTTTCCGAATAATTGCTCGAGTACGAGAGGCGGCCTATAGGTTGGTGTTGCCAAGTCAGTTAAGTGGAATTCATCCAACATTACATGTATCTCACTCAAGAAATTGTTTAGCCGATGAGGATTTGGTGGTACCACCGGAGGATATTGAAGTGGACGAACAGCTCAATTATGTGTAGCAATGAGTGGCGATCATTGATCATAAGGAGAAGAGGTTAAGGAATAAAGTAGTTCCACTTGCGCGAGTACAGTGGAAGCACAAGAAGGGATGTGAGTCTATGTGGGAGACTGAGGAGGAAATGAGATAGCATTACCCACGTCTATTTGTGGAGTGATAGGTTTCAAGGACGAACCTAAATAAAGGGGTGGACTTGTAACACCCGAAATATATTTGAAACGATCCAACTAATATAATGGGCTTAGCCGGGATTATTTAATGAAAAAAAGTGTGAAATGGAATATGGACCATGTAGACCTTGCGAGTTATGAGTTCGAGGAGTTTAAGTTCCAGGGAAGTGGGGCCTTACAAGGTTACATAAGTTATGGTTGATGTAGAAGATCATGAGGTGGAGAAAACATGGATAGTTGGATATCTCCCACATGTGAGTTATGTTATGGTCCTCCTTGATTTTCTGCATTATTTATCATTCTTGAATTGCCACTTTCAGGTGTCCTTGAAGGTCTATTAAAAGTCCATTGAGCATTGCTAATGATGTACCTTCTTCAAATCTTGTTTGATCATGGTTTTGGGAAGTTTTTAAGGTTGATGCTTTGTGAAACACATGATTCTCTCTTAAAGTATTCTAAATTTTGAGATCAAGTTGCAATGGTGAGGTCCTTCCTGAAAATCTTGTATGCATTAACGTAATGGTTACCTAGCAAACAAGAAACACAAAATACCTCGTGTAATACTGAACAAGAAAACAAGAAAAGAAAACAGAAGAATAACATCTTTGTAGTTTTTTATAAATATTTAAATAAAGCAATTAAATACTAAGCACACTAATTCCCCAACAACGACGCTATTTTGATTTGGTTGTCGAGACTCGATCAAAAATAAGTTACTATATTGGTCTTAGCTACCTTTCTTGTGCAACGGTAAGTAAGGTCGTCTCCACATAGAATATGTGAAAAATGTTTAACAATATGACACGATTAACTTCAAGACACAAAGTTTGTAATTAACATTGGAACTTTGAATGAATTAATGAACACAATTTCGTAAAGCAAGAAACTTTGAAACAAATTTACTTAAATAATGAAATACAATTACTTTTCGGTTTCCAATTCCACAAGATCCAAAATTGATAATTTTAAATTAGGATTGTAAGAACGTAACTTCAAGATGTTAACTTTTGATTAAAGTGACAACAAAGGAACAAGATTTTAAGATTCGTTCGTTCATAATGTTACCAATTTACCTATATCACTTTGTCTACTTTTCTTCATGAGCTCACGATGCAATAAAACTGAAAACTCATAATCAAGCATGTAACATCTTGTATTTTTTCTGTTAAATTAAATGTTAACTTTGTTAAATTCTTGTATGGACTTATTATGTCATTCATGAAACTTATGGGTTGTTTATGCATATTACTTTAATTGGTTTTTTTTAAACCTATAATTTGTAAGGTTATAATGATATTATTATATATAATAATAATAATAATAATAATAGTAATAATAATAACATTAATAATAATAGATATAATATTGAATTTAATAATAATAATAATAATAATACTAGTAATGATAATAACTTATAAAGAATTATTAACTTAAAAGTGTTTAAATCTATTTAATTGAGGGTTGTTTTTTGCCATTTTATAAACTTGAAATGAATGTTTTTACATGAAATAATAAGACTTAAACTGTAGGGACCAATGTGTAAATTCTTTTAAAAAAACCAACCCAACCCCCGTTTATATCCGGTCACAACTCCGGCCACCCTTTGACCGCAGTCCGACGACCCTAAATCGACAAATTTCATCAAATCGAACCCCCAAACCAACCTTAACCACTCGGGAACTCGATTCGAACCCAACAAACTACAATAATTGAGCTTAATACGTCGGTACCACCCAATCAAATACATAACCGATGCATCTTAAACTCCATAGCCTGTTGGGCAATAAAGTCTAATAATAATCCAATTACGTTAACGTGAACGACCATTTAAGTGATCCTAAACGTTCCTCACACTTGATTCCACCTAAAAACATACAAAATTTCCCATTTGATTCTCTCCTTGTCGCAACCTACAATCTAATTGAAACCTATCTTCCGACCTATCTAATTCGAAATTCAGAAAGGGCTTTTCATCATTTGGGCTATTCGAAACTTTCTATAAAACGAATTCGATTTTCATCACCGATTGTAACCTGAACGAATTGCAGCATAGTCGCGCACTGTTCATGAACCTGTTGTTCATCGATTCATTCACAAAACGGGTAATTAGATACATTATTTTGTTCATATATACAAGGGGAATCAAAGCCCCATGTTTGTTTCCGTTAAGTCAATCGATTTGGCCTTCAATTTGTGGTCCAATCGATTTAGGGTTCTAAGAAAAATGGGGGAGTTTTTAGTTTGTGTTTATAAGAATTTAAAACCGAAGTAAACCAAGGCATGAGCCCTGGTTTACTGGTTAAGTCACTACCCCTCGACCATGAGGTCCCAGGCTCGAACCCGGGCTCCCTCATCTATTTTTTTAGCCTCTTTAGCCCTTAATTTAATTACGAATTTTTTTTAAATAATTATAAATATAGTTTTTGTAAACTTTAAATATTTTTATAGACACCAAATAATTTTCTAAATTTTTTATTTGATTTAAATAATAAATAACTTACTTAAAAACTTTTTAACAAAGGTGATTCTTGGTTTAATTCTATTAAAATGGATTTCAAATAATAAAAATAAAGTAATAATAATAATTAGTATTGGTTCAAACTTTTCCTTTATTGTGTTTATTAAATTCTATATTTAAGCCTGATCGGTTGCTACCATTGGTTAAATTTTATTTTCCCTATTAAAATACATGAGTGGTAAATTGTTTTATTAAAATATTTGACGTACTTAAAAAATCCCCAAATTCCATTACCCTAGTTGGTGTTTAATCGTTAAACTTTATTATTAACCTAAATATTATAATATATATATATATATATATATATATATATATAGATATATATATATATATTTAGTGCATTGTGACCATTCATCTTGGAACAAGTTTATTATCAATCTTATTAATCTTTATGCTTACACTTATTTTGCCATGTGAGTTTCCTAGCCCCCTTTTTATCTTTTCAAACTAATTTGGGTGAAACATTATTACTTATACATCACACGCACTTGTAAACGTTTAGACTTGTAAAGCACTGGCAATTCAATTTTTTGTCATGGTTATTTGTGTGTTGTAAGTGTTTATATGAGATACATTTTTTGTTTGCAATCATTAACTATTGTTAGGCTGGCGACGTCTTAGATCTTTGGCCTGACAAGCCTATTTGGTGCTAAAGCCAAGGTATTGCCGGCTCCTGATGACGTATGCTTGTTCATCATGGAACCAAATACACTTAGCTAATCATATATACTTGTAATCAAGTTGAGGTTTGGTTATAATGATATGTGTTCTATCCCTTACTAACGTATGACCTATGACTGAATTGGTACTTGTATCCTTATCATATTATTAGAAAACCTTGGAAACTCACCAACTATTTTTGTTGACCTTTTATTTTTATCATGTTTCAGGTAACCCTCAAGTTAAAGTGGTCTTTTGAAGCTTGCCATAAACTAGGATTTGGACCTACATAATTGAATAAAATGACATGTTTCGTTTTGCTTATTTTAGGATTATGTCCTGTTGGACCAAAAGAACCAATGAGCCAAGATCAGAAAACCTCTAAGTCCCACATGATATCACAACAACTGCTGAAGGCTTCATCAGCAGTTCGACAAGTGCTGAAGACTTCAACAGCTGAAGATCAAGTACTGAAGACTTCAACAGCTGAAGACTAAAGTGCTGAAGCTCAACAGCTGAAGAACACAAGTGCTGAAGCTGAACAGCTGAAGAACACAAGTGCTGAAGCTGAAGACCAAGTACTGAAGTACAACAGCTGAAGAGTCTACAAGTGCTGAAGATCAACAACTGGTGTACAAAGTCTGAAGACAAAGACTGAAGACATCAGCTGATGATATCTACTGAAGTCATCAGCTGATGAAACGTCTGAAGTTCAAGTCTGAAGACCAAGTACTGAAGTTTCAGTAGTTTGTCACAACAGCTGAAGAGTACTTCTTCAGTAGTTGTGATATCAGTAGTTTTATGTTTTTACTTTCAGTAGTTTGTAAAACGACTGAAGAGCTTGTTCTTCAGTCGTTGTAGTGTCAGTAGTTTTATGTTTCAGTAGTTGTAGTAACTGATAACACTTAGTATTTTGTAAGAAGATGTCAGCTGTTTTGACATCTTCAGTAGTTGTGTTTCAGTTGGAATAATTTTGTTAGATGTCACTATCAAGTGACATCAGCAGACGTCACATCTCTTATATAAGAGGTGTCGACCTAATTGTAAGTGTGACATTCGTTACCACGAAAGCGAATATTGAATGAAATTTATCTGCAGAATTCTCTCTACTATAACGTTTTTGTTCTTCATTGAATATCTTTTCGTTCTTGTGAATTGGCTAATTCATTGTTAGAATTCCGCTGCTATACTCTCTAATCAATCAAACGTAGATCACTGATCCTAACAAGTGGTATCAGAGCAGGTTAATCATTGATCGATCTAACAATTGATCATTGAAACTGCTAATGATATCTATGTTTGATTGAATTAGCATATTCGCAAGAACTGGTTATAGATTATTGAATTTCTGACGCTTTCGTTCATTTATTTTGAGATCTCTCTGGTTCAATGGTTGTTGTGTTTTGTTCTAAATTTGTTATAGCTTAATTGAATTTGATTGAATCTGAGATGACTACTCCTTCTAATGATCCTCACAATACTGGTTCCTCAACCAAGCCCCCGATGCTGGTTAGGACCGAGTATAACATATGGCAGCGAAGAATGCTTCATCACCTGTCTGTTAACAGTTCAGGTTGTTGGACATCTGTGGTACATGGACCACATAAGCCTATGGTGAACAATCGGAAACCAATCAAATGGTTCCGAAGAAGAAGGAACAATACTCTGATGAAGATCGGAAACTGTTTGAGATTGATGCTAAAGCCCATGGAATTCTGGCCATGGCACTGCCTAATGAAATCTATTCAGGCTTATGCATCATGAAACTGCTCATGATCTCTGGAATGCCCTGAAGGAACAATTCGGTGGCACAGATGAGGTCTTAGCAAACAACAGAGAAATCCTTGCCCAACAATATGAGACATTCTCTCATAGAAAGGGTGAGACACTGACTCAACAGTTTGAGCGTTTTTCCTGCTTGATCTCTGAGCTGAAAATGGTGAAACAGGAATACAAATAGCCAGATGAATAACAGGTTCCTCAGATCACTGCCTGAGAGATGGGACACATACACTATTGTCCTACGCTCCAGTGCAAATCTGGATAGCCTATCTCTCACCCAACTTCATGGGAAACTGCTTACATTCGAAGAGAGATAGAGCAGAAGAGGAAACTGTCCTCATCAGGAAAGCTCACTGATGACTTTGTACCAGGGAATACTGCCTTGGTTGGTCATGAGTCAGAATATGCTGCATCTGAAAGCAATTATGATGAGCATATTGATTTCTCTTCAAATAGTTCTGATCATGCATTTGTTGGTATTGAGAGTCATTCTGGCAGTAATAGTGACAATCTATGCTTCATCATGGATGATTTGAAAGGAATAGCTGATGATGATCTAGAAGAGATGGATATTCTGAGCCAAATGGCATTGATTAATATCAGATCTCAGAAGTTCTATAAGAGAACTGGCAGGAAATTTCCTGGACTCTCTGGCAAAACCAAAGTTGGTTTTGACAAGAGTAAGTTGAGGTGTCACAAATGCCAAAGGCTGGGACACTTTGCAAGAGAGTGTAGATCAACTGGATCTAACTCTCCTGCACCCTTTGTGACTTTTCCTAGTACTAGTCCACAAAACAGAGGGCAACATCCTGCTGGTTCTGGTCATCATTCACATCCTAGTCTCCTGCATACTTTGTTTCCCAGGGTCAAATGTCATATCCTTATCCATGCTATTATATGCCTCAACCAAATCCTGTTCAAGCTCCAATTGCACAACAACCACAAGCATTGCCTGAACCACAACCTTCCCAATCTCATCAACAAACTCAACCTCAACAACACAGCTTCTTCACCCCAGGAGTTGTTGACTGGAGCAGTTTACCAGATGACTTGTCTGGTCATGAACAACTGTTCTCTGGTGCTGGTCAACATGGTGGTGATAGTCCCTTTGGAAATCTAGCTCTTATGGCTTTGGATTCTGCTGATACTTCATCCACTAATGCCTCTACACCAAAGGTATCACAGGTATCCTCTGAGGCAAAAGCCAAATTGTGTTCTGAAACATGTATAGCAGCATTTGCATCTATTAGAGAAGCAAATGTAGCTTTAATCAACAAGAACATTGAGCTAGAACAAATAATTTCCAAAAGCAAAGCTGAATTTGAGTCTGTGCTTAATGATAAGAATGATGAGATTTACAAACTTAAATGCCAAATAACTGATGATAAGGCTAGGGAAGAGATACTTCTAGAGAAGTATAAAGATCTCAAGGAAACCCTTGCAGTCACCCAGGTAGAGTGTGATCGATGGGTACAATCATGCAAAGGTTTTGAAATGCTTCTTAGTAAGCAATCTGCTTCCAATGTGAAGTTTGGCATTGGTTACAATCACACTGCTCCACCTACAGATTTTACTCCCAGAGCAGAGGTAGAATCTGATGGTGAGAGTAATAACCAATCCATTTCATCATGTGATCTACTTTCTGATTCAGCACTATCAGAAGTAGAAGTCAGCACTAAGCCCTCTCAGAACCTATCAGCTGATGTTGATGGTTCCACTGCTGACACTCACATGATCAATGAGTTGATCAACTCAGGAGTTAATTCTAAAAGTCCTGAAAGGACTAGAGAGCAAGATTTAACACCTGAAGTTCAAACTCCAACTACTGCCAGTACTGAAAAGAAGAAAACTGTCAGTAGAAAGAGTTTGAAGACTACTAAAGAGGAAGTCAAGAAAGCAAACAATGCTTCCAAAGCACTGAAGAGCAAGTCTTCAGTTGCTTCATCCTCTTTAGTTGATGATCAACATAAGATGAAGAAGAAGAAACCATGTGAAGTATGTGGTTTGTTCAATCATCTTACAGATGATTGCTGGTACAAAAGAGGATCCAAACTCAAACATAAAGAGGAAATTAAAGAAAATGGTTAAAATGAAAACTGAGTTTGAGACCACATTTGTATCAGCAACATCAAATCCTGTAACCCTTAAGTCCACAAAGAAATCCAAAAGGAAGGGGTTAAACAGGTAACAGCTGAGATTGCTCAGAAGAAGAAGGTGCAACATAGGAACTTATCAAACTCCACTGGCAATGTGTCTGATGAGCTGAAAGCTTTATCACAAAATCAGACACAGCTGGTTATGATGGTTCAACATCTATTGGGAAGAGTTAACCAATTAGATGTCCTATGTTGAAACCACAGAAAAGGAGGTCCAAGCCAAAGGATTCCTCTTCTTCACCATCTTCTTCCTCTCAGGCTGTTGTTTCCAATAAACCTGTTAGTTACCATCTGTTGATGAGACCAGGCCCAAAACCAAAAAGGTTTGGGTCTCCAAAACTAACTGATTGTTTATTATTGCAGGGTTCTTAACATGCCAAAGTAGCATCTGGTATGTAGACAGTGGGGGATCTATGCACATGACTGGGAACAGCTCTCTTCTTCATGACTACTCTCAAGGAAAGAAGGGGTTTGTTTCTTTTGGCAATGATGCTAGGGGTTACATCATTGGCAAAGCTTTGTCTCCAATGGAGAAATAAAGTTGATGATGTAATCATGTGGAAAATCTCAAGTACAATCTCTTGAGTGTCAGTCAAATGTGTGATAAAGGCCATGTTGCTCTTTTCACCAGTCAGAACTGTAGGATTCTGTCATCCAAAGTTCTGCATTTGATTGATAAGGTGTTGGATGATCACACTCTCCTGAGAGCCAACAGGACAGGAAGAGTGTATGCCTTAGATCTTTCCAAGAAAATAGATCTCAGAGGCAATCCTTGCCTATTTTCCAAAGCCTCTCTCAAGAATCTAAACTGTGGCACAGAAGGCTGGGTCATGTTAATTTCAAAAACATGAATCAGCTAATCCACAATAGTTTAGTTAGAGGCTTACCAATAAAGGAGTTCCACTGTGATGAAACCTGCACTGCTTGTTTAAAAGGAAAACAGCAAAGTCTCATTCCCTCCTATTGAAGAGCCTAAGTCCACTGCCTGCTTGCAATTACTGCATATGGATCTATTTGGTCCTGTGAGAGTGATGAGCATGGCAAAGAAGAAATACTGTCTGGTAATTGTGGATGATTACTCCAGATTTGTATGGACTTTCTTTCTACATTCAAAGGATGAGGTTGCTCAGAAGATTATTCACTTTGTGTTGTATGTTGAGAAGCAGTATTCCCTTCCAGTCAAGTGTATTAGGAGTGACAATGGAACTGAATTCAGAAACCATACACTTGATGACTTCTATCTTTCAAAGGGAATCAAAAGGCAGTTTAGCATACCAAGGACTCCAGAACAAAATGGAGTAGTGGAGAGAAAGAACAGGACCCTAATTGAAGCTGCAAGGTCCATGCTGGCTGACTCTGGTTTGCCACTGACCTTTTGGGCTGAAGCTGTTAACACAGCTTGCTATGTGCAGAATAGAGTCTTAGTAAATCAGAGGTTGATGAAGACTCCATATGAAGTTCTCCATCACTTGGCTCCTCTAATTTCATTTTTCAAAGCATTTGGGTGTCCTTGTTTTATTCTCAACACAAAGGATCAACTCCAAAAATTGATCCTAAGGTGGATGCAGGGTATTTTGTTGGTTATTCATCTACTTGCAAGGCATACAGAGTCTTCAACTGCAGAACAAAGATAGTTGAAGAGACTTTGCATGTGAAGTTTAATGAATCTCCTATGGACAAGATTCCACAAAACCCTGTGGAGTTGTTTGATTTGGACATACTGCAATGTTCCTTATCAACCTCCAGCTGTTGCAGATCTGTGGATAAATCATCTTCTGCAGCATGTCTTCCACCTGGTGGTATTGATGATGATGATGATAATATCAATACTCACCTATTCAAGTTTAGTGACCAACTGCCTGTGTCTGCTAAATTTGATGTTCTGTAGCTTCAGCAGTTCCATCCACAACAAATGCTGATGAGATCTCTGATTCCTCTACATCTTTTGAGTTACCATCTAATTCTTGGTTTCAAGAGTCTGCATCAACATCTGCTGCTGCTGAAGGTCCTACAAACACTTGCACAGATCTCATTGTTTATCAAGAACTGAAGAATCACCCAATGTCTCAGATTATTGGTGATATCAATGCTGGTGTTTCAACAAGAAGTCAATTGTCTAACTTCTGCTTCTATGCTCTCTTCATCAGTCAGCTAGAGCCAAAGAACTACCATGTTGCTTTGAGAGACAATGGATGGGTTGAAGCCATGCAGCTTGAGCTACTTCAGTTCAAGAAACAGCAAGTGTGGGAACTGGTTCCTCTTCCCCCAGGTAAGTGTGCAATAGGCACTAAATGGGGTTTAGGAATAAAACTGATGAAAATGGGCTTATTGTTAAGAACAAGGCTAGACTGGTTGTACAGGGGTTTTCACAAGAAGAAGGTATTGACTATGATGAAACCTTTGCCCCTGTAGCCAGACTAGAGGCAATCAGATTGTTTTTAGCCTATGCTGCATTCCACAATCTTAAAGTTTTTCAAATGGATGTCAAAAGTGCATTCTATATGGTAAAATAAAGGAAGAAGTTTATGTGTCAACCACCAGGTTTTGAGGATAGTAAACATCCTGAATGGGTGTATAAACTTGATAAGGCTCTTTATGGGTTGAAACAAGCTCCTAGAGCCTGGTATGAGACACTTTCCACTTTTCTTCTTAAGAATAATTTCACTAGAGGCTCCATTGATAAAACTGTTTATTAAGAAGGTGGATCAGCATAAGCTACTTGTTCAGATTTATGATGATGATATCATTTTTGCATCCTCTGATCCCCAGTTGTGTGATGATTTTACAACATTAATGAAAAAGAGGTTTGAAATGAGTGCAATGGGAGAATTACAGTTCTTTCTAGGCTTGCAAATTAAACAAAAGGTTGATGGAACCTTTATTCATCAGTCAAAATATACAAAAGATCTTTTGAATAAGTTTGATTTACAAAACTGTAAGCCCTGTTCTACTCCCATGTGCAACACCACACAACTGGATGCAGATCAGAAAGGTAAAGCTGTTGATGAAACACTTTACAGATGTATGATTGGGTCCTTGATGTATTTAACAGCTTCTAGACCAGATATTATGTTTGCTACATGTGTTTGTGCTAGATTTCAGGCTGCTCCTAAAGAGTCTCATTTGATTGCAGTCAAGAGAATCTTTAGATATTTGCAAGGTACACAATCTCTGGGTTTATGGTATTCCACTGGACACTCTTGCAAATTAGTTGCTTTTTCAGATAGTGACTATGCAGGGTGCAAGTTAACTAGAAAGTCAACTTCTGGTGGTTGTCAATTCCTAGGCAACTGTTTGATTCTTGGCAGAGTAAGAAACAAACATCTGTTGCTACATCAACTGCTGAGGCCGAGTACATTGCTGCTGCAAGTTGCACTTCTCAGGTACTCTGGCTTCAGAACCAACTTCTGGATTATGGCATTACAGAGACTAAGACTCCATTATTAATGGATAGTGCTTCAGCTCTGTGTATTGTCAAAAATCCAGTCCAGCACTCTAGGACCAAACATATAGAGATCAGACATCACTTTATTCGGGATTGTTTTGAAAAAGGTCTGATTGATCCTAAGTTTGTGCCTAGTGCTGATGAGCTTGCAGATATTTTTACTAAGCCTTTGGATAGTTCTACTTTCCAAAACCTTGTGTTAAGGCTTGGTATGCTGCAGCTAGAATAAGTGACAACTACTGATGATTTCAGTAAAAGTACTGGTGATCATTGGTAACCATGTCACATATAAGTACTGATGAGTCCTTTCACCTTCAGTAGTTTTATAACTACTGACGGCTAAATGCCTCACAAGTACTGAAGTACTTTATCTGTTCTAAACTACTGATGTAGTTACAACTACTGAAATCAGTACAAACAGATAAGTACTGACGTCCTATGAAACACCTGAAAAGCAGATGCAAAGTCTGATGAGTAAGTGTTGAGGACAGTATGAAACAGCTGAAAGGCTATGAATTGACGAAAACTACTGAAGAGAACTTTCTTCAGTTGTTTCTACAACTGCTGTTTCATTCTAAACAACTGAAGCAAAACCATGTCTTCAGTAGTTTATAACTACTGATGACTAACACCAAGTCTTCAGCTGTTTACAACAACTGATGACAAAACCACTGTCTTCAGTAGTTTCACAACTACTGATGACAAACACCAAGTCCTCAGTTGTTTCATCATCTGAAGTCAAAACCATGGTCTTCAGTAGTTTTCTAACTGCTAATGCCTAAAACCACGACTTCAGCTGTTTCAACGTCTGAAAGGGTAATACCATGTCAACAGTCGGTTTAAAACTACTGATGACTAACACCAAACCCTTCAGTCATTTTCTCACCCCTACCCTATAAATACCTGTCCTCTTCTCTAATGTTTCATTAGCCGTTATTTTTGAGCTTCTCTCTCAAAACATGGCGACCATGAGTCTGAAACCACGACATAACTGCGTTGCTTACCTTACCAAGTCGGCTTTCTGGAACAAATATGATAATGCCATTGACTTAATGGTGGATTCCCCATATCGCACAGCCTTTCTCTTGAATCGACCATCTACCCTGAATCCCTCAGTCAATTCTGGTCAAATGCTTTTGTTCATACTGATGAGTCTACCGGCCAGATCTCTGTTCGGTCCCTTGTCAACCAGAAACCAGTGGTCGTTACAGCCGACATCATTCGTCAGGCATTACACTTACACGATTCCACCGCTGTGACTGAATACCCAAAGGGCACAACAGATATGTCCTTTATCAATCATGGGTATGAAGGTGATCTTCAGGCTACAACCTCTAAAGAAACATTTCCATGACGCTGAGAAAGTATTTTTCACATGGTAATGTCTGCTTAGCCTCCAAGACATCTTCTTGGGATCAAATGTCATCCCAATGGCAACAGGTATTGTATTCTATTCTAGAACACAACCGCTAAATTTTTCTGAAATCGTGTTTCTAGAAATAAAGAACTTGGCTCAGAAACCTGTGGCAAACCGATGGCCATTATATCCCAGGTTTCTGATGGCCATTATTTTAGATGAATTAAAATCTGATGGCCTTGTTGGCCTTGGAGTCCCTGCACCAGCTGTTTTGGCTGAGGTATACTCCAGGCACAACTCAGACCTTACTCTCAAAGAAGCTCCCGAATGCTAAAGCCCAAGCACAGGGAACCCACAGCTTCTCCACCAGAACCAAAGTCCCCACTAAACCAAAACCAAAACACCCCAAAACAGCTATTCAGGGAGATGAGTCCCCTGAAGATGCTCCTGTACCACCAAGGCAGGATATACTTGCTGGTTTAACCCCCCAGCAGTATCAGAGACTTTACCAGCCACAGCCGCTCAGGATTCCTCTCAAAAGGAGCCTGCAGCCACCATGAAGGGGTACCCACACATCTGGGATCTTCCTCACTTGAGGAGATTGCCATTGAAGAGCACCATCTCCCCAGGTGCACACTGCTTTACCCCATCTCCCCATGCAACCGCCCCCCAAAGTCCAACCATAATCATTGCAAACGTGCTGACTCAGTTGCATGCCTCTCCTCCCCCACAACCACCAACAAAGGGGAGGAGAACCAGATCTTGAGGAAGAGGATCACCATGTTTTGACAACCCACAACACCGGGTTTACAAGTTCTATCTCCTAGTGTGGATAGGGAGATTAGAACATCTAGTGAGGCTGCCACCTCTTCTGAATCAGCACATGATCAGAATGAGGCTGGTAACATAGCTAAGACCTCACTAGAGGCAACAGCTGATGAAGGACATAGTCCTGAGGCTGGAAGTCCCCAGTTCCAAAAAAAAGGGCACATGCTAAAATGGTCTACACCCAGTGCATGTACATCCTGCTACAAGCAGGAGGTCAGGTGATTCAGCATCTGCTGATGATGACCTGGGATTTTCTATGACGTTCTAGCCCACAACACCATCCTGGAGGCTGAGGTAAGCAGACTACAAGAACTGCTTGCCAAGAAGTCTCAGGATGTAAGTCCATCTGCCCCCACCAACCCACAGATGGCACCTTCATTTGAAGGTCCCCAAACACTTTACCCTCTCACTCCACTGAGCCTCCAACCTCTGCTTTTGGCACTATCTCTCCGGGACAAAACCCCCCTGAGCAGATGGTTGCTGTATTCCAACAATCCCTACCTCTCATCACTCCCATCATCAATGACATTGTTTATAAAGCCATTGATGAGAGGATTCCTCAAGTCTACAACCACTCATTGATGATGCTGTGCACAAGAAACTTTCTGCGGTACAAACCCCTGCCACAATGCATCCAAAAAGGGGAGAGTACTGCAGTGAAAGAAAAGAAAAGAAAAAGAACTGAGGATGAGAAGGCACAAGAGAAAACCAGGAGTTGGAAAAAGAAAAGGAACAACAACTGATCACTTACAAAAGAAAGAAAAGTGCTGGTGATCAAAAAATGCTAAAGAAAAAAATCCTTGGAAGAGCTGGTAAAAGATGCAGATGAAACACACAGCCGATCCATGGACAAAATCATTGAGCAACTCTTCAAGCAAGGCTTTGATACAGCCACACTAGACAGTGAGATCAGGAGGTTGGAAGTAGAGGAAATTCAAAACAGATGGGCTGGGTATGATGTGCTGGAGAAAGAGAGATTGGAGATCATGATTCGATTCATAGCCAAATACTTAGGAAGATCACTCATGGAGATTTGTTCATGGACCAGAGACAGCATTCTGGCTATAGCCACCAGAATCTGTTTGTCTGAGCAATTTCATAAGGGGATAATCATTGAAGCACTTGATGAGGCTGGGGCTGGAAAAAGGTTTGAAATGGCAAGACTCACAAAAGCCAAACTCACAACCAAAATGCTTGAACAACTTCCCAATCACCCACTTAAAAACAGCCTACCCCTCAAATCTCCAAACCAATCTCAAAACCCAAATCCAAACATCCTCAACCTTCAAAACCAATTCCTTTACCAAAAAACCAACCTAACCATCATCCAGTGATGCACCTAGAAGGAGGAGAAGGGTGCTGAGGATAGAAGAGAGAAGAGAAGAGGATGAAGATGATAGTTTGCCACTCTCTCCTGTTCTAAGGCTACCAGAACCGAGGAGTCAACTCATGATCACACTGACTCACAAAGGGAAACGGTTAGAGTCAAAATAGAAGATGAAGAACAGCAGAAGCAGCACGATGAGCAACTACTGAAGATGGTTGACAAGGAATTTCCTCAGTCATCATCTATACAAGCCATGAAAGGGCATGCTCAGAGGTGTACACTCTCAGACACACATTTCAGTATCAGAAGGAGAGAGTGAGAGTATGGCCAGACCCCAAGGTGAGTTCTAGAATCCACAAAAGATCCATTCTACATAGATACAATGGCCAAAACAATAGATTGTACAATCATGTTGGCCATTGTAGTGTCACCATGGGAAATAATCGATGAATTCAAGAAGGCTCATCAATCAAAAATTACCCCTCAAGCCTTACTGGAAAACAAGATGATCAAAAAGGGGTTATTATATAAGAAGCTTGAAGACATTAAGAAGAATGAGCTCCAGTTACTCCTTGAGGGCACTCATCCTGATGAATTCGTCTATAGGGAGGTAACTATTGTGGAGTTGAAGAATGGCAGGACTGTAAAGTACTTATCTGAGTACTATGGTCCAGAGTTCTTCTTTGAAGGAGGAGTAGAAGAACTCCCCAAGGAGGAACAGGTTATTCTCCTTGAGGCTTATGTTCGAGAGTCGTACAGACTCATCATGGGGAAGTAGATCTCATGAATGGGGTAACAACTCTGTGTCCAGTTCCCCAAAACAGATTTCCCATTCATACCTTGCCAAACAGATCTATGAGATTTCTTCCCAGGCCAGTGCTTATATGGGTCATCTTCTCACCTGATGAAGAAGGAAAAAGACCAACCATTCTGCCAACAATAATTGGGAAAATAAATCAATTAGAGGTTTTGGCTGCATTGGTTCAGGGGGGGTTTGTTGGACCAAAAGAACCAATGAGCCAAGATCAGAAAACCTCTAAGTCCCACATGATATCACAACAACTACTCAAGGCTTCATCAGCAGTTCGACAAGTGCTGAAGACTTCAACAGCTGAAGATCAGTACTGAAGACTTCAACTGCTCAAGACTAAAGTGCTGGAGCTCAACAGCTGAAGAACACAAGTGCTGAAGCTGAACAGCTGAAGAACACAAGTGCTGAAACTGAAGACCAAAGTACTGAAGTACAACAGCTGAAGAGTCTACAAGTGCTGAAGATCAACAACTGGTGTACAAAGTCTGAAGACAAAGACTGAAGACATTAGCTGATGACATCTACTGAAGTCATCAGCTGATGAAACGTCTGAAGTTCAAGTCTGAGGACCAAGTACTGAAGTTTCAGTAGTTTGTCACAACAGCTGAAGAGTACTTCTTCAGTAGTTGTGATATCAGTAGTTTTATGTTTTTACTTTTAGTAGTTTTTTGTAAAACGACTAAGAGCTTGTTCTTCAGTCGTTGTAGTGTCAGTAGTTTTATGTTTTTCAGTAGTTGTAGTAACTGATAACACTTAGTATTTTTGTAAGAAGATGTCAGTTGTTTTGACATCTTCAGTAGTTGTGTTTCAGTTGGAATAATTCTGTTAGATGTCACTATCAAGGGACATCAGCAGACGTCACATCTCTATATAAGAGGTGTCGACCTAATTGTAAGTGTGACATTCCGTTACCACGAAAGCGAATATTGAATGAAATTTATCTACAGAATTCTCTCTATCTATAACCGTTTTTGTTCTTCATTGAATATCTTTTCGTTCTTGTGAATTGGCTAATTCATTGTTAGAATTCCGCTGCTATACTCTCTAATCAATCAAACGTAGATCACTGATCCTAAAATTTCATGTCTTAAGACTTATGATTATAATATCCTTGAAAGTTATAATTTAATATTTACATTTAAATATAGCGTTATGTAATTGTGAACAATCTTAACCCTCACATCTCGACGATTCTGCCATTAAGGTTGGGGTGTGACAGATTGTTATCAGAGCCCATAACTATAGGGATTTAGGTTATTAGAAATGGTGACCTAGACTATAGTATGCATAAACCTTATAGAATAATATTATTATTCTTGTTAAAAAAGTATATTGATTGCATGCTACATAATGCTATGCCATACTTATGTGCAACTTGATGCCTTAGCAAAGGTTTGCCTTGTAATTTTTTAAACTTTGTTACTTGTCTCCCTAAACTTACCTTCGACACTTTGACTCTCCCTGAAAAATGAAACTTCTTAATCTTATTCTCGACTACATGTGGAATTGTATACTTATGCTTATGACTTGAATCTTTAGACTTATGTCTCATCTATGTAAATCACATCAGGGTTTTGATTTCATGAACCTAAGAAATTTGTGTGACACATAGAAACCTTATTCTGGTTTTTCTAGCAAAAGACCCTCGGGCTAAGGTAAGCATATCGCATAAATCCTACGGGACTAGTTTGCTTACCTGGGGATTTCTAGGATGAGTGATAAACTATGGTCAACATACACAAATTTCTAAGGTGAGTGGGTCAACTTACCTTAACGTGTCAACATTCCAAAGGGTATGCGTTACCAAATGGAACCATTCAAGTGCCTTACAACTCTTGCCTTATCCTTGTTTAAATTATAAACCTTGTTATTCTTTCTCTTCCGTGTCTAACTCATTTTGTATATTCCAGCATGTCTCGTCATCATGGAAAGCTTGGAATTCCAATCTTAAGCTAGCCGCCATGATCGCCCGACAAATGGCTACAGTCATCCCGACCATGGTTGCTAAACTCAATAGCACTTTGATGACCAACGCTAGCAACAATGGAAATGGTCAAGGAGATAATAATGCTAACCAAAGCGCAACAACCAACCTAAACTTTCAAGCATTTTAGCTCTTGCAAGCCCATTAGTTTTAGTGGCAAGGAAGGAGCCACTGGTCTTCTTGAATGGTTTGAGAGCATGGAGAACACCTTTGTCAATTGTGAGTGTCCCGAGGCACTCAAAATTCGTTATGCTACTAGTATGCTCCAACAAAGGGCACTCACCTGGTGGAATAGCGAGAAGAGAAATCGAGGAGTTGATGCTATTTTAGCACTTACTTGGGAAGAGTTCAAGAACATCGCCATCGTGAAGTTGTGCCCAAGAAGCGAACTGCAAAAGTTAGAGGAAGAATTTTGGAACCTAAAGCAAGATGGTGGTGACCATTCAGTCTACTCAACTAGGCATCGTGAGTTGAGTATATTGCTGCCTCACATGGTCGACACTGTCGCACCCAACATCGAGAAGTTCATCAAGGGTGTACCATCCCAAATTCAAGATGTTGTGGTGGGTAGCCGATCCACAGCTTTGGAGGAAGCTATCACTATCACCTCTTAACTCACCGAGAATCATATACGAGCGGGCACAATGTCTGTGAAGGGTGCAAAGAAGGTAGAGAAGACGGCTACCGAAGTTGTTAAGGAGACCAAAGTTGAACTGTCTCACAACAACAACAACAAGAAGTGCAAGTTCACACAGGCACACAACTATGCCGTGGCTGCACCCAAACAACCCCCAAGACAACTTGTACCTGCGGCTACACCTGTGGCACAAGTGCCTGGGGTTAGGGCCTATGCTGGTCCTCAACCTATGTGCAACACTTGTAGGTATCATCATCTGTGGAATCAACCGTGTCGTATCTGCACCTTATGCGTAAATATGGTCATTTGGTGGTGACTTGCCACCGTGGACCTAACAACGCCGCCGTGGTCACAAATCGTGTTTGCTATAACTGTGGGGAACCTGGTCATTTCCGCCCACAATGCCCTCGACTTGTGGGTAATGTTCCACAAGCTTGAGAACGTGCATTCAACATCAACGCTAACAAAGCACAAGCAAACAACGATGTGGTGAATGGTATGTTAACTTACCTTTAACTTTTGTGATCCGATTCTTTTCATACATTACCTGTATCACTAAATACCATAAAAACGGAACAAGTATGTTTCTTATTAATAAAACTTATTCCTATGTCCTATTTGATTTTGGAGCTGATAAGAGTTTTGTTTCGTTAGAGTTTGAACCCATACTTTCTAAGCCACATACAAAATTAGAGAGACCTCTCACCGTTGAGGTTGATCATGGAGAACCAATCACCGTTGATGTCATTATTCATGATTGCATCTTAAGTCTTGACACGCATGGTTTTTTTATCGATCTTATTCCCGTGAAACTTGGAAGTTTTAACGTCATCATTGGTATGGATTGGTTAGCAAACACCATGCCGAAATCATTTATTTCGAGAAGTGCATTTGTATACCGTACCCTCTAGAGATACTCTGAAAGTGCTCGGTCAAAAGTCTTCAAAAGGACTTAAACTCATGTCTTGCACCCAAGCCCGAAAGTGCTTAAGCAAGAAGTATATGGCCTTCATGGCTTATGTGGTCAACACAAAAGTCAAAGGGAAAGAACTTAAGGATGTCCCTATCATACGAGACTTTCTTGAAGTATTTCCCGATGACCTTAGTGGTTTACCTCCCATGCGTGAAGTGGAGTTTAAAATTGACTTGATACCGGGAGCAAACCCCGTGGTTAAGTCGCCATATCGGCTTGCACCATCGGAAATAGAAGAACTCTCTTGTCAACTTTAAGAGCTATCCTAGAAGGGCTTCATCCGTCCTAGTTCTTCACCTTGGGGTGCACTTGTTCTTTTCATGAAGAAAAAGGATGGATAGCTTCATATGTACATCAATTATCGTGAGCTTAACAAGCTTATCATCAAGAATCGTAATCCTCTTCCACATATCGATGACTTTTTTGACCAACTTCAAGGAGCTGCTATTTTCTTGAAGATCAATTTACATTCTGGCTATCATCAAATGCAAGTCCATGATGATGATATCCCAAAGACTGCATTCCGTACTCCATATGGGCATTATGAGTTCATGGTTTTGCCTTTTGGTCTAAGAAATGCCCTTGTTGTCTTCATGGATCTCATGAACCAAGTATGCAAACCTTATCTAGACAAGTTTTTGATCGTCTTCATTGATGACATACTCATCTACTCCAAGGCCAACACCAATCATGAACTGCATTTGAGATTGGTTCTTGATATGTTAAAGAAAGAACAATTGTACATGAAGTTCTCAAAGTGTGACTTCTGGCTAGAGAAAGTTCAATTTCTACGACACATGGTGAATAGCCAAGGAATTCACGTTGATCCTGCAAAGGTGGAAGCTGTGAAGAATTGGTGTGTTCCTACAACTCCTACTGAAGTTTGTTCTTTCTTAGGACTGGCCGGTTATTATCGGCGATTCATTTCAACTTTTGAGGATCGCGAAGCCGCTCACTTCTTTGACACAAAAGAATAAACCGTTCGAGTGGGGGTCCGATCAAGAAGAAGCTTTTCAAGCGTTAAAACACAAGTTGTGCAATGCTCCTATCTTGACCCTACCCAATGGAAGTTACAAGTTCACCGTATATTGTGATGCATCTAAACAAGGCCTTGGTTGTGTTCTTATGCAACGAGGAGAGGTCATAGCTTACGCATCGAGACAATTGAAGGTTCACGAGGTGAATTACACAACAAACCATCTCGAGCTTGGTACTGTTGTCTTTGCTTTGAAGATTTGGAGACACTACCTGTATGGTACGCAATGCATAGTTTACCCGATCACAAAAGCCTTCAAAAGTTTTTAATCAAAAAGATCTCAATCTGAGACAATTTCATTGGGTGGAATTGATTAGTGGTTACGATTGTGACATTCGTTACCATCCTGGTAAAGCAAATGTTGTAGCCGATTCACTAAGCTGAAAGATTCACAATAAGATGGTCTCATTCCAAGAAATTTGCGATCGACGTCAATGGTTTGACACTTTGGGTGAGTTTGATACTGAGATTCGACTAGATGTCAACGAGACATGAGAATAAATAGTGACATCAAGTCAAGTGTCTTGAAGGCTCAACAAGTGTTGCAATAAGAAGGAAGAATGAGGTATGAGCTCGAGCATAATCTTCTAATCCAATTGGAAACAAAACCTAATGGATTGATGTACTTCGCAAATCGAACTTGGGTTCAAGTCATGATAACCTACGTCCTTTATCATGAACGAAGCTCTTCAAACTCGTTATTCTATTCATCCTGGCTCCGATAAAATGTATATGGACGTGTGTTGTCAATATTGGTGGCCTGGAATGAAGAAAGACATAGCGACATATGTAGCTAAGTGCCTCACGTGTACGAAGGTTAAAGCTGAACATCAACGTCCTAGTGGATTACTTGAGCAACCGAGATTCCTATGTGGAAGTGGGAACACATATCCATGGACTTCATAACCAAGCTACCCCCAACCTCTCGTGGAATTGATAGTATATACGTGAACGTTGACCGATTGACCAAATCGGCACATTTTATACCCATACGTGACACTTACAAGACATCAAGGTTGGCTCGGATATATGTTGATGAAATTGTAAGTCGTCATGGGGTACTGTAGAGATTAATGAAGAGGCTGATGCAACCAAAACATCCAATGTCTTTCCTGCATGCTGCACAAGTGCATTGAAAAAGAATGCTTAGGAAGTTTTACACAAGCAACAGAAAATACTCTTGAAGTGTAAAATCTTCCGAAGCCAAGACCAATATCTTCCGAAGCCAAATATGAAGTCTTCAGAAGCCTCAGAGACAAAGTCTTCCGAAGCTTCAACTCATGAAGACAGATTTCTTCCGAAGACTTTTAATACATGCTTTATCTGATGTACTTTTCCATAAAGCTGGACACCTTTCCACTGCACCTTTGTAAGGTCACCAACTTACATGAGTTGCTAAAAAGGTCCATGCTTTTGGTAACTGTACATTAAGGTCATGAGTCTGCAACTTTCTACTTAATGTACTTTATCCTTTTTGTAATAGATAAGGATGTGAGCTATGGCATGTCATAGTCACAAGTCAAAAGGCAATCTGCCTTTTGACTCTACAATTGATTTTATTTTATGTCTAGTCAATTGCACCAGCTAGCTTTCAAAGTATAGCCGGCTGTAGGATGTAGTATAAGTATCTCATGTTCTTGTATCTTTTAGATATGCTTTGTAAAACTTGTAAGAGAAAGCAAGATACTGCATCCTTGAAAACCATTTACTTGTGTTCTTTGTGTTCAGTCTCTTACATTACTTGTGTTCTTAGTGTCATACCTTGGTTAATCTAGTTTACTGTTTGATTAAGTTTTGTTAATCTCCTCTTTGTGTTGTTGTGTTGTAACTCTAAACCCTTCAATGATCCTGCATTTGGTATGAGAGCTTTTCAGGCTCTTGATATAAGATCTCACCATCTTAAGATCCCTCACACACACAATACTAAACTTTTCAAATGGCAGCTATTTCCAAGACTGATATGGAAACTGGAACCATGAACAAGTCCCCACTAATCACTCTTGATGAGTTTGATACCTGGTGTTTGAGAATGGAAGGTTTCATCAGGTCTCTTGATTCATGAATGTGGGAGTCTATTGAGAATGGACCTTTCATACCCAGCACCCCTTCTACTGCGGGTGCCGGTATGATCCCCAAAGATGTGGCTAACTACTCTGATGAAGATGGGAAGAGAGTAGAATTGACAGAAAAGCCATGACAGCCCTTCGAACTGCCCTTCCAAACTCTTGTACAGAGGTTTCAAGAAGTGCAAAACAGCCAAGCAGCTGTGGGATGCACTGAAACTTATGTATGAGGGTTCCACTGAAGCCAAGGAGAACAAGAAGGATCTCCTAAAGCAGCATATTGAAAACTTCACCTTTAAAACAGGTGAAACCATGACTTAGCAGTACTTCAGGTATATTGAAATTGTGGATACCCTAGTGGATAGAGGAGTTTCTCTTGAGAATAGAGACATTGTAAGGAAGTTCATGTCCTCACTTCCTAGGCAATGGACACACTACTATGTGGTGATCAATTGAACTGAAAATCTCAAAACTCTTACTCTGACAGAGTTATATGGGATTCTCAGTGCCTACGAGATGGAGATGAACATGCAACGTTCATCTGGCAACTCCAACAATCAAATGGGTTCAGCCCTACATGTGGTTGAAAGGGATAACATAGAATCCAAGCATCATCTCATATGCTACCCTGACAACTCACCAAAGGGTCCTTTCATCATCTTCCCAGAGACACCAAGGGAGAACTACACTCACGGAAGCCCATTCCAACAGACAAGCTCTTCTCAAGATTTTGTGTCTTTTGCTGAAAGCTATGACAACTCTCTTCTCAATCTTAACAACCTGGACTGTATTCATCCAGATAATCTGGAATACATGGAAATAGTATAGCAGACGGCTTTTCTCATGCACAGAGCCAAGAATTTCTACAAGAGGACTGGAAGGAAGTTCCCAAGCATGCAACCAGTGGAAAGTTTGGCCTGGACAAGGAAAAGTCAAGTGTTACAACTGTAACTTTATGGGCCACTTTGCTAGGGAGTGTAAGGCACCTAGAGCAAATGGTGGCCAAACACAGTCCAGACCAAACTACACTCACAATGCTCTCCAGAATGAGAAGTCAAAGCAGCAGGCTGCAGTTGCTGTTGAAGAAGGAGGTTTTGACTGGAGCTTTTAGGTGGAAGATGCTTCTCCAAACCAAGCATTGATGGCAGATCATGATGAAGCCAAGGTATTGAAACATCTCTGTACTCCTGAATGCATTGCTAAAGTTAATAGATACAGGTACTATAACCTGGATATGAGATCTGACCTTGAGTCCTTAAACATTTTAAAGTCTGATTTTAGAAAGTATGAAAATGATTATAACCTGAAGATAGAGGACCTTGAGAAAACCATTTCATTTCTAAAACATGAACACACAGATTTTAGGACTCAAATCAAAGATCTCATAACCAAGTTAACTAAGTGTCAGGTTGAGATTATGATTAGCAAAGCTAAGGAAGAAAAGAGTGTTCTTGAAGAAGAGACCTTTAAGAACATGATATCCTCAACCCTGCATAACAAAGTGTGCTATCAAAACAGGTAGGGACTGGGATCCAATGAGATAGCTCCTCTACACACATCTTGTCTATAAGATCTCCTAGGTGTGGAACTTGTGAAGATGAGCTTCCTCTCATAGATCCTATGAGTGAAGATGATGAAGAAGAGATAGTGAAGAATTCCTCTAAGAAGAGTGAAGAGTTCCTCTAAGAGAGTGAAGAGGAGGATTCCAAGAATGGTCACTATCTTTCTGAAGAGAAAAAGAAGACTGTGATAACCAAGTCCATGAGAAAGAACTTGATGAGAAAGAGCAAAAGAAAGGAAAGGAAGTGTCAAGAGATGAAGGCTACTTTTGATTCTAAACAGAAACAAGTTTTCATCTCTGCAGGGTTTAAAGTGGTAGGGACTGAAGACATCAACCAAAACTCTTCTGCTATGAGTACTGGTTCTTGTTAAACTCATCTTAGTAACGAAGAAGACTGATCTACTGTGTACCACTGCTGCATAGCCTGGACCATAACTCCAAGCATAGTTCTCAGCCCAAGAAAACTATTTCAGCATTTGCAAAGATGAAGATGGAGAAGGGATGTAGGCAAAGACAGTCTTGTTCTCAGGAAAAGGCTCTTCTGAAGAAGAAGATGAACTATGTCATGTGTGACAGCATCACTCACATTGCTAAGGATTGTCCATACAATCCTAAAGGTACTGTCCATATGACCAAAACAAAGACTTCAAAGAGTCTCAAGAAGATTCAAGCTTCCGAAGGAAAATCTGTTTCCTCGGAAGCTACAAATCTAAGAAGAAGGCAAGTGGAAAATTACCTTCGGAAGAGAAGTCGTTCTCGGAAGAAAGGAGTTCTTCAGAAGCACTAAGTCTGCTGCAGTGTCTGCAGAATCTTCCGAAGGATCAGTCATCAAAACTTTCGAAGTTCCAAAAGCTTCGGAAGTTTTGAAGGTCAAGTCCAAGACTCCAAAGGTGGTGTAGAAGTCTAAGAAAGACCAAGTGACTGAAAATTCTCCATCAACAGTAACTCAAGATCCTCATAGTACACCATAAGATCTAATACTATTGAATTACCTTCTGTTAATGAGCCCAAGACAAGCAAGGCTTGGGTTTCCAAATGTAACTAATCATTTTCTTTGTGCAGAGACAACTGAAGACAAACAAAAATGTCCGCATCATTGATAGTGGTTGTTCCAGGCACATGAGAGGCAATAGGTCACTACTCCAAAACATTGAAAGGATTGATGGAGGACCAGTTGCTTTTGGAGGAGATGAAGGCGGTTACATTTCTGGAAGGGGCAAGGTCACAAATGGTAAGCTCAGCATAGAAAAGGTAAACTTTGTCAAGTAGCTTGGATACAATCTTCTGAGTGTATCTCAATTTTGTGATCAGAGTCATAACATGCTCTTTACTGAGCATGAGTGCATTATTCTTAAGCCTGGTGTGGTCATTCCACATGAGCATATCTTGCTTAGAGCCCCCTCCCTCGGGAGAAGTTTTATGCTTTCTGTCTAAAGCTAATAGTGATGAGTCTTTCCTATGGCATAAAAGAATGTGCCATGTAAACTTTAAGAACATGAACAAATTTATTAAGCATGATTTGGTAACTAGAATACCAAAGAAAGAGTTTACAAGTGATGACCATTGTGTTGCATGCCTGAAAGAGAAGCAACAGAAGGTATCTCACAAGCCTAAGGAAATGAACTCTATCACTACACCCCTACATTTGTTACATATGGATCTCTTTGACCCCACTAGTGTAATGAGTTTAGGAAGGACCTCTTACTGTTTAGTGATCACAGATGACTTTACAAGATTCACCTGGGTTTTGTTCCTTAGAACTAAGGATGAGACTCTTGAGATTCCGAAGAATTTCATCTTAAAGATTGAGAATCAATCTGATCACAAGGTCAAGATCATAGTATGTGATCAAGGAAGTGACTTTAAGAACCAAATCCTTGACACATTCTGTGATGAAAATGGTATTACAAGACAATATAGTGCTCCCAGGACTCCTCAACAAAATGGTGTTGCTGAGAGGAGAAAGAGGACATTGTTTGAAGCTGCAAGAACCACGTTGTCTGACTCTAAGCTGCCCATCACCTTCTGGGCAGAGGCAGTCAATATTGCCTGCTATGTGCAGAATAGAGATTTAGTAGTTACGACTCATGGCAAGACTCCTTATGAACTTTGGCACAAGAGGAAACCTTTCATTGGTTTTCTCAGGTCATTTGGCTGTCCTTGCACCATCCTGAATAGCAAAGATCAAATTGCCAAGTTTGCTTAGAAATCAGATGATGGACACTTTATTGGATACTATTCTCTTGCCAAGGCTTACAGAGTATACAATCTTAGAACTAGAATTGTTGAGGAGTCAGCCAATGTGACTTTCAATAAACACACACCCTGTGTTGCTGGTTCTGGTCCGGATAGGTTATTTGATCTTGATTTAGCTACCAAATGTTTTAACAAATCTTTTAAGAATGTTTCAGGATCTGTAGAAAATTCAAATATAGGTGATCCTCATCCTAGATTTGAGTTAAGAAGACATTCAAGTCATACATCTTCAGCTCTAGTTGGAACTACTTCTGCTAATGAGGTTTCTATCAGCACAATAATGACAAACTCAGCTGATACATCTGGGGAGCCTTCAAATTCCAGCTCAGAGGCTCCACAACTAGATAAGAACATTTCAATTGTGGAAGACAACAATAGGAGTGGTGACAGTGACCAAGAATTTCTTGATGCCACTAACCACGCCATAGATGACAACATCAATGATGTCACACACTGCTTGGATCAAGTCTTTCTTGAAAAGTGTGCTCATGTGGTGGGAGAAACATCTATGCCAGATATAAATTTCTCTAATTAAGATCTCTCTCAACAACTTGCTGTGATCCCTCAGCTTAGGATCCACAAGTCTCACCCCACCACAAACATCATTGGAGATGTTGTCACAGGGGTAAGGACAAGAGGACAAACCCGTGAAGCAAATGTTTGTCTTCACTCTTGTTTCTTATCCCAGATAGAGCCAAAGAAGGTTGATGAAGCTCTAAAGGATAGAAGTTGGGTTGAAGCTACGCAATAAGAGCTGCTTCAATTCAATAGGCAGAAAGTTTGGAACCTTTGTCCTCTTCCTTCTGGGAAAACTACCAATGGAACCAAATGGGTGTTTAGGAATAAGAAAGTTGATAGAGGCATCATCATCAAGAACAAAGCTAGACTGGTTGTTCAAGGATACACACAAGAAGAAGGGATTGACTACACTGATGTCTTTGCTCCAGTGGCAAGATTAGAAGTTGTTAGGATATTCCTGACATTTGCTCCATCCAAGAACTTCAAGGTTTTTCAACTTGATGTGAAGTGTGCCTTTTTATATGGAGTGATAGATGAAGAGGTTTATGTCAAACAACCACCTAGTTTTGTAGACCCTGATCATCCTGATTATGTCTGCAAGCTTGACAAAGCTCTCTATGGGCTGCGTCAGGCACCCAGGAAATGGTATGAGACACTATCTGAGTATCTTTGTAAACATGGATACAGGAGAGGTACTATAGATGGAACTCTCTTCATCAAAGGACAGGGAAATGACCTACTGCTAGTTCAAGTGTATGTGGACGACATCATCTTTGGTTCAACTAATCCAAAGCTCTACAAAGACTTTGAGAAGCTGATGAAAGATAGATTTGAAATGAGTGCCATGGGGGAACTCAATTTCTTTCTGGGAATTCAAGTGAAGCAAGTTGAAGATGGCATCTTCATAAGTCAGTCAAAGAATGTTCAGGACATACTCAAGAGATTCAACATGACTGATTGTAATATTGCTAAGACACCCATAGCTAGAAACCACTCCCTTGCACCTGATCTTGAGGTGGAGTGTGTAGATGAGCACTTATACAGGGCTATGATTCTGTCTATTATGTATCTTACTACTAGCAGGCTTGATATTATGTTTGCAACATGCATCTATGCAAGATATCAAGCCAACCATAAGATGTCTCACCTCATCACTGTCAAAAGGATTCTAAGATACCTCAAAGGTGTTTCAACACTTGGTTTATGGTACCCTAAGAATCATGACTTCAATCTGTACGCTTATACATATAGTGATTATGGTGTTTGCAACATGACTGCAAAGTCTACATCTGGGGGATGTCAATTCCTTGGTGGAAGGGTTGTCTCATGGTAGTGAAAGAAACAATCTTGTGTCTCTGCATCAACTGCTGAAACTGAATACATTGCTGCTGCAAGCTGCTGTGCTCAAGTACTTTGGATTCAAAATCAGATGCTGGACTATGGGTTAAACTTCAAGGAGACTCCAATTCACATAGACAACAACAGTGCTATCTCAATCACAGAAAATCATGTGCAGCACTCAAGGGCAAAGCACATCAATATTAGGTATCATCTAGTAAGAGATAACTATGAAAAGGGATTAATTAAACTAGTCAAAGTTCACACAGATGAACAATATGCTAATCTGTTTACAAAGGCTTTTGATGAACAAAGATTTAAATATCTAATATGAGATATTAGGATGATAAATTTGAGTAAGCTTTTCTTAAAATTAATTCTTATTATTTCTTAAAGTATGTGTGTCCTAAGTTTTCTAGTTCATCACTTTCATAAGCTCATGTTTTCTTTGGATGAAAATTTCTTTTTGAAGACTTTCCTTAGATTTTTGAAAATTTCTGATACTTCGGAAGTTATGCTTTTAACTTCGGATGCAAATCATGCGTTCAAAATAAATAATTGTCTAACAAATTTACCTTCGGAAGAGCTTTCAGATTTATCTTCCGAAGCTTAAATACTTGTCTCAGACACTTAATTATTTTCAAGGACCATTTATATACAAAGCACTCATGTTTTAATTTTCTTCCGAAGCAAAATTCTCAAAAGTCTTAGGAAATTCTTCGGAAGTCATTTTAGGTTCGGAATTCGTTCTTCCGAAGATAATTAACTTTCAGAAGCTTTTTGACTTTCAAGAAAACTACTTTTTGAGCAAAAGTAAACTACTTTTTTAGAGGTGGGACCGACATCCGGATTTCAAAGTTTATCCTCTTTCATTAAACTTTATGTGAAATCCCTCTGACATATAAACCCAACGGTCTCAAACAACTCCTCTAGCATCAACTCCAATTCAAACAGCTCCTCTAGCATCAGGAAGACCCATCTTGTCTTGGACATACACCAAAAATCTAGAAAGATGGCATGTCATTAGAGATCAAGGCCCTAAAGACATTTACACATGGCAAGATATGTCTTAGTTGCCTCTACATGACCTCTCTGATATGAGAAAACACTTTGACAGTCTCAAGGATCCTGATCACCTTATGAAGAAAGGATTGGTGATCATCCTAATGTGGACAATTGACATTTGATGTCTACGAAGTGTTTTGGTAGCATCAGGCTAGGGGGAGTTTGTAGAGATTAATGAAGAGGCTGATGCAACATGTCTTTCTTGCATGCTGCACAAGTACATTGAAGAAGAATGCTTAGGAAGTTTTACACATGCAACAGAAAATACTCTACGTGTAAAATCTTCCAAAGCCAAGACCAATATCTTCCGAAGCCAAATATGAAGTCTTCCGAAGCCTCAGAGACAAAGTCTTCCGAAGCTTCAACTCATGAAGACAGATTTCTTCCAAAGACTTTTAATACATGATTTATCTGATGTACTTTTCCATAAAGCTGGACACCTTTCCACTACACCTGTATAAGGTCACCAACTTACATGAGTTGGTGAAAAGGTCCATGCTTTTGGTAACTGTACATTGAGGTCTTGAGTGTGCAACTTTCTACTTAATGTACTTTATCCTTTTTGTAATAGATAACGATGTGAGCTATGGCATGTCATAGTCACAAATCAAAAGGCAATCTGCCTTTTGACTCTACAATTGATTTTATTTTATGCTAGTCAATTGTATCCAGCTGGCTTTCAAAGTATAGCCGGCTATAGGATGTAGTATAAGTATCTCATGTTCTTCTATCTTTCAGATATGCTTTGTAACACTTGTTATACAACATAGAGAAAGCAATATACTGCATTCTTGAAAACCATATACTTGATCAGACTCTATTCAGATATGTTCTTTATCAAGCACCAAGAAAGTGGTATGAGACTCTATCATTGTTTCTTCTTGAACATGGGTATGAAAGATGAAAGATTGATCAGACTCTATTCAGAAGAATAAGAGGGAAAGACATGCTGTTAGTCCAGATCTATGTGGATGACATTATATTTGGCTCGACAAACAAACAACTCTGCAAAGAATTTGAAGACCTTATGCATTCAAAGTTCCAAATAAGTGCTATGGGGGAACTCACCTTCTTTGTAGGGGTGCAAGTCCAATAAACAACAGATGGAATCTTCATTAACCAATCAAAATATGTGGAAACCATGTTGAAGAAATTCCACTTTGCTGACTATCAGTCTATCAGAACTCCTATGGATACTAAAGTGAAGATTGAACCTGACCCTGAAGGCAAATAAGTGGATCAGACTAACTATCGATCAATGATAGGTTCAGTTATGTATCTAACAGCCAGTAGGCCGGATATTATGTTTGGGGTTTGTGTGTGTTCCAAATATCAAGCTGATCCAAAAGAATCACATGTAAACGTTGTCAAAAGGATATTCAGATATCTGCAGGGCAAGCGAGCTCTTAGGTTATGGTATCCAAAGGAAGGAGAATTTAATCTCTATGCCTATACAGATAGTGATTATGAAGGATGCAACTTCAACAGAAAATCCACTTCTGGCGGTTGTCAATTTATTGGTCTCAGACTAGTATCCTAGCAATGCAAGAAGCAGACAAATGTGTCTGTGTCCACAGCAAAAGCTGAGTATATTGCTGCATGAGCATGTTGCTCTCAAGTTCTCTAGATTCAAAACCAGATTCTTGATTATGGTTTTAACTTCTTGCACACACCAATTTCTATTGACAACACAACAGCCATCTTTATAACTAATAATCTAGTTCGGCACTCAAAAACAAAATATATTAAGATTAGATATCATTTTTTGAGAGACTGTGTTGAAAAGGGTTTAATCAAATTGATTCAAGTACCAACTGAAAATCAATTAGCTGATTTGTTTACCAAGGCATTTGAACCTAGTAGGTTTGAATTTTTGGTTCAGTCAATTGGCATGATTAAACTGATTAAAAACTACAAAAAACATCAAAAACAATTTAAAACATCAGAAAAACACAAAAAGAAATCAAGTTAATGAAGAAATCAATTTTATGGGAAATGATATAATTACAGTCATTATATCATTCACTGTGCTTAATTTCAAAATGTAAAAGACTGAAATGACTTACGAGATATGTTGGTAGGCTCAACTTCAAGAAAAGATACATGCAGTGATGAATTAAGGACATATTTAATTGTGAAACACTCATCACAAAGTATAGGTATGTATTGGTTTATCTGAATGCACGTGTGCATAGTATCCTAAACACACCAGGTATGATACTTTATGAATCTCTTTCACCACATCATGTTTCATCTTTGTTTTGCTGAGCAAAGACCTGATGAAACTTGCACATAGTGAATTGGATGAATCAACAAAGAAATACATTCCAAGTGAATGAACAAAAGAATCCCAAAATGGATCACCTTCCAAAGTGAAGTGAAAAGAATCCCAATGTGGATCAACATGAAAAAGGATCAAATCAAAAAGAATTCCAATGAGGATGAGTGAAAATAAGATTTCATGACTTAACTAACCTGGTAAGAAAAGTTGTGAAAAAGTTTTACCATGCATTGTATGAGGAGGACTGATCATTTCATGCTTATGTGTTTGAGGTACACATTGAATAATAAATCAACCAAAACATGATAAAAGTCATTTGCATCAAAATATCAACCAGGTATGGGTTTAAGAGGACAAACATACCTTCAATCTCCAAGTTCATAATCATGTCCATTTAACCATAAAGGATGCACATGTGTAATGTAAGACTGATATGATCCCAACAAAGAGATATTTCTCTTCATTATTAATATTAATCAAAATAATATTCAAAAAGTTTTAAATCTTTAAAGATTCTCTCCAAATGTGGACATAAACTTTAGGGGGAGTAATTTAAAATTTTTTAGTAATTTTAAACTTTGTTTATTAACTTAATTTTGAAAAACAAATCAAAAAGAATTTTAGTTGGTGTTGTTGCAATAAGTTATACCATTATATCTCAGCTTATGCAGATTCTTAGAAGTATGACAAGCCCAACATCTGTCAAAGTTGGGAAACTTGTATTAATTGTGACATACAAGTCAATCCAAGCAAGAATTGACAACTTCAACAACCAACTTCATAAGATGAATAATCAATTCAATCACATTAACTTTTTATCAAGTTCAAAAGCTAATGCAGGTAAGTGCATTAGTTAATGCGGGTGAAGGTAACCCATGCATGTAACTAATGCGGGTAATAATATTTTTTTCAAGTGCAACTAATGCAAACAATAATTTTACTCTACCGCATTAGTGTGTGAAGTAAATATGGAATTTACTCTATGGTATTTGATACAATTAACAAATGCGGATGAACAGGTCTTTATCACATTTGCTACAGTGCAAAGTTTTGGTGTCAACCACATTTGATATAGTTGCACAAATGCTGATTAACTTTGTTCTATCGCATTGCTACTATGTACAAATACGGATAGGATAAAACAAGCAACTCTACCGCATTTGTTACCGTTGAACACAATCACAAGTTACTCTTCCGCATTTACTACAACACAAATGCAGATAACCAAAGGTTTCAAGTTTAACTTACGCATTAGCAACAGTGCACAAATACGGATAGAATAAAAATTAAGAAACAAAACTTCCGCATTTGCAACAGTAGTGGAATGTGGACAATCAGTCAAAAAATTTGTCCGCATCTACTATAGTAACAAATGCGGATGACCAAAAGTAGCCAAATGCGGACTGTCAATGTCAAAAGTTTGTCTTCCGCATTTGCTATAGTCAACAACTACGGATGACCAAAACTCAAACTGATTAGCCTTCCGCATTTGCTATAGTCAACAAATGCGGATGATCAAAAGTCAAACTGATTAGCCTTCCGCATTTGCTATGGTCAACCAATGCGGATGACTAAAAGTCAAACAAATTAACCTTCAACATTTGCTACAGTGGTGACTGTATCTGTTTTTAAACTTGTAAAATTTTTCAAATTGTATTATTTGACTATTTAAAGGAATTCAAACGGGTCATTTAATACTTTTCAAATTTGAGAGACTTTATAGTGAGACGAGCGCAAACATACAGTACACCATCTTCAATCATCATCATCATCATAAAAATTCAAAGATTTTGTTGTGATTCTTCTCAAAACATTCTTGTCATCGATTCAGAACTACAGTTATTTCGAAGATAAGGTACAATTTCAATAAAATTTTGAAACCAAGACCTGAGTTTCGGACTATTAACCTAAATCAAACAATGAACCAGATAATAATGAAGAACACCAAAATCAAACTTATTAATGTGATGTAATACACATTTTCGACTTCAATAAACATACAAATTGATAAGAATTCAACTGATATTGAAAACCTTGATAATTATGTCTACTACAAAAAACAGAGCAAAATGAAAAGAAAAATGTGTAACAAATCAAAGTCAGATCATCTATTGAATGGTTCAAACATTGAAACTGTGATTGTTAAATGAGAAATTCACCATTTGCCATTACAGCAATTCAACACAAATAACAAGCAGTGTTCCTTGTTAATTTATAATTTAAATTCAAAACTGATAACTAACACACATGTCTCTTGTGCAGATTACATGGCAAATCTTACATGGAGCAAGCTCCATAACGTCAGCAGTTATTTAAACCCTGATGTCCCAGAAGCAGAAGGGCTGAGAGACATCAGCACATTTATCAATACCACAAGGATAGCATATGCCATCACAGTCAGACCAACTATCTATGAGAATCTCATAAGGTCTTTATGGAACATAGCGGAGGTTGTTGAAGCTGATGGCATTAAAACACTTACGGGGAGAATTAACAATGAACACACATTGACCATGTGTGAAGAGTCAGTTAGAAGATGTCTAAGGATTGGTGATGATGCAAATACTCCTTTGGAACTGAGTGATGAAGACATATCCACTTTTTTTGCTGAAATTGGTTATGAAGGAGGTTATGAAGCCAAGTAGATTGTTAAGGGATTGGTTCATTTACCTAGGAGATTCATTGTTCATATGTTCCAGCACTGTTTGTCAAAGAGAAAGATAGGATGGAATGACATTCCAGTCCTCACATCATCAGCTATTTGTGCTCTATGCACCAACAAGCCATTCAATATGTTTGCATATGTATTCAATGGCCTGGTTTCAAACACTAGAGAAGGATTAAGATACAATTGTCTCATGTATCCCAGATTCATTCAATGTCTAATCAATGAATCATTTCCTGACATTGCAACCGAAGGACGAGTGCTTGATGTTCCACATTATGATGCAAGATCATATAAGTATATGAAATAGAGAGACCCTAGAAACTTTTATAGTGGGGATCACACTCCTCTTCTGCCTTTGATGTTGCAACAGATAAATGAAGAAGCACGATCATCTCCACAACCTGCTGCTCAACCATCACCAATACCATCACCAATCCAATCACCACAGCCTGCTGCTCAACCATCACCAATACAATTAGCACAAATTGCTGCTCAACCTTCACCAATACCATCACCAATACCATCACCAATCCAATCACCACAGCCTGCTGCTCAACCATCACCAATACAATTAGCACAAATTGCTGCTCAACCTTCACCAATACCATCACCAATACCATCACCACAATCATCACCACTTTCAACTCCACAACCAACACCACCAACAACCACTCAACCTACACCCATATCACCTCATCATCACTCTCTAATATCAGTACAAAAACAATCACCTATATCCCTTTTTCAACCTGTGCCATCACAAGATTACCCTACTGATGAAGGAGGATCAACCAGTGTTTCTAAAGCTTCCAAATCATCTTTTGATAAAGAGGATCATCACACTCACATGCTTGCAAAAACATCAACTTCTGAGCCTGCTCCCTCAGAAAGTTTTGCTGATTCAAAATTAACAGACCAAATGAGAAGGATTAATTGATCACTGAATTGACGCAAAAGATTGAAAGAATAGAGAGAATTCTAAACAGAAGGGCAAGAATCATTGATGATAGAATTCTAGAACTAGATGAGAAGGAACAGGAGCTGAAAGATCTTAAAGATAAACATAAGGCTGAATTGACTTAGAAAGATAAGGAAATTGAAGTTGTAAAGGCTGCCTTTAGCACTCAAGAGAATAATTCAGCGGACATATAGACACTCTTGAAATTCAAACAATAGCAATGGAGGAACAAGAAAATATCATAGAAGAACAAGCTAATATCAAATCAATACTTGAAAAGGAAATTGATGGCAAGAACAAAAGGATATCTGAGCTTGAAATGATGATTAAGATTCAAAGAAATGAAGTGGATGATGATGAGAAAGTAGAACAAGAAAAGGTTGATGTTGATGATAAGCAGTCAGTTGATGAAAATGAAGAACAAGAGGGCAGTACAGGTCAGATAGAACATGAGAAACACAGTTTAGAAATGGTGATTTATTCTGAAGAAACCTCTGCTAATCACATTGAAAAAGCTGAGTTTGAAGAACTTTTCAGCACACTAGACAACTTTGCTTTTGAAGAATTCAATGTTGATAGTGATTTCTGGGACTTTGTAAACAACCTAAAAGCTGATTCTGATCCAATTGTGCTCATTCCAAAATCTCCAGAACCTTTGGAGAAAGAGCTGAACATGCAGATTGTTCCTGTAGTGTCTCTAACTCAAGAGCAAAAAGAAAGAATAAGAGAAATGGTTGAACAAGAAAGAGAGAAAGAAAAAGAATCACAAAAAGAAAAGCAAGAAATGATTATGATGAACAAGTACAAACAACACCCAAGAGAATGCTTGAAGTAATAGAAAAGGGTGAAGCTTCAAGCCTTTATCTCCAAACTTACTCACGAAAAAGAAAATACTTAGCTAAAAAGGCTAAGGGTAAGAAACCAATAGTTGAAGAAGAACCAGTCAAGAAACAAAAAGATGACCCCAGAAGTCCAGCTACTATTGCCGAATTTTTGGAAGAACATGAGCAGGCAGATGCTCAGTTGAAGAAATTGGCTGGTGCAATTGATTTAGAAGAAGGTGAGATTGCTGGTGGATATGAAGTTGAAAGGGATGTTCTTATGGATAGTCCCATTAAAGCAGAACATTTAGTGGAAGAAATGGCATCAAAAGCACAAACAGATGACTTGATGATTAAAGCCATGTTTCTGATCAATCAAGGTTATGATCCTGATGAAGTGTTTGGAATGACTTACGAAGGCATGAAGGAGGAGGAAGAGAAAGTAAAAAGGTTGCTTGATCCAACAATTGAAACTGAGTATGAAAGGAAATCTTCAAAGATACTACTTTGCATAAAGGTTCTTCTGTGAAGAAAACATCTGGGTATGATAGACCATGGCCAAGACAGACTCATCTGGGTAGGAAGAAAACATCAGATCAGTGCAAAAAGAGTTAAGAAGAAGACACCTCTCCAATTAGGCAACATTTTCAAGCTTGAAGTTGATGTAGATGGTTCCCTATTGATTCACAAAGATGGACTTTCAATAGTTTCTCTTTGGGAACCTATTTTTTTTGAAGAAGCTACCACTTGAAGCAATCCATAATATGAACAGAATGAAGATTCATATACTGAGTAAGAATAAGATGTTAAGGCTCAAGATTTTGTCAACATGATCAAATCAATTCTGGATCCAAGACAAGTTGCACCATTTGTATCATCAAAAGACCCAACTGAATCATCACAACATCAATCACCTCCCAAACATTAAGGAAAAATAGGGTATATAATCCTTAGGGGGAGTATTGTTGCACCCTGAAAGGATCATACATGCCAACTCAATGGGTGAATTGATGATTGCTCAGCTGGAATCCCACAAGTCTAAGAGGAAATACGGATGAAGATCTGCAAGGAAAATAACAAGTGTTATCTTCCGCATTAGTTAATGTGGAAGACATAACTCTGATGCGGACAAGTGTTTACTCGTCCGCATTGACTAATGTGGAAGAACAAAAGAAGATGCGGACAAGACTTTGCTTATCCGCATTGACAAATGCGGATGACCAACCAAATGCACATAAGTATTTGTTCATCCGCATTGACAAATGCGGATGACCAACCAAATGCACATAAGTATTTGTTCATCCGCATTAACCAATGCGGATGACCAACTTACTAATGCGGATGATCAAGTGAAGATGCTGATCAAGATTATGTCATCCGCATTTGTCAATGCGGATGAACAAGCAGAGATGCTGATCAAGACTTAGACTAGTTTATGATGTAATAGGTGAGGGGTAGTTTAGTTATTTTGTAAAGGCATCTTGTCTGCCTATAAATAGAATAGTTGACCTCGTACTGAGGTGACGGCTGACAGATAGAGAATTTTGTTGTAATTATTCTCTGTAATTTATCAACATTCATATATCAATACAAAACAACATTTATGAGCATTTTCTTGCTTTGAATGTTCTTTGATTGTTTGTTTCCGCCACTCAATCATTGACTTGATTATCATATTCAATTCACAGTAAGAATATAACTCTTACTCAACCCCAGTAACAAAGTGCTTTTCATTATTTGGGCTATTTGAAACTTTCTGTAAAGCGAATTCCATTTTCATCACCGATTGTAATCTGAACGAATTGCAGCATAGTCACGCACTGTTCTTGAACTGTTCTTCATCGATTCATTGACAAAACGGGGAATTAGATTCATCATTTGGTCATATTACAAGGGAATCAAAGCCCCATGTTTGTTTCTGTTAACACAATCGATTTGGCCTTCAATTTGTGGTCCAATCGATTTAGGGTTCTAAGGAAAATGGGGGAGTTTTTAGTTTGTGTTTATAAGAATTTAAAACCAAAGTAAACCAAGCCATGAGCATTGGTTCACTGGTTAAGTCACTACCCCTCCACCATGAGGTCCCGGGTTCGAACCCAGGCTCCTCATCTATTTTTTTAGGCTCTTTAGCCCTTAATTAAATTATGAAATTTTTTTATATAATTATAAAAATAGTTTTTGTAAACTTTAAATGTTTTAATACACACCAAATAATTTTCTAAATTTTTTATTGATTTAAATAATTAAATAACTTACTTAAAACTTTTTAACAAAGGTGATTCTTGTTTAATTCTATTAAAATGGATTTGAAATAATGTTAGGATCAGTGATCTACGTTTGATTGATTAGAGAGTATAGCAGAAGAATTCTAACACTGAATTAGCCAATTCAAAAGAACGAAAATATATTCAATGAAGAACAAAAACGGTTATAGATAGAGAGAATTCTGCAAATATATTTCATTCAATATTCGCTTTCGTGGTAATGGAATGTCACAATTACAATTAGGTCGACGCCTCTTATATAAGAGATGTGACGTCTGCTGATGTCACTTGATAGTGACATCTAACAGAATTATTCCAACTGAAACACAACTACTGAAGATGTCAAAACAACTGACATCTTCTTACAAAAATACTAAGTGTTATCAGTTACTATAACTACTGAAAAACATAAAACTACTGATACTACAACGACTGAAGAACAAGCTCTTCAGTCGTTTTACAAAACTACTGAAAGTAAAAACATAAAACTACTGATATCACAACTACTGAAGAAGTACTCTTCAGCTGTTGTGACAAACTACTGAAACTTCAGTACTTGTTCTTCAGACTTGAACTTCAGACGTTTCATCAGCTGATGACTTCAGTAGATATCATCAGCTGATGTCTTCAGTCTTTGTCTTCAGACTTTGTACACCAGTTGTTGATCTTCAGCACTTGTAGACTCTTCAGCTGTTGTACTTCAGAACTTTGGTCTTCAGCTTCAGTACTTGTGTTCTTCAGCTGTTCAGCTTCAGCACTTGTGTTCTTCAGCTGTTCAGTTTCAGCACTTGTGTTCTTCAGCTATTGAACTTCAGCACTTTAGTCTTCAGCTGTTGAAGTCTTCAGCACTTGATCTTCAGCTGTTGGAGTTTTCAGCACTTGTCGAACTGCTGATGAAGCCTTCAGCAGTTGTTGTGATATCATGTGGGACTTAGAGGTTTTCTGATCTTTGCTCATTGGTTCTTTTGGTCCAACAAACTCCCCCTGAACCAATGCAGCCAAAACCTCTAATTAATTTATTTTCCCACTTATTGTTGGCAAAAAGGTTGGTCTTTTTCCTTCTTTATCAGTAGAGAAGATGACGCATATAAGCTCTGGCCTGGGAAGAAATCTCAGAGATCTGTTTGGCAAGGTATGAATGGGAACTCTATTTTGGGGAACTGGACACAGAGTTGTTATCCCATTCATGAGATTTACTTCCCCATTATAAGTCTGTATGACTCTCGAACATAGGCCTCAAGGAGAACAACTTGTTCCTCCTTGGAGAGTTCTTCTACTCCTCCTTCAAAGAAGAACTCTGGCCATAGTACTCAGATAAGTACTTACAGTCCTGCCATTATTCAACTCCACAGTAGTTACCTCCCTATAAACAAATTCATCAGGATGAGTGCCTTCAAGGAGTAACTGGAGCTCATTCTTCTTGATGTCTTCAAGCTTTTTATATAACCCCTTTTTGATCATCTTGTTTTCCAGTAAAGCTTGAGGGGTCAATTTTGATTGATGAGCCTCTTGAATTCATCAATTATTTCCCATGGTGAGAACTACAATGGCCAACATGATTGTAAGTCTATTGTTTTCTAACCTGGCCATTGTATCTGTGTGGAATAGATCTTTTGTGGATTCTAGAACTCACCTTGGGGTCTGGCCATACTCTCACTCTCTCCTTCTGATACTGAAATGTGTGTCTGAGAGTGTACAGCCTCTGAGCATGCCCTTTCATGGCTTGTATAGATGATGACTGAGGAAATTCCTTGTCAACCATCTTCAGTAGTTGTTCATCGTGCTGCTTCTGCTGTTCTTCATCTTCTATTTTGACTCTAACCGTTTCCCTTTGAGAGTCAGGTGGATCATGGTGACTCCTGGGTTCTGGTAGCCTTAGAACAGCAGAGAGTGGCAGACTATCATCTTCATCCTCTTCTTCTTCGTCTTCTTCTATCCTCAACACCCTTCTCCTCCTTCTAGGTGCATCACTGGATGATGGTTGGGTTGGTAAAGGAATGGTTTTGAATATGAGGATGTTTGGATTTGGGCTTTGAGATTGTTTTGGAGATTTGAGGGGTAGGCTTTTTTGAGTGGGTGATAGGGAAGGTTGTTCAAGCATTTTGGTTGTGAGTTTGGCCTTTGTAAGTCTTGCCATTTCAAACCTTTTTCCAGCCCCAGCCTCATCAAGTGCTTCAATGATAATCCCCTATGAAATTGCTCAGACAAACAGATTCTGGTGGCTATAGCCAGAATACTGTCTCTGGTCCATGAACGAATCTCCATCAAAGATCTTACTAAGTATTTGGCAATGAATCGAATCATGATCTCCAATCTCTCTTTCTCCAGTACATCATACCCAGCCCATCAGGTTTGAATTTCCTCCACTTCCAACTTCCTAATCTCACTGCTAATGTGGCTGTATCAAAGCTTGCTTGAAGAGTTGCTCAATGATTTTGTCCATGGATCGGCTGTGTGTGTCATCTGCATCTTTTATCAGCTCTTCAAGGATTTTTCTTCAGCATTAGCTTGATCACCAGCACTTTTCTTTCTTTTGTAAGTGATAATTGTTGTTGCTTTTCTTTTTCCAACTCCTGGTTTTCTCTTGTGCCTTCTCATCATCAGTTCTTTTCTCTTCTTTTCTTTCATTACAGTACTCTCCCCCTTTTTGGATGCATTGGAGACAGGGTTTGTACCGCAGAAAGTTCTTGTGCACAGCATCATCAATGAGTGGTTGTAGACTTGAGGAAATCCTCTCATCAATGGCTTTATAAACAATGTCATTGATGATGGGAGTGATGAGAGGTAGGGATTGTTGGAATACAGCAACCATCTACTCTGGGTGGTTCTGTCCCGGAGAGATAGTGCCAAAAGCAGAAGCTGGAGGCTCAGTGAGTGAGAGGGTAAAGTGTTTGCGGAACCTTCAAAGGAAGGTGCCATCTGTGGGTTGGTGGGGGCAGATGGACTTACATCCGAGACTTCTTGGCAAGCAGTTCTTGTAGTCTGCTTACCTCAGCCTCCAGGATGGTGTTGTGGGCTAGAACGTCACAGAAAAAGCCCAGGTCATCATCAGCAGAAGCTGAATCACCTGACCTCCTGCTTGTAGCAGGATTTACATGCACTGGGTGTAGACCAGTTTTAGCATGTGCCCTTTTTTCTTGGAACTGGGGACTTCCAGCCTCAGGACGATGTCCTTCATCAGCTGTTGCCTCTAGTGAGGTCTTAGCAATTTTACCAGCCTCCTTCTGATCATGTGCTGATTCAGAAGAAGTGGCAGCCTCACTAGATATTCTAATCTCCCTCTCTACACCAGGAATAGAATTTGTAAACCCCGGTGTTGTGGGTTGTCAAAACATGGTGATCCTCTTCCTCAATGTCTGTGGTTCTCCCCTTTGTTGTTGGTTGTTGGGGAGGAGGAGAGGCATGCAACTGAGTCAGCACATTTGCAATAATTATGGTTGGACTTTGGGGGGCGGTTGCATAGGGAGATGGGGTAGAAGTAGTGTGCACCTGGGGAGGATGGTGCGCTTCAATGGCAATCTCCTCAAGTGAGGAAGATCCCAGATGTGTGGGTACCCCTTGTGTGGTGGCTGCAGGCTCCTTTTGAGAGGAATCCTGAGCGGCTATGGCTGGTAGAGTCTCTGATACTGCTGCGGGGTTTAAGCCAGCAAGTATAACCTGCGTTGGTGGTGCAAGAGCATCTTCAGGGGACTCATCTCCCTGAATAGCTATTTTGGATTGTTTTGGTTTTGGTTTAGTGGGACTTTGGTTCTGATGGAGGAAGCTGTGGGTTCCCTGTGCTTGGGCTTTAGCATTCGGGCAGCTTCTTTGAGTGTAGGGTCTGAGTTGTGCCTGGAGTATACCTCAGCCAAAACAGCTGGTGCAGGGACTCCAAGGCCAACAAGGCCATCAGATTTTAATTCATCCAAAATAATGGCCATCAGAAACCTGGGATATAATGGCCATCGGTTTGCCACAGGTTTCTGAGCCAAGTTCTTTATTTCTAGAACACAATTTCATAAGATTTAGCGGTTGGTGTTCTAGAATAGAATACAATACCTGTGCTATTGGATGACATTTGATCCCAAGAAGATGTCTTGGAGGCTAAGCAGACATTTACCATGTGAAAAATGACTTTCTCAGCGTCATGGAAATGTTTCTTTAGAACGGTTGTAGCTCCAAGATCACCTTCATACCCATTATTGATAAAGGACATATCTGTTATGCCCTTTGGGTATGCAGTCACAGCCGTGGAATCGTGTAGGTGTAATGCCTGACGAATGATGTCGGCTGTAACGACCACTGGTTTCTGGTTGATAAGGGACCGAACAGAGATCTGACCGGTAGACTCATCAGTATGAACAAAAGCATTTGACCAGAATTGACTGAGGGATTCAGGGTATATGGTGGGATTCAAGAGAAAGGCTGTGCGATATGGGGAATCCACCATTAAGTCAATGGCATTATCATATTTGTTCCAGAAAGCCGACTTTGTAAGTAAGCAACGCAGTTGTGTCGTGGTTTCAGACTCATGGTCGCATGTTGAGAGAGAGAAGTTCAGAAATAACGGCTAATGAAACATTAGAGAAGAGGACAGGTATTTATAGGGTAGGGGTGAAAATGACTGAAGGGTGTGGTGTTAGTCATCAGTAGTTTTAAACGACTGTTGACATGGTATTACCCTTTCAGACGTTAAAACAGCTGAAGTCGTGGTTTAGAGGAATTAGCAGTTAGAAATACTGAAGACCATGGTTTTGACTTCAGATGATGAAACAACTGAGGACTTGGTGTTTGTCATCATAGTTGTAAAACTACTGAAGACAGTGGTTTTGTCATCAGTTGTTGTAAACAGCTGAAGACTTGGTGTTAGTCAACAGTAGTTTTTAACTGAAGACATGGTTTTGCTTCAGTTGTTTAGAATGAAACAGTAGTTGTAGAAACGACTGAAGGGAAAGTTCTCTTTTCAGGTGTTTCATAGGACGTCAGTACTTATCTTCATAGTTATAAGTTCTCTTCAGTAGTTTTCGTCAATTCATAGCCTTTCAACTATTTCATACTGTCCTCAACACTTACTCATCAGACTTTGCATCTGCTTTTCAGGTGTTTCATAGGACGTTAGTACTTATCTGTTTGTACTGATTTTAGTAGTTGTAACTACATCAGTAGTTGTAACTACATCAGTAGTTTGGAACAGATAAAGTACTTCAGTACTTGTGAGCATTTAGCCGTCAGTAGTTATAAAAACTACTGAAGGTGAAAGGACTCATCAGTACTTATATGTGACATGGTTACCAATGATCACCAGTACTTTTACTGAAATCATCAGTAGTTGTCACTTATTCTAGCTGCAGCATACCAAGCCTTAACACAAGGTTTGGAAAGTAGAACTATCCAAGGCTTAGTAAAATATCTGCAAGCTCATCAGCACTATGCACAAACTTAGGATCAATCAGACCTTTTTCAAAACAATCCCGAATAAAGTGATGTCTGATCTCTATATGTTTGGTCCTAGAGTGCTGGACTGGATTTTTGACAATACACAGAGCTGAAGCACTATCCATTAATAATGGAGTCTTAGTCTCTGTATGCCATAATCCAAAGTTGGTTCTGAAGCCAGAGTACCTGAGAACGCAACTTGCAGCAGCAATGTACTCAGCCTCAGCAGTTGATGTAGCAACAGATGTTTGTTTCTTACTCTGCCAAGAAATCAAACAGTTGCCTAGGAATTGACAACCACCAGAAGTTGACTTTCTAGTTAACTTGCCCCCTGCATAGTCACTATCTGAAAAAGCAACTAATTTGCAAGAGTGTCCAGTGGAATACCATAAACCCAGAGATTGTATACCTTGCAAATATCTAAAGATTCTCTTGACTGCAATCAAATGAGACTCTTTAGGAGCAGCCTGAAATCTAGCACAAACACATGTAGCAAACATAATATCTGGTCTAGAAGCTGTTAAATACATCAAGGACCCAATCATACATCTGTAAAGTGTTTCATCAACAGCTTTACCTTTCTGATCAGCATCTAGTTGTGTGGTGTTGCACATGGGAGTAGAACAAGGCTTACAGTTTTGTAAATCAAACTTATTCAAAAGATCTTTTGTATATTTTGACTGATGAATAAAGGTTCCATCAGCCTTTTGTTTAATTTGCAAGCCTAGAAAGAACTATAATTCTCCCATTGCACTCATTTCAAACCTCTTTTTCATTAATGTTGTAAAATCATCACACAACTGGGGATCAGAGGATTCAAAATGATATCATCAACATAAATCTGAACAAGTAGCTTATGCTAATCCACCTTCTTAATAAACAGAGTTTTATCAATGGAGCCTCTAGTGAAATTATTCTTAAGAAGAAAAGTGGAAAGTGTCTCATACCAGGCTCTAGGAGCTTGTTTCAACCCATAAAGAGCTTTATCAAGTTTATACACCCATTCAGATGTTTATTATCCTCAAAACCTGGTGGTTGACACACATAAACTTCTTCTTTTATTTTACCATATAAAAATGCACTTTTGACATCCATTTGAAAAACTTTAGATTGTGGAATGCAGCATAGGCTAAAAACAATCTGATTGCCTCTAGTCTGGCTGTAGGGGCAAAGGTTTCATCATAGTCAATACCTTCTTCTTGTGAAAACCCCTACAACCAGTCTAGCCTTGTTCTTAACAATAAGCCCATTTTCATCAGTCTTATTCCTAAACACCCATTTAGTGCCTATTGCACACTTACCTGGGGAAGAGGAACCAGTTCCCACACTTGCTGTTTCTTGAACTGAAGTAGCTCAAGCTGCATGCTTCAACCCATCCATTGTCTCTCAAAGAAATATGGTAGTTCTTTGGCTCTAGCTGACTGATGAAGAGAGCATAGAAGCAGACGTTAGACAATTGACTTCTTGTTGAAACACCAGCGTTGATATCACCAATAATCTGAGACATTGGGTGATTCTTCAGTTCTTGATAAACAATGAGATGTGTGCAAGTGTTTGTAGGACCTTCAGTACAGTAGATGTTATGCAGACCCTGAAACCAAGAATTAGATGGTAACTCAAAAGATGTAGAGGAATCAGAGATCTCATGAGCATTTGTTGTGGATGGAACTGCTGAAGCTACAGGAACACAAATTTAGCAGACACAGGCAGTTGGTCACTAAACTTGAATAGGTGAGTATTGATATTATCATCATCATCAATACCACCAGGTGGAAGACATGCTGCAGAAGATGATTTATCCACAAGATCTACAACAGCTGGAGGTTGATAAGGAACATATTGCAGTATGTCCAAATCAACAACTCCATAGGGTTTTGTGGAATCTTGTCCATAGGAGATTCATTAAACTTCACATGCAAAGTTTCTTCAACTATCTTTGTTCTGCAGTTGAAGACTCTGTATGCCTTGCAAGTAGATGAATAACCAATAAAATACCCTGCATCCACCTTAGGATCAAATTTTGGAGTTGATCCTTTGTGTTGAGAATAAAACAGGGACACCCAAATGCTTTGAAAAATGAAATTAGAGGAGCCAAGTGATGGAGAACGTCATATGGAGTCTTCATCAACCTTGATTTACTAAGACTCTATTCTGCACATAACAAGCTGTGTTAACAGCTTCAGCCCAAAAGGTCAGTGGCAAACCAGAGTCAGCCAGCATGGACCTTGCAGCTTCAATTAGGGTCCTGTTCTTTCTCTCCACTACTCCATTTTATTCTGGAGTCCTTGGTATGCTAAACTGCCTTTTGATTCCCTTTGAAAGGTAGAAGTCATCAAGTGTATGGTTTCTGAATTCAGTACCATTGTCACTCCTAATACACTTGACTGGAAGGGAATAATGCTTCTCAATATACAACACAAAGTGAATAATCTACTGAGCAACCTCATCCATTGAATGTAGAAAGAAAGTCCATACAAATCTGGAGTAATCATCCACAATTACCAGACATTATTTCTTCTTTGCCATGCTCATTACTCTCACAGGACCAAATAGATCCATATGCAGTAATTGCAAGCAGGTAGTGGACTTAGGCTCTTCAATCGGAGGGAATGAGACTTTGTGATGTTTTCCTTTTAAACAAGCAGTGCAGGTTTCATCACAGTGGAACTCCTTTATTGGTAAGCCTCTAACTAAACTATTGTGGATAAGCTGATTCATGTTTTTGAAATTAACATGACCTAGCCTTTTGTGCCACTGTTTAGATTCTTGAGAAGAGGCTTTGGAAAATAGGCAAGGATTGCCTCTGAGATCAATTTTCTTGGAAAGATCTAAGGCATACACTCTTCCTGTCCTGTTGGCTCTCAGGAGAGTGTGATCATCCAACACCTTATCAATCAACTGCAGAACTTTGGATGACAGAATCCTACAGTTCTGACTGGTGAAAAGAGCAACATGGCCTTTATCACACATTTGACTGACACTAAAGAGATTGTACTTGAGACTTTCCACATGATTAACATCATCAAACTTTTTTTCTCCATTGGAGACAAAGCCATTTCCAATGATGTAACCCCTAGCATCATTGCCAAAAGAAACAAACCCCTTCTTTCCTTGAGAGTAGTCATGAAGAAGAGAGTTGTTCCAGTCATGTGCATAGATCCCCCACTGTCTATGTACCAGATGCTACTTTGGCATGTTGGAGAACCCTGAAATAATAAACAATCAGTTAGTTTTGGAGACCCAAACCTTTTGGTTTTGGGCCTGGTCTCATCAACAGATGGTAAACTAACAGGTTATTGGAAACAACAGCCTGAGAGGAAGAAGATGGTGAAGAAGAGGAATCCTTTGGCTTGGACCTCCTTTTCTGTGGTTTCAACATAGGAGCATCTAATTGGTTAACTCTTCCCAATAGATGTTGAACCATCATAACCAGCTGTGTCTGATTTTGTGATAAAGCTTTCAGCTCATCAGACACATTGCCAGTGGAGTTTGATAAGTTCCTATGTTGCACCTTCTTCTTCTGAGCAATCTCAGCTATTACCTGTTTAACCCCTTCCTTTTTGGATTTCTTTGTGGACTTAAGGGTTACAGGATTTGATGTTGCTGATACAAATGTGGTCTCAAACTCAGTTTTCATTTTTACCATTTTCTCTTTAATTTCCTCTTTATGTTTGAGTTTGGAACCTCTTTTGTACAGCAATCATTTGTAAGATGATTGAACAAAACCACTACTTCACATGGTTTCTTCTTCATCTTATGTTGATCATCAACTAAAGAGGGTGAAGCAACTAAAGACTTGCTCTTCAGTGCTTTGGAAGCATTGTTTGCTTTCTTGACTTCCTCTTTAGTAGTCTTCAAACTCTTTCTACTGACAGTTTTCTTCTTTTCAGTACTGGCAGTAGTTGGAGTTTGAACTTCAGGTGTTAAATCCTGCTCTCTAGTCCTTTCAGGACTTTCAGAATTAACTCCTGAGTTGATCAACTCATTGATCATGTGAGTGTCAGCAGTGGAACCATCAACATCAGCTGATAGGTTCTGAGAGGGCTTGGTGCTGACTTCTACTTCTGATTGTGTTGTATCAGAAAGTAGATCACATGATGAGATGGATTGGTTATTACTCTCACCATCAGATTCTACCTCTGCTCTGGGGGTAAAATCTGTAGGTGGAGCAGTGTGATTGTAACCAATGCCAAACTTCACATTGGAAGCAGATTGCTTACTAAGAAGCATTTCAAAACCTTTGCATGATTGTACCCATCTATCACACTCTACCTGGGTGACTGCAAGGGTTTCTTTGAGATCTTTATACTTCTCTAGAAGTATCTCTTCCCTAGCCCTATCATCAGTTATTTGGCATTTAAGTTTGTAAATCTCATCATTCTTATCATTAAGCACAGACTCAAATTCAGCTTTGCTTTTGGAAATTATTTATTCTAGCTCAATGTTCTTGTGATTAAAGGTACATTGCTTCTCTAATAGATGCAAATGCTGCTATACATGTTTCAGAACACAATTTGGCTTTTGCCTCAGAGGATACCTGTGATACCTTGGTGTAGAGGCATTAGTGGATGAAGTATCAGCAGAATCCAAAGCCATAAGAGCTAGATTTCCAAAGGGACTTTCACCACCATGTTGACCAGCACCTGAAAACAGTTGTTCATGACCAGACAAGTCATCTGGTAAACTGCTCCATTCAACAATTCCTGGGGTGAAGAAGTTGTGTTGTTGAGGTTGAGTTTGTTGATTAGATTGGGAAGGTTGTGGTTCAGGCAATGCTTGTGGTTGTTGTGCAATTGGAGCTTGAACAGGATTTGGTTGAGGCATATAATAGCAGGGATAAGAATATGACATTTGACCCTGTGGAACAAAGTATGCAGGAGATCTAGGATGTGAATGATGACCCAAACCAGCACGATGTTGCCCTCTGTTTTGTGGACTAGTACTAGGAAAAGTCACAAAGGGTGCAGAAGAGTTAGATCCAGTTGATCTACACTCTCTTGCAAAGTGTCCCAGCCTTTGCCATTTGTGACACCTCAACTTACTCTTGTCAAAACCACTTTGGTTTTGCCAGAGAGTCCAGGAAATTTCCTGCCAGTTCTCTTATAGAACTTCTGAGATCTGATATAATCGGTGCCATTTGGCTCAGAATATCCATCTCTTCTAGATCATCATCAGCTATTCCTTTCAAATCATCCATGATCAAGCATAAATGTCACTATTACTGCCAGAATGACTCTCAATACCAACAAATGCATGATCAGAACTATTTGAAGAGAAATCAATATGCTCATCATAATTGCTTTCAGATGCAGCATATTCTGACTCATGACCAACCAAGGCAGTATTCCCTGGTACAAAGTCATCAGTGAGCTTTCCTGATGAGGACAGTTTCCTCTTCTGCTCTATCTCTCATTCGAATGTAAGCAGTTTCCCATGAAGTTGGGTGAGAGATAGGCTATCCAGATTTGCACTGGAGCGTAGGCCAATAGTGTATGTGTCCCATCTCTCAGGTAGTGATCTGAGGAACCTGTTGTTCATCTGGCTATTGGTGTATTCCTGTTTCACCATTTTCAGCTCAGAGATCAAGCAGGAAAAACGCTCAAACTGTTGAGTTAGTGTCTCACCATTCCTATGAGAGAATGTCTCATATTGTTGTGCAAGGATTTCTCTGTTGTTTGCTAAGACCTCATCTGTGCCACCGAATTGTTCCTTCAGGGCATTCCAGAGATCATGAGCAGTTTCATGATGCATAAGCCCTGAATAGATTTCATTAGGCAGTGCCATGGCCAGAATTCCATGGGCTTTAGCATCAATCTCAAACAGTTTCCGATCTTCATCAGAGTATTGTTCCTTCTTCTTCGGAACCATTTGATTGGTTCCAGGATTGTTCACCATAGGCTTATGTGGTCCATGTACCACAGATGTCCAACAACCTGAACTGTTAACAGACAGGTGATGAAGCATTCTTCGTTGCCATATGTTATACTCGGTCCTAACCAGCATCAGGGGCTTGGTTGAGGAACCTGTATTGTGAGGATCATTAGAAGGAGTAGTCATCTCACATTCAATCAAATTCAATTAAGCTATAACAGATTTAGAACAAAACACAACAACCAATTGAACCAAGAGAGATCTCAAAATAAATGAATGAAAGCGACAGAAATTCAATAATCTATAACCAGTTCTTGCGAATATGCTAATTCAATCAAACATAGATTTCAATTAGCAGTTTCAATGATCAATTGTTAGATCGATCAATGATTAACCCGCTCTGATACCACTTGTTAGGATCAGTGATCTACGTTTGATTGATTAGAGAGTATAGCAGCGGAATTCTAACACTGAATTAGCCAATTCACAAGAACGAAAAGATATTCAATGAAGAACAAAAACGGTTATAGATAGAGAGAATTCTGCAAATATATTTCATTCAATATTCGCTTTCGTGGTAACGGAATGTCACAATTACAATTAGGTCGACACCTCTTATATAAGAGATGTGACGTCTGCTGATGTCACTTGATAGTGACATCTAACAGAATTATTCCAACTGAAACACAACTACTGAAGATGTCAAAACAGCTGACATCTTCTTACAAAAATACTAAGTGTTATCAGTTACTATAACTACTGAAAAACATAAAACTACTGATACTACAACGACTAAAGAACAAGCTTTTCAGTCGTTTTACAAAACTACTGAAAGTAAAAATATAAAACTACTGATATCTCAACTACTGAAGAAGTACTCTTCAGCTGTTGTGACAAACTACTGAAACTTCAGTACTTGTTCTTCAGACTTGAACTTCAGACGCTTCATCAGCTGATGACTTCAGTAGATATCATCAGCTGATGTCTTCAGTCTTTGTCTTCAGACTTTGTACACGCTGTTGATCTTCAGCACTTGTAGACTCTTCTGCTGTTGTACTTCAGAACTTTGGTCTTCAGCTTTAGTACTTGTGTTCTTCAGTTGTTCAGCTTCAGCACTTGTGTTCTTCAGCTGTTCAGCCTCAGCACTTGTGTTCTTTAGCTGTTGAGCTTCAGCACTTTAGTCTTCAGCTGTTGAAGTCTTCAGCACTTGATCTTCAGCTGTTGGAGTTTTCAGCACTTGTCGAACTGCTGATGAAGCCTTCAGTAGTTGTTGTGATATCATATGGGACTTAGAGGTTTTCTGATCTTGGCTCATTGGTTCTTTTGGTCTAACAAATAATAAAAAGAAAATAATAATAATAATAATAAATTAGTATTTGTCACACCCTCAAAATCCACTTGCGGAGTTTTACCGCGAGGCGTGTGAACAAACCAGAATCACAGTCAATAGTTACTCAGAATGACTCTATATGCCATAATTTAAATGAAATCAACCCAAGTAAATAAATTAAACAGTGCGAAAGCGTTTTGAAAACAACCCAAAGAAATAAAAGTATAATTGTGGCAAAACACGTGCCAATCCCAAAAGAGTACTCATTAATTATTAAAATGATAAAATTTGTCTTCAAGACCGTGTCATAGAATGCAGTGGACCATGTAGTGCTCCTATGGAAAGCAAGCTAATGACCTGAGAATAGCATACTAAAAATGTCAACACAATGGTTGGTGAGTTCAAGAGATATTCAAACATAAACAGTTTAATAATAAAGATGTACAAGTAGCGTATTGTAACAGATAGCTAGTCCATTAACAATAAATATTATTTCATAGTGATTTCGCAATTGAAGCTGTCTGTGTTACGTTGTTGCCTCCTGCCACGACTTAACAGGTCGTGACAATGTTCATTAGGACAACTTGCACCCAGTTGACCTCGAGTCACACAGGTGGGGCTCGTCAGACCCAGTAGTACTACCCAAATTACCCCGCTAATCAATATTAACAATTCGACAGTGTGAGGACTTTTCCATGATATCAACACTATATAATATTGTACACAACTTGAATACATAAAACGTGCGTGATTTACCAGTATGCTATCTCCCCCAAAGAGAGTAAATAAAAAGTGGGGCATGAACTCACCTGATATGCGTTTAGATACACAAAGTTTGACTTGTCAAACAGAATCGACAGACAACCTTTAGTGGTTACCTAGATCATATAAGTGCATGAGTACGTATAATCAAAGAACATGTGAAACGCTAAGTACACTTCAACCAAGGACTCAAGATTTCAGAAAAACTGACATGTTTCACCTAGTTGACCCGTTTGACACGTTGGTGACTTTATGTGTTGTAAACCATTCAAGTAATCATACACATATATCATACATTGTTAACATTCAAATAGCTCATATGTATGCTATATCATCCAGGTGTAACACTTAGATCATCATACAATCAAGTATCATACAAGTCATGCAAATCTAGAACATTAACATATTCACTAGTTATAACACAACTAACATGTCACACAAAGATCAAACCACTCACTACATGCCATGTGAAGCCACTCACGATTTCACATCCTAAACCCTGCCAATCCTACTAAGTAGGGGCCTCAGATTCGCACGCGTGTATGATGATCATAACCATAATCATTAACCATATGCATTTCATTCAACAACATCACAACAATCAATTACCAATCCTAAACATGATGTCCTACTACTAAACAACATCCAAATCATACATGATCATAATGTCCAAATATCATTCATGATTACCCCGGCATCACATACAACCAAATTATCATGTTCTACCACATTAGAATCTATTCATGATCATACTAACATGTTCCTAACATCCCAAACATGTTCAAGCTATCATTTTTCAGACTTTAAGCAAATAAAGTTTCCCTTTTGGGAAAGTATATCCCAACATCTATCAACTATCCAACGTATTCATGAATTCATCATAATTATACCATCTCAAGCTCATAACAATATCTAGACATGATCAAAAATACCTAATCACCATAATCTAACAATCTTCATAAACAAAAGTTTCTACTTTTGGCAAGCTATGAATCAAAAACATCCGTTCAAAGATTTCTAGCATTCATAACAACAATCTAGCATCTAATCATCATCATGAACACATCCATAACATCAATCCATCACTAGATCATCATTACATGCAAAATAAAGTTACTATTATTAGTAACCTATGAACACCAACTTCAATTCACCAATTTCTTGCAAAATCAATGTATCCTAACATTCATACAACCTACTAATCATCATACATTCATCAATCAATCATCCATCATGCATAATCATGGCATTTTCGAACTAGGGTTTGCTTCATACACAAAGTTCATGATCAATCCACTAAAAACATAGAATTCATGCATAATCGATGTTAACTAACATGTATTCAATCTAACTAACATACTAACATCATCAACCAACATCAATTTCGACCCCATGAAGGCAATTTTGCAACTAGGATTCGGCCATCATGAACAACTCACAAAAACTTGAAAAATCTAACCTTTCAACGTGTTATAGCTTGCAATTGATGATTCCCACGAGTTGTTTGCCTTGTAATCGAACCAAAATCGCAGGTACTAGGTTGTTCTTGGTCGAATTCGCAAGAAGAAGAGGTGTGAGGGAGAGATCGCGGCCGAAGGGGGGGTTGGCTATGGTTTGGAGTTGTTTTTTTAAATTTTAATTTACATATTTACCCTTTTAACCCTTTGTAAAGTGTTTTTAACTTTATAATATAAAGATATAAACTTATGAAAATCATTATATATCTTATCTTTATAAAAACACAAGACATACGAACAAATAGGCACGTTTCCGCGTTACGCGATAAATTTTCTAATTAACCTTTTAAAAACGTGTAAACACATAAACATAACACAATAATCACATAATCAATTAGATTCACATTAATTTAACATTATCCATTATTATTAGGTCACCGACGTTAAACGACAACTAGTGTGTGTTCACGACACGTGTATGCAAGACTTAACGGAACTAACGGAGTTTGGTAACATAAATTTACCGGATGTCACATTATCCCCATGTTGAAAGAATTTTCATCCCGAAAATTGCGTTACATGGTGAGAGTGTTCCATCACTGGTCTACTGCATTGGCACACAGAAATCGAAATCGAGTGAGTTTTGGATGAGTTGTCACGGTATTGGTTCAAATGTTACCTTTTAAAATCATCATTATTTTATGTTTTTATAAATTTTATATTTAAGCCTGATTGGTTGCTACCATTGGTTAAATTTTATTTTCCCTATTAAAATACATGAGTGGTAAATTGGTTCATTAAAATATTTGATGTACTTACAAAATCCCCAAATTCCATTACCCTAGTTCGTGTTTAATCGTTAACCTTATTACTAACCAAAATCTTATAATATATACATTTAGGTGCATTGTGACGATTCATCTTGGAACTACGTTCATTATCAATCTTATTAATCTTCATCTTATACTTATTTTTCCATGTGAGTTTCCTTGCCCCCTTTTTATCTTTTCACACTAATTTGGGGTGAAACATGATTACTTATACATAACGCACTTGTAAACCTTTAGACTTGTAAAGCATTTGCAATTCATATTTTTGTCATGGTTATTTGTGTGTTCTAAGTGTTTATAGGAGATGCATATTTTTGTTTGCAATCATTAACTATTGTTAGCCTGACGACGTCTTAGATCTTTGGGCCTGACAAGCTATTTGGTGCTAAAGTCGAGGTATTGCCGTCTCCTGATGATGTATGGTTGTTCATCATGGGAACCAAATACACTTAGCCAATCATATATACTTGTAATCAAGTCGAGGTTTGGTTGTAACCATATGTGTTTTATAACCTTACTAACTTATGACCTATGACATGAATTGCTACTTGTATCCTTATCATATTCTGTCTGAAAACCTTGGAAAATCACCAACTATTTTTGGTTGACCTTTTATTTTTATCATGTTTCAGGTAACCCTCAAGTTTAAAGTGGTCTTTTGAAACTTGCAATAAACTAGGATTTGGACCTAAATAATTGAATAAAATGACTATGTTTCGTTTTGCTAATTTTTTGGATTATTTCATGTTTTGAGACTTATAATTGTAATATCCTTGAAACGTATAAATTTAATATTTACATTTAAATATAGCGTTATGTGGTTGTGAACAATCTTAACCCTCACATCTCGACGATTTCGTCGTCAAGGTTGGGGTGTGACAAAGCAAACAATTATATTTATAAGCAAATTGTTTAAATGAATTAAAACATAAAACGTAAATCAATCACTCAATATTCATTACAAAAAGCTATTCTAACATACCAATTGTCTCACTTGACAAGAATTGTACTCCCGAACGCAATCAAGACAATCTTCAATCTTCCTTTGATAATGATGATCAATGATGTTAAGGAAGATGTTTAGAAGCTTGAAAGCACCTAAAATCTCCTTGAAATCACCTATTTTTAGCTAGGAAAAGTTGTTCATCGACTTGCATTTCATGTAGCTTAAGAATACACAAAATCCACAAGTTTGTTGGGGACCGGCATATCATATGCCCATATAGGCGTATCATACGCCTAAAATATTTTTCATATGCCCAACTTTCTGTTACTTCTTCCAAATACGCCCACTAATACGCTGCCAATACGCCACTCGCCGTATAATACGCCCATAACTGACGTATTATACACCGGTACACATACATTTGTGCCTTTTCCTGTAACTTTTGATATTTACATCTTCAGTCCTTGTAGTTGCATGTTTTGGTTGCGTTCATCCAAAATAAGCCTCCTTTAGCTCCGCAAGCCTATGAATCAAAACACAAACAACTTGAACTTGTCTACCATAATCATTATGTAAAATCAAGCTTTTAAGTTAGTTAACACTAAATTATCGCCAAGCGATCATCCTTCCACCAAGGAATTAACATCCAAGATGTAGAATTGCTAGTCATATTGAAACCACCATAGTCACTATCATATATGCAGATAGATTGAAGTCATAATTCTTTGAATACCATGTTCTTAGTTGTAACACCCTGTTATTCTTTTAAAGTTATTAAAGAAAGAATAAAGTGAAGAAAAAGAAAAAAACACTATTTTACCCAGTTGAGGGGTAAAAAGTGTCAAAATGACAAAAGGTTTAAAAGTGGGTGTAAAAGGTGATGGCCTCCCATGTTTCCTGCCTACACCCAACATTTGGATTTTTTAGAGAGAGAAAAGAGAGCTGAAAACTCTCGGGTTTTTGAAGAACAAGAGCAAGGAGTCGAATTCAAAGTATATGTATTTGATGATGTTATGATTGTGTTTCTAAGGCTTAGAATGTATGATTTAAGTTTAGAATAGGTTATATGATGTTTGGGCACTGATTTATGATGTAAAATATGATGACGTTAACTAACATGTATTCAATCTAACTAACATACTAACATCATCAACCAACATCAATTTCGACCCCATGAAGGCCAATTTTGCAACTAGGGTTCGGCCATCATGAACAACTCACAAAAACTTGAAAAATCTAACCTTTCAACGTGTTATAGCTTGCAATTGATGATTCCCACGAGTTGTTTGCCTTGTAATCGAACCAAAATCGCAGGTACTAGGTTGTTCTTGGTCGAATTCGCAAGAGGGAGAGGTGTGAGGGAGAGATCGCGGCCGAAGGGGGGGTTGGCTATGGTTTGGAGTTGTTTTTTTAAATTTTAATTTACATATTTACCCTTTTAACCCTTTGTAAAGTGTTTTTAACTTTATAATATAAAGATATAAACTTATGAAAATCATTATATATCTTATCTTTATAAAAACACAAGACATACGAACAAATAGGCACGTTTCCGCGTTACGCGATAATTTTCTAATTAACCTTTTAAAAACGTGTAAACACATAAACATAACACAATAATCACATAATCAATTAGATTCACATTAATTTAACATTATCCATTATTATTAGGTCACCGACGTTAAACGACAACTAGTGTGTGTTCACGACACGTGTATGCAAGACTTAACGGAACTAACGGAGTTTGGTAACATAAATTACCGGATGTCACATTATCCCCATGTTGAAAGAATTTTCATCCCGAAAATTGCGTTACATGGTGAGAGTGTTCCATCACTGGTCTACTGCATTGGCACACAGAAATCGAAATCGAGTGAGTTTTGGATGAGTTGTCACGGTATTGGTTCAAATGTTACCTTTTAAAATCATCATTATTTTATGTTTTTATAAATTTTATATTTAAGCCTGATTGGTTGCTACCATTGGTTAAATTTTATTTTCCCTATTAAAATACATGAGTGGTAAATTGGTTCATTAAAATATTTGATGTACTTACAAAATCCCCAAATTCCATTACCCTAGTTCGTGTTTAATCGTTAAACCTTATTACTAACCAAAATCTTATAATATATACATTTAGGTGCATTGTGACGATTCATCTTGGAACTACGTTCATTATCAATCTTATTAATCTTCATCTTATACTTATTTTTCCATGTGAGTTTCCTTGCCCCCTTTTTATCTTTTCACACTAATTTGGGGTGAAACATGATTACTTATACATAACGCACTTGTAAACCTTTAGACTTGTAAAGCATTTGCAATTCATATTTTTGTCATGGTTATTTGTGTGTTCTAAGTGTTTATAGGAGATGCATATTTTTGTTTGCAATCATTAACTATTGTTAGCCTGACGACGTCTTAGATCTTTGGGCCTGACAAGCTATTTGGTGCTAAAGTCGAGGTATTGCCGTCTCCTGATGATGTATGGTTGTTCATCATGGGAACCAAATACACTTAGCCAATCATATATACTTGTAATCAAGTCGAGGTTTGGTTGTAACCATATGTGTTTTATAACCTTACTAACTTATGACCTATGACATGAATTGCTACTTGTATCCTTATCATATTCTGTCTGAAAACCTTGGAAAATCACCAACTATTTTTGGTTGACCTTTTATTTTTATCATGTTTCAGGTAACCCTCAAGTTTAAAGTGGTCTTTTGAAACTTGCAATAAACTAGGATTTGGACCTAAATAATTGAATAAAATGACTATGTTTCGTTTTGCTAATTTTTTGGATTATTTCATGTTTTGAGACTTATAATTGTAATATCCTTGAAACGTATAAATTTAATATTTACATTTAAATATAGCGTTATGTGGTTGTGAACAATCTTAACCCTCACATCTCGACGATTTCGTCGTCAAGGTTGGGGTGTGACAAAGCAAACAATTATATTTATAAGCAAATTGTTTAAATGAATTAAAACATAAAACGTAAATCAATCACTCAATATTCATTACAAAAAGCTATTCTAACATACCAATTGTCTCACTTGACAAGAATTGTACTCCCGAACGCAATCAAGACAATCTTCAATCTTCCTTTGATAATGATGATCAATGATGTTAAGGAAGATGTTTAGAAGCTTGAAAGCACCTAAAATCTCCTTGAAATCACCTATTTTTAGCTAGGAAAAGTTGTTCATCGACTTGCATTTCATGTAGCTTAAGAATACACAAAATCCACAAGTTTGTTGGGGACCGGCATATCATATGCCCATATAGGCGTATCATACGCCTAAAATATTTTTCATATGCCCAACTTTCTGTTACTTCTTCCAAATACGCCCACTAATACGCTGCCAATACGCCACTCGCCGTATAATACGCCCATAACTGACGTATTATACACCGGTACACATACATTTGTGCCTTTTCCTGTAACTTTTGATATTTACATCTTCAGTCCTTGTAGTTGCATGTTTTGGTTGCGTTCATCCAAAATAAGCCTCCTTTAGCTCCGCAAGCCTATGAATCAAAACACAAACAACTTGAACTTGTCTACCATAATCATTATGTAAAATCAAGCTTTTAAGTTAGTTAAACACTAAATTATCGCCAAGCGATCATCCTTCCACCAAGGAATTAACATCCAAGATGTAGAATTGCTAGTCATATTGAAACCACCATAGTCACTATCATATATGCAGATAGATTGAAGTCATAATTCTTTGAATACCATGTTCTTAGTTGTAACACCCTGTTATTCTTTTAAAGTTATTAAAGAAAGAATAAAGTGAAGAAAAAGAAAAAAACACTATTTTACCCAAGTTGAGGGGTAAAAAGTGTCAAAATGACAAAAGGTTTAAAAGTGGGTGTAAAAGGTGATGGCCTCCCATGTTTCCTGCCTACACCCAACATTTGGATTTTTTAGAGAGAGAAAAGAGAGCTGAAAACTCTCGGGTTTTTGAAGAACAAGAGCAAGGAGTCGAATTCAAAGTATATGTATTTGATGATGTTATGATTGTGTTTCTAAGGCTTAGAATGTATGATTTAAGTTTAGAATAGGTTATATGATGTTTGGGCACTGATTTATGATGTAAAATATGATGACGTTAACTAACATGTATTCAATCTAACTAACATACTAACATCATCAACCAACATCAATTTCGACCCCATGAAGGCCAATTTTGCAACTAGGGTTCGGCCATCATGAACAACTCACAAAAACTTGAAAAATCTAACCTTTCAACGTGTTATAGCTTGCAATTGATGATTCCCACGAGTTGTTTGCCTTGTAATCGAACCAAAATCGCAGGTACTAGGTTGTTCTTGGTCGAATTCGCAAGAGGGAGAGGTGTGAGGGAGAGATCGCGGCCGAAGGGGGGGTTGGATAGGGTTTGGAGTTGTTTTTTTAAATTTTAATTTACATATTTACCCTTTTAACCCTTTGTAAAGTGTTTTTAACTTCATAATATAAAGATATAAACTTATGAAAATCATTATATATCTTATCTTTATAAAAACACAAGACATACGAACAAATAGGCACGTTTCCGCGTTACGCGATAAATTTTCTAATTAACCTTTTAAAAACGTGTAAACACATAAACATAACACAATAATCACATAATCAATTAGATTCACATTAATTTAACATTATCCATTATTATTAGGTCACCGACGTTAAACGACAACTAGTGTGTGTTCACAACACGTGTATGCAAGACTTAACGGAACTAACGGAGTTTGGTAACAGAAATTTACCGGATGTCACATTATCCCCATGTTGAAAGAATTTTCATCCCGAAAATTGCGTTACATGGTGAGAGTGTTCCATCACTGGTCTACTGCATTGGCACACAGAAATCGAAATCGAGTGAGTTTTGGATGAGTTGTCACGGTATTGGTTCAAATGTTACCTTTTAAAATCATCATTATTTTATGTTTATATAAATTTTATATTTAATCCTGATTGGTTGCTACCATTGGTTAAATTTTATTTTCCCTATTAAAATACATGAGTGGTAAATTGCTTCATTAAAATATTTGATGTACTTACAAAATCCCCAAATTCCATTACCCTAGTTCGTGTTTAATCGTTAAACCTTATTACTAACCAAAATCTTATAATAATATATTTAGGTGCATTGTGACGATTCATCTTGGAACAACGTTCATTATCAATCTTATTAATCTTCATCTTATACTTATTTTTCCATGTGAGTTTCCTTGCCCCCTTTTTATCTTTTCACACTACTTTGGGGTGAAACATGATTACTTATACATAACGCACTTGTAAACCTTTAGACTTGTAAAGCATTTGCAATTCATATTTTTGTCATGGTTATTTGTGTGTTCTAAGTGTTTATAGGAGATGCATATTTTTGTTTGCAATCATTAACTATTGTTAGCCTGACGACGTCTTAGATCTTTGGGCCTGACAAGCTATTTGGTGCTAAAGTTGAGGTATTGCCGTCTCGTGATGATGTATGGTTGTTCATCATGGGAACCAAATACACTTAGCCAATCATATATACTTGTAATCAAGTCGAGGTTTGGTTGTAACCATATGTGTTTTATAACCTTACTAACTTATGACCTATGACATGAATTGCTACTTGTATCCTTATCATATTCTGTATGAAAACCTTGGAAAATCACCAACTATTTTTGGTTGACCTTTTATTTTTATCATGTTTCAGGTAACCCTCAAGTTTAAAGTGGTCTTTTGAAACTTGCAATAAACTAGGATTTGGACCTAAATAATTGAATAAAATGACTATGTTTCGTTTTGCTAATTTTGTGGATTATTTCATGTTTTGAGACTTATAATTGTAATATCCTTGAAACGTATAAATTTAATATTTACATTTAAATATAGCGTTATGTGGTTGTGAACAATCTTAACCCTCACATCTCGACGATTTCGTCGTCAAGGTTGGGGTGTGACAAAGCAAACAATTATATTTATAAGCAAATTGTTTAAATGAATTAAAACATAAAACGTAAATCAATCACTCAATATTCATTACAAAAAGCTATTCTAACATACCAATTGTCTCACTTGACAAGAATTGTACTCCCGAACGCAATCAAGACAATCTTCAATCTTCCTTTGATAATGATGATCAATGATGTTAAGGAAGATGTTTGGAAGCTTGAAAGAACCTAAAATCTCCTTGAAATCACCTATTTTTAGCTAGGAAAAGTTGTTCATCGACTTGCATTTCATGTAGCTTAAGAATACACAAAATCCACAAGTTTGTTGGGGACCGGCATATCATATGCCCATATAGGCGTATCATACGCCTAAAATATTTTTCATATGCCCAACTTTCTGTTACTTCTTCCAAATACGCCCACTAATACGCTGCCAATACGCCACTCGCCGTATAATACGCCCATAACTGACGTATTATACACCGGTACACATACATTTGTGCCTTTTCCTGTAACTTTTGATATTTACATCTTCAGTCCTTGTAGTTGCATGTTTTGGTTGCGTTCATCCAAAATAAGCCTCCTTTAGCTCCACAAGCCTATGAATCAAAACACAAACAACTTGAACTTGTCTACCATAATCATTATGTAAAATCAAGCTTTTAAGTTAGTTAAACACTAAATTATCGCCAAGCGATCATCCTTCCACCAAGGAATTAACATCCAAGATGTAGAATTGCTAGTCATATTGAAACCACCATAGTCACTATCATATATGCAGATAGATTGAAGTCATAATTCTTTGAATACCATGTTCTCAGTTGTAACACCCTGTTATTCTTTTATAGTTATTAAAGAAAGAATAAAGTGAAGAAAAAAAAAACACTATTTTACCCAAGTTGAGGGGTAAAAAGTGTCAAAATGACAAAAGGTTTAAAAGTGGGTGTAAAAGGTGATGGCCGCCCATGTTTCCTGCCTACACCCAACATTTGGATTTTTTAGAGAGAGAAAAGAGAGCTGAAAACTCTCGGGTTTTTGAAGAACAAGAGCAAGGAGTCGAATTCAGAGTATATGTTTTTGATGATGTTATGATTGTGTTTCTAAGGCTTAGAATGTATGATTTAAGTTTAGAATAGGTTATATGATGTTTGGGCACTGATTTATGATGTAAAATATGATTTAGACTGGTCATGCCCCTAAATAGTGGCCCATGCGCCCAACTGAAAATAACTGCCTAAGTGTCCCATGCGTGCAAAACCTCATGCACTTGAATAGTACTCATGCGCCTAGAAATAGGCTGAAATTTTCTAAGTGTCCAGACGCCCAAGATTCCCATGCGCCTAGGCACCCATCCGCCTGCATAGTGCCCATGCGCTTAGAATTGCCCAGAATGACTAAGTGTTGCCCATGCACCCCAATTGTGCCAATGCGCCTGAAAGTTCCTCATGCACCTAAGTGTCCTGGATGCGCCTGCATAGTTGTTAGGATCAGTGATCTAAGTTTGATCAATTAGAGTAGATTGTAGCGGAATTCAAACAATGAATTAGACAATTTAGCAAGAACTCAATTGATATTCAATAGAAAAGCACACGGTTATAGAGAGAGAGAGAATTCTGCAAAAGAATATTTCATTCAACTGCTTTAGTGGTGGCTGAATGTCACACGTTACAACTAGGTCAACATTCCTTATATAAGGAATGTGACGTCTGCTGATGTCAGTTGATAGTGACATCTAACACATTTATACAAACAACTGAAACTATGCAAACTACTAAAGAATGTTCTCAACAACTGATCACATCTCAGAGTGCTAAGTACAAAAACATAAAACTACTGAACTAAAACTACTGAAACTATAAACTACTGAAAGGTAAATTACAAGTACTGAAAAGGAAAACCATCACAACTACTGAAGTTAATAACTTCAGCTATTGTGACAGCTACTGATTACTCTGGTCTTCAGTCTTTGTTCTTCAGACTTTTACTTCAGACGTTGTCTTCAGTAGAAATCTTCAGATCTTGTCTTCAGACCTTGTAATCAGCTGATGTCTTCAGCTGTTGTGATCTTCTTCAGCTGTTGTAATGTCTGAGGGACTTAGAGGTTTTTCTGATCAGGCGCATTGGTTCTTTTGATCCAACAATAGTGCTCATGCACCTGCATAGTACCCATGCGCCTAAAGACTTAGAAATAATTTTTGATTTTGGAGAAATTTGTAAAATGTAGGCTTTGACTTAGGAGGTTCTCGGGGGCAATGTAAGTTGACTTTTTGAAGTCATAGATAATGTGATGGGCGATGTATGATGTGATGTATGGTTGATGCTTATGTATGATTGTATCATATGTTTCTTATTACATATGATGACGTGACTTTGAGTGGTGTGATTATTATGATGAACGTAAAGTATAATGTTAACGAAGTGAAAGATTTAAGATAATGAAAGTGGAACATAATGAATGAATGAAAAGTCTTGGAAGCAAATGAAAGGAGGTTCACAACTCGTTGAGAGTTGTTAGCTCAACTATGTGTTTACAACGTGCGATCTTGGCTAACCCTTAAGGGTTCCCACACTGGGGGAGTTAGTCTATGTGACTACTGCATACGTGTGATATGTGCGATATGTGCGATATGGGGTCCTTGCTGCTTAACCCTAGATGATATAGCTTTGTGCTCAACATGGGGGGTTAAGTACACGACCTAGATAGAAGTGAAAGATAATAAATGTATGAAAAGTGCGATAAGTACAAAATGTGCAAAATGTGCGAAATGTATGAAACGAACGATGATGAGGATAGTAATTATTACCTTGATGTATGTGTGATGTGTGATCATCTGCGATAGTAAAGTAAACATTTTAATGAATGGAAGGTAATATAATGTTTTTGTAAAACTAGAACCCACTCAGCAACGCTGACTTTTACGTGTTTCTAGTTGGTAGGTAAATGTTGCTGAGGATGGCATGGGGCGGCTGCTTGGCTCTTTTGGATGGCATTCCTTTTAACGTTTAATACGAACGAACGATATTTTTTGACGAACGATATTTTTTGACGAACGATGTATTATTTTCCAAAAGTGTTTATTTAAAAAGGAAATGAATGTTTGTTTAAAGTGTTTCCGTTGCATGATTTTAGTAAAGTTAATGTAAGTATATGTTTTATGTGTGATGATTGTCTAGTTGTAAGCGTCCCGGGAACGGGGCCTTACAAGTTGGTATCAGAGCCAAAGTTTAAGTGAAACTGGTAAATTTTCAAAATTAACCGGAACATAAACTGAGAATGGGATGGAAGGGGAAGGGATGCAAGTCCAAGTAGCTGTGTACCATGATGTATTTTCTTTAATGTTAACCGGCATTATGTGCGCATGCTATGTGGTTTATGTGCTTTTAGTAAATTTAGATACTGATGTAGTCAGGATAGGTCATTCTTGGTGTATGAAGAGTAAAGTAAGTGGCTAATCATAACTGGCCACTATAATTAGGCACTTAATATACTTGACAAAAACTGAGCTATTCCCTTGAAGGAGCGTGTTGGCGTTTCAATGTTCTAGTGTGTTTAGAGGATGGCCGGTGGTAGATCATCGAAGGCTTCACATGGTGGAGGTCGTGGTGGACGTGGTGTTGAACCACGGGTCATGAGAGGAAGGCCTATAGCCAAAGAGATTGTTCAGAAAGAACCCAAGACCCCTCATCCAGAGGGCGGAGTTGGGAGTGCTAACATAAGAGCCTCAGTGAAGGAGGCTGTTGTTGAAGAGGTGCATGAGGTCATGCAGACGATCCTATCATCTGTGGTTACAGAAGTGATAAAGGTTGTACGGGAAGGAGAAAAAAGGGAGAGGAACAGGTCCTTTGGAGGATAGGAGCGACCGTAGAATGAGACAGTTCTCTCTGATGATGAGGGGGGGGGAGCAAGAGCCTGTGCAGGAGACAACACAAGGCTGTAACTACAAGGCATTTCAAAGATTCAAGAGGTGTTGGAGACGTTGAGAATGTAGAAGTCGTATGCCAAGTTCTCCAAGTGCGCATTCTGACTACGCGAGGTTTAGTTCTTGGGTAATGTGGTGAATCCCGAGGGGATTATGGTGGACCCGGCAAAAGTGGAGGCTGTAATTCAATGAAAGTCTCCAAAGACGCCATCCTAGATTCGTAGTTTCTTGGTTTTGGCGGGCTATTACAAAAGATTCATTCAAGACTTCTCTAAAATCGCTTCTCCACTAACCAAATTGACCCGTAAACATGTAAGGTTTGTATGGGTTCAAGCTGAAGAGAAGGCGTTTGAGGAGTTAAAGGTGAAGTTGACTCAAGCTCTAGTTCTGTCATTACCCGATGGAAGTGAAGATTTAGTGGTTTATTCATATGCTTCTTACTCAGGCTTGGGATGTGTCTTGATGCAGCGAGGAAAGGTTATAGCCTTTGTATCCCAACAATAGAAGGTTCATGAGGTTAATTATCCTACTCATGATTTGGAGCTAGTAGCCATGGTCTTTGCGTTAAAGATATGGAGGCACTACCTATAGGGACGAAGTGCACCATATTCACTAACCACAACAGCTTGAAGTATTTCTTTGAGCAGGACATAAACAAGAGGAAAAGGAGATGGTTGGAGCTCATAAAAGATTATGATTGAAAGATCCATTACCATCCGGGCATGGCCAATGTGGTGGCGGATGCCCTTAGCCGAAAGGAGAGACCCGAGCCGATTCGGGTGAAGGCTTATCAGTTGGTTATGACCTCTGAGGTGATGAAACAAGTTAAAGAGTTTCAAGATGAGGCACTAAAAGAAGATCCTTTTAACTCTAAAATAATGAGAGGTCTGGTCGCGGAATTGGGTGAAAACACAATCGGTGTTAATACCCGCTTCGGACGGATGTGGATTCCACTATTGGATCTTATATGCCCAAGACACATACAAGATTGATGTGGTTAGTACGTTTTCACCCAAGTCGGGTCATACCCAACAAAAAGCTATACAAACACCAATACATATTATTTGTTGATGAGATCATAAAAATAAATAATGACACCTATTTAGAAAATGGGTTTTCTAAAACATTGCTTTTGTGATAGAACAACATTATATGGATAATTTGTTCACGAGAAATTATTTGTTTCATTATTTAAGTTCATTAAATAATAACAAATAAAATGTAATAGGTTTTAATTTTATAAACTAAGGGTTGAAAGAGTAAAATTTTATAAAAGTTTCAAAATGGGGGTAACCCATTTTGAAGATGAGTTTTGGCCACCCCTTTGGGGCATTGGGACTTCACTTTTAGTCTTGGTCTTTGAAATACATTAGTTACTCTTACACTCTTCCATAACCCACCTTTTCTGTTACAAACACAAAGCAAGACACTCTCTCAAAGGACAAAAAGATTTTCGGATTCAAGAGGAAAAAGGAGCTGAAATTTTGGATTTCTTAGCTGCTCTTCAAGAACTTCTTGGCTGATTCGGATTGTTCAAAAGGGAGTTAGTCTTGGTGCTCTACTACCTAACAAGTTAGGTGTTTGCTAAGGCTAGTGGGTATACAAGCTTGAGGTCTTTTCTTTTGAAGGCTAGACATACAAGAACATCATCATCTTCATCTTATCCTTCTACAACATCTTGTGCTTGAACGGTTGTTTCATTGAACACCCTATGGTTGTTATTTTGGTTTTGATAGCATACTATTTCACTATATTATTTATCCATGTTCTTGGTTTTGTTTATGGTTTAAGATGGTAAAATTTTCTGATTGGTAACCTCACTTTCGACCCTAGTTTCCACTGCGTTTTTATAGTTTAAATGGTTAAACTAGCTTTGATTTACATGTTACAAAACCCAACATTGGCATCTAGAGCCGGATATGTGGAATATGCTCTTCAAAAGTTCTAGAAAAGTTAGTTTTCATGGACTTTTTCAACCCATTAGCGGCTGTTTTGTTATGGATGTATGAATCCCTTATGTTTCAAGGTTTAATCTTACATGCTTTACTATAAACCTTGAAAGATTAACATCAAATGCTTTAGTATAAACCTAAAGTTTTGGTTCATGTTGGCCAGAACTTTAAGGTTATAATAAGGGGTTCATTGTGGTTCTCGGATGTTGAATATGTGTCTTGACCTTATGGGTTTTGGATTTGGTTGATTGTGGTTTGTCATGTTGGTTTTGTTTCTTGAAAGGGTTGTAATATTTGTGTTTGTATTTTGGGTTGTAATTTATTTATTCATTTGGTTATGTAATAAATAGATTAGGTGCATTTCTTTTATTACAAAAATTGTATTAGCATATGATTTTGTAAAAGAAGATGCACAAGATGAAGACCCGAAGAAGGACACAAATGACATGGACACTTGAAGCATTTGGATGAGGATTCAAGTGGGAGTTCATGGACACATTTTGATGTGTCATTTAACCCTTAGGAAAGACCTTATGACAACACTTGTCATGGCAAACAAGTGTGGTCAACTTAGTGGCGATGGTTATGCACTTATGTTTGTATGATTATGCTTGTTTGGATGTTTGTTGTATGATCGTTGGTTGATATTTGGATATGCATAAAAAATTCATTAACAAACTTAAGAAGCTGAAAATTGATGGTTCTTTGTCATTAAGTGGTTAGTAAAAGGTTATTAAAAGGATTAATGATTTTAATAAAAGGGGTTTTATTAAAAGTGAACCATAGGGTATGTTGTATTTGAAATCATGCAAATATAAGGTACATAGAGTTTTCTTAACCAAGATTATGGAAACTTAAATTTTCTTTTATAAACAAGTTTAACACCATCCTTTTGCATAACACTTGAGTCAGTTGGAAACTCTTAATGGGATAAAGGTCACCTAACCATTTTGAGGGAACTTGTGATTTGAGGTGGGGATACTATATTTTTGGGATAAAGGTCACCTAACCACTTATGTTGGAAAACTCACATGTGTGTGCAAGTAGGGTAACTTGATTTGCAAACCATGTTAAATCGATCACCTACAATATGGTTTACAATGGTGTTGATGGGATTAACATGCGAACTATACATATGATGTTTTAAAGTTGATCCCATACCGTAGAAGTTGCTAAGGGTTGCAATTCTCAAAACGTTGACTACCTTGTTAGCTTAAATGATGGGATAAAGGTCACCTAACCACTATTTAAATGTAACGTTGGATTCTAGAATTTTAAAATTATGTAAGACACTTAAAAGTGGTTTTAATTATTAAAATATGAACAATATCAAAAATACTAAAATTGAACTTTGTTATATTTTGTAGATGGCCACCAACAACAATGAAAATAATGAATTCCAGTCCACTAACTCACTATCACTAAGGACCATTCTCCAAAAGAAGCGTCTAAACCATAACAACTTTATTGATTGGTTTCAAAACTTTTGAATTATTCTCAAGCAAGAGAAACGATCATATATTTTAGACGATCCGGTTCCCGATCAACCTAATAAGCAGGATGAGGAGGCCTACAATAATTGGGTGAAATACACTGAGGACTCGGTCCAAGTGTCTTGCCTCATGTCAGCAAGTATGACTCCAGATCTCTAAAAGTAGTATGAACATTATGGACCATACGAGATGATAACCCAGTTGAAGGAAACGTTCCAACAACAAGCAAGGGTAGAGCGCTTCGAAACAGTTCGAGCGCTCCATGCGTGTTGTATGGATGACACCCAATCTGTTTCATCTTATGTAGTTAAGATTAAAAGCCACATTGACTGCCTCGAAAGGTTGAATTGTCCCGTCTCGAAAGAGTTGGCTACGGATTTGATCCTTAACTCTTTGTCATATGGTTTGACAACTTTGTTAGGAATTATAACATGAATGGGTGGGATAAGAACATAAGTGGGCTTCACTCTATGCTCAAAACTACCAAGGTGGCCATGCGTAAAAGGGTTTTACCCGTTCTCACCATAAATGAAGGTGGGAACAAGAAGAGGCCTTACTCCACACCCAAGGCAAATGTTGCCAAGGTTAAGGGGCATGTTAGGGGAAAGGGAAAGGGAGTGGTAAGAGCCCCACCACCAAAACCAGCGGAGAAGAAGCAAAAGGTTGCTTCGAATGACCCATTCTTTAAGTGTGGGGAGATTGGACATTAGGCAAGAAATTTTCCAGTCCATCTCAAAGAGTTGCAGGCTAAGAGGGATGCCGAGCAAACATCAGGTACAATTTTCATGAATCATATTGAACTAAATTTAATGTCCTCTAACACATGGGTATTTGATACCGGATGTGGAACTCACATTTGCAACTTATTGCAGGGGTTCAAGAGAAGTAAGGATTTCAAGAAAGGGGATGTTAGCCTCTACATGGGGAATGGGGCAAAAGTTCAAGTTGAAGGCTGAGGGGACTACATGTTGAAGCTTCCAAATGGTTTGGAATCAATTTTGAACAATATTTTGTATGCTCCTAGTTTGACTAGGAACATTATTCTGTTGCCTAATTAAGACAATATGGTTATGTTCTGACATTTATTGAAAATGAAATTCATGTTTCTTTAAATGGCATATTTTATTTTAAAGTTATTCCTATTAATGGTATTTATGAATTGGTTCATGAAAACACATTATATGATAGCTCATTGTACCAAACCACCACTAAGAAACTCAAATTGGATTTGAGTGATACCTATCATTGGCATTGCCGTCTTGGTCATATAAACAAGAAGCGCATACAAACACTTCAAAAGAACGGTCTTTTAAAAGAAAATGAATATGATTCATTTTATGTATGTGAATCTAGTTTACAAGGTAAACTTACTAAGGCACCTTTTGGTGGCAAATCCGAAAGGGCAAAAGATTTATTAGGCATCATAAATTCGGATGTATGTGGTCCTTTTATGCCAATGACTAGGCACCATGAAAGATACTTCATTACGTTTACTGACGATTATAGTCGATATGGTTATGTGTTCTTGTTAAGACACAAAGATGAAGCTTTTGAAATGTTCAAAATCTTCCAAAATGAAGTAGAAAATCAACTCAACAAGAAAATAAAATTCTTCGCACCAATAGAGGAGGTGAATACCTAAGTGATGCTTTCAGAGATCATCTTAGAAGTTGTGGTATTGACTCACAACTATCCCTACCTGGAACGCCATAATATATGGCGTGTCCGAGCGGAGAAATCTAACTCTATTGGATATGGTTTGATCAATGACGGCTAGAAGCTCATTGCCTCTATCATTTTAGGGTTTCGCTTTGCTCTCTGCGGCCCGTATCTTGAATATGGCCCTAACCAAGACAGTGGAAATGACACCTTTTGAAATATGGCATGGAAGGGTTCTATCACTATCATATTTAAAGGTATGGGGTTGTGAGGCTTATGTTAAGACTCCCACCTCAAACAAGCGAGAAAGTCATTCCACTAAGTGTATCTTCATTGGATATCCTAGAGATTCTATGGGATATTATATCTATGATCCATTGGAACAAAAGGAGTTTGTTGCCAAGAAGACTGAGTTCTTAGAAGCTAAGTTCCTTACGGAAGGAACTAGCAGTAGTACTGCGGATCTTGAGGAGGATCAAGAACCACAAACCGATACACGTTTGGTTTACACTAGCACTCAACATGAGGATGTTGAGAATGATCAGGTGGTTGATCAATATACACAAAACATTCGCAGATCTAGTGGAATTAGTAATCCACCTGAAAGATATGGATTTTTCGTAGATGGATGCTATGTGGTAGATTCCGATGAACCAACCACCTATTGTGATGCAGTGTCAAATTTGGATTGTGACAAATGGCTTGAAGCCATGAATGTTGAGATGCAATCCATGTATGACAACCAGTGTGGGACTTGGTTGAACCACCTCTTAACTCCAAGATAGTTGGAAGTAAGTGGGTTTTCAAGAAGAAAACCGATATGCATGGAACTTGGATACTTATAAAGCTAGACTTGTAACAAAAGGTTTCACTCCAACTCAAGGGTTTGATTATGATGAGACCTTCTCACTGGTTGCAATGCTAAAGTCTATTTGGATATTGTTTGCCAAAGCTGCTTATTATGATTATGAGATTTGGCAAATGGATGTCAAAACCTCTTTTCTAAATGGATATCTCGAGGAAGATGTCTACATGGTTCAGCCTAAAGGTTTTATCAATCCAAAACATTCTAACAAAACATGCAAGTTGAAGAAATCAATCTATGGGTTGAAACAAACATCAAGATGTTGGAATCACTGTTTTGATGAAGAAATAATCAAATTTGGGTTCATCAAAAACGCTAATGAAGTATGTGTATATAAGAAAGCTAGTGGGAGCATCGCCACTTTCCTAGTATTGTATGTTGATGACATTCTACTATTTGGAAATGACATTCCAACCATCAAAGGTGTAAAAGCCTGGCTTGGAAGCTGTTTCTCCATTTAGGATCTTGGTGAAGCCGCCTATATTTTAGGAATAAAGATCTATAGGGATAGATCAAGGCGGTTGATAGATTTGAATCAAAGTGCATACATTGATAAGATCTTGAAAAGGTTCAAGATGGAAAACTCTAAGAAAGGTATCGTACCTATTCAAAGAGGAATGATATTGAGTAAGACTCAATGTCCAAGCTCAAAGGATGAGGAAGACAAAATGAAGGGAATCCCGTATGCGTCTGCTATAGGATCCATCATGTATGCAATGATGTGCACTAGATCGGATGTGTCATGCGCTTTGAGCATGACAAGCCGATACCAACAAAATCCTAGAAGCAGTCATTGGATGGCTGTTAAGAACATACTTAAGTACATAAAGAGGACTAAAGATATGTTCCTAATCTATGGATCTGGTGATGAGGAACTTGTATTAAAAGGTTACATGGATGCGAGTTTCCAAACTGACCGGGATGATTCACGATCACAATCAGGGTACATTTTCATCTTGAATGGAGGAGCAATCTCTTGGAAGAGCTCTAAGCAAGATGTGGTTGTATTATCAACTACAAAGTCTGAATACATCGCCGCTTCATTAGTAGCTCAGGAAGCTGCATGGTTAAAGAAGTTCATTGCCGATCTCGGGGTGGTCCCTTCCATTCAGACCCCCTAGAGATCCTTTGTGATAACGAGGGTGCGATTGCTCAAATCAAGGAACCCCGTGCACATCAAAAGACTAGGCACATTGAACGAATATTCAACTACATAAGGGATGAAGTTGAAAAGGGAAATATATGTATTCGCAAAGTTCACACGGATCAAAACACTGCGGATCCACTCACGAAGCTTCTTGAAAAGGCAAAGCATGAAAGTCATACTTGTGCCATGGGACTTCAATATTCTAGTGACTCGATATGATCTTTAATTTCTGTATTGAGATATTGTAACCGTTTATTACTTGAATGAATTATTTGGTTATAATGATTCAACTAATATTCCTATTTTGCATGTTTAAAATCCATGACTAAATGATTTACTCAGAACGTCCGTAGTTGTTCATACTTGTGGGAACAAGTATGAAGGTAAAACTATTATGAACTTGGATTGGTAGATATTCATATTGATGAACATAGAGCAAAAGGTTGCTACCAAAGTTCATAGATATTTGTGGGATGCAAATATTGGACTGGCCTGCATCTCGAATATTACTACATGGAATATTCCTCATTGATCATAAGTAATTTTGAGTAAAGGAGAACATCATTTGGTATCCTCTGACCTGAGATACATATTCGGTCTTGATATTTACCAAATGTTATACTTTGAATTAGTTCTTCGCTGTTCTGAAACATAGCAGTACATAAGTCTGTGTCCAGGTATGATATAAGGTAAATGTGACAGATGTATGTAGTCAAGATGGGATTTGTCCTCTTATTCGTTGAGAGTAAGATGTCTAAGGCCTGATAAAGTTAAATCAATGGAGGATGATTAGTCTATGTCTCTGGGATTTAACATGAAATCTATGACAAAAGGATAGATGATTGATTCACCTAAAACATTTCGAGTATGGTACTTGAAGAATATGATATTATTGAATGGCACTCAGTCATACGTATTAACGGTAGTAAACCGTTCTTAGTTGGTATTTACTGCTTGCATCACATCTTCTATGAATCTTATGCAAGTGGGAGATTGTTGGATCTTATATGCCCAAGACACATACAAGATTGATGTGGTTAGTACGTTATGATCCAAGTCGGATCATACCCAATAACAAGCTATACAAACACCAATACATATTTATTTGTTGATGAGATCATACACATAAATAATGACACCTATTTAGAAAATGGGTTTTCTAAAACATTGCTTTTGTCATAGAACAACATTATATGGATAATTTGTTCATGAGAAACTATTTGTTTCATTATTTAAGTTCGTTAAATAATAACAAATAAAAATGTGTTAATGTTATAAAATTAAAATAGGTTTTAATTTTATAAACTAAGGGTTGAAAGAGTAAAATTTTATGAAAGTTTCAAAATGGGGGTAACACATTTTGAACATGAGTTTCGGCCGCCCCTTTGGGGCATTGGGACTCCACTTTTAGTCTTGGTCTTTGCAAGACATTAGTTACTCTTACACTCTTCCATAACCCACATTTTCTCTTACACACACAAAGCAAGACACTATCTCAAAGGACAAAAAGATTTTTGGATTCCAGAGGAAAAAGGAGCTAAAATTTTGGATTTCTTGGCTGCTCTTCAAGAACTTCTTGGCTGATTCAAATTGTTCAAAAGGAGTTAGTCTTGGTGCTCTACTACCTAACAAGTTAGGTGTTTGCTAAGGCTAGTGGGTATACAAGCTTGAGGTCTTCTCTTTTGAAGGCTAGACATACAAGAACATCATCATCTTCATCTCATCCTTCTACAACATCTTGTGCTTGAAAGGTTGTTTCATTGAACATCCTATGATTGTTATTTTGGTTTTGATAGCCTACTATTTCACATATATTATTGATCCAAGTTCTTGGGTTTTGTTTATGGTTTAAAATGGTAAAAATTTCAGATTGGTAACCTCACTTTAAACCCTAGTTTCCATTGCGTTATTATAGTTTAAATGGTTAAACTAGCTTTGATTTACATGTTACTGTAGATACATGTGTACCTAGCTTAGGAGATTAATGTAAAATGTCTTTCATGTCTTACGTATATGTAATTGAATAGGTATGAATGAAATACAATGTGTGGTTGATGCATATAATGTTTAATATTTCATTGGTTATTGTGTGATAACGCATATTGAACTTACTATATAGGTTTGTGGTTGTTTACATAGTTCTTAGTCAATAATGATTGAGAAACATGTTCAAACTTAATCGGGTGAAGTTCTAATGCGAATGGACCACACTAATGGGCCATATGCATGAATACATCATCCAAATGGACTAGTCGCACCACTAAACTAGGAGATTGGATCAGTCACACGATTGAGACATAAGATTGACTCAGTCGCACGGCTGGACATTCAGTCGTGTGGATGGATTAATCGCATGCTACAGTCGCACAACTGAACCATGCTAATGGTTCATTCGCATGAATGGAAAACCCTAACCTATAAATACCACCTAATTTGTGGAGAAACAAAACAATTCCATGTTCATACGCACAAAATCGTACCCTAGCCGTCCAGAAACTCAAGAAGACCTGTTCCAAGTTCATAGATCACAGTTGATCGTGTTCAAATCAGTCATAATGTTTCATTAATCGTTAGAGTGATCATAACTGTGTTCTCCAGATTGGATCGCCAATCAAATAGGATTCCACACTATTTGAGTTGGTATACGCACAGAATCAATTAGTACTCTGTATCTAAACGGTCCTAACAAGTGGTATCAGAGCTTTGGCTTGTGATTTTGCGTGTGATTCAATCGTTTTTCGTATAAATCTCACGTTTTGTAGTAAAAAACACCATATTTTTTGTAAAACAGTGTTTTTTAGTGTCTCCAGGTCTAAAAGTTCACGTTTTTTGGCTTACGGCAGATTAGGGTTTGTGAAAATTCATAATATTGTGTCAAAGTTCCAAGGACCCTCGAATTTTCCAAAACCAGCAGCTTCAGTCGCACGATTGACTCAATCGCACAACTGAACTCATTCACACCTCCCATACGCACGATTGAACTCAGTCATTCATCCATTCGTACAACTGAACACCCCATTCGCATTGTTCATCCGCATCTATCCTATCGCACAATTGACTCATCCGCTTTTGTTCAATCGCACGATTGACTCATCCACATTTCTTCAATCACACGGTTGAGACATCCGCATTGTTCAATCGCACAGTTAGCCCAATCGCATCCCTTCATTCGCACCGGTGAAACAGTTTGTTCTAAAAGTCAAAGTAAATAGAAATGGAAGATCAATACTCAACATTCACTGCAAGTAGGGATTAACGGATCCAGAATCTATTGCTTCTTGAAAATGAGGTTGGGAATCATAATAAGCCCCCTAAGCTCATAACGTTAGATGATTACCCACAATGGAAGCAAAAGTCTGAGATATACTTAAATGGAGTTGATCCTAATTTGCGGGAATTAATCAAGATATGTTATAGTATGCCGGTTGGTGCCGGTGGAGTTAAACTTACCTCAGGTGACATGACTGATAGCCAGAAGGCAAAGTACAAAGCAGAGAAGGTGTATGCTTTGCTGACTCAATCAATTCCTGAGGATATATTCCATCAGTTTTCTGAGAACAAGCAAGCAAAGAAGCTATGGGATGCTCTGGAAAAACAGTATGATGGGAATGCATCGTTAAAAGCTCTAAAGGCTAAAGCTTTGAAGAAGGAGTTCGATAACTTCTCAACGATGAGTAAGGAGAGTTTGGATGATTTTATATACCGCTTCCACAACTTAATGAGTGAGCTGCACCCCATGGGGTTGTTACGTCCATGGAAGACAAGGTGTCGAACTTCGCACATAGCTTGCCAGAAAAGTGGGTTTCATTTGTATCAAATCTCACGCAGAATGACATGCTGGCAAAGTTGGATATCAACGATTTCATTCTAAAGCTGAGAGAGGAAGAGTTGAGGATGAAGTATATGTGACAAAAGAGTTCATATGATCAGAACCCCTCACTATACAATTCAACTCCACAACCAAAAACATCTGGAGCACCACTTCAAACAGCATTCGTGTCGAGTTCAGCTGCTCCATCCCAAGCCACTACTTCAGGTTCTGACAAATCAAGGTCATCTTGCACCCAATACATAGCACCTGAATCGAATGCTATGAATTTGAAGACCGAGAATCTCGGTAATGTGACTGTAGAGGTAGCAAAGGAGCCTATGGACCTCCTAGCAGCAGTCGTTCACTCCTATGATGGTCTAGTTACAGGACGGATAGGAAACTGCCGTCCGGCAGATGAAGACTACAGGCAAGTAGACGAGAATGAGCTAGAAAGGATGGACATTATGTGGGCTCTTGCTAGTGCTGTATGAAGGGCGAAGAAGTTTGTTAAGAAGATAGGACAGAACTTGATAGCCACAAAGGATACAACTTTTGGTTTTGACAAAACCAAAGTTACCTGTTTTAACTGTGGAGAGAAAGGGCACTTCAAATGTTAATGTGTGAAGCCTAAGAAGACAGGCAATGGTAATCCGTTCTCATCCTTCAATCGCCAAGATAAACCAACAAGTAGTACTGCATTGTCAAGGAAGGATCCTAAGGCCTTGACTGCCCAAGATGACGAAGGGCAAGATTGGACCTTTCGGTTTGTATATCCAGGAGAATCGAACATTGCATATGTTGAGGATTTGGATAATGACTCTGCAAGTGAAGGTGACATAGTAGTGGATTCCATGATGTCGAATAATGAAGAAACTGCAAATGTAGTCAATCACCTGAATGAAGAAAGTCAAAGTTCAACATGTTCATAATCACCAGCACCAGAAAAGTCAAACTCTGCTATGATGGCTGATTCAATCGAATCTTCTCAGGTAACTACCAAAGACCAATGTTTGATAGTCATGCTTGTAATGAATGTAATAAATTTAGAGAAAGCATAGACTAAAAATTTGCTAGGTTATTAGATTAGAATGATATCTTAGTAAATGACTTACAACTGGGCACAGAAGCAAACAGGATTTTAAAACAAAACGAGCACAGTTACAAAGAAAAAAATAGAATAGTTAAATAAACAACTAAGGGAAACCGAAGTTGTAGCTTTTAACCAAGAAAATGACATAAATTCTTTTTAAACTCCCTAGAAGAAACTAAGAAAGAAACAGAAGTTTTGGAAGTCGAAGTAAATTCTTTAAAAAAAAACTGCACAGTTGGACCAGTTCTTCTCACATAGTCTAGCACTTTGTGAAAAAACGCAACAACGGAGAGGGTTTGGGTTACAAAGTGGTTCCACCACAACATGAGACCTTGTTGAATGTTGAATGATAAATGCTAAATGCAAACCAATTAATGATAACCTAATCAAGTGATCAAGATTCCACAAGTAGATCTATTGAATCTATCACTAAACAAAAGGAGACCACTTTAAAGTCAAAAGGTAAAATGCCGATTATTAATTTGGATGAAAAATTTGAAAGGGTTAAAGTAAAGTCAGCTTCAAACACGTCTAATTCTGAACCCAAAAAGACCAAACAAGTTAACCAAACACGTGCATCATGTTTAAGTCCAAATAAACAAAAGGGAAAAGATTTTAACAAGGTTCAAACAATTAATTTTGTTAAAGAAGATAAAACATCTAAACAAGAAGTGACAAAAACCAAATAGACTAAAGTCACACCAATGTCATGCACGTCCCCACATAAATAGTTCCACCAACATGTCGAAAGTAGATCATGCTATAATTATGGAAAATATGGACACACTGCTTTTTATTGTCCTTATTATCAAACACCAAGGAAGAAAGTTGAACTTAATGACACTAAACCAAGTTCTTCCAAAAGGAGTTCTATGACCCCACCAACAAGAATTAGTGAACATAAAGTTCAAACCATAAGCCAGTCGTCTGTTTATCACAAACAGGCCTTACACAAAACTGGCTTATGGAAAAAAATCAAGTTCAATGTCTGATAATGAGCACAAGAAGAAAAATGATCTACCCTCTCCCTCAAATGGACAGTGGGTAGAATTCATGATGTGTGATGCCTCTGGGTCACCAAAGCTAGTTAAGGCTTGGGTCCCTAACTTCAACTAATTATTTCCTTATAAATGTGTACGGTGTCCGCTATAGTGCTTCTATAAATACCTGGATTGTTGATAGCGGAGCATCATGACACATGACTGGGAACTTGTCACTCCTTTCAAACGTCAAACAAATTAAAGGAGGACACGTTCCGTTTGCTGGAAATAAAGGAGGCTACATCACAGCTCAAGGAGAAGTGGGAATCCAGAAAGTGAAGTTCGATAAGGTAAACTATGTTCAACAACTTTAAAATAACTTGCTCTCTATATCCCAGATATGTGACAAAGAGTTGAAAGTTTTATTTGACAACAAGAAGGCTATGTTATGAAAAAGGACTATGTCATCCCGAAGGACCAAGTGTTAATGTCAGCTTCAAGATATAGCGATCTATATGTCTTGGACCTTTCAAAGGCCTCCACAACTGATCATCAAGTACAATGCTTCTTTTCAAAGGCAACAAAGAAAGACTCCATCTCCTGGCATAGGAAAATGGGACACATTAATCCACGGAAGATGAATCACTTGATCCAAAATGATCTAGTGCGTGGCGTAAATGTAAAGAACTTCCAATTACTATATTTTGTGTCACACGTAAATAGGGCAAACAGACGAAGAAGTCTTATAAGGCAAAGAAAGTTCACTCAATTGATCTGCCTCTTGAGCTCCTTCACATGGATCTCTTTGGCCTAGTCAGTACAAAGAAAATTTCCGGTGACTTGTACTGCTATGTAGTTATAGATGATTACTCAAGATTCTCATGGGTGATGTTTCTGAAATCCAAATCAGAGACATTTGAATCATTCAAAGAGCTAGTAACTACATCGGAGTCACTCAACAAGCTGAAGGTAAGGGAAGTTCGCTCAGACAATGACACCGAGTTCAAGAATCAATGGATGGAGGCATTCTGCAAAGAAAAAGGAATTGTGCACCAGTTCACATCTACCTATACTCCTCAATTAAACAGAGTTGCTGAGCAAAAGAATAAAAGCATGATAGAGACAGCCCAGACGATGCTAGTAGACTCGAAACTGCCCATTCAATTCTGGAATGAGGTAGTTGCAAATGCATGTTACACCCTAAATCGAGTCCTGGTCGTCAAACTTCATGGTAAAACGTGTTACGAGTTACTACAATGACGTAAACCTAATCTAGAGTACCTCGAACCGTTTGGAGCACCATGTACTCTTCTGAAGAAAACTCAGTCAGGGAAGTTCAGCGAGAAGGCTGAAGAAGGAATCTTTCTAGGATACAACATACTGAATAAAAGAGTTTACAACAACTCAACGGGTCAAGTAGAAGTGTGCTGCAACATCAACGTTCAGAGATACACCACCCCTCAGTAGGCAAAGGTCACACATTCTTCTTCGATTATGATGGATTCTTTAAGTCCTTCAACATCCTTCTCTCCATCCTGAAGATGAGCTAGCAACCAAAATGATGTAAGATGTCTAAAACACACTGTCACAAGACTCAACAACATTAGGTACACAAGGTGAATCTTCCAGTCATTCAGGGGGAGCACTGGAAGTAAGTTACTCTTCCTCAGATGATGAAGACATGGAGAACGATCAGGTGGATCAAGAGGAACAGGTTCCCCCTACTTCAAGTACACAAGCATCTGATGTTAATGCCTCTGACATTTCAGAACATCACACTCCTACTACCTCCGATACCGAATTTGTTGTTCACAATCTGGATCATGAGGTAGTTGTACCACCACTCCTGGATCACGCTTAAATGTTTATCATCCTCTGGAAAATGTCATTGGAGATGTAAGATCAAGATTCAGACAAGAAATCAGCTTTACTCAGCTGATTATCCCTCGGTGATAGAAAAGGTATATTTTCATAATGGTGTGTATTGATGTTTTGTGTCTTAATTTGAGCCAAAATATATCAGTGAAGCTCTGAACGACGAGGCATGGGTGAGTGCCATGCAAGAATAACTTCTTCAGTTCAAGAAGTTAGGTGTATGGACAATGGTGGATAGACCTAAAGGTGCTAAGGTTATTGGCACCAAATGGGTCTTGAAATGCAAGAAAGATGACCAAGGGGTCATAATCAGAAACAAGGCTCGACTTGTAGTTCAAGGATTTCGACAAGTCGAGGGGATTGATTATAATGAAGTCTTTGCAACTGTGGTGAGAATGGAAGCAATCCGTATTTTCCTAGCCTATGTATCGTACATGAAAATTAAAGTATATCATCGAGACAGAGTTTATAATCTAGACAAGGCTCTCTATGGGCTCCATCAAGCCCCAAGAGCATGGTATGAAAACTCTCGAGTCATCTTGTCAAACACGGATTTCGTAGAGGAGTAACTGACTGTTCACTGTTCATCAAAGAAAAGGATGGTGACTTACTGTTTGTTAAAATTTATGTTGATGACATAATCTTCGGTTCCAAAAACGAAGAACTACGTAAAGAATTTGAAGCAGTTATGAAAGCCGAGTTTGAAATGAGTGTCATGGGAGAGATGAAGTTCTTTCTCGGTTACAGGTGGATTAGACACCAAAGGGCATTTTTCTACATCAGACCAAGTATGTATGTGATATTCTAAGTGGGTTCGATATGGAGAATGAGTCCGCAGCTGGGACTCCACTTGCTACAAACCATAACTTAGCACCCAACAAAAAAGGTGATCTGGTGGATGCCATTAAATACCGAGGAATGATCAGATCCCTCGTGTACCTCACTGCCTCAAGACCTGATATCATGTACATGACGTGTCTTTGCTCCAGATATTAGGCAAAACCGAATGTCAACCATCTCATAGGCGTCAAAAGGATATTTCGTTATCTGAAGGGTACTCCAACACTTGGATTGTGGTATCCTAATGATGATGACTTTGAGCTTACAGCGAAGAGTGACTCGGAATATGGCGGCTACAAAATGAACTACAAGTCAACATTAGCAGGAGGTTAATTATTTAGGAGAAGATTAGTCACGTGGCAGTGTAAGAAGTAGACATCAGTTGCTCTGTCAACTTGTGAAGCCGAATACGTTGATCCTACAAGCTGCTGTTCCCAAATCATCTGGATTCAACAGCAAATGCAGGACTACGATTTGAAATCCTCTAACACTCCTATATTTGTTGATAATTTAGCTGCTATAGCGGTAACTAAAAATACGGTCCAACATCCTAAGACCAAACACATCGACATTAAATATCACTTTATACGTGATTGTTTTGAAAAGAAGTTAATCGATGTCGTTAAAATTAATATGAATTTTCAACGCCCTGACCTCTACACAAAAGCTTTTGATAACCATGTTTTTTATATCTGTTAGAGGTCAACGACGTTAATAAGAAAAGTGAAGTGATTTCTAACGAAGATAGTACTTAGTCTGACAAGTAGACATCAATTTAATTTTTATTTTATTTTATTTTATTCTTCGCCTATTAATATTCTAAACGCAAAAACATTTTCGGTTTTAGAATCTTAGGGGGAGAATAGGTTAAATTGGTACTAAAAAAACGAGGGAGGAGGACAGTCTAGCAAATAGAAATGAGATTGTATCTGTGATACTGATTCAATGTCTATGGAAAATGAGGGTATACAGGAACAAAGAGTTTGGGACTTTAAAAGAATGAAATTGTTTAAGATGCAAAATTCTAAGTATAAGTCTGAGAAGTCTAAGCAACCTAAAGGAAAAATGAGAGTAAAACTAGCTGCTACTAAGGTAACACGGAGAATGTAGACCTAGAGGTCGCTAGACCATTAGATGATGTGTCGGTAGATTTAACACAATAGACAGGTAGACCTCATTGGTGAATTCAAGTTCAAACTAAGTTGTTCAACAAGCTGTGGGTTATCATCTTATCCCTGGTTAACACAATCAACGAAGTTCGAATAAGGGGTGACGAGCAAAATAAACGCCACAAATGTGTGCGGATGACCATAAAATGAGCAAAGCACATGTACAGACTAATGAAGAGGCTGATGCAACCCAAACATCCAAGGCTTATTCTACTACACAAGTTCTGAAGTAGAATGCTTCGGAAGTTTCACACACTCAATAGAAATATTATGTGTGAAATCTTCCGAAGCCAAGACCAATATCTTCCGAAGCCAAAGATGAAGTCTTCCGAAGCCTCAGAGACAAAGTCTTCTGAAGCTTCAAGTTATGAAGACAGATTTCTTCTGAAGACTTTTAAGATATGCTTTTTCTGATGTACTTTTCTGTAAAGCTGGACACCTTTCCGCTGCACCTCTGCAAGTCACCAACTTACATGAGTTGGTGAAAAGGTCCATGCTTTTGGTAACTATACATTGAGGCCTTGAGTCTGTAAACTTTCTAGTTTATGTACTTTATCCTTTTTATAATAGATAAGGATGTAAGCTATGGCATGTCATAGTCAAAAGTCAAAAGGCAATCTGCCTTTTGACTCTACAATTGATTTTGTTTGTGTCTAGTCAATTGTATCCAGCTGGGTTTCAAGGTATAACCAGCTGTAGGATGCAGTATAAGTATCTCATGTTCTTGTGTCTTTTATTTATGCTTTGTAACACTTATAATACAACATAGAGAAAGCAATATACTACATTCTTGAAAACTATACACTTGCATTCTTGTGTTCTGTCTCATACATTACTCGTGTTCCTAGTGTCTTATGTTGGTTAATCAAGTTTACTGTTTGATTAAAAGTTTGGTTAATCTCCTCTTTGTGTTGTTGTGTTGTAACTCACACCCTTCAACCATCCTGCATTTGGTATCAGAGCATTTAGGCTCTTGATATAAGATCTCACTATCTTAAGATCCCTCACACACACAAATACCAAACTTTTCAAATGGCAGCCATTTCCAAAACTGATATGGAAACTGGAACCATGAACAAGTCCCCACTGATCACTCTTGATGAGTTTGATACCTGGTGTTAAGCATGGAAGGTTTCATCAAGTCTCTCAATTCAAGAATGTGGGAGTCTATTGAGAATGGACCTTTCATACCCAGCACACCCTCTGCTACTCGTGCTGGTATGATCCCCAAGGGTGTGGCTAACTACTCTGATGAAGATAGGAAGAGAGTAGAGATAGACAGGAAAGCCATGACAGCTCTTCAAACTGCCCTTCCAAACTCTATGTACAGAGGTTTCAAGAAGTGCAAAACGGCTAAACAGCTGTGGGATGCACTGGACTGATGTATGAGGGTTCTTCTGAAGCCAAGGAGAACAAGAAGGATCTCCTAAAGCAGCAGTTTGAAAACTTCACCTTCAAAGCAGGTGAGACCATGACTCAGCAATACTTTAGGTATGTTGAGATTGTGGATACCCTAGTGGATGGAGGAGTTTCTCTTGAGAATAGAGACATTGTAGGAAGTTCATGTACTCACTTCCAAGGCAATGGACACACTACTATGTGGTGATCAAGAGAACCAAAAATGTCAAAAATCTCACTCTGACAGAGTTATATGGGATTCTCAATGGCTACCAGATGGATATGAACATGCAGGGTTCATCTAGCAACTTCAGCAATCAAATGGGTTCAGCCCTACATGTGGTTGAAAGGGATAGCATAGAGCCCAAACATCATCTTATATGTTACCCTGACAACTCACCCATGGTCCTTTCATCACCTTCCGAGAGACACCAAGGGAGAACTACACTCAAGGAAGCCCATTCCAAGAGACAAGCTCTTCTCAAGCATTTGTGTCTTCTGATGAAAGCTGTGGCAACTCTCTTTCATTCTTGAAGACCTGGACTGTATTCATCCAGATGATCTGGAGTACATGGAAATAGTCCTGCAGATGGCTCTTCTCACTCACAGAGCCAATAAGTTCTACAAGAGGACTGGAAGGAAGTTCCCAAGCAATGCAACCAGTGGAAAGTTTGGACTGGATAAAGGCAAAGTCAAGTGTTACAACTGTAACTTGATGGGCCACTTTGCCAGAGAGTGTAAGGCACCTAGAACCAATGGTGGCGAAACACAATCCAGACCAAACTACACTGACAAAGCTCTTCATAATGAGAAGTCAAAGCAGCAAGCTGCTGTTGTTGTTGAAGAAGGAGGCTTTGACTGGAGCTTTCAGGTGGAAGATGCTTCTCCAAACCAAGCACTGATGGCAGATCATGACGAAGCCAAGGTATTGGAACATCTCTGTACTCTGAATGCATTGCTAAAGTTAATAGGTACAGGTCCTATAACTTGGAACTGAGATCTGATGTTGAGTCCTTAAACATTTTAAAATCTGATTTTAGAAAGTCTGAAAATGATTATAAGCTAAAAATAGAGGACTTGGAGCAAACCATTTCAGTTCTAAAACATGAACACACAGATTTTAGAACTCAAATTCAAGATCTCATAACCAAGCTAACTGAGTGCCACGCTAAGCTTGTGATCAGCAAAGCCAGGGCAGAAAAAAGAGTGTTCTTGAAGAAGAGACCTTCAAGAACATGATATCCTCATCCCTGCACAACAAAGTGTGCTATCAAAACAGACAGGGACTAGGATCAAATGAGATAGCTCCTCCATACACAATCTTGTCTGTAAGACCCCCTAGGTGTGGAACTTGTGAAGATGAGCTTCCTCTCATAGGTCCTATGAGTGAGGAGGATGAAGAAGAGATAGTGAAGAATCCCTCTACTAAGAGTGAAGAGGAGGATTCCAAGAAGGGCCACTATCCATCTGAGGAGAAAATGAAGGCTGTGATGACCAAGTCCATGAGAAAGAACTTGATCAGAAAGAGCAAAAGAAAGGCAAGGAAGGCTCAAGAGATCAAGGCTGTTTTTAACTCTAAGCAGAAACAAGTTTTTATTTCTGCAGGGTTTAAAGTGGTAGGGACTGAAGACATCAACCAAAACTCTTCTGCTAAGCGTTCTGGTTCTTGCTCAACTTATCTCAGTAGCAAGAAGAAGACTTATTTACTGTGTACCACTGCTGCACAGCCTGGACCATCAAACTCCAAGCACAGTCCTCAGCCCAAGAGGACTGTCTCAGCATCCATAAAGATGAAGATGGAGAAGGGATGTGACCAAAAACAGTCCTATTCTCAAGAAAAGGCTCTTGTGAAGAAGAAGATGAATTGTGTTATGTGTGACAACACTACTCACATTGCCAAGGATTGTCCTTTCAATCCTAATGGTGCTGTCCATATGACCAAAACAAAGACTTCAAAGAGTTTGAAGAAGATTCAAACTTTGGAATGAAAACTTGTTTCCTTTGGAAGCTCAAAATCTAAGAAGAAGGCAAGTGGAAAATTACCTTCGGAAGAAAAATTGGTCTCGGAAGAAAGGAATTTTCCGAAGCACTGAAGTCTGCTGCAGTGTCTGCAGAATCATCCGAAGTACCAGTCATCAAAACTTCCAAAGTTCCAAAAACTTCCAAAGTTTTGAAGGTCAAGTCCAAGACTCCAAAGGTGGTGTGGATGTCTATGAAAGGCCAAGTGACTGAGATTTCTCCATCAACAACAACTCAAGATCCACTTAGTACAACCATAGGATCTATCACTGTTGAATTACCTGCTGTAAATAAGCCCAAGACAAGCAAGGCTTGGGTTTCCAAATGTAACTAATAAAATTTTCCTTGTGCAGGGATAGTGGAAGACAGACAAAAATGCCTGGATCATAGACAGTGGCTGTTCCAGGCACATGACAGGCAATAGGTCACAACTCCAGAACTTTGAAAGGATTGATGAAGGACCAGTTGCTTTTGGAGGAGATGAAGGTGGTTACATTTCTGGAAGGGGCAAGGTCACAAATGGTAAGCTCAGCATTGAAAAGGTAAACTTTGTTAAAGAGATTGGATACAATCTTCTGAGTGTATCTCAATTTTGTGATTAGAGTCATAACATGCTCTTTACTAAGCATGAGTGCATTGTTCTTAAGCCTGGTGTGATCATTCCTCATGAGCATATGCTGCTTAGAGCCACCAGGAAAGGAAACATGTACAAGATGGATTTGCAAGAAACCTCTCCCTCCGAAGAAATGTCATGCTTTCTATCTAAAGCCAATAGTGATGAGTCTTTCCTATGGCATAAAAGAATGTGCCATGTAAACTTTAAGAACATGAATAAATTGATTAAGCATGACTTGGTAACTGGAATGCCAAAGAAAGAGTTTACAAGCGATGATCACTGTGTTTCATGCCTGAAAGGGAAGCAACATAAGGTATCTCATAAGCCTAAGGAAATGAACTCCATCACTACACCCCTACACTTGTTACATATGGATCTCTTTGGCCCCACCAGTGTAATGAGTTTAGGAAGGACCTTATACTATCTAGTGATCACAGATGATTTTACAAGATTCACTTGGGTCTTCTTCCTTAGAACTAAGGAAGAGACTCCTGAGATTCTAAAGAAATTCATCTTAAAGATTGAGAATCAGTCTGATCACAAGGTCAAAATCATAAGATGTGATCAAGGAACAGAATTCAAGAACCAAACCCTTGATACATTTTGTGATGAAAAAGGTATTGCAAGGCAATTTAGTGCCCCCAGGACTCCTCAGCAAAATGGTGTTGCTGAGAGGAGAAACAAGACACTGATTGAAGCTACAAGAACCATGTTGTCTGACTCTAAACTGCCCATCACCTTGTGGGCAGAGGCAGTCAACACTGCCTACTATGTGCAGAACAGAGTTTTAGTAGTTAAGACTCATGGCAAGACTCCTTATGAACGTTGGCACAAGAGAAAACCTTTCATTGGTTTTCTGAGGTCATTTGGATGTCCTTGCACCATCTTGAATTCCAAAGATCAAATTGCCAAGTTTGCTGAGAAATCAGATGATGGACACTTTATTGGATATTCTTCCCAAGCTAAGGCTTATAGAGTGTACAATCTCAGGACTAGAATAGTTGAGGAGTCAGGCAATGTGACCTTCAATGAACACACACCATGTGTTGCTGGTTCTGGTCCAGATTGGCTATTTGATCTTGATTTGGTTACCAACTGTTTTAACAAATCTTGTGAGAATGTTTCAGGATCTGCAGAAAATTTAAATACAGGTGATCCTGACCCAAGATTTGAGCTAGGAGGACCTTCAAGTCATACATCTTCAGCTCCAGTTGGAACTACTTCTACAAATGATGTTTCTATCAGCACAACAATGACAAATTCAGTTGATACATCTGGTATGCCTTCAAATTCTAGCTCAGAGGCTCTACAACCAGATAAGAACACCTCAACTGTGGAAGAAAACAATGGTGATGGTGACAGTGATCAAGAGTTTCTTAATGCCACTAACCACACCATAGATGAGAACATCAATGATGTCCCACACTGCTTGGATCAAGTTTCACTTGAAAAGTGTGCTGATGTGGCGGGAGAAACATCTATGCCAGATCTAAATTTTTTTAATTTAGATCTTTCTCAACAACTTGCTGTGATTCCTCAGCTTAGGATCCACAAGTCTCATCCTACCACAAACATCATTGGAGATGTTGTGTCCAAGGTAAAGAGGACAAACCCATGAAGCAAATGTTTGTCTTCACTCTTGTTTTCTATCTCAGATAGAGCCAAAGAAAGTTAAGGAGGCTCTAAAGGATGGAAGTTGTGTTGAAGCTATGCAACAAGAGCTGCTTCAATTTAAAAGGCAGAATGTTTGGAACCTTTGTCCTCTTCCTTTTGGTAAGACTACCATAGGAACCAAATGGGTGTTTAGGAACAAGAAAGATAATAAAGGCATTATCATCAAACAAAGCTCGACTGGTTGTCAAGGATACACACAAGAAGAAGGGATTGACTAGACTGATGTCTTTGCTCCAGTGGCAAGATTAGAAGCTATTAGGATATTCCTGGCATTTGCTGCATCCAAGAACTTCAAGGTCTTTCAACTTGATGTGAAATGTGCCTTTTTATATGGAGTGATAGATGAAGAGGTTTATGTTAAACAACCACCTGGTTTTGTAGATCCTGATCATCCTGATTATGTCTGCAAGCTTGATAAAGCTCTCTATGGGTTACATCAGGCACCCAGGAAGTGGTATGAAACACTGTCTGAGTATCTCTATAAACATGGATACAGGAGAGGTACTATAGATGGAACTCTCTACATCAAAGGACAAGGAAAAGACATATTGCTAGTTCAAGTATATGTGGATGACATCATCTTTGGTTCAACTAATCCAAAGCTCTACAAACACTTTGAGAAGCTGATGAAAGACATATTTGAAATGAGTGCCATGGGGGAACTCAATTTCTTTCTGGGAATTCAAGTCAAGCAAGTTGAAGATGGCATCTTCATAAGTCAGTCAAAGTATGTTCAAGACATACTCAAAAGATTCAATATGACTGACTGTATGATTGCTAACACACCCATAGCCAGAAACCACTCCCTTAGTCCTGATCTTGAGGGGCAGTGTGCAGATGAACACTTATACAGGGCTATGATTGGTTCGCTTATGTATCTTACTGCTAGCAGGCCTGATATCATGTTTACTATATGCATCTGTGCAAGATACCAAGCCAACCCTAAGATGTCTCACCTTATCACTGTCAAAAGGATTCTAAGATACCTCAAAGGTGCATCAACACTTGGTCTATGGTATCTGAAGAATTTGACTTTAATTTGTATGCTTATACAGATAGTGATTATGGTGGTTGCAATATGACCGCAAAGTCTACATCTGGGGGATGTCAATTTCTTGGTGGAAGGGTTGTCTCATGGCAATGCAACAAGCAATCCTATGTCTCTGTATCAACTGCTGAAGCTGAATACATTGCCGCCGCTAGCTGCTATGCTCAAGTGCTTTGGATTCAGAATCAAATGCCAGACTATGGGTTAAATTTCAAGGAGACTCCAATCCACATAGACAACAACAGTTCTATCTCAATTACAGAGAATCCTGTGCAGCACTCAAGGACAAAGCACATCAATATCAGGTATCATCTAATAAGAGATAATTATGAAAAGGGATTAATTAAACTAGTCAAGGTTCACACAGATGAACAATATGCTGATTGTTTACAAAGGCCTTTGATGAACAAAGATATAAATATCTAATATCAGCTATTGGGATGATCAACCTTGAGTAAATTTTTCTTAAAACTAATTCTTATTATTTCTTAAAAAATGTGTGTTCTAAGTTGTCTAGTCTATCATCTTCATAAGCTCATGTTTTCCTTCGATTGCAAGACTTTCCTTAGGTTAATTGATGATTTTGTATTTCGGAAGTTATGCATTTTAACTTCGAAAGAAAATCACACCTTCAAAATATTTAACTGTCTATGAAATTTACCTTCGGAAGAATTTCCAATTTTATCTTCCGAAGCTTGAATAGTTTTCTTAGACACTTACTTATTTTCAAGGACCTTTTCCTTTCCGAAGCAATAATTAACTCTCGCAAGCTTTGTTGATCTCTATACAAGCACTCAAGTCTAATTTTTTCTTCTGAAGCAAAATCATCAAATACTCTCAGGAAATTCTTCCGAAGTCATTTAGCTTCGGAAGCTTTTTCATTAAAACTTTTGAAGATAATTACCTTCGAATCTTTTTCATTAAAACTTCCGAAGATAATTTACCTTCGGAGCTTTTTGATTTACAAGAAAACTACTTTTGAGCAAAAAGTAACTACTTTTTCAGAGGTGGACCGACATCCAGTTTCAATTTTATCCTCTTTCATTAAACTTTATCTGAAATCCCTCTGTCTCATATAAACCCAACGTTTCCCCTTCTTCTATCATCTGCTCTTCCTCCAAACCTAAAGCCAAATTTTCTCTTTGAAATTTCTCTTTCTTCTTCTTCATCTCTGAGTTACCTCACAATGTCTAACCTTGCTCACAGAAATGATCCTAACTTCACCATGCAGCTACACAGACAACACAATCAGTTGCTCTGTTATGCTCTGAGAAGATCCTCATTTCACAGAGGTTTGCCGTTTCTTGTCTCTGTCCCACTACTTCACCTCCCTAACCATTGATCCTCCACTCTATGAGGATCAGTTGCTTCAATTCTGGAAGACTGCCAAGAGGTCATATGGACGGGAGAAGGCACTGTCTGCCACAGTGCAGGGGAGAACAATCTTCATCACTCCAGCCATCATCAACCGACTCTTCAGCTGGATGATGAAGAAGGTGAGGTGTTCTTCCCAAAGGAAGCTGTAAATAATTCCTTTGAGTGGATGGGGTACGAGGGAGATTTCTCTGTAAAGACCTTCACGAAAGGGAAGGTCTCATCCAAATGGAGATTCCTGCTCCATGTGCTTATTGAGAGCTTATCAAACAAGCATGGTGGATGGGACAGATTCCTGAAGATCTCTCCTTTATAGTCCTGGAATGGTTCAAGGGGTCAAATTCAGGTACTCTCATTTGTGTATATAAATTTGCTTGCTAATTTAGACTCCTTAGAGTACTACATGTTTCCTAGATATGTCCAGTACATTCTTAACTGTGAACTGGGCTCACAGTTAAGGGCAACAGGTAACACTGTTAAGTTGGGACAGATGACGCCCGACATCTTTAAAATTCTGAGAAAGTCCACTGTTGGATTCTCTGGGGTAGAAACAGCCCTAGTCCCAAAAATGTTAGAGCTCATTGCTCAAGGTGACAGCCTAGCAGTACAAGCTAGTGTTGAATCCACACCTGCTGCTTTCCAACCACCAACACATCCTCAAATATCCATCACCTACCAAAGAATCCAAACGAACCCATGCTCAGACTATTCAGTTTGTGGAGGCTCCTATATACTCACCCATATAAGAAGAAGTGGATACTAGACCTCCCACTTCACTTGAGGAGCAGACCACTCCCATCTTTTCAAGAATCAGTGCTGAGGTTCCTCATGCTCAGCCTGATGAGCTCATTAGCCCTACTTTCTTAAGCCATTACTCTAAGTCTCAACACTTAAGTGATCAACTTTGAGGGGACAGTTACCATCCCCAGCCTATAGACTTCAACCAACCAATTCCAACCTTGACTTCTATACTGATGAAGATCTAGGTTTCAACGAGTATAATGAGTCTCTCTTCTTTTCCCCTACTCAAAGAGAGATGAATACTCCTGAGTCTCCTATATCTATCCCACATCAGTCACCTACAACTGAGGTGGACACTCCTGAACCTGTTCAGGATGTCCATATGGAAGAGCCTCTCACTTCTGCAAGTGATTACATCATAAGACCTCACCATGGCAACTCAGCCTACTGACATCTCAACTGGACTGCCAGTAAGTAGAGGAAATCCAGTGGCCAAGAACTCAAAACTAGTCATGAGAGAAAGGACTTTGTCCAACCTTCTCCCCCCCTGATTCTTCTCATGAAGATGAGGGGATCTGAGACTAAAAGTGCAACAACTATCCAAAACATGCACCTATTTAGTCCAAAGGTCAGTCATCTTGAATCTCAGTGACTACCTTACATAATAGGATCAATGATGAGCAACTTGAGATTTGATATCTTAAGGAAAAACTAGCTGGGAGACCCTTAAGGCGAGCTCAATCAGGAACACAAGAACCGGTGATGTGATTGATCTGTCATCCACTCACCTACGCAAGTGGGTGATGCTGCCAAAAAGGGGGAGAAAGTCTTTACAGCCATAGAACCCGGAGTTCCTCTGAGAGAATGGACATTGAGGACTCACCATCCTCACTTGCAAGTGTGCATTCTCAGCAACCTCCTCTATTTCCCATTGATGTCGACTACACAGACTCCTTCATACAGAGTCTGTTGAGGATAGGATACCAAGGGCTATGTCACCTCCATCATCCTTCAAGCACATCATGGATGGAGGCATGAAAACAACTGGAAGGCCCTCATCATCATAAGAGTTCAAGGATAGCAAGAAGTCTTCAACTTTCAGACCTTGAACTACTATGAAGGTCTGGATCTAGTCACATGCCACTTGTCAACCCAAACCAATCAAGACAAGTTGACAGACTGGCTAAAAGAATCCAAGATTGGTTCATTGCAGAATTCAGCCTAAGAAGGAGACTAAGGCAATCAGGCATGTCATCGGTCAACTGGATGTTGAGGCAGACCCTAAGAGTAGCTTCATAGGGGAAACCTTGACTGAAGGCCGGTGACAGAACATGAGAGCCCTGTCTCATCATCTCCAACTGCTGCAGAGATCCATATTCCTTCTGAGACACCTGCTGGGGAAGGTGCTTCACACCTCTCTCTGGCCAGAGCTCAAATGCTGCAACAGCATGAAGGCCAAAGCTCTCTCCAACCTGAGTCATAAAGTCTGTGAGTGACAAAGGGAAAGAAAGATGACATCTGAGGAGATTGAGGAGGAGGAGAGAGAGAGAAAAGAAGCTGAAGGGAGAAGGTTCCTCTTCTTGGTCTTCCAGACTCATGGAGTCTGCAATCAGGGCTGCCCCTAGACCAGACACTCATAATGATAAGTTAACGGCATCAGATTAACTATATGCATACTAGGAACTATGACATAGACAGTGTCATCTCTCAACCCTTGGATGAGCTAAATGAACTGGTTGACCTGGAAAGGTCAAGAGAGAAGAAGGAGACAGAAGATGCAGAACTCCTAGTACAAGTCAAAGAAGAGAGAAGAAGAAAAAGACTGTACAAAGATATGCTTGCCTTCTCCCCAGTTCAAGAAAGTCCCTGGTAAGAGGATGTGGTTCAACAAGAACCTCAGGTAGACAGAGAAGAAGATAGAATCAAGATGATCAACTACCGAGTGCCACAGGCTTCTACCAGGTAGACGCACTTCTTCCCCAGCCCTATGACTATGTTGAGTTTGAGTATTTAAAACAGCTTGAGCTTGAGATAGTCAAGGACAGAAAGACAACAAAGAAGAAGCTTAGTGAGAAGCTGCAAAATCAAGAGCCATCATCCAAAAGAGTATGAAGAAGTCTGCTGATAGGCAAATGATGATGAGCTTCTTGAAGCTGTATGGATTCTCTCCGGAGGAGACTTGGTCCCATGTCTCTATCCACTATGGATTAGCATATTAGGGTGATCAGCAGAAGATTAAAAGGGGAGAGCTCACTGGTTTACACTTCACTCCAAGTCAAGCTCCACCTGAAGTGGAGTTAAGGTTGAACAACCAGAGACAACACAACCTGGACCTCCTGCTGAGACTCAGCAAGTTCATCTTCTGATCCACAGCAGGGTCAACCTCCTTCTCCTTCTAAGCCTAAGAGAGAGGAAGTCCCAACTGAGACAACAACAGAGATCAATCTAGTGCTGCAGTCCAGTCTTCTCATTAAAATTTGGAAAAAGAAAAAGAGATGGCTTCTAAACCAAGCCAAGAAAGGAAGACTGCATCATCTTCTAAACCTCAGGACGAGTCAGAACATCCTGAGATGTGCAGCCAGAGATGCTCACCAACTCCAACTTTAGTAGCTCCTCTTGCATCAGGAAGACCCATCTTGTCTTGGACATACACCACAAATCCAGAAAGGTGGCATGTCATTAGAGATCAAGGCTTTGAAGACACTTATACATGGCAAGACATGTTTCCAATTGCCTCTACATGATCTCTTTGACATGAGAAGATACTTCGACAGTTTGAAGAATCCTGATCATCCCTTGAGAAGGAATGGTATCATTCTAATCAGGACTGTGATATGTGAAGTTCTTCTTAGTGTTTTGGTAGCATCAGCCTAGGGGGAGTTTGTAGAGACTAATGAAGAGGCTGATGCAACCCAAACATCCAAGTTATTTTGCTGCACAAGTTCTGGTTTAGAATGCTTCGGAAGTTTCACACACTCAACAAAATATTCGAAGTGTGAAATATTCCGAAGCCAAGACTGTTGGACCAAAAGAACCAATGAGCCAAGATCAGAAAACCTCTAAGTCCCACAGGTATCACAACAACTGCTGAAAGCCTCATCAGCATTTGACAAGTGCTGAGACTTCAACGCTGAAGATCAAGCTGAAGACTTCAACAGCTGAAGAACTAAAGTGCTCAAGTACAACAGCTGAAGAACACAATTACTGAAGCTGAACAGCTGAAGAACACAAGTACTAAGCTGAACAGCTGAAGAACACAATACTGAAGCTGAACAGCTGAAGACCAAGTACTGAAGCTGAACGGCTGAAGAACACAAGTGCTGAAGCTGAAAGACCAAGTACTGAAGTACAACTGCTGAAGAGTTTACAAGTGCTGAAGATCAACAACTGATGTACAAGTCTGAAGACAAAGACTGAAGACATCAGCTGATGATATCTACTGAAGTCATCAGCTGATGAAACATCTGAAGGTCAAAGTCTGAAGATCAGTACTGAAGTGTCAGTAGTTTGTCACAACTGCTGAAGAGTACTTCTTCAGTAGTTTTGATATCAGTAGTTTTATATTTCTAGTTTCAGTAGTTTTGTAAAACGCTGAAGAGCTTGTTCTTCAGTCGTTGTAGTTTCAGTAGTTTCTAATTAGTAGTTTTATATTCTGTACTTAACACTCTGATATGTTCTCAGTAGTTGTGAACATTTCAGTAGTTTGTTAAGATTCAGTTATTTTTGTCATAGATCTGCCATTTGTCACTTTCCTTCCGTGATAACAGCATGGTTGTTGCACTCTACATAAGGAGTAACAACCTATTGTAATAATATGAATGATTTTGAATGATTTGATTAGAATTATTCCATATCTATAAACATTCCTGAATCAAAATATATTCTCTCACTATAACGTGTGTACTTTTAATGCATACAAGTATAGATGTCTTGCTACAATTTGTCTAATTCCTGTTCTTATTCCGCTGCTTTGAACTCTAATACCTCAAACTTGTGATCGCTGATCCTGTCAAATGGTATCAGAGCAGTTCATCATTGATCGATCTAACAATTGATCATGAAACTGCTATTCAAGATCTAAGTTTGATTGAATTAGCCTTTGTTTTGGCAAGAAACTTATAGATTGAATTTTCTGTATTTCTGGTCATTCATCCTGAGATCCTTTCTTGGTTTTCATGAGTTGTTGTGGTCTGTGTAAAAACTTTTAAAAGCTTGAATTAAATTTTTTTGAACTGAAAATGACTACTCCCTCCAATGATCCTCACAATACGGTTCCTCACCAAGCCACAATGAGTATAACATATGGCAACGACGAATGCTCCATCACCTTCTGTTAAAGCGCAGGTTTTTGGACATCAGTGGTACATGGTCCACACAAGCCTATGGTGGAATAACCCGGAAACCAATCAAATGGTTCCGAAGAGGAGGGAGCAATACTCAGATGAGGATAAGAAGTTGTTTTGAAATTGATGCAAAAGCCCATGGAATTCTGGCCATGGCACTGCCAAATGAAATCTATTCTGGGCTAATGCATCATGAAACTGCCCATGACCTCTGGAATGCCTTGAAAGAACAATTTGGAGGACAGATGAGGTCTTGGCAAATAATATAGAAATCCTTGCCCAACAATATGAGACATTTTCTCATAGAAAGGGTGAGACACTGACTCAACAATATGAGGCTTCTCTTTTTGATCTCTGAATTAAAAATGGTCAAACTTGAGTACACAAATATTCAGATGAATAACAGATTTCTCTGATCACTGCTGAGAGATGGGACACATATACTATTGTCCTACGCTCCAGTGCAAGCTTGGACAAACTATCTCTCACCCAACTCCATGGGAAACTGCTCACGTTTGAGAGAGAGATAGAATAAAGAGAAAGCTGTCTTCATCTGGAAAGCTCCTGAAGACTTTGTACTAGGCAACACTGCCTTGGTGGGTCTGAGTCAGAATATGCTTCATCTGAATGCGAGTATGATGAGCATATTTTTTCTCTTCAAGCACTTCTGATTCTGCATTTGTTGTGTTGATGGTCAGTTTACTGGTGTAATAATGACAATTTATGCTTCATCATGGATGATCTCAAGGGGATTGCTGATGATGACTTAGAAGAGATGGATATTTTGAGCCAAATGGCCCTGATAAATATCAGATCTCAGAAGTTCTATAAAAGAACTGGAAGAAAATTCCCAGACTCTCTGGCAAAACCAAAGTTGGTTTTGACAAGAGCAAGTTGAGGTGTCACAAATGCCAAAGGCTTGGACACTTTGCAAGAGAGTGTAGATCAACTGGATCTAACTCCACTGCACCCTTTGTGACTTTTCCTGGAAATAGTCAACAACACAGAGGCAACATCTTGTCACTTCTAGTCATCATCCTCAACAATAATCTCCGGCATATTTTGTTCCTCAGGGTCAAATGCCATATCCGTTCCCTTGTTATTACATGCCACAGTCAAATCAAGTTCAAGTTCCTATGGCACCACAACCTCATGCACTACCAGAACCTCAGCCATCCCAATCTCATCAACAAACTCAACCTCAACAACACAGCTTCTTCACCCCAGGAGTTGTTGACTGGAGCAGTTTACCAGATGACATGTCTGGTCATGACCAACTGTTCTTAGGTGCTGGTCAACATGGTGGTGATAGTCCTTTGGGAATCTAGCTCTTATGGCTTGGAGTCTGCTGATACTCATTTTCTAATGCCTCTACACCTCAGGTATCACAGGTATCCTCTGAGGCAAAAGCCAAATTATGTTCTGAACCATGCATAGCAGCATTTGCTTCCATTAGAGAAGCAAATGTAGCTTAATTAATAAGAACATTGAGCTAGAACAAATAATTTCCAAAAACAAAGCTGAATTGAGTCTGTACTTAAAGATAAAAATGATGAGATTTACAACTGAAATGCCAAATAATTGATGATAAGGCTAGAGAAGAGGTACTTCTAGAGAAGTACAAAGATCTCAAAGAAACCCTTGCGTTACCCAGGTAGAGTGTGATAGATGGGTACAATCATGCAAAGGTTTTGAAATGCTTCTTAGTAAGCAATCTGCTTCCAATGTGAAGTTTGGCATTGGTTACAATAACACTGCTCCACCTACAGATTTTACCAAAGAGCAGAAGTAGAATCTGATGGTGAGAGTGATAACCAATCCATCACATCATGTGATCTACCTTCTGATACAGCACAATCAGAAGTACAGTCAGCATCAAGCCCTCTTGAACCTATCAGCTGATGTTGATGGTTCAATACTGACACTCACATGATCAATGAGTTGATCAACTCAGGAGTTAATTCTGAAGGTCCTGAAAGGACTAGAGAGCAGGATTTAACACCTGAAGTTCAAACTTCAATGCTGTCAGTACTGAAGAGAAGAAAAGCCAGTAGTAGAAGAGTTTGAAGATACTAAAGAGGCAGTCAAGAAAGCAAACAATGATTCCAAAGCATTGAAGAACAAGTCTTCAGTTGCTTCACCCTCTTTAGTTGATGATTAACCTAAGATGAAGAAGAAGAAACCATGTGAAGTATGTGTGTTTCAATCATCTTACAGATGATTGTTGGTACAAAAGAGGTTCCAAACTCAAACAAAAAGAAGAAATCAATGAGGAAAATGGTTTAAAAATGAAAACTGAGTTGAGACCACATTTGTATGAGCAACATCAAATCCTGTAACCCTAAGTCCTCAAAGAAATCCAAAAAGGAAGGGGGTTTTAAACAGGTGACAGCTGAGAGTGCTCAGAAGAAGAAGGTGCAACATAGGAACTTATCAAACTCCACTGGCAATGTGTCTGATGAGCTGAAGCTTTATCACAAAATCAGACACAGCTGGTCATGATGGTTCAACATCTGTTGGGTAGAGTTAACCAACTAGATGCTCTATGTTGAAACCACAGAAAAGGAGGTCCAAGCCAAAGGACTCCTCTTCTACACCATCTTCTTCCTCTCAGGCTGTTGTTCCAAATAAACCTGTCAGTTTACCATCTATTGATGAGACCAGGCCCAAAACCAAAAAGGTTTGGGTCTCCAAAACTAACTGATGTTTATTATTGCAGGGTTCTTCAACATGCCAAAGTAGCATCTGGTATGTAGACAGTGGGGGATCTATGCACATGACTGGGAACAGCTCTCTTCTTCATGACTACTCTCAAGGAAAGAGGGATTTGTTTCTTTTGGCAATGATGCTAGGGGTTACATCATTGGTAAGGGTTTTGTCTCCAATGGAGAAATCAAATTTGATGATGTAAATCATGTGGAAAATCTCAAGTACAATCTCTTGAGTGTCAGTCAAATGTGTGATAAAGGCCATGTTGCTCTTTTCACCAGTCAAAACTGTAGGATTCTGTCATCCAAAGTTTTGCACTTGATTGACAAGGTGTTGGATGATCACACTCTCCTGAGAGCCAACAGGACAGGAAGAGTGTATGCCTTAGATCTTTCCAAGAAAATAGATCTCAAAAGGCAATCCTTGCCTATTTTCCAAAGCCTCTTCTCAAGAATCTAAACTGTGGCACGAAAGGCTTGGTCATGTTAATCTCAAAAACATGAATCAGCTTACCCACAATAGTTTAGTCAGAGGCTTACCAATAAAGGAGTTTCACTGTGATGAAACCTGCACTGCTTGTTTAAAAGGAAAACAGCACAAAGTCTCATTCCTTCCTATTGAAGTGCCTAAGTCCACTGGCTTGCAATTACTACATATGGATCTATTTGGTCCTGTAAGAGTAATGAGCATGGCAAAGAAGAAATACTGTCTGGTAATTGTGGATGATTACTCCAGATTTGTGTGGACTTTCTTTCTACATTCACACGATGAGGTTGCTCAGAAGATTATTCACTTTGTGTTGTATATTGAGAAGCAGTATTCCCTTCCAGTCAAGTGTATTAGGAGTGACAATGGAACCGAATTCAGAAATCATACACTTGATGACTTCTATCTTTCAAAGGGATCAAAAGGCAGTTAGCATCCCAAGGACTCCAGAACAAAATGGAGTAGTGGAGAAAAGAACAAGACATCATTGAAGCTGCAAGGTCCATGCTGGCTGACTCAGGTTTGCCACTGACCTTTGGGCTGAAGCTGTAACACAACTTGCTATGTGCAAAATAGAGTTTTAGTAAATCAGAGGTTGATGAAGACTCCATATGAAGTTCTCCATCATTTGGCTCCTCTGATTTCATTTTCAAAGCATTTGGGGTCCCTTGTTTTATTCTCAACACAAAGGATCAACTCCATAAATTTGATCCTAAGGTGGATGCAGGGTATTTTGTTGGTATTCATCTACTTGCAAGGCATAAGAGTCTTCAACTGCAGGACAAAGATGTTTGAAGAAACTCTACATGTTAAGTTCAATGAATCTCCAAAGGACAAGATTCCACAAAGCCTGTGGAGTTATTTGATTTGGACATACTGCAATATGTTCCTTATCAAACTCTGTTGTTGCTCCTGTCAACAGTTCACCACCTGGTGGTACTGGTGCTGATGATGATGATTGCAGTACTCACCTCTTCAGGTTTAGTGATCAACTGCTGATTCAGCTAGACCTGATGTTCCTGTAGCTCCAGTAGCACCATCAACAAATGCTGATGAGATCTCGTCGAATTCAACTTCCTTTGAATTACCATCCACTGATTGGTTTCAAGGAAATGATTCACCATCACCATCTGTTACTGCTGAGCCTGCTACAAACACTTGCACAGATCTCATTGTGTATCAAGATCTGAAGAATCACCTATGTCTCAAATCATTGGTGATATCACTGCGGAGTATCAACAAGAAGTCAATTGTCAAATTTCTGCTTCTATGCTCTCTTCATCAGTCAGCAAGAGCCAAAGAATTATCACATTGCTTAAAGGACAATGGATGGGTTGATGCCATGCAGCTTGAGCTTCTTCAGTTCAAGAAACAGCAAGTGTGGGAACTGGTTCCTCTACCTCCAGGTAAGTGTGCAATAGGCACTAAATGGGTGTTTAGGAACAAAACTGATGAAAATGGGCTATTGTTAAGAACAAGGCCAGACTGGTTGTTCAGGGGTTTGCACAAGAAGAAGGTATTGATTATGATGAAACCTTGCCCCTGTAGCCAGACTGGAAGCAATTCGATTGTTTTTAGCTTATGCTGCTTATCAAAACCTTAAAGGTTTTCAAATGGATGTCAAAAGTGCATTTTTGTATGGAAAAATTAAAGAAGAGGTTTATGTATGTCAACCTCCAGGCTTTGAGGACAATAAACATCCTAATTGGGTGTATAAGCTTGATAAGGCTCTTTATGGGTTAAAACAAGCTCCTAGAGCCTGGTATGAGACATTATCAAACTTTCTTCTGGAAAATAATTTCACTAGAGGCTCCATAGATAAGACTTATTCATTAAGAAAGCTGGGCAGCATAATCTACTTGTTCAAATTTATGTAGATGACATCATTTTTGCATCCTCTGATCCAAAGTTGTGTGATGCCTTTACAAAGTTGATGCAAAAGAAGTTTGAAATGAGTGCCATGGAGAGTTACAGTTCTTTCTGGGGTTGCAAATCAAACAAAAGGCTGATGGAATTTTCATTCATCAGTCCAAATACACAAAAGATCTTTTGCAAAAGTTTGATTTACAAAACTGTAAGCCTTGTTCTACCCCCATGTGCAGCACCACACAACTGGACACAGACAGAAAGGTAAAGTGGTTGATGAAACACTTTACAGATGTATGATTGGGTCCTTGATGTATTTAACAGCTTCTAGACCAGATATTATGTTTGCTACATGTTTGTGTTAGATTTCAGGCTGCACCTAAAGAGTCTCATCTGATTACAGTCAAGAGGATCTTTAGATATCTGCAAGGCACTCCATCTCTATAGGTTTATGGTATTCTACTGGACATTCTGGTAAATTAGTTGCTTTTTCTGACAGTGACTATGCAGTGTGTAAGTTGACCAGGAAATCAACTTCTGGTGGATGTCAATTCCTAGGCAACTGCTTGATTTTGGTAGAGCAAGAAACAGACCTCAGTTGCTACATCAACTGCTGAAGCAGAGTACATTGCTGCTGCAAGTTGCACCTCTCAGGTACTCTGGCTTCAGAACCAACTTCTGGATTATGGCATTACAGAGACTAAGACTCCATTGTTAATGGATAGTGCTTCAGCTCTGTGTATTTCAAAAATCCAGTCCAGCACTCTAGGACCAAACATATAGAGATCAGACATCATTTTATAAGGGATTGTTTTGAAAAAGGTCTGATTGATCCTAAGTTTGTGCCTAGTGCTGAGCTTGCAGACATTTTTACTAAGCCTTTGGATAGTTCAACTTTCCAAAACCTGGTGTTAAGGCTTGGTATGCTGCAGCTAGAATAAGTGACAACTACTGATGATTCAGTAGTAATTACTGGTGATCATTGGTACCCATGTCACATATAAGTACTGATGGGTCCTTTTCCTTCATTAGTTTTTATAACTACTGATGGCTAAATGCCTCATAAGTACTGAAGTACTTTATCTGTTCCAAACTACTGATGTAGTTAAAACTACTGATGTAGTTACAACTACTGAAATCAGTATAAACAGATAAGTACTGATGTCCTATGAAACAACTGAAATCCGCCAAAAAGGCTATGAATGTGTTGAGGACAGTATGAAACAGCTGAAAAGCTAAGAATTGATGAAAACAGCTGAGAAATTTCTTTTCAGTCGTTTGTACAACTGCTTTCATTCTAAACAACTGAAGCAATACCATGTCTTGAGTAGTTCTATAATACTGATGACTAATACCAAGTCTTCAGTTGTTTACAACAGCTGATGACAAAACCACTGTCTCAGTAGTTCATAACTACTGATGACTAATACCAAGTCTTCAGTTGTTTACAACAGCTGATGACAAAACCACTGTCCTCAGTAGTTTCATAACTACTGATGACAAACACAAGTCCTCAGTTGTTTCAATCATCTGAAGTCAAAACCACGGTCTTCAGTAGTTTTCTAACTTCTGATGCCTAACACCACGACTTCAGCTGTTTCAACGTCTGAAAGGATAATACCATGTCAACGGTCGTTTAAAACTACTGATGACTAACACCACATCCTTCAGTCGTTTACTTACCAGTACCTATAAATATCCCTGACCTAAGCCTTCAATGCTTCATCTTCTTCAAACCTAACGTTCCTCTCCAAACTTCTTCTTCTCAATGGCGTCCATGCAAATTAAACCGCGACACAACTGTGTTGCCTACCTTACTAACTCGCCTATCTGGGCTAAGTTCGATACTGCTATCGATCTTATGGTTCAGTCCCAATACAAAACGGCATTTCTTCTGAATCCCATACTACATGCCGAATCCCTTCAACAATTTTGGATGAACGTTACTATTACCACTGGGGATCACAACACACCATCTCTCAGTCGATCGTCAACAACAAAGAAGTAGTCATCACTCCTGCAGTTATCCGTCAAATTCTTCATCTGGATGATGCTATATCTCCTGCTGGATATCCGAAGGGCACCACAGATCTATCCTTTGCCCAACATGGATATCAAGGCAATCTCAGTGCCTCCACTATCATGAAGAAACACTTTCCTGACGCTGACGCCTAATTTTTCACATGGTGAATGTATGTTTGGCTCCTAAGAAGTCGTCTTGGGATCAAATGTCGACAAAATGGCAGCAGGTAATGTATTCTATTCTTGAGCAACAACCGCTAAACTTTTCAGAAAATATTTTCGGAGCTCAAGATATGGCTCAAAAACTAACTGCCAACCGTTGGATACTATATCCACGGTTCATAATGGCCATCATTACAAACAGCTTAATGCTGAGGACTTGTTGGCTTGGGAGTCCCTGCTACGGTTGTTCTGCCGGAAGTATACTCCCGGCACAACTCTGACCAGACACTCAAAATGGCTGCCAAGCTGCGAAAACCCACGCAGCTGGAACCCACAGCCACCACCTCCAAATCAAAAGTCCCACCCAACCCACCAAAAAGAAACCCAAAACGGCTACTCAGGGAATTGAGTCCCCTGAGGATGCCCCTGCACCACAAACGCAGGATATATCCACTAGTCCAAACCCCCTAGTGGATACAATGACTCTTCCAGCCATAGCCGCTCAGGCTTCCTCTCAACAGGAGCCTGCAGCAACCACACAACGGGTACCTACATATCTGGGATCTTCCTCACTTGAGGAGATTGCCATTGAAAAGCACCAACCTCCCCAGGTGCACACTGCTTCTATCCCTTCACCCCAAACAACCGCCCCTCACAGCCCAACTTTAATAGTTGCACAAGTGCTGACTCAACTGCACTCCTCACCCCCTCCCCAGAAACCACTTACTACTGGGAACACCTCTACAATTGAGGGGGAGGAACACAGTGCACTTGAGAACCCACAGCACAGGGGTTTACCACTTCTATCTCCTGGTGTAGATAAGGAGCTTAGAATATCTAGTGAGGCTGCCACCTCTCTGCATTAGCACATGATCAGAATGAGGCTGGTAACATTGCTAAGACCTCACTAGAGGCAACAGCTGATGATGGACATTGTCCTGAGGCTGGAAGTCCCCAGTACCAAGCACAATGGGCACATGCAACAACTGGTCTACACCCAGTGCATGTAAATCCTGCTCTAAGCAGGAGGTCAGATGATTCAGCTTCGGCTGATGATGACCTGGGCTTTTTCTACGATGTTCTTGCCCAGAACACAATCCTTGAAGAGAAAGTCAGTAGGCTGCAAAACCTACTTGACCAACTCTCATAAGGAGAAAGACCATCTGCCTCTACCAACCCACAGATGGCACCTTCACTTGAAGGTTCCCCAAACACTGAGCCACTCCAAACTCAACCACCTGCCTCTGCTTCAGGCCCTATTTCTCAGGAACAGAACCCTCCTGAGCAAGTAGGTGCTGTACTTCAAAATTCCCTCCCTCTCATCACACCCATCATCACTGATATTGTGACTAAAGCCATTGATGAGAGGCTTTCCTCAACTTTACAACCCTTGATTGATGCTGCTGTGCAAAAGACACTATCTGTGGTACAAACCCCTTCTTCCAATGCATCCAAAAAGGGGGAGAGTACTGCAGTGAAAGAATAGAAGAGGAAAAGAACAGAGGAAAAGAAGGAAGAGAAGCACGCCCAAGAGGAGGAGAAAGAAAAGCAACCTCTGCTCACTTACAAGCGAAAGAAAAGTGTTGATGATCATACTGCTGAAGACAAATCCTTGGAAGAGCTGGTAAAAGAAGCTGACACTACACACAGCCGATCCATGGATAAAATAATTGAACAACTCTTCAGGCAGGGGTTTGACACAGCCACACTGGATAGTGAGATCAGAAGGTTGGAAGTGCAAGAGATACAAACCCGATGGGCGGGGTATGATGCTCTTGAAAAAGAGAGATTGGAAATAATGATCCGCTTCATTGCAAAATACTTAGGAAGATCGTTAATGGAGATTCGCGCGTGGACCAGGGACAGCATTCTGGCTATAGCCACCAGAATCTGTCTGTCTGAGCAATTAAACAAAGGGATTATTATGGAAGCCCTTGATGAGGCTGGGGCTGGTAAAAGGTTGGAGATGGCTAAACTCACAAAAGTGAAACTTACTACAAAGATGCTGGATCAACCTTCCCTTCCACCCACTCAAACAGAGCCTACCCCTCAAATCTCCCAACCAATCTCTAAGCCAAAATCCAAACATCCTCTTTCTTCAAAACCAATTCCTTCACCAACCCAACCATCATCCAGTGATGCACCTAGAAGGAGGGAAGGGTGCTGAGGATGGAAGAAGAAGATGAAGAGGAGGATGAAGATGATAGTCTGCCACTCTCTGCTGTTCTAAAGCTACCAAGACCCCGAAGTCACCCATGATCACACCTGACTCTCAAAGGGAAATGGTCAGAGTCAAGATAGAAGAAGAAGAACAGCAGAAACAACACGATGAGCAACTGTTGAAGATGGTTGACAAGGAATTTCCTCAGTCATCATCTATTCAAGCCATGAAAGAGCATGCTCAAAGCTGTACACTCTCAGGCACACTTTTCAGTATCAGAAGGAGAGAGTGAGAGTATGGCCAGACCCCAGGGTGAGTTCTAGAATCCATAAAAGAACTATTCCACACAGATACAATGGCCAGGTAAGAAAAACAATAGATTCTACCATCATGTTGGCCATTGTAGTCACACCTTGGGAAATCATTGATGAATTCAAGAAAGCTCATCAAGCAAAGATGACCCCTCAAGCTTTATTGGAAAACAAGATGATCAAAAAGGGGTTGTTATATAAAAAGCTTGAAGACATCCAGAAGAATAAGCTCCAGTTACTCCTTGAAGGCACCCATCCTGATGAATTTGTCTATAGGGAGGTAACTACAGTGGAGCTGAAAAATGGCAGGACCATGAAGTACTTATCTGAGTACTATGGTCCAGAGTTCTTCTTCGAAGGAGGAGTAGAAGAACTCTCCAAGGAGGAACAAGTTGTTCTCCTTGAGGCCTATGTTCGAGAGTCATACAGACTCATTATGGGGAAGTAAATCTCATGAATGGGATAACAACTCTGTGTCCAGTTCCCCAAAACAGAGTTCCCATTCATACCCTGCCAAACAAATATCTGAGATTTCTTCCCAGGCCGGAGCTTACATGGGTCATCTTCTCTACTGATCAAGAAGGAAAAAGACCAACATTTTGCCAACAATAAGTGGGATAATAAATAATTTAGAGGTTTTGGCTGCATTGGTTCAGGGGGAGTTTGTTGGACCAAAAGAACCAATGAGCCAAGATCAGAAAACCTCTAAGTCCCACATGGTATCACAACAACTGCTGAAAGCCTCATCAGCAGTTTGACAAGTGCTGAAGACTTCAACAGCTGAAGATCAAGTGCTGAAGACTTCAACAGCTGAAGAACTAAAGTGCTGAAGTACAACAGCTGAAGAACACAAGTACTGAAGCTAAACAACTGAAGAACACAAGTACTGAAGCTGAACAGCTGAAGAACACAAGTACTGAAGCTGAACAGCTGAAGAACACAAGTACTGAAGCTGAACAGCTGAAGAACACAAGTACTGAAGCTGAACAGCTGAAGAACACAAGTACTGAAGCTGAACGGCTGAAGAACACAAGTGCTGAAGCTGAAAGACTAAAGTACTGAAGTACAACAGCTGAAGAGTTTACAAGTGCTGAAGATCAACAACTGATGTACAAAGTCTGAAGACAAAGACTGAAGACATCAGCTGATGATATCTACTGAAGTCATCAGCTGATGAACATCTGAAGGTCAAAGTCTGAAGATCAAGTACTGAAGCTTCAGTAGTTTGTCACAACTACTGAAGAGTACTTCTTCAGTAGTTGTGATATCAGTAGTTTTATATTTCTAGTTTCAGTAGTTTTATAAAACGACTGAAGAGCTTGTTCTTCAGTCGTTGTAGTTTCAGTAGTTTCTAATCAGTAGTTTTATATTCTGTACTTAACACTCTGATATGTTCTTAGTAGTTGTGAACATTTCAGTAGTTTGTTAGGATTCAGTTATTTTTGTAATAGATCTGCCAGTTGTCACTTTCCGTGATAACAGCAGTGGTTGTTGCACTCTATATAAGGAGTAACAACCTATTGTAATAATATGAATGATTTTGAATGATTTGATTAGAATTATTCCATATCTATAAACATTCCATGAATTAGAAATATATTCTCTCACTATAATCGTGTGTACTTTTAATGCATACAAGTATAGATCTCTTGCTACAATTTGTCTAATTCCTGTTCTTATTCCGCTGCTTTGAACTCTAATACATCAAACTTGTGATCGCTGATCCTGTCAAAGACCAATATCTTCCGAAGCCAAAGATGAAGTCTTCCGAAGCTCAGAGACAAATTCTTCCGAAGCTTCAAGTTATGAAGACAGATTTCTTCTGAAGACTTTTAAAATATGCTTTTTGTGATGTACTTTTCTGTAAAGCTGGACACCTTTCCGTTGCACCTCTCCAAGTCACCAACTTACATGAGTTGGTGAAAAGGTCCATTCTTTTGGTAACTGTACATTGAGGTCTTGACTGAGTAAACTTTCTACTTTATGTACTTTATCCTTTTTATAACAGATAAGGATGTGAGCTATGGCATGTCATAGTCACAAGTCAAAAGGCAATCTACCTTTTGACTCTACAATTGATTTTGTTTGTGTCTAGTCAATTGTATCTAGCTGGCTTTCAAAGTATAGCTAGCTGTAGGATGTAGTATAAGTATCTCATGTTCTTGTATCTTTGTTTATGCTTTGTAACACTTGTAATAGAACATAGAGAAAGCAATATACTGCATTCTTGAAAACCATACACTTGCGTTCTTTGTGTTCTGTCTCTTACATACTCGTGTTCCTAGTGTCTTATGTTGGTTATCCAGTTTACTGTTTGATTAAAAGTTTGGTTAATCTCCTTTTTGTGTTGTTGTGTTGTAACTCACACCCTTTAATGATCCTGCACACATGAAAAATGCAAAAACCAATCCAGCTGATGACCTACGTTATTGGTGAGATCTGTGCAAAAAGAATATAATTGTTGAAACAAGAAGATAGGTTGTGTGTCTCTTTGTTGTGTGGTGGCGCTAACCTGAGGATAAGCGTAACCTAAATATTCTAGAATTCATTGTTGTTTGCATCTCTCTGATGTGTGGTGGCACTGACCTGAGGCTTAGCATCTCTTTGAAAGCTCTAGAATAGTTTCCTCTTGAATACTACCCGTAGACTGCTCAAAAATCTCCTGAGGAACGTTGATTACCATATAATCGTGGGATCCATAAATGTTGGTTGAAATAATTAAACCTAACATATCACCAATCTGTGTCAAAAGTCTATGTATGGATTTAAGTGGACAAGTATACTAACAATTATCGTGGCTGCAATTCTTGAAAGTCTAAATCAGTGTGTGCATCTTATAGTACTAGTATGATTTCCTATACTTGCTAATGACTGTGGATGAAAACAAGAATCTAGCATCAAAAGGTTTTGGTATCATGTCCCGAAAGATTTGATATACCTGTATGATTCCATAATGAATGGTCCCAATTATGGTCAAAATAACTTGAAGCTGTACTGTTCGAGAAATAAATTTGTTAGATATCTATCTTAGGATTTCCACCTCACATAAAATTACAAAAATATGTTTTAGTTTTGTCTATTAGCTCTAGTTTTTTAATTTTTTTACTTTATTGTCAGTTTAGTTATTAAACATCAAACTATGCATTGGAATTCTATTTGGGATTTATTCACTAAAAAAGGGTCACGTCTGAGGTGACCAAACAGGTTTTTCAAATGTTAAAAGGGTCACATTTGAGGTGACCAAACGGGTTTTTCAAAATTTAAAAGGGTCACATCTGAGGTGATCAAAAGTTCTCTAAGTTAAAATGGTCATGTCTGAGATGATCGAATGCTCGAAATATTCATCATTGTTAAATTGGCTTAGTGTCAAATGGTCCTAAAGTCAAAACCTTACGTATGAGCCCAATCACACAACTAACCCACATGTATTGACCAGACATGTGATTGGACCATAAGCATGAGTAAATTCACATGATTGGATCATAAGAATGAACCAATCTCATGAATGGAGGTGACCAAATAAGACAGTCGCACTACTAACACCTAGTCGCATGACTGAAAGTGACCGACTGTAGTCGCACGAATCAAGAGTGCGACTAGGTTCATTAGCACGACTGATAGAAACCCTAGTATAAATAGAGGGGGAGTCGGTAGTAAACGCCCATTCACCCCAATCTCTCACTTTATCGCACGAAGTACCGTTACGCTGCCCGATTTTGTTTTGACTTTTCTAGACTACTGATTGTTGTGATCTAATGATATCTAGTGTTTATCGAGGTAATGTGCGACGATATTCACTCCAAAGTACAATCAATATGTGCCCTAATGATCAAATTTAGGCCTAATCTTAACCGAGACTTAGTTTGCCTAAGAAACATATAAAAGTAAGTATATTGTTAAGTGCTCTAAAAGATTAACATGTTGTCTTTATTTGTCTTTTGATATTTTGTAATAGTATTGGGACTATTTCTGTAAATTGTTAGTTCCTTTACTTTTGTTTTCAGTATAAATAGCTTAGTTTTGCAGGTTTGTAGAAACGAATACACAAGTTATTCGAATCTGTTTTTCATGCTTGTAATTGTCTTAGCTTGATATGAATGAAAACTTGAATTTTGTTGATATCTTGTTTTGATTTGATTACTTTGTGTGAATTTCATTGAATTGTGTTACAAATCATCACAGATATATTCATTTGATCGTCTCAAATGGTATCAGAGCTGTTGGTAAGCTGTTAGTGATGATTTTCGTTTTAAGTTCATCTAACTTGAAAACCTAAAATCTCACTGAATCTGTGATTGAGATACAATTCAATTGAAAATTTGTGAATTTTAGTTGTGTTTCATCATCAGAAACATGATTTGAATCACAATTAGCAGATCAATTCATCAAATTCAAGTAAACTGTTGAATTTGTTGTTCGAAAATAGCTTGAAGTTTTGAACTGAAATTTCAAAAATTGATTGATTTGTTGTTGAAATTGAAGAAATTGATATTAAGAAGAATGTTTATCGGCATAAAACTCATCTAATTGAAAAGTTTCAATCGAATTCATCAACATTTGAAGAATTCAGAAGATTTGAGTTTGTTACATTCATTTGAAGATGATGAATGTGTTACATGAGCTGATGTTAGGACCTGGTATTTGACCGAAATACCTAGAGATTAACGTGTAAACCAGATCAAATAGTGCGGAATCCTATTTGTTTGGCGATCCAATCAGTGAGAACACACCAAGAATCAATCAAGAATTGAAACTAACGTTAGAAATCAATTGGGAATCGATCTAATGTGTTCTGTGAACTTGGAGAATGAATTGGAAGGTTTCTGGATGGCTAGGGTACGTCTGGAATCGTAATTGATCGAGAGTCCCTCTTTTTCACGAGTTGAGTTGTATTTATAGGTTGGTATTATTCAATCGTGCGACTGAACCATTAGTCTGGTTCAGTCGTGCGATTGAACCATGCGGTTGATTCATTCGTACGACTGAGTGTTCACTCGTGCGACTGAGCCAATCTTATGTTGCAATCGTACGACTGATCCAGTCTCCTGGTTCAGTCGTGCGACTGAGTCAATCGTATGAAGTTATTCATGCGTATGGTTCATTCGCATGAACCATTCACATGAGAACTTCATTTCGTTAAGTTTGAATGTATTAATTAATAAACATTATATGTAATCATTCAAGCAATCACTAACCTAATTAACCAATTCCATGTCGACACATTAATGAAACATTAAACATTATAACTAACAAACTATCAATATCATTTCATTAGTCATACCAAACAAGATCTATTACATCACATATCATGATCTAGGGACATACATGTATCAACAACTCCCCCTTGGACCTAGATCTCTCTAATGTCTTGATTTCTTCATTACCTCCTCATATTTCTTGTACTTGTCCTCTTGTGTGACTCCTGCGTGAATATCAAACGCGAAGCAAAGTATTATGACATTTTGGAACTGAAATGCCTGTACAATATCTTGCGTATCATAGAACAGAGGCCACTTGTACAGTGTATAAACATCTTTTTCCGACAAGTTGGTAAGCCACATTGGATCGAATACTCTAATTGTATCCATTTGGCCCTCTTTATCAAGGACTTTGACCGCTTCTGTTGTTCTCCAATCGTAGTACCACCACTTAAAGTGTGGTCTGAAATCCTTTGTCATTTCCCGAAGTGGGATTCTTGACATTGTGCGCGGAGGATTCCACTTCAACACAATCTTTGGTTTTCCAGTAATGGCATCCATCTCAGACCTTCTAATATACCTTGTAGGTTGTTAAGGTCTGAAGTTAATCCACCTGGTGTGGTACTCTTTCTTTAGGGCAGCCTCAAACCAGCCTGACATCTTTCTCGGGTCAGCATACAACAACTTCAAATTGGCCAGCTGGTTGAGCTCAAAACCTGGTAGAGTCTTTAGATCATGTGGAAATCTAAAGTACTCTATGCCCTTCTCCCTCTTAATGGCATAAACGTTAAGATCAACAAAATATGCCCATGCTATAATCCTGCCTGACACCGTAAGATGTTTGTTGACGCTGTAGAACTTGGTGTAGGCATCCCTCTTCGGTGCAGCACGTTGGGCTCTAACTTCTTTAAAACATTCAGCCCACTTAGCCTTTCGAATGTCTACGTCATCATTTGAGGCTTGGGATGTTCCTTCGGTCTTTCCTGTTTCCTGCTCCATCTTGTCTAGTACCTCAAACATATCACTGACTAGGGACTCACCCAGATTAGGGACCACATTACCCTCGTTGTCAGCGTACTGAGGGTACTCTTCTACAGTAATATCTTCAACCTCAACTTCATCAACGTCATTTAGTTCTTCGTCACTGGTTGAATCAACTGTTGGAGCATCCTTGACAATTTCATTAGGATTGAGTCTGAACATCTCTGCCAGTTGCTCGTTAGATAGGTCATGAATTATTTCACCTTCTTCAGGGGTATAACTCACTGACCTTCTGACCATCCCTTGCAGATCAAGAATCATTGTGAGTTGAGACTTGACCTGTTGAAGGGGAGCAATATGAAACTCATCTCTTTTGTACTTTGGATCTGTTTGATTTACACATTTCACACTCAAATCATTAGTAATTTATCAAACAAAATGCATTAACGTAATATAAACATTAGTACATGGTTTTTCAATACAGAATACAAAAGTAAATAAATACATAAACATCTACTATTTACTTTTATCCTGAATACTCGCTCATCACGTGAAGGTGCAGAAGCAGAAGCTGACTGATCTTGTCTGTTCTTTGATCTTTTCTCTTGCCCTGGAGCTGAGACAGATTCAGCTGCTTCTCTTCCGTCAGTGTCTTCATCTTCACACCATTCTTCAGTTTTCTCTTCATCAGTTTCACTCTCATTATCATCATCGTTTTCATCATCTTTGGAACATGATAAGATGGAACATATCACTGAATAGGTGTAAACCAGATCAAATAGTGCGGAATCCTATTTGATTGGCGATCCAATCAGTGAGAACACATGAAGAATCAATCAAGAATTGAAACTAACGTTAGAAATCGATTGGGAATCGATCTAATGTGTGCTGTGAACTTGGAGAACGAATTGGAAGGTTTCTGGACGGCTAGGGTATATCTGGAATCGTAATTGATTGAGAGTGCCTCTTTTTCACGAGTTGAGTTGTATTTATAGGTTGGTATTATTCAATCGTGCGACTGAACCATTAGTCTGGTTCAGTCGTGCGATTGAACCATGCGGTTGATTCATTCGTACGACTGAGTGTTCAGTCGTGCATCTGAGCCAATCTTATGTTGCAATCGTACGACTGATCCAGTCTCCGGGTTCAGTCGTGCGACTGAGTCAATCGTGTGAAGTTATTCATGCGTATGGTTCATTCGCATGAACCATTCGCATGAGAACTTATTTCGTTAAGTTTGAATGTATTAATTAATAAACATTATATGTAATCATTCAAGCAATCACTAACCTAATTAACCAATTCCATGTCGACACATTGATGAAACATTAAACATTATAACTAACAAACTATCAATATCATTTCATTATTCATACCAAACAAGATCTATTACATCACATATCATGATCTTGGGACATACATGTATGAACAAACTCCCCCTTGGACCTAGATCTCTCTAATGTCTTGTTTTCTTCATTACCTCCTCATATTTCTTGTATTTGTCCTCTTGTGTGACTCCCGCATGAATATCAAACGCGAAGCAAAGTCTTATGACATTTTGGAACTGAAGTGCCTGTACAATATCTTGCGTATCATAGAACAGAGGTCACTTGTACAGTGTATAAACATCTTTTTCCGACAAGTTGGTAAGCCACATTGGATCGAATACTCTGATTGTATCCATTTGGCCCTCTTTATCTAGGACTATGACTGCTTCTGTTGTTCTCCAATCGTAGTACCACCACTTAAAGTGTGGTCTGAAATCCTTTGTCATTTCCCGAAGTGGGATTCTTGACATTGTGCGCGGAGGATTCCACTTTAACACAATCTTTTGTTTTCCAGTAATGGCATCCATCTCAGACCTTCTAATATACCTTGTAGGTTGTTGAGGTCTGAAGTTAATCCACCTGGTGTGGTACTCTTTCTTTAGGGCAGCCTCAAACCAGCCTGACATCTTTCTCGGGTCAGCATACAACAGCTTCAAATTGGCCAGCTGGTTGAGCTCAAAACCTGGTAGAGTCTTTAGATCATGTGGAAATCTAAAGTACTCTATGCCCTTCTCCCTCTTAACGGCATAAACGTTAAGATCATCAAAATATGCCCATGCTATAATCCTGCCTGACACCGTAAGATGTTTCTTGACGCTGTAGAACTTGGTGTAGGCATCCCTCTTCGGTGCAGCACGTTGGGCTCTAACTTCTTTAAAACATTCAGCCCACTCAGCCTTTCGAATGTCTACGTCATCATTTGAGGCTTGGGATGTTCCTTCGGTCTTTCTGTTTCCTGCTCCATCTTGTCTAGTACCTCAAACATATCACTGACTAGGGACTCACTCAGATTGGGGACCACATTACCCTCGTTGTCAGCGTACTGAGGGTACTCTTCTGCAGTAATCTCTTCAACCTCAACTTCATCAACGTCATTTAGTTCTTTGTCACTAGTTGAATCAACTGTTGGAGCATCCTTGACAATTTCATCAGGATTGAGTCTGAACATCTCTGCCAGTTGCTCGTTAGATAGGTCATGAATTATTTCACCTTCTTCAGGGGTATAACTCACTGACCTTCTGACCATACCTTGCAGATGAAGAATCATTGTGAGTTGAGACTTGACCTGTTAAAGGGAGCAATATCAAACTCATCTCTTTTGTACTTTGGATCTATTTGATTTACACATTTCACACTCAAATCATTAGTAATTTATCAAACAAAATGCATTAACTTAATATAAACATTTAGTACATGGTTTTTCAATGCAGAATAAAAAAGTAAATAAATACATAAACATATACTATTTACTTTTATCCTGAATACTCGGCTCATCACGTGAAGGTGCAGAAGCAGAAGCTGACTGATCTTGTCTGTTTTTTGATCTTTTCTCTTGCCCTAGAGCTGAGATAGATTCAGCTGCTTCTCCTCCGTCAGTGTCTTCATCTTCACACCATTCTTCGGTTTTCTCTTCATCAGTTTCACTCTCATTATCGTCATCGTCTTCATCATCTTCATTATCATCATCATTTCTGTCCCCATCCCTTATCTTTAAAGGTTCCTCCTTTGATCCTTTCAATTTTAGCAAAATGTTCCTTTTAGCCTTTTCCAACTCCTCTATTTGCTTACTTGCTGCGACACTTTGAGCTTGGAGTTGGTCCATCTTGGTGCTCTGAGCAGCCAACTGCTGGCCTGCTCCTTAATTACTCGATCCTGCTCTGCAATTTTATGAGATTGTGCAGCAGTCAGGTCAGTAAGCTGGCGGATCTGAGTTGTCTTTTCCTCATCAGCCGCCAGCAATCGCAACACCATTCTGTTTAACGCTGACAACTGTTCCTCTACCCCGATTGGAGGTAGAGAAGATCTATAGGTGTGTGAGGAATGGGCTGAGGGCATTGATTGGTGTGACGTGGTGGTGGAAGTGGCGGTAGTGAAGATAGGTCTGTATAGTGGTGGAGGTGATGAAGGAGTAAAGAATATGGTGGTGGAGGGAAACGGTGCTGTGGTGGAAGGTATGGTGGGGGCTGTGATAGATGTGGTGGATGTGGTGGATGTTGTGGAAGGTATGGTGGGGGCTGTGATAGATGTGGTGGATGTGGTGGATGTTGTGGAAGGTATGGTGGATGTGGTGGAAGTGGTAGTGATAAAGGTCACCCTACGCTTCTTCTTTTTCTGGCCATGGGGTTTGGCCATTCTCTTCCTCCTTGATCCAGTTGAGGAGGAAGCTCCCCCTACAATCCCGCCTGAGGACCCCGGAGCATAGGTTGGGTCAGTTTCTGTATCTCCGAAGCCTCTCGGTTGTTCACCAACAACCCTTAACCCATGTTCTGTGGGAACAACTTTCCTTCCCACAGTTCGGGTAAGTGGCTCCTCATCCGATTCAGCCTCATCCTCCTCGTTAAGAACAAAATCTTGATGAAATCCCGCTGACTCAGTTACTTCTGCGGATGTGACAGACACAGGAGGTATAGAATCAGACACAGTGCCTCTGAGTGGAATAGCATCATCCCCACTGTCATCCTCATCTGAGTCATGAGTGGGTAGGGCTATCTGTTCCACATCAGAGCCACTGTCCTCGTGACGCCACTTTCTCTTTTCCGGCACAACATAGTTCTCTCTGGCAAGATGACCAAACAACCTCCTGACCGGAGGCTTCACTTGCTTTCCCCGGCATACTTTCATCCTTCCCAGGGTGGTGTCATCCATTACCTCCAAGACTACCGAATCCTCCTGTTCTTTTGGCAGGGAAGGAAGCTTCTGATCTATTATCATTTGCATAAACCGTGGGTACATACAGAAGGCTTCCTTCCCTTTCCCCTCGATGTTCTCCACCAGATAGGTGAAGATCATCTTAGAGAAGCTGAACGGATGGTTCAGCACCAACGCAACGTATGCGTTTTGCATCTGGTCCGACAGCTCATCAAACCCACCTTTTCTTGAAGCCATGCATTTGAGCAGCACGTGTGCAAGGTATTTAAACTGGGGACAGAGGTTACTCTTGTTGAGTACCCCTGAATTGATGTCCCCAGAGTATTTGGCTCTAAGAAAACATCCTCTGACAGTGAGGGGGTGTAAACGGGTTGGGTAGTCACCATCATCCCCCAATTGAAGTACAATCCTTAGATCCTCCTCAGAAACGGTAATATCCTCGCCAATATGGTACTTCTTATGTAGTGAGGTTCAGATGATCTATCAACTGTAGCGCCTTCCCAGAAGGCTTGTTGAATGGATCGATATGGGGTGCAAGGGGTAGAGATGGCATGCGCAATCCGTGATCTCAATAGAAACGTGATAATGCCAGAGAATTCTCCAGCATTTCTGGATGTTAAGTCTAGATGGGCACATATATTATGCTTTGTGCTCATAATCCATCTACTCGCCATCTGTTACACAAAGATAGTAAACATTAGTACCGTTTACCAAGAAAGTCATGAACTCATTAAGCTTGAAGAACATCTTTCTGTCATGCGATTGAAATTGTGCGACTGAGTGCAATTGTGCGATTGAACCATGCGAAAGGGGTTCATTCGTACGATTGAATGGTACGAATGGGGTTCAGTCGTGCGATTGACCCCATACGTATCTCGGAGTGTGCGATTGGGCTCCTACGCATATACCTTCATGCGGTTACATCAGTCATGCGACTGAACTTCAAACGCATGGTTCAGCCATGCGTATGGGCAGTTTGAGCCCTTCAGTCATGCGACTGAAGTTCATCATGCTGTCCATTCGCATGAAGACCAACTGTTCGATTCACATTTTCTGTTTCACCAATTTTTTGTTTTAAACCTCTATATCTAGTTCATTGGACTCGCCATCTCGTCACTAATGACCTATTATACTTAATTTTAACATTTAGCTTAGTTTATGTAGGTTATTAGGGCATTTATCAATCCGATCAATGTTTCATTCGAACACCCAAATTCGACTCAAGATCTTCTGATTTCTATAAGGTTTAACTGCAATGTACCTGTATACTTGTCAATCGAATGTCAGAAGATCAATAGCAATGTGAACAACTATCTCTTGAAATTTTTGGCAGAGTAACGGGAAAGAAAGCGATTTGGGTGCGATTGGGAGTGATGAGTGAGATGCGATCGACTGAGGCCCTTTAAATATTGACCTTAATTTCAATCGGCTGACTGGCCTCATTCGCTCAGTTTATTCGGGCGACTGAGGTTCAGTCGTGCGATTGGTCCAGTCGGTCGCTTTCAGTCGGCCGACTGAGTCTCAGTCGGTCGGCTGCCTCATTCGGTCTCCTTTATTCGCATCTCAATTAACCAACCAAGTCTCAGTCGGTTGACTGACTCATTCGCACCCTGTCATTCGGTCGAAGGATCATTCTTAAACGCCATTCGGTTGAATGACTAAATTTCATGTCCAGTCGTGCGAATGGGATCCATTCGCATGGTTGGTCCATATTCATGGTCCAATCGTGCGAATGGGTCACACTTGGTAGATTTTCTGTCATTTTGTACATTTTAACCTTTTGAAATAGACATTATAGCTCTTAACCAATTCAGTCACTTCAGATGTGACTTTTTAAACTTTGAAAAACATGTGGCTTTCTCAGACATGACCCTTTTAGGTAAGTTAATTCCCTTCTGATTTCCCTGATGTAGTCCGACAGACACACAAATTAAAAGATTAACATAGAGGCTAAACTAACTACACAAATAAAGTTTATTTTTGGACTTTTTGTGAGAGATAAAACCCTAAGATGGAAATCTAAGGGATTTGGTTTGGGAGTAGACAGGTTCAACTTAGATTGATCATATCTGGACCAATTCAATTTTGGAATCATACAGGAACATCAAATCATTTGGGACTTGTTATTAAAACTTTTTGAGCTTAAATTCTCGGAGTTCATCCAGAGTCGTTAGCAACTTAAGGAAATCATACTGAAACTGTTAGGATCTCAGCCTCTAGGTTTAATCGATTGAACAGATATAGCAGCGGAATAGCTCAGAATTAGACAAATTCAAGCAAGAACATTCGATATAAAGCGATAAAAGAATTTTGTTATAGAGAGAGAAATATCAGACAAAAGGAAATTGCATTAAGATTGTCGGCCTCTAAGGCACGATTACAGGTGAGTCATCTTTCCTTATAAAGGAAAGAATGACGTAGGCTGATGTCACCTGAAAGTGACATGTAACCGTTTTATAACTACTGATGTTTAACAACTACTGAAAATGTCAACAACTGACATCTCTTACAAATGTTCCTAAGTGTTAAACATCTTATTTACAACTACTGAAAAACATAAAACTACTGATACTACAACAACTGAAGAACAACCTCTTCAGTTGTTTACAAGTACTGAAAAGGAAACAAAACTACTGAAAAGTAAACAAACTACTGAAAGAAAAAGAAAACTACTGATGAAGAAAAACCATCACAACAACTGAAGAAGCCCTCTTCAGCTGTTGTCATCAGCTGTTAACATCAGCTGATGTCTTCAGTACTTGTACATCAGACTTTGTCTTTCAGCTGTTGATCTTCAGTCTTTGTCTTCAGTACTTGTTGAAGTCTTCAGACTTTAGATCTTCAGCTGTTGTCTCAGTCTTTGTCTTCAGTACTTCAGACGTACTTCAGCAGTTGTATTCTTCAGACTTTGTAGAACAGCTGATCAGGTCTTCTTCAGCTGTTGTGATGTCCTGTGGGACTTAGAGGTTTCTCTGATCAGGCTCATTGGTTCTTTTGGTCCAACAAAATCCCCCTGAACCAATGCAGCCAAAACCTCTAAGTTATTGACGAGTCCCACTTATTTTGGCAGATAGATTGGTCTTTTTATCCTCTTGATCAGATGAGAAGTGACCCTTTTTCAGCACCGGCCTGGGAAGAAGTCTCTGATGATCTGTTTGGCAGGATATGGTTGGGAGCTCTGTATTGGGGACTTGGACACCGAGCTGTTATCCCAACCATGAGATCTACTTCCCGTGTATCAGCCTATATGATTCCCTGGTGTAAGCCTTAGAAACATGATCTGCTCATCCATTGTCAGCACCTTGGGCACACCATCAAATAATCCTTCTCGGCCATACACTTCAGATATGTACTTGGCCTGTTTTCCATTCTTGAGCTCAACCGTGGTTATTTGTCTATAAGCAAACTCATCTGGATGAGTCCCTTCTAAGAGCAGGTTGAGCTCTTCTTGTTTGAAGTTTTCAAGTCTTTTGTAAACCAATCCCTTCTTTATGATTTTGTTCTCCAACATCTTTTGAGGTGGTTGTTTGGCTTCATAGGCTTTCTTGAACTCTTCAACAATTTCCCAAGGGGACACTACAAGAACCACAGTGATGTCTTCGTCGACAACCCTCTTCACTTGGCCCTTGTATTTTGAAGGAATTTCTTTCTTGACAATCCGGTGTGCCACCCTAGGATCAGGCCATATCCTTACTTTTTCCCTTTGGTATTGAAAGGTATTAGCAAGGGTGTACAATCTTAATACTTCTTTCTTCATGCTAATCATTGAAGAGGATGTGGCATATGCTTTGTCAATGCTTTTCAGCATTTCCTCATCATGTCTTTGCATCTGTTCCTCTTCAATCTTTATCATCACATCATGCATTTGAGAAGCAGGAGTGATGGACATTGGTTTAGCCTTAGGCAAAGTAATAACTGCAGAGAGTGGCAGTCTGTCTTCATCCTCCTCTTCATCTTCATCAGGCCTCAGTACCTTTTTTTCTTTTGTCTAGGTACATCACTAGCAGTGGGTTTTGGGGTAAAGGATTTGGTTTGTGGGTTGGATGGTTGGTTTAGAGGGTAAAGGGGTTGTTTTAGTGGGTTGTGGAGGTAGTGATTTTGAGGATAGAGGCTTTTCAGACTGTTTTAACATTTTGGCTGTAAGGGAGGCTTTAGTAAATTTTGTCAGTTCTTTTCGGTTCCCAACCCCAGCTTCATTCAATCCTCAATCACTAAACCTTTGGAGTATGCTTCAGACGAACAAATCTTGGTGGTTATTGCCAAGATGTTGTCCCTGGTCCAGGCCCTTATTTCAATCAGAGATCTTCCCAAGTATTAGCTATAAATCTGATCATTATCTCCAGCCTTCTCTTTCTAAGGCATCATAGCTAGCCCATCTTGAGTTGATCTCCTCTGTTTCCAACCTTCTGATCTCGGAGTCTAGTTGTTGGATGTCAAAACCCTGCCTATATAACTGTTCAATGATTTTATCCATTGAACGGTTATGGTTGGCATCAGCTTCTTTCATCATATCATTCAGCTCCTTCTCCTTCTCAGACTCTCCTTTCCTCTTTTGATATGTGACATGAAAGTCTTTTTGACTTTCATTCACTTCAACTCTCTTCTCACTCTCCTTCTCCTTCTCTTTACCTTCTCTGATTCTTTCTCCTTCTCCCCATCTGTCCTCTTTATTTTTCCTTTAACTAACTGACTCTCCCCCTTTTTGGTTGCATTGGGTGCAAGGGTTTGAGCAGTAGAAAGTGATTTGGTCACCAACTCCTCCACCAGGGGTTGTATTATTGTAGGAAGCCTCTCATCAATGGCTTTGATCACTATATCTGTGATCATGGGAGTGATGAGAGGTAGGGATTTTTGAAGGTTAGCAACTGATTGATCAGGATGGTTCTGTTCCTGAGAATCAGTGCCAAAGCAGAGGCTGGTGGTTGGAAGTATGGATTGGCTGAGTGTTTAGGGGACCTTCAGAAGAAGGTGCCATCTTGGGTGTATTGTGGTGGCAGATGGACTTTCATCCTGAGACATCTTGGCCAGCAGCTCTTTGAGTCTGCTAACCTCATCCTCTAGGATGGTGTTTTGAGCAACTACATCATAGAAGAAGCTCAGGTCATCATCAGTTGATACTGAATCACCTGACCTCCTGACAGAGTCAGGATGAACATGCCATGAGTGTAGATCAATATAGCATGTGCCCCTTGTTCTTGGTTCTGGGGACTTCCAGCCTCAGGACTATGTCCTTCATCAGCTGTTGCCGCTGGTGAGGTCTTAGAGATGTTACCAACTGCACCCTGATCATTTGCTGAGTCAGAGGCAGTGGCAGCCTCACCAGTAGTTCGCACCCCCTTGTCTACACTAGAAGATGGAACATGATACCCCTGTGCTGTGGGTTGACAGAAGCATTGTGATCCTCCCCCTCAGATGTTGAGGTTATCCCAGTAGTAATGGTGTCTGGGTGGGGGGTGAGGAATGCAACGGCGTCAGCACTTTTGCAACAATATTGTAGGGCTTTGAGGGGCGGTTGCATCAGGAGAGGGTGTGGAAGCAGTGTGCACCCGGGACGAGTGGTGCTCTTCAATGGTATTCCCCTCAAGTGAGGAGGATCCCAGCAGTGTGGCTTCCCTTTGATGGTTGCATCAGGTTCCTTTTGAGAGGAAACCTGAGCGGCTTCGGTTGGTGGAGTCATAGTCTCTACCGGGGGGTTTTTCCAGTAGAGATAACCTGCTTTGGTGCTGCAGGAGCATCCTCAGGGGACTCAACTCCTGAGTAGCCTTCTTAGGCTTCTTCTTTGTGGGTTTGGAGGGGACTCTGGATGTGGAAGTGGAGGCTGTGGGTTCCAGCTGCGTGGGTTTGCGCAGCTTGGCAGCCTGTTTGAGAGTTTGGTCAGTGTTGTGTCGGGAGTATACCTCCGGCAATACAGCCAAGCAGGGACTCCCAGACCAACTAGTCCCTCAGCATGAAGCTGATTCTCTATTATGGCCATTATAAACCGAGGATATAGTATCCAACGGTTAGAAAGTGGTTTTGTGGCCATATCCTTGATTTCAAGAAAAATATTTCAGAAAAGTTTAGTGGTTCTTGTTCAAGGATAGAGAACAGTACCTGTTGCCATCTGGAATACAGTTGATCCCAAGAAGACGTCTTCGAGGCCAGGCAAACATTTACCATATGAAAAATCAAGCGTTCAGCATCTGGAAAATGTTTCTTCAGGATGGTCGAAGCACTAAGATCATTGATATCCATGTTGTCCAAATGAAAGATCAAGTTGGCTCTTAGGATATCCAACAGGGTAGGCAGCATCATCTAATAGTAATATCTGGCGGATGGTAGCAGTAGAGATGACCACCTTATGAGAGTTAATGGACGAATGGATAGATTCTCCATTAACAGTTGCATTCGTCCAAAACTGATGTAGCGAATCGGCATAAATGATTGGATTTAGGAGGAAAGCCGTTTTCAGTGGTGATTGGACCATAAGATCTATAGCATTATCGAATTTGGTCCAGAAGGGCGATTTAGTGAGGTACGCGACACAGTTGTGTCGAGGCTTGAGTTGCATGGTCGCCATTAATGAAGGTGAAAGGTTTCAGAGCTTTTGAAATTTTAGGTCGTGAGAGAATGAAAAACTCTGAAAGAGGAATCAGATATATATAGGTACGGGTTATGAAACGACTGAAGGTTTTGGTGTTAGTCATCAGTATTTGAAACTGATGACGTGGTATGAACATTCAGAGGTTTGAAACGACTGATGGTATTGGTGTGGTCAGCAGTTATAAACAACTGAAGACATGGTGTTACAATCAGACGTTGAAACAACTGAAGTCTCTGATTTAGGCATCAGTAGTTTTAAAAACTACTGAAGACAAGTTGGACTTCAGATGTTGAACCAACTGAGGACTTGGTATTAGTCATCAGTAGTTGTGAAACTACTGAAGACCGTGGTTTTGCCATCAGTTGTTGTAAACAACTGAAGACTTGGTGTTAGTCATCAGTAGTTGTGAAACTACTGAAGACATGGTATTGCTTCAGTTGTTTATGAAGAAACAGCAGTTTGTGAACTACTGAAGAGAGAGTACTCATCAGTAGTTGTCGTCAATTCAAAGCCTTTCAGCTGTTTCATACTGTCCTCAACACTTACTCATCAGCCTTTTGGCTGTTTTCAGTTGTTTCATAGGACATCAGTACTTATCTGTTTCTACTGATTTCAGTAGTTGTAACTACATCAGTAGTTTAGAACAGATAAAGTACAGTACTTAAAGCATTTAGCCTTCAGTAGTTATAAAAACTACTGAGGGTAAAATAACTCATCAGTACTTATATGTGACATGGTTACCAATGATCATCAGTAATTACTGAGATCATCAGTAGTTGTCACTTATTCTAGCTGCAGCATACCAAGCCTTAACACCAGGTTGTGGAAAGTTGAACTTTCCAAAGGCTTAGTAAAAATGTCTGCAAGCTCATCAGCACTAGGCACAAACATAGGATTAATTAGACCCTTTTCAAAACACTCTTATAAAATAATGTCTAATTTCTATATGTTTAGTCCTAGAGTGCTGGACTGGATTTTTGACAATGCAAAGAGCTGAAGCACTATCCATTAATAATGGAGTCTTAGTCTCTGTAATGCCATAATCCAAAAGTTGATTCTGAAGCCAGAGTATTTGGGATGTACAACATGCAGCAGCAATGTACTCAGCTTCAGCAGTGGATGTAGCAACAGATGTTTGTTTCTTACTCTGCCAAGAAATCAAACAGTTGCCTAGGAATTGACATACACCCGGAAGTTGATTTCCTGGTCAACTTACCCCTGCATAGTCACTATCAGAGAAAGCAACTAATTTGCAAGAATGTCCAGTGAATACCATAAGCCTAGAAATTGTGTACCTTGCAGATATCTAAAGATTCTCTTGACTGCAATCAGATGAGACTCCTTAGGTGCAGCCTGAAATCTAGCACAAACACATGTAACAAACATAATATCTGGTCTAGAAGCTGTAATACATCAAGGAACCAATCATACATCTGTAAAGAGTTTCATCAACATCTTTACTTTCGATCAACATCCTTGTGTGGTGTTGCTCATGGGAGTAGAACAGGGTTTACAGTTTTGTAAATCAAACTTATTCAAAAGATTTTGTATTTAGTATTTAGCTGATGAATGAAAATTCCATCAGCTTTTTGTTTGATTTGCAACCTAGAAAGAACTGTAATTCTCCCATTGCACTCATTTCAACTTCTGTTGCATTAAGGTTTGGAAATCCTCACACAATTTGGGATCAGAGGATGCAAATATAATATCATCAACATAAATTTGAACAAGTAGCTTATGCTGATCCACCTTCTTAATAAATAAATTTTATCTATGGAGCCTCTAGTGAAATTATTCTATAGAAGAAAGTTTGATAAGGTCTCATACCAGGCTCTAGGTGCTTGTTTCAACCCATAAAGAGCTTTATCAAGCTTATATACCCATTCTGGGTGCTTATTATCCTCAACCTGGTGGTTGACACACATAACTTCTTCTTTTATGTTACCATATAGAAAAGCACTTTTGACATCCATTTGAAAAACTTTAAGATTGTGGAGTGCAGCATAGGCTAAAAACAATCTAATTGCCTCCAGCCTGGCTACAGGGGCAAAGGTTTCATCATAATCAATACCTTCTTCTTGTGCAAACCCCTGCACAACCAGTCTGGCCTTGTTCTTAACAATTAGCCCATTTCATCAGTTTTATTCCTAAACACCCATTTAGTGCCTATTGCACACTTACCTGGGGGTAGAGGAACAAGCTCCCACACTTGCTGTTTTTTGAATTGAAGAAGTTCAAGCTGCATGGCTTCAACCCAACCATTGTCTCTCAAAGCTACATGAGAGTTCTTTGGCTCTAGCTGACTAATGAAGAGAGCATAGAACAGAAATTGGACAACTGGCTTCTGGTTGAAACACCAGCATTGATATCACCAAGGATTTGAGTCATTGGGTGATTTTTCAGCTCTGGTAAACAATCAAATCTGTGCAATGTTTGTAGGACCTTCAGCAGCAGCAGATGTTGATGCAGATTCTTGAAACCATGAAGATGGTGGCAACTCAAATGAAGTTGAGGATGCAGAAATCTCATCAGCATTTGTTGTGGATGGTGCTGCTGGAGCTATAGGAGCATCAGGTTTAGAGGACACAGGCAGTTGGTCACTAAACCTGAAGAGGTGATTACTACTATCATCATCATCTTCAGTAGTAACACCAGGTGGTGAACTATTGACAGGAGCAACAGCAGGAGATTGATAAGGAACATATTGCAGTATGTCCAAATCAAAGAGCTCCACAGGGCTTTGTGGAATCTTGTCCTTTGGAGATTCATTGAACTTGACATGTAGAGTCTCTTCAACCATCTTTGTTCTGCAGTTGAAGACTCTGTATGCCTTGCAAGTTGATGAATAACCAACAAAGTACCCTGCATCCACCTTAGGATCAAATTTCTGGAGCTGATCCTTTGTGTTGAGAATGAAAAGGGACACCCAAATGCTCTAAAGAATGAAATGAGAGGGGCCAAATGATGTAGAACTTCATATGGAGTCTTCATCAACCTCTGATTTATTAGCACTCTATTCTGCACATAGCATGCTGTGTTGACAGCTTCAGCCAAAAGGTCAATGGCAGTCCAGAATCAGCCAACATAGACCTTGCAGCTTCAATGAGGGTCCTGTTCTTTCTCTCCACAACTCCATTCTGTTCAGGAGTTCTTGAAATACTAAACTGTCTCTTTATTCCCTTGGAAAGGAAGAACTCATCAAGTGTATTGTTCCTGAATTCTGTTCCATTGTCACTTCTAATACACTTGACTGAGAGGGAATACTGCTTCTCAGCATACAACACAAAGTTTATGATCTTCTGTGCAGCTTCATCCTTTGAATGTAGAAAGAAAGTCCATACAAATCTGGAGTAATCATCCACAATTACCAGACAGTATTTCTTCTTTGCCATGCTCATCACTCTCACAGGACCAAAAAGATCCATGTGAAGAAGTTGTAAGCAGGCAGTGGACTTTGGTTCTTCAATAGGTGGAATGAAACCTTGTGTTTGTTCCTTTCAAACAAGCAGTGCAGTTGTTGTCACACTGAACTCCTTCATAGGCATTCCCCTTACTAAACTATGGTGTATCAGTTGATTCATGTTCTTGAAGTTAACATGTCCCAGCCTTCTATGCCATAGATTAGATTCTTGAGGAGAGGCCTTGGAAAATAGCAAGGATGACCTTTGAGATCTATTTTCTTGGAAAGATCTAAGGCATACACTCTTCCTGTCTGTTGGCCTTCAGGAGAGTGTGAGCATCCAATACCTTGTCAATCAAACTCAGAACTTTGGATGACAGAATCCTGCAGTTCTGGCTTGTGAAAAGGGCAACATGGCCTTTGTCACACAATTGACTGACACTCAAAAGGTTATACTTGAGATTTTCCACATGGTTGACATCACAATTTATTTCCCCATTGGAAACAAAGCCCTTCCGATGATGTAACCTCTTGCATCATTGCCAAAGAAACAAAACCCTTCCTTCCTAGAGAGTAGTCATTAAGAAGTGAGTTTTTCCCAGTCATATGCATAGATCCCCCACTGTCTACATACCAGATGCTACTTTGGCATGTTGAAGAGACCTGCATTAATAAACAATCAGTTAGTTTTGGAGACCCAAACCTTTTTGGTTTTGGGCCTGGTTTCATCAATAGATGGTAAACTAACAGGTTTATTGGACACAACAGCTTGAGGTGAAGGAGATGGTGTAGAAGAGGAATCCTTTGGCTTGGATCCCTTTTCTGGGGTTTCAACACAGGGCCATCAAGTTGGTTAACTCTTCCCAACAGATGTTGAACCATCATTACCAGCTGTGTCTGATTCTGGGAAAGAGCTTTCAGCTCTTCAGACACATTGGTATTGGGTTTTGATGATGAGTTCTTGTGTTACAACCATCTTCTTTTGAGCAACCTCAGCTGTTGCCTGTTGCACTCCTTCCCTTTTAGATTTCTTTTTGGACATAGGAGTAACAGGATTTGATGCTGCTGGTACAAACTTGGACTCAAACTCAGTTTTCATTTTAGCCAAGTTTTCTTTAATTTTCTCCTTTTGTTTGAGTTTGGATCCCTTTTTGTACCAACAATCATCTGTGAGATGATTGAATAGACCACATATTTCACAGGGTTTCTTCTTCATCGTCTGTTGATCATCAACTGAAGGAGATGAAACTACTGAAGACTTGCTCTTCAGCAGTTTAGAAGCACTTTTTGCCTTCTTGTCAACTCCCTTAGTAGGCTTCAAATCCTTCCTACTGACAGTTTTCTTCTCTTCAGTGCTGTCAGTCATTGGGATTTGAACTCCAGATGTTATCCCCTGCTCTCCAGTACCTTCAGTACTTCTAGGGATAACACTTGGGTTGATCAACTCATTGATCATGTGAGTGTCAGCAGTTGAACCATCAATATCAGCTGATAGGTTCACAGAGGGATTACTACTGACTTCAACTACTGATGGTGCTTTATCAAGTAGTGAATCACATGATGAGGTGATTGGTCATTACTTTCTCCATCAGATTCTACTCCTGCTCTTGAAGCAAAATCTGTAGGAGGAGCAGTGTGATTATAACCAATTCCAAACTTCACATTGGAACTGTTTGCTTACTAAGAAGCATTTCAAAGCCCTTGCAAGATTGTACCCATCGATCACACTCTACTTGGGGACAGCAAGAGTATCTTGAGGTCTTTGTACTTCTCTAAGAGTACATCCTCCCTAGCCTTATCCTCAGAGATTTGGCATTTAATTTATAAATCTCATCAGTTTTCTCTTTTAGCACAGACTCAACTCTCAGCTTTATTTTGGAAATTACTTGTTCTAGCTCTACATTTTTATTGATTAAAGCCACATTTGCTTCTCTAATAGAGGCAAATGCTGCTATACATGTTTCAGAACATAATTTGGCCTTAGCCTCAGAAGATACCTGTGATACCTGTGTTGAAGAGGTACTTGAGGATGATCCATCAGAGGATTCCAAATCATGAGAGCTAGATTTTCCAAAAGGATGCTCACCACCATGTTGACCAGCACCTGAGAACAGTTGTTCATTACCAGACACATCATCTGGTAAACTGCTCCAGTCAACAACTCCTGTGTGGTGAAGAAGCTGTGTTGTTGAAGTTGATTAGGTTGATTGGGATGGTTGAGGCTCAGGGAGTGCATGTGGTTGCTGAGCAGTGGGTGCTTGAACCTAGCCTGGTTGTGGCATGTAATAGCAGGGGTATGGATATGGCATTGGCCCCTGTGGAACAAAATATGCAGGAGATTGTGTTTGATGATGATAACCAGAATTGACAGGTTGTTGCCCTCTGTTCTGTTGACTATTGCCAGGGTAAGTCACAAAAGGTGCAGGAGAGTTAGATCCAGATGATCTACATTCTCTTGCAAAGTGTCCAAGCCTGTGGCATTTATGGCACTTCAACTACTCTTGTCAAAACCAACTTTGGTTTTGCCAGAGAGTCCTGGGAATTTCCTTCCAGTTCTTTTGTAGAACTTCTGAGATCTGATATTTATCAAGGCCATTTGGCTCAAAATATCCATCTCTTCTAAGTCATCATCAGCAATCCCCTTGAGATCATCCATGATGAAACATAGATTGTCACTATTACTACCAGCAGAATAACTATCAACACTCACAAAGGCAGGCTCAGAAGTGTTTGTAGAGAAATCAATATGCTCATCATACTGGCTTTCAGATGACGCATATTCTGACTCTTGATGTCCAATCAGGGCAGTGTTCCCTTGGACAAAATCCTCAGTGAGCTTGCCAGATGAAGCCAATTTCCTTTTCTGCTCTATCTCTCTCTCGAATGTAAGCAGTTTCCCATGAAGTTGGGTGAGAGATAGGCGATCAACATCAGCATTTGAGCGTAGAACAATGGTATATGTGTTCCATCTCTCAGGCAGTGATCTTAGAATCTATGGTTCATCTGACTCCTGGTATATTCATGTTTAACCATTTTCAATTCAGAGATTAAACATGAAAACCGCTCAAATTGTTGAGTCAGAGTCTCACCCTTTCTATGAGAGAAAGTCTCATATTGTTGCGAGGATTCCCTGTTGTTTGCTAAAACCTCATCAGTACCACAAATTGTTCTTTGATGGCTTCCAGAGGTCATTAGCAGACTCACAATGCAGAGCCCAGAGTAAATCTCATTAGGAATAGCCATAGCCAAAATTCCATGGGCTTTTGCATCGATTTCAAACAACTTCTTGTCCTCATCGAGTATTGCTCCTTCTTCTTTGGAACCAACTGGTTTGTTTCCGGATCATTCCCATTGGCTTATGTGGTCCATGTACCACAGATGTCCAACAACCTGAGCTATGGACAGACAGGTGATGGAGCAATCTTCTTTGCCAAATGTTATACTCATTCCTCACTAAGATCGGAGGCTTGGTAGAGGATCTAGTATTGAAAGGATCATTCGAAGAAGTAGTCATTGTGGAAAATCAGACAGATTCAAGTAAAATCACAATAAATTTAGCTCAGAACCACACAAAACCTCAAATAAAACGGCCAGAAGCGATACACTCTCAATCTCTATAACAGATCCTTGCAATTTTGCTAATTCGATCAAACTTAGAGCGATTGAACAGTTTCAATGATCAATTGTTAGATCGATCAATGATTAACCTGCTCTGATACCATTTGTTAGGATCTCAGCCTCTAGGTTTAATCGATTGAACAGATATAGCAGCGGAATAGCTCAGAATTAGACAAATTCAAGCAAGAACATTCGATATAAAGCGATAAAAGATTTTGTTATAGAGAGAGAAATATCAGACAAAAGGAATATTGCATTAAGATTGTCGGCCTCTAAGGCACGATTACAGGTGAGTCATCTTTCTTATAAAGGAAAGAATGACGTAGGCTGATGTCACCTGAAAGTGACATGTAACCGTTTTATAACTACTGATGTTTAACAACTACTGAAGATGTCAACAACTGACATCTTCTTACAAATGTTCCTAAGTGTTAACATCTTATTTACAACTACTGAAAAACATAAAACTACTGAATACTACAACAACTGAAGAACAACCTCTTCAGTTGTTTACAAGTACTGAAAAGGAAACAAAACTACTGAAAAGTAACAAACTACTAAAGAAAAGAAAACTACTTTGAAAAAAACCATCACAACAACTGAAGAAGCCCTCTTCAGCTGTTGTCATCAGCTGTTAACATCAGCTGATGTCTTCAGTACTTGTACATCAGACTTTGTCTTTCAGCTGTTGATCTTCAGTCTTTGTCTTCAATACTTGTTGAAGTCTTCAGACTTTAGATCTTCAGCTGTTGTCTCAGTCTTGTCTTCAGTACTTCAACGTACTTCAGCAGTTGTATCTTCAGACTTTGTAGAACAGCTATCAGGTCTTCTTTAGCTGTTGTGATGTCCTGTGGGACTTAGAGGTTCTCTGATCAGGCTCATTGGTTCTTTTGGTCCAACAAAACTCTTAGATTTTCACATTGATTTGAACTCTTGAGAATTTAGCCACTAAGATTGTCAGTATGTTTGTCCACTTAAATCCATACACAGACTTTTGACGTAGACTGGTGACTGATTTAGGTTTAATTATTTCAGCTAACATTTGTGGATCCCCACATTATATGGTAATCAACATTCCTCAGAGGTTTTTGAGCGGTCTACGGGTATTATTACAAGAAGAGACTATTCTTAGAGCTTTCAAAGAGAAGCCTGTCCTCAGGTCAGTGCTATCGCACAGCAGAGAGCGGCAAACAACAATGAATTCTAGAATATCTAGGTTATGCTTATCCTCAGGTCAGTGCCTCGCACAGCAGAGAGGCACACAACCTATCTCCTTGTTAGAGTAGCTTATTTATTTTACACATATGCACCAACAACATAAGTCATTAGCTTTATTGCATTTTCTTTCATTTTTTTCTTGCTTTGCTCTAATTATGGTCAGCCGCACACTTTGTGGCAATTAAATCTCATTACCCTTATTGAATATATTTGACTGTGTTAACGAGTTAAGATGGAAGCCCACAGTCAGTTGAAACACTTAGTTGATCTTGAGATCACCAATCAGGTCTAATTGTCTATTGTGTTGAATCTACCAAATATCATTTGTGTCTAGCAGCCTCTAAGTCTACTTTCTTTGGTCACCTTAGGAGTTGCCAGTTTCTATCATCTTCCCTTTTTATATTGCTTAGACTACACAGACTTATACTTTGAACTTTTGCATCTTTTCAAACATAAATTTAAAGTCCCTCTTGATTTGTTCCTGTGTACTATCATGTTCCAAAGGTATTGAATCGGTATCACAGACACAATCTACCTTATTTCAGCTAGTTACCCCTTCTCTCCCCTCATTTTTTTTAATATTAACTTGCTGACATATTTCTCCCCCTAAAATACTAAAATCATTTCGGATTTAATTATTTTTGGATTTAATAAACAGCAAAATAACATGAGTTTAAATATAACAGACGAAAAAAAAAAACACATAACATAAATAAAATAAACTTTAACGAAACTACATCGGACTACACATTATTATCATCAGGAATTACCTCACTTTTCTTTTTAACGCCGTTGACCTTTAGCTAATATTGAAAACGTGGTTTATCAAAGGCTTTAGTATAGAGGTCAGCACATTGAAAATCAGTATTAATTTTAAGCACATCAATTAAGTTCTTTTCAAAACAGTCTCTTATGAAGTGGTATTTAATACCGATGTGTTTGGTCTTAGGATGTTGAACCGGATTTTTAGTTACTGCAATTACAGCAGAGTATCAACAAAAATAGGAGTAGATGAGAATTTTAAACCGTAATCCCGCATTTGCTGTTGAATCCAATGATTTGTGAACAGCAACTTGCAGCAGCAACATATTCGGCTTCACAGGTTGACAATGCAACCGATGTCTGCTTCTTACACTGCCATGTAACTAATCTTCTCCCAAAGAATTGACACCCCGCTGATGTAGACTTGTAGTTCAATTTGCAGCTTCCGTAGTCCGAGTCACTATACGCCGTGAGCTCAAAATCATCATCATGAGGATACCACAACCCCAGTGTCGGTGTACCCTTTAGATAGCGAAAAATCCTTTTCACCCCGATCAGATGATTGACCTTAGGTTTAGCCTGATATCTAGAACATAAACATGTCGCATACATGATATCAGGTCTTGAGGCAGTGAGATACATGAGGGATCCAATCATTCCTCGGTACATAGTGGCATCTATAAGATCTCCATTCTCATCAGGTGCTATATCATGATTCGTAGCAAGTGGAGTCCCAGCAGCAGAAGCATTCTCCATGTCAAAGCGACTGAGAATGTCTCCTACATACTTGGTCTGATGTAGAAAGATCCCATTAGGTGTTTGATCCACCTGTAACCCGAGAAAGAACTTCATCTCCCCCATAACACTCATCTCAAACTCTTTCTTCATCACTGCTTCAAACTCTTTGTATAACTCTTCGTTCTTTGACCCGAAGATTATGTCATCAACATATATCTGTACAAGCAGTAGGTCGCCATCCTTTTCTTTAATAAACAGTGTACAGTCAATGACTCCCCTGCGAAAGCCGTGTTTCACAAGATGAGTCGAGAGTTTCTCATACCAAGCTCGAGGAGCTTGATGAAGCCCATATAAAGCTTTGTCGAGCTTGTAAACTCTATCCCGATGATAAGGGTCTTCAAATCCCTCGGGTTGACTTACATAGACTGTTTCCCTGATTTCCCCATGAAGGAATGCACTCTTCACATCTAATTGGTAGACTTTAATCTTCATGTACGATGCATAGGCAAGGAAGATACGAATAGCTTCCATCCTTGCCACGGGTGCAAACACCTCGTTCTAGTCAATTCCCTCAACTTGGCGAAAACCTTGAACCACCAGTCGAGCTTTGTTCCTGATAATGACTCCTTGGTCATCCTTCTTGCATTTTAGTACCCATTTGGTGCCAATGACTTTAGTACCTTTAGGTCTATCAACCAGAGTCCATACACCTAACCTCATAAACTGCAGAAGTTCTTCTTGCATGGCACTCACCCACGCCTCATCATTTAGTGCTTCACTGACATATTTTGGCTCAACCTGCGAAACAAAACATCGATAAGCACCGTCATGAATGTAACCTTTCTCCATAACTGAGGCGTAATCAGCTGAGTATAGCTGATTTCAGGTTTGTACTCCTGATCTGACATCCCTAATAACATTGTCAAGGGGATGATAGACGTTTAGTCGTGATCCTGGAGTAGTCGGCACAGTCACCTCCGAACCAAGATTGTGAACATTTTGTTCTGCATCTGAGGAAGGTGGCGTTTGAGGTTTCGAAGTCGAAGGTGCATCACTTATGGATGCTTGTGGACTTTCAGGAACTGGAACCTGTTCCTCCTGACTGTTCTGGTCATCTGCTTTAGTTTCATCTTCAGAGGAGGAGTCACTGTCATCGACTGCCCCTTCTGACTGAGTAGATGATTCTCCCTGTGTGCTAGATGGTGTATTTAGAATATCATATATCATCCTAGTAGCTAACTCATCATCCGAGGGAGGGAGAGGGATGTTGAAGGACTTGAAGAATCCATCATAATCGAAGAAGTATGCAGGTCCTTTGCCTGTAGGTGGTGTAGTATATCTCTGAACGTCGACATTACACCACACTTCTACAAGACCCGTTGTTATTGTAAACTCGCTTGTTTGGTATGTTGTATCCTAGAAAAATTCCTTCATCTGCCTTCTCGCTGAATTGCCTTCTTGTGTCTTCTTCAGAAGTGTACACGGCGCGCCAAAAGGTTCAAGATACTCCAAATTCGGTTTGCGTCTTTGTAGTAGCTCATAACATGTCTTTCCATGGCGCTTGACTATTAGGACTAGATTCAGTGTATAACACGCATTTGCCACTGCCTCATTCCAGAATTGATAGGCAGTTTTGTGTCTGCCAGCATAGTCCGTGCTGTCTCTATCAAACTCCTGTTCTTTCTCTCAGCAACGCCATTCATCTGAGGTGTGTAAGCAAAAGTGAATTGATGCACAATTCCCTTTTCCTTGCAGTATGCCTCCATCCCTTGATTCTTGAATTCTGTCCCGTTGTCTGAGCGTATTTGTCTAACTTTTAGCTTGTAGAAGGATTCCAGTGTGGTTACTAATTCCTTGAATGTCTCCAAAGTTTCTGATTTGGATTTCAGAAACATTACCCAAGTGAACCTTGAGTAGTCATCAGTGACCACAAAACAGTACACGTCGCCTGCAATGCTCCTTGTACTAACTGGACCAAACAGATCCATGTGAAGAAGCTCAAGAGGAAGTTCTATTGAATGAACTTTCTTTTCCTTATGAGACTTCTTTTTCTGTTTGCCTTTCTTGAAAGCTACACAAAAGTCAGGAAGTTGGAAGTTCTTGACATTTACTCCTCTCACTAAATCCTTCTGAATCAAATGATTCATCTTCCTTTGACTAATGTGCCCCATTCTCCTATGCCAGGAGATTGAATCCTTCTCAGTAGCTTTAGATAAAAAACACTGAACCTCATGATCCGTTGTAGCAGCTGTTGACAGATCCAAGACATAAAGGTCTTTATATCTTGAAGTAGTCATTAGAACGTGGTCCTCTGGGATCATATATTCTTTCTTCAGCACATAACACTTCTGGTTATCGAAGATGACTTTAAATCCTTTATCACAGATTTAGGAAACAGAAAGTAACTTGTTCTGAAGTTGTTGAACGTAGTTCACCTTATCAAACTTAACTTTCTGATTTCCCACTTCTCCCTGAGCTGTGATATAGCCTCCTTTGTTTCCTGAAAAGGAAACATGCCCTCCTTTTATTTGTTTGACGTTAGATAAAAAGGCTCTATTTCCTGTCATGTGCCTGGATGCTCCGCTGTCTATAAGCCACGTGTTAGTCTCAGCACTGTATCGAACACCCTGCACATACAAAGTAAATGAATTAGTTTAGGTTAGGAACCCAAGCTTTGACTGTCTTGGGTTTCCCAGAGGCATCACACATCATAAACTCCACCCATTGACCCTTAGAGGTGAGGGTAGCTCAGGTTCCTTCTTGTTATCAGTATCAGACACGTAGGTTGACTTTTCTTTCCATAAGCCAGATTTGTGCAATGCCTGTTTATAATAAACCGTCGTCTAGCTTGCAAGTTGGACTTTCGGTTCACTAGCTCTTCTAGGTGGAGTTAAAGAGCTCCTCTTAGAAGACTTAGGTTTTGAGTCCTGAAATCAATCTTCTTCCTATGTGTCTGATAAAAATTACAGTAGGAAGCAATGTGTCCATATTCTCCACAGTTGTAGCACGCTCTGCTATCAACTTTATGATTAAATGTTCTTTGTGGAGAGGTGCGTGACACTCTAGTAACATCAATCACTTTAGGTTTTGACTCTTGTATGTTTGATGTTTTCTCTGGTTTAACAAAATTTACTGTTTTAACTTATTTAACATGTTCCATTTTTTGGTTAACTGGTTTTTGACTTGAAGCATGTGGGAAAGTAACCTTTGAAGTCCTTTTAGGTTCTGATTTGACTTTGTTAGAATTGACTTTAAGTTAACCTTTTCAAACTTCTTTTCCAGATTAACACAGGGCAATTTTCCCTTTGCCTTTGAAGTGGCTCCTTTTGTTTGTTTCCAGTGTCAATAGATGAACATAGGGAATCTGGATCACTTACAAGAGGAGTAGTCATACATGATCCTTAATGGGATTACTACTAAAGGTCTAGACTTAGTGTTCATCAAGGTCTCAGGTGGTGGTGGAACCACTTTGTAGCCCAGTCCCTCCCCGTTGTTCCTTTCTTTTACTAAGTGTTGGACTATGTGCGACGAACTAGTCCAACTATGCAGTTTCTGTTTTAGTGAATTGACTTCTACTTCTAGAACTGCCTTTTGTTTCTTAGTGTCTTCTAGGAGTTTAGATAGTACCTAATGTCATTTGCTTGGTTAAAAGCCACTACTTCGGTTTCCCTAAGTTGTTTAGTCAATAGGTCTATTTTTTCTTTATAACTACGCTCATTTTGTTTTAGTACTCTATTAGCCTCAGTGCACAGACGTATATCTTTTACTAAGTTATCATTATGATCTAATAACCTAGCAAATTTTTCATCTATGCTATTCCTAAAAGTATCACAATCAGAATAAGTATGATTATAAAAAATTTGGTCAGTGGTACTTACCTGAGTTTGTTTAGAAGAGTTAGCCATCAGTGCAGCATCAGATGTTTCTGGTTCTGGTGATTCTGACTTTTCTGTCTCTGACGTGGAAACTTCCTCATTTGGTTTGTAACTGACCTCGGCTGCAGTTGTTTCTTCACTATGTGACATTGCTATCTCAACTGCTAGATCACCTTCACTCGCAGAATCATCATCAATATCCTCAACACTGGCAATGTTAGATTCTCCTGGTGAGACAAACCTAAAACTCCAATCCTGTCCTTCATCATCATGAGCAGTTAAGGCTTTTGGATCCTTGTTTGATGAAGTAGAACTAGAGGCTTGCTTGTCTTGGCGAGTAAAGGACGAGAACAGGTTCCCATTACCCGTCTTCTTTGGCTTGACACATTCTCTTTTGAAGTGCCCCTTCTCACCACAGTTAAAGCAGGTCACTTTACTCTTGTCGAAGCCAAAGGTGGTATCCTTAGTAGCAACCAAGTTCTGTCCAGTCTTTTTCACAAACTTCTTCGCCCTCCGGACAGCACTTGCTAAGGCCCACATTATATCCATTCTCTCAAGCTCCATTTCATCCACCTGCTCGTAGTCCTCATCTGCCAGATGGCAGTTTCCAATCTTCCCGGCAACAAGTCCATCATATGAATGAACCACTGCTGCTAAAAGATCCATATGCTCTCGAGCTACTTCCACGGTCACATTACCGAGGTTCTCGATCTTCAGTTTGGTAGCGCTTGCTTCTGATCAAATATAATGGGTACATGATGACCCAGACGTGTCTGATCCAGAAGGAGAAGCATGTGAAGGACCTGATGAGCTAGACACAAAAGCAGTCTGGAGTGGTGCTCCAGATGTCTTAGCTTGAGGCGTGGCGTTGTATAAAGCTGGATTTTGTGTGTACGAAGACTTTTGAGCTCTATACTTCATCCTTAGTGCTTCTTCTTGTAACTTAAGAATGAAGTCATTTATATCCAGCTTTACAAGCATTCCATTCTGTCTCAGGTTAGACACGAATGTAGCCCACTTATCAGGCAATCCGTCTGCGAAGTTGCTTACTTTCTCTTCCATGGTAGTAGCCACTCCATGTGTATGCAATTCGCTCATCAAGTGGTAGAATCTGTCTATGACTTTGTCCAAACTTTCATTACCATTGATGAGAAGTTATCGAATTCCTTCTTTAACTCCTTTGCCTTGATTGCCTTCAATGATGCATTCCTATCATATCTCTTCTCTAGCTCATCCCACAGTTTCTTGGACTGCTTGTTCTCTGAATACTGGTGGAATATGTCTTTGGGGATAGACTGAGTGATCAATGCATAAACTCTTTTCTCGGCATTGTACTTTACTTTTTGTGCGTCTGTCATCCCGCTTAATGTTAACTTAACTCCATCAGCTCCCACCGGTGTACTATAACCAATCTCAATGGCTTCCCACAGATTAGGATCTACTCCATTAAGGTAGATCCCAAAACATTGTTTCCAGTGGGGAAACTCATCTAAAGTCAAAAGCTTTGGTGGTTTATTGTGATTCCCCACCTCACTCTCAAGCAACAGCAGGTTCTGTATCCTTGAGTCCTTCCCAGCAATAAAGGTTGACATCTGATCTTCCATGACTAATAAACTTATAATCTAATCAACAAACTTTCACTGATACGACTGAAGGATGCGAATGATCTAATCGTGTGTATAAACTCTGCGACTGGTTCAATCGTGCGACTGAACTGGGCGATTGGTTCAGTCGTGCGAATGAATCTGGTGCGTATGAGCTATGCGAACGAACGGTTCAGTTGGCCGAATGAGGGTGCGACTATGTCCAATCGTGCGTATGAGCAATGCGAATGGAGTCCAGTCGTGCGAATGAGTCACTCGTGTGACTGAAGCTGCTGTTTTGCGAAAATTTCTAGGTTTGACGGGTTTCAGCCGTAAGATTCGAAATTTCACAAGTTCTAATCGCCTGTGTCCGTAGAAACCAAACTTCGATGAGCAGGGGACTTCCAAGATCACTTTTGATGCCAAAGATTGCGTTTTTAGTGCAGAAACACAAACTTTTATGCAATCTTGATTGAATCAACACGTAATCAAGAGCCAATAGCTCTGATACCACTTGTTAGGACCTGGTATTTGACCGAAATACCTAGAGATTAACGTGTAAACCAATTCAAATAGTGCGGAATCCTATTGATTGGCGATCCAATCAGTGAGAACACACGAAGAATCAATCAAGAATTGAAACTAACGTTAGAAATCGATTGGGAATCGATCTAATGTGTTCTGTGAACTTGGAGAACGAATTGGAAGGTTTCTGGACGGCTAGGGTACGTCTGGAATCGTAATTGATTGAGAGTCCCTCTTTTTCACGAGTTGAGTTGTATTTATAGGTTGGTATTATTCAGTCGTGCGACTGAACCATTAGTCTGGTTCAGTCGTGCGATTGAACCATGCGGTTGATTCATTCGTACGACTGAGTGTTCAGTCGTGCGACTGAGCCAATCTTATTTTTCAATCGTACGACTGATCCAGTCTCCTGGTTCAGTCGTGCGACTGAGTCAATCGTGTGAAGTTATTCATGCGTATGGTTCATTCGCATGAACCATTCGCATGAGAACTTCATTTCGTTAAGTTTGAATGTATTAATTAATAAACATTATATGTAATCATTCAAGCAATCACTAACCTAATTAACCAATTCCATGTCGACACATTAATGAAACATTAAACAATATAACTAACAAACTATCAATATCATTTCATTAGTCATACCAAACAAGATTTATTACATCACATATCATGATCTAGGGACATACATGTATCAACAGCTGAGATTGACTGAATTTGTCTAAGTTTTAGACGCATTAACACTGTGTAGACGTTTTTCGTCAGTCGTTTGAGAACTGTTGAAGAGAATCTTAGATGTATCACCTATGTTAAGCCGATAACTATTCAGACGCTTGACAACTGTTTAGGCGTTTGACAACTGTTCAGGCGTTTGACAACTGTTTAGGCGTTTGACAACTATTCAGGCGTTTGACAACTATTTAGGCACTTGAAACCTTCCAGATGCATTAATACTTAGACATTTTGAAAATTTTTCTAAGGCATTCCCTTAGACGTTTCTCAACTTAGACACATCAACTGTTGAGACGTTTTGTTGCACCAAAAAAACCAATGAGCCTCATTAGAAAAACCTCTAAGTCCCACAGACATCACAACAACTGCTGAAGACTTGATCAGCTGTTGTAACAAAGTTTGAAGATTAACAGCTAAAGACTAAAGTACTAAAGACTTCAATAGCTAAAGACTAAAGTACTGAAGACTTCAACAGCTGAAGACTAAAGTACTGAAGACTTCAACAGCTGAAGAACAAAGACTGAAGATCAACAGCTGAAGACTAAAGTACTGAAGACTTCAACAGTTGAAGACCAAAGTCTGAAGATCAATAGCTGAAGAACAAAGTACTGAAGATCTACAGCTGAAGAACAAAGTACTGAAGATCAACAGCTGAAGTACAAAGACTGAAGACATCAGCTGATGACAACAACTGAAGTTCAAGTACAAGTACTGAAGCCTTCAGAGTTTGTTACAACAGCTGAAGAAGCATTCTTTAGTTGTTGTGATGGTTTCCTTTTCAGTAGTTTTCTTTTTGTTTTAGTATTTGTAAAACGACTGAAGAGCATGTTCTTCAGTCGTTGTAGTTTCAGTAGTTTCTTATTCAGTAGTTGTAGTGATAGTTAACACAGCATTTTTGTAAGAAGATGTTAGCTGTTTGACATCTTCAGTAGTTGTGTTAACTATCAGTACTTTGAATAAATTCTGTTAGATGTCACTATCAAGTGACATCAGCAGACGTCACATCTCCTATATAAGAGGTGTTGACCTAATTGTAATTGTGACATTCTGTTACCACAAAAGCGAATATTGAATGAAATATATTTTACAGAATTCTTTCTGTCTATAACCGTTTGTTCTTACCTTGAATATCTTTTGTGTTCTTGTGAATTGGCTAATTCATTATTTGTTTTCTGCTGCTATACTCTCAAATCAATCAAACGTAGATCACTGATCCTAACAAATGGTATCAAAACTGGTTAATCATTGATCGATCTAACAATTGATCATTGAAACTGCTATTTGATATCTATGTTTGATTGAATTAGCTTATTTGCAAGAACCGGTTATAGATTATTGATTTTCTACTGCCGCTTTTGTTTATTCATTTTGAGATCTCTCTTGGTTCAATTTGGTTTGTTTGTTTTGTTCTAAATCTACTATAGCTTAATTGAATTTGGTTGAATCTGAGATGACTACTCCTTCTAATGACCCTCATAATACCGGTTCCTCAGCCAAGCCTCCGATGTTGGTTAGGACTGAGTATAACATATCGCAACGAAGGATGCTTCATCACCTGTCTGTTAATAGTTCAGGTTGTTGGACATCTGTGGTACATGGACCACATAAGCCTATGGTGAACAATCCGGAAACCAATCAAATGGTTCCGAAGAAGAAGGAACGATACTCAGATGAAGATTGGAAACTGTTTGAGATTGATGCTAAAGCCCATGGAATTCTGGCCATGGCACTGCCGAATGAAATCTATTCAGGGCTTATGCATCATGAAACTGCTCATGACCTCTGGAATGCACTGAAGGAACAATTCGGTGGAACTGATGAGGTCTTAGCAAACAACAGAGAAATCCTCGCCCAACAATATGAGACATTCTCTCATAGAAAGGGTGAGACACTGACTCAACAGTTTGAGCGTTTTTCCTGTTTGATCTCTGAGCTGAAAATGGTGAAACAGGAATACACCAACAGCCAGATGAATAACAGATTCCTCAGATCACTGCCTGAGAGATGGGACACATACACTATTGTCCTACGCTCCAGTGCAAATCTAGATAGCCTATCTCTCACCCAACTTATGGGAAACTGCTTACATTCGAAAGAGAGATAGAGCAAAAAAGGAAACTGTCATCATCAGGAAAGCTCACTGATGACTTTGTACCAGGGAACACTGCCTTGGTTGGTCATGAGTGAGAATATGCTACATCTGAAAGCAATTATGATGAGCATATTGATTTCTCTTTAAACAGTTCTGATCATGCATTTGTTGGTATTGATAGTCATTCTGGCAGTAATAGTGACAATCTATGCTTCATCATGGATGATCTCAAGGGAATTGCTCATGATGATTTAGAAGAGATGGATATTCTAAGTCAAATGGCATTAGTTAATATCAGATCTCAGAAGTTCTACAAGAGAACTGGCAGGAAATTTCCTGGACTCTCTCGCAAAACCAAAGTTGGTTTTGACAAGAGTAAGTTAAGGTGTCACAAATGCCAAAGGCTTGGACACTTTGCAAGAGAATGTAGATCAACTGGATCTAACTCTTCTGCACCCTTGTGACTTTTCCTAGCACTAGTCTACAATACAGAGGGCAAAATCCTGCTGGTATTGGTCATCAATCAACCCTGTATCTCCTGCATACTTTGACCCCCAGGGTCCAATGTCATATCCTTTTCCCTGCTATTACATGCCTCAGTCAAATCCGGTTCAAGCTCCAATTGCACAACAACCACATGCATTACCTGAACCTCAACCTTCCCATCTCATCAACAAACTCAACCTCAACAACATAGCTTTTTCACCCCAGGAGTTGTTGAGTGGAGCAGTTTACCAGATGATTTGTCTGGTCATGAACAACTGTTCTCTGTGCTGGTCAACATGGTGGTGACAGTCCTTTTGGAAATCTAGCTCTTATGGCTTTGGAGTCTGCTGATACTTCATCCTCTAATGCCTCTACACCACAGGTATCACAGGTATCCTCTGAGGCAAAAGCCAAATATGTTCTGAAACATGCATAGCCGCATTTGCATCTATTAAGAAGCAAATGTAGCTCTAATTAACAAGAACATTGAGCTAGAACAAACAATTTCCAAAAGCAGAGCTGAATTTGAGTCTGTGATTTATGATAAGAATGATGAGATTTACAAACTTAAATGCCAAATCACTGATGATAAGGTTAGGGAAGAGATACTTCTAGAGAAGTACAGAGACCTCAAAGGAACACTTGTAACTACCCACGTAGAGTGTGATCGATGGGTAAATTCTTGCAAGGGTTTTGAAATGCTTCTTAGTAAGCAATCTGCTTCCAATGTGAAGTTTGGCATTGGTTATAATCACACTGCTCCTCCTACAGATTTTACTCCCAGAGAGAGAGGTAGAATCTGATGGTGAAAGCAATAACCAATCCTTTTCATCATGTGATCTATTATCTGATACAACACCATCAGAAGTAGAAGCCAGCATTAATTCCATTCAGAACCTATCAGCTGATGTTGATGGTTTAAACGCTGACACTCACATGATCACAAAGCTAATCACTCCAGGTGATATTTCACAAAGTATTGAAAGTACTAAAAAGAATTTCATAACACCTGGAGAACAAGCCCAAACTACTACATGTACTAAAGGAAGAAAACTGCAAGTAGAAAGGGTGGGAAAACTACTGAAGAAGATGTCAAGAAAGCAGGTACTAAAGGAAAGAAAACTGCTAGTACTGATAGCAAACTACTGAAGAACAAGTCTTCAGTAGTTTCATCTTCTTCAGCAGATGATCAACTTAAGAAGAAGAAAAAGCCATGTGAGATATATGGTTATTCAATCATCTTACTGATGATTGCTGGTATAAAAAGGGCTCCAAACTCAAATATAATGAAAACATTAAAGAGAAAATGGATAAAATGAAAACTGAGTTTGAAATCAAATTTGTACGAGCAACATCAAAACCTGTGACCCCAAAATCCAAAAAGAAATCCAAAAAGAAGGGGTTAAACAGGTAACAGCTGAGGTTGCTCAAAGAGAGATGGTACCACACAGGAACTCATCAAACTCAAGCACTAATGTGTCTGATAAGCTGAAGGCCTTATCACAAAATCAGACACAACTTGTTATGATGGTTCAACATCTATGGGGAGAGTCAACCAATTAGATGCTCCTGTGTTGAAACCACAGAGAAGAAAATCCATGCTAAAGGATTCTTCTTCTTCACCATCTCCATCCCCTCAGGCTGTTATTCATAGCAAGTCTGTTAGTTTATCATATGTTGATGTGAATAGACCCAAAACCAAAAAGGTTTGGGTCTCAAAAACTAACTAATTGTTTATGATTGCAGAGTTCTTCAACATGCCAAAGTAGCATCTGGTATGTAGACAGTGGGGGATCTATGCATATGACAGGGAACAACTCTCTTCTTCATGACTACTCTCAAGGAAAGAAGGGGTTTGTTTCTTTTGGCAATGATGCTAAGGGTTACATCATTGGAAAAGGCTTTGTCTCCAATGGAGAAATAAAGTTTGATGATGTTAATCATGTGGAAAATCTCAAGTACAATCTCTTGAGTGTCAGTCAAATGTGTGATAAAGGCCATGTTGCTCTTTTCACCAGTCAAAACTGCAGGATTCTGTCATCCAAAGTTCTGAATTTGATTGATAAGGTGTTGGATGATCACACTCTCCTGAGGGCCAACAGGACAGGAAGAGTGTATGCCTTAGATCTTTCCAAGAAAATAAATATAAGAGGCCATCCTTGCCTATTTTCCAAAGCCTCTCCTCAGGAATCTAAACTGTGGCACAGAAGGCTGGGTCATGTTAATTTCAAAAACATGAATCAGCTGATCCACAATAGTTTAGTGAGAGGTTTACCAATAAAGAAGTTCCACTGTGATGAAACCTACACTGCTTGTTTAAAAGGAAAACAGCACAAAGTCTCATTCCTCCTATTGAAGAGCTTAAGTCCTCTGCCTGCTTGCAACTACTACATATGGATCTAATTGGCCCTGTGAGAGTGATGAGCATGGCAAAGAAGAAATACTGTCTAGTAATTATGGATGATTACTCTAGATTTGTATGGACTTTCTTTCTACATTCAAATGATGAGGTTGCTCAGAAGATTATGAACTTTGTGTTGTATATTGAGAAGCAGTATTCCCTTTCAGTCAAGTGTATAAGGAGTGACAATGGAACTGAATTTAGAAACCATACACTTGATGAATTTTATCTTTCAGAGGAATCAAAAGGCAGTTTAGCATTCCAAGGACTCAAGAAGAAAATTGAGTAGTGGAGAGAAAGAACATGACCCTAATTGAAGCTGCAAGGTCTATGTTGGCTGACTCTGGTTTGCCACTGACCTTTTGGGCTGAAGCTGTTAACACAGCTTGCTATGTGCAAAACAGAGCCTTAGTAAATCAGATGTTGATGAAGACTCCATATGAAGTTCTACATCACTTGGCTCCTCTAATTTCATTTTTCAAACCACTTGGGTGTCCCTGTTTTATTCTCAACACAAAGGATCAACTCCAAAAATTTGATCCGAAGGTGGATGCAGGGTATTTTGTTGGTTATTCATCTACTTGCAAAGCATACAGAGTCTTCAACTGCAGAACAAAGATAGTTGAAGAGACTTTGCATGTGAAGTTTAATGAATCTCCAATGGACAAGATTCCACAAAATCCTGTGGAGTTGTTTGATTTGAACATACTGCAATATGTTCCTTATCAATCTCCAACTGTTGCAGATCATGTGGATAAATCATCTTCTGCAGCAGGTCTTCCACCTGGTGGTATTGATGATAATGATGATAATATCAATACTCACCTTTTCAAGTTTAGTGACCAACTGCCTGAGTCTGCTAAACTTGATGTTCCTGTAGCTTCAGCAGTTCCATCCATAACAAATGCTGATGTGATTTATGATTCCTCTACATCTTTTGAGTTACCATCAAATTCTTGGTTTCAAGAGTCTGCATTAACATCTACTGCTGCTGAAGGTTCTACAAACACTTGCACAGATATCATTGTTTATCAAGAGCTGAAGAATCACCCAATGTCTCAAATCATTGGTGATATCAATGCTGGAATTTCAACAAGAAGTCAATTGTCTAACTTCTGCTTCTATGCTCTCTTCACCAGTCAGCTAGAGCGAAAGAACTATCATGTTGCTTTAAGAGACAATGGATGGGTTGAAGCCATGCAGCTCGAGCTACTTCAGTTCAAGAAACAGCAAGTGTGGGAACTGGTTCCTCTACCCCTAGGTAAGTGTGCAATAGGCACTAAATGGGTGTTTAGGAATAAAACTGATGAAAATGGGCTTATTGTTAAGAACAAGGCTAGACTGGTTGTACAGGGGTTTTCACAAGAAGAAGGTATTGATTATGATGAAATCTTTGCCCCTGTAGCCAGACTAGAGGCAATTAGATTGTTCTTAGCCTATGCTGCATTCCACCATCTTAAAGTTTTTCAAATGGATGTCAAAAGTGCATTTTTATATGGTAAAATAAAAGAAGAAGTTTATGTGTGTCAACCACCAGGTTTTGAGGATAATAAACATCCTGAATGGGTGTATAAACTTGATAAGGCTCTTTATGGGTTGAAACAAGCTCCTAGAGCCTGGTATGAGACACTTTCCACTTTTCTTCTCAAGAAAAATTTCACTAGAGGCTCCATAGATAAAACTTTGTTTATTAAGACGGTGGATCAGCATAAGCTACTTGTTCAAATTTATGTTGATGATTTTATTTTTGCATCCTCTGATCCCCAGTTGTGTGATGATTTTACCAAATTAATGAAAAAGAGGTTTGAAATGAGTGCAATAGGAGAATTGCAATTCATTCTAGGCTTGCAAATCAAACAAAAGGCTGATGGAACCTTTATTCATCAGTCAAAATATACAAAAGGTCTTTTGAATAAGTTTGATTTACAAAATTGTAAGCCCTGTTCTACTCCCATGTACAACACCACACAACTGGATGCGGATCAGAAAGGTAAGTTGTTGATGAAACACTTTACAATGTATGATTGGGTCCTTGATGTACTTAATAGCTTCTAGACCAGATATCATGTTTGCTACTTGTGTCTGTGCTAGATTTCAGGCTGCTCCTAAAGAATCTCATTTGATTGCAGTTAAGAGGATCTTTAGATATTTGCAAGGTACACAATCTCTAGGTTTATGGTATTCCACTGGACACTCTTGCAAATTAGTTGCTTTTTCTGATAGTGACTATGCATGGTGCAAGTTAACTAGAAAGTCAACTTCTGGTGGATGTCAATTCCTAGGCAACTGTTTGATTTCTTGGCAGAGTAAGAAACAAACATATGTTGCTACATCCACTGCTGAGGCGGAGTACATTGCAGCTGCAAGTTGTACTTCTCACGTACTCTGGCTTCAGAACCAACTTTTGGATTATGGCATTACAGAGACTAAGACTCCATTATTAATGGATAGTGCTTCAGCTCTGTGCATTGTCAAAAATCCAGTCCAGCACTCTAGGACCAAACATATCAGACATCATTTTATTAGGGATTGTTTTGAAAAAGGTCTGATTGATCCTAAGTTTGTGCCTAGTGCTGATGAGCTTGCAGACATTTTTACTAAGCCTTTGGATAGTTCACCTTCCAAAACCTAGTGTTACGGCTTGGTATGCTGCAGCTAGAATAAGTGATAACTACTGATGATCTCAATATATAAGTACTGATGATCATTAGTGCCATATCACATATAGTACTGATTCTGTTAAAACAACTGATAAAGTTACAACTTCTGATGTAGTTATAACTACTGATGTTAGTAAAAACAGATAAGTACTAATGTCCTATGAAACAACTGAAAACAGCTAAAAGGCTGATGAGTAAGTGTTGAGGACAATATGAAACAGCTGAAAGGCTATGAATTGACGAAAACTACTGATGAGAACTTTCTCTTCAGTTGTTTCTACAACTGTTGTTTCATCTTAAACAACTGATGACAAAACCATGTCGTCAGTAGTTGTGAAACTACTGATGACTAACACCAAGTCATCAGCTGTTTACAACAACTGATGACAAAACCATGTCTTTAGTAGTTTCACAACTACTGATGACTAATACCAAGTTATCAGTTGTTTACAACACCTGAAGACCAAACTGAGTTTTCAGTAGTTTCACAACTACTGATGACTAAAACCAGGTCTTCAGTTGTTTTCAAACATCTACATTCAAAACCATGGTTTTCAGTACTTTTATAACTGCTGATGCCTAAAACCAAGACTTCAGTTGTTTCAACTTCTGAAAGGGTAATACCATGTCATCAGTCGTTTACAACTACTGATGAATAACACCAAACCCTTCAGTCGTTTTCTAACCCTTACCCTATAAATACCCCATACCTAATCCTTCAGCGCTTCATCTTCTCCAAATCTAACGTTCAAATCTCCAAAACTTCTCTCTCATTAATGGCGACCATGCAGCTCAAACCATGACATAACTGTGTTGCCTACCTCACAAAATCACCCTTCTGGACAAAGTTTGATAACGCCATTGATCTAATGGTCCAATCTCCCTACCAAATGGCCTTCCTTCTAAATCCCACCATTCATGCCGAATCCCTACACCAATTTTGGACGAACGTCACCCTTATAACTGGGGAGAACAACACTGAGTCTCTCCAGTCGTTCGTCAACAACCATCAAGTGGTCATCACTTCAGAAATCATTCGCCAAACCCTCAACTTCGATGATGCCACTTTCCCCGTTGGGTATCCAAAGGGCACAACTGATTTATCCTTTGCCCACCATGGATATCTGGGAAACCTCAGTGCCTCTACCATCCTGAAGAAGCATTCCATGATGCAGAACGTCTTATCTTTCACATGGTTAATGTTTCCTTAGCTCCTAAGACATCCTCTTGGGATCAAATGTCTACCAGGTGGCAGCAGATACTATTCTCTATCCTTGAGCACCAAGACTTAAACTTTCTGAAATTATTTTTTCTTGAACTTAAGGATATGGCCTCAAAACCTCTTTCTAATCGATGGATATTATATCCTCGGTTCATTATGGCCATCATAGAGAATCAGCTGCAAGCTGAGGGACTTGTTGGCCTTGGAGTCCCTGCAACGGCTGTATTGCCTAAAGTATACTCCATGCACAACTCTAACCAAACACTGAAACAGGCTGCCAAACTGCGAAAACCCATGCAGTTGGAACCCACAGCCACCACCTCCAGATCCAAAGTCCCCACTATACCAAAATCCAAAAAGCCAAAAAAGGCTACTCAGGGAGATGAGTCCCCTGAGGATGCCCCTGTACCACAAACACAGGAAGCACATACTGGTATTAACCCCCCAGTTGTGTCAAAGACTCAACCTGCCAAAGCCGCACAGGTATCCTCTCAACAGGATCCTGTTGCAACCATTATTAGGGAACCCACACTGCTGGAACCTATCTCACTTGAGAGGGTTACCATTGAAGCGCACCATTCACCCCGGGTGCAATCTGCTTCTACCCAATCACCACATGCAACCGCCCCCCAAAGTCCTACATTAATTGTTGCACAAGTGCTGAGTCAGTTGCACTCCTCACCCCCTCCCCAGATACCAATTACAACTGGGCATACCTCTACCATTGAGGGGGAGGATCAAAGTGCATTTGATAACCCATAGCATAGGGGTTACAATGTTCCATTTCCTAGTGTAGAAAAGGAGATTTGACCTTCTGGTGAGGCTGCCACTTATCCTGCTTCAGCATATGATGAGGATGTAGTTGGTACCATCACTAAGACCTTACCAGAGGCAACTGCTGATGAAGGACTTAGTCCTGAGGCAGGAAGAGCATGTGGTTGTTGAGCAATGGGTGCTTGAACCTGACTGGTTCGTGGCATGTAATAACAAGGGTAAGGATATGGCATTGGACCCTGAGGAACAAAATATGCAGGAGATTGTGGTTGAGAATGATGACCAGAATTGACAGGATGTTGCCCTCTGTGTTGTTGACTATTGCTAGGGAAAGTCACAAAGGGTGCAAAAGAATTAGATCCAGATAATCTACATTCTCTAGCAAAGTGTCCAAGCCTGTGGCATTTGTGACACCTCAACTTACTGTTGTCCAAACCAACTTTGGTTTTGCCAGAGAGTCCTGGGAACTTTCTTCCAGTTCTTTTGTAGAACTTCTGAGATTTGATATTTATCAAGGCCATTTAGCCCAAAATATCCATCTCTTCTAAGTCATCATCAGCAATCCCCTTGAGATCATCCACGATGAAGCATAGATTGTCATTATTACACCCAGTAAACTGACTATCAACACTCACAAATGCAGAATCAGAAGTGTTTGAAGAGAAATCAATATGCTCATCATACTAGCATTCAGATGAAGCATATTCTGACTCATGACCAACCAAGGTAGTATTGCCTGGTACGAAGTCTTCAGTGAGCTTACCAGATGAAGCCAGTTTCCTTTTCTGCTCTATCTCTCTTTCGAATGTAAGAAGTTTCCCATGAAGTTGGGTTAGAGATAGACTATCCAGATTTGCACTGGAGCGTAGGACAATTGTATATGTGTCCCATCTCTCAGGCAGTGATCTGAGGAATCTGTGGTTCATTTGGCTTTTGGTTTATTCATGTTTAACCATTTTCAACTCAGAGATTAAACATGAAAACCGCTCAAACTGCTGAGTCAGAGTCTCACCCTTTCTATGAGCAAAAGTCTCATACCGTTGGGCGAGGATTTCCCTGTTGTTTGCTAAGACCTCATCAGTGCCACCAAATTGTTCTTTCAATGCATTCCAAAGGTCATAAGCAGTTTCATGATGCATAAGCCCGGAATAGATTTCATTAGGCAGTGCCATGGCCAGAATTCCATGGGCTTTAGCATCAATCTCAAACAACTTCTTGTCCTCATCAGAGTATTGTTCATTCTTCTTCAGAATCAACTGATTTGTTTCCGGATGATTCACCATTGGCTTATGTGGTCCATGTACCACGGATGTCCAACAACCTGAACAATTGACAGACAGGTGATGGAGCATTCTTCGTTGCCAAATGTTATACTCATTCCTAACCAGCATCGGAGGCTTGGTTGAGGAACCAGTACTGTGTGGATCATTAGAAGGTGTAGTCATTTTTGAAAATTCAGACAAATTCAAGATAAGCAAAACAAATTTATCTCAAAACCACTAAGAACCTCAATTAAAAATAGCCAAAAGCGACAGAACTTCAATCTCTATAACAGATTCGTGCGAATTTGCTAGTTCGATCAAACTTAGAGCAAATGAGCAGTTTCAATGATCAATTGTTAGATCGATCAATGATTAACCTGCTTTGATACCATTTGATAGGATCTTAGCATCTAGTTTGATCGATTCGAATGATTTCAGCAGCGGAATGGAGTACCAACTAGCACAATTCGAGCAAGAATACCAAAGATATAGCAATGAACAGAATTAGTTATAGAGAGAGAAAGTTTCTGCAAAAGGAATATTTCATTCAATCACACGCTTTGGCATGGCTTTCGCTAAATTACAATTTAGGTCATTCTTTCTTATATAAGGAAAGATGACGTAGGCTGATGTCACTTGATAGTGACATCTAACCGTTATTTAACAAACTACTGAAACACTAAAACTACTCAAGATGTCAAGCAACTGACATCTTCTTACAAGAAGCTAAGTGTTTACTTATTACAAAACTACTGATAAGAAACTACTAAAACTACAACGACTGAAGAACAAGCTCTTCAGTCGTTTTACAAAACTACTGAAAGTAAAAACATAACACTACTGATAAACACAACTACTGAAGAAGTACTCTTCAGCTGTTGTGACAAACTACTGAAACTTCAGCACTTGGTCTTCAGACTTGAACTTCAGACGTTTCATCAGCTGATGACTTCAGTAGATATCATCAGCTGATGTCTTCAGTCTTTGTCTTCAGACTTTGTACATCAGTGTTGATCTTCAGCACTTGTGGACTCTTCAGCTGTTGAACTTCAGTACTTTGGTCTTCAGCCTCAGCACTTGTATTCTTTAGCTGTTGACCTTCAGTACTTTGGTCTTCAGCTTCAGCACTTGTGTTCTTCAGCTGTTAGACTTCAGCACTTTAGTCTTCAGCTGTTGAAGTCTTCAGTACTTGATCTTCAGCTGTTGAAGTCTTCAGCACTTGTCGAACTGCTGATGAAGCCTTCAGCAGTTGTGATATCATGTGGGACTTAGAGGTTTTCTGATCTTGGCTCATTGGTTCTTTTGGTCCAACAAGAAGGGTATTGAGGCTAGAAGATGATGATGAAGATGAAGATAGTCTGCCACTCTCAGCTGTTATACAGTTGCCGAAGGCCACAAGTCACTCTCTAACAATTACTCCTGAAACTCAAAGACAAATTGTGAAAGTAAAGCTAGCAGAAGAAGAGCTTCACAAACAACACGATGAGGAATTGTTGAGGAGGGTTGACAAAGCATATGCAGCCACATCTTCTATCATCAACATGAAGAAGCATGCTCTCAGATTATACACTCTTAAGCATACATTTCAATATCAAAAGGAGAGAGTGAGGATTTGGCCTGATCCCAGGGTGTTTCACAGGATTCACAAGAAAAACATTCCACAGAGATACATTGGCCACGTGAAAAAGATTGTAGATGAAGTGATCTCCCTGGTCTTTGTAGTATCACCCTGGGAAATCCTAGAGGATTTCAAGAAAGCTTATAAAGCTAACCACACCCTACAGAAGATGCTAGAAAATAAAATGGTGAAAAAGGGGTTAGTATATAAGAGGCTTGAAGAAGTCAGAAAGAATGAGCTCCAGTTGTTCCTAGAGGGTAATCACCCTGATGAATTTGCTTATAGAATAATAACAACTGTGGAGCTAAAGAATGGGAAACAGGTCAAATACCTATCTGAGTACTATGGGCCTGAATTATTATTTGAAGGAGGTGCTGAAGAGCTGACCATGGAGGAACAAATTACCTTCCTTGAGGCCTACACAAGAGAGTCATACAGACTCATAGTGGGGAAGTAGATCTCATGGATGGGGTAACAACTCTGTGTCCAGTTTCCCAAGACAGAGTTCCCATTCATACTTTGCCAAACAGATCATTAAGACTTCTTCCCAGGTCTGTGCTTAAAAGGGTCACTTCTGAGCTGATCTAGAGGACAAAAAGACCAATCCTTCTGCCATAATAAGTGGGACATCTTCAATAAGTTTAGAGGTTTTGGCTGCATTGGTTCAGGGGGAGTTTGTTGGACCAAAAGAACCAATGAGCCTGATCAGAAAAACCTCTAAGTCCCACAGACATCACAACAACTGCTGAAGACTTGATCAGCTGTTGTAACAAAGTCTGAAGATTAACAGCTGAAGACTAAAGTACTGAAGACTTCAACAGCTGAAGACTAAAGTACTGAAGACTTCAATAGCTGAAGAACAAAGACTGAAGATCAACAGCTGAAGACTAAAGTACTGAAGACTTCAACAGCTGAAGACCAAAGTCTGAAGATCAACAGCTGAAGAACAAAGTACTGAAGATCTACAGCTGAAGAACAAAGTACTGAAGATCAACAACTGAAGTACAAAGACTGAAGACATCAGCTGATGACAACAGGTGAAGTTCAAGTACAAGTACTGAAGCCTTCAGAGTTTGTTACAACAGCTGAAGAAGCATTCTTCAGTTGTTGTGATGGTTTCCTTTTCAGTAGTTTTCTTTTTGTTTCAGTATTTGTAAAACGACTGAAGAGCATGTTCTTCAGTCGTTGTAGTTTCAGTAGTTTCTTATTCAGTAGTTGTAGTGATAGTTAACACAACATTTTTGTAAGAAGATGTCAACTGTTTGACATCTTCAGTAGTTGTGTTAACTATCAGTAGTTTGAATAATTCTGTTAGATGTCACTATCAAGTGACATCAGCGGACGTCACATCTCCTATATAAGAGGTGTTGACCTAATTGTAATTGTGACATTCTCTTACCACGAAAGCGAATATTGAATGAAATATATTTTGCAGAATTCTTTCTGTCTATAACCATTTGTTCTTACCTTGAATATCTTTTGTGTTCTTGTGAATTGGCTAATTCATTGTTTGTTTTCCGCTGCTATACTCTCAAATCAATCAAACGTAGATCACTGATCCTAACACGTTTGAATACTGTTCAGACGTTTTAACCTTGATACTTAGATTTTTTTTTAAAAAAAAATATAAAGATGGTAAAATCAGAATATTCTGAAAACAGAGTTCCAAAGCTTAAAAATAGAGCTGATTTCAAAAATGGTCTCTTAGACTAAAACAACATTTTAATTCTATTGACACTGAACTCTGGAAATCTATAGAAAAAGGACCATACATTCCTATAATAACTGATGGACCAGACAGAGGATTTGTGTATATTAAAGATTCTCCAGAAGATGATCTTCAAGGAGATGATCTGAAAAGAGTTAAGAATGATATTAAAGCCTATTCATTAATGTGTAAAGGACTACCTTTGGAAGTTCTTACAAGGCTAGATGCATATCAAACTGGATATACACTATATAAAGCATTGAAGATCATTTGTGAAGGAGGTAAGGAGATTCAAAATTTAAAGAAACAAAAGCTGAAAAGACAATTAGAATTGTTTCAACATTTGTCTGGAGAGACAATAAATCAAATGATGAACAGATTTGTTCAACTGATAACTGAGATGTCAACAGCTGGTATCAAACCTGATCTTGAAGATTTAAATCTCAGACTACTCAATGCTTTACCATCATCATGGAAACAAACTGTAACTTTACTAAAGCATACTGAGAAGTTTCCAATGGATCTACATCTTTTTATTGCAAAAATAGAATCAGTGGAGATTGATGAAAGCTCAAGGAACAATGATAGAGCAGCATCAATGTCTCAACATCAGTTTGTTGCTTCTCCTGCAACCACCATAGAAAATGCATTCATGGCAAAGAGTGAGAAAAGTCCTCAAGAAGAAGGAGATCTGTTTGTAGGAGCAAGATTTTTCACTAACTCATCATTTACCAGTGCACCTGCATCTACAACTCAATCTCATTCTCAATCTCCTCCTAAAACACAGTCACAATCATCAAATATTCAGACAGAGACTTCTTCATCATCTAACTCTGCTAAATCTAGCAAAGTTAAAGATGTGATTAACATCCTATTAGAGGATAAAGAGTCCAAAACTGCATTTACTGCTTTTATGGCCAGCTTTCAAGCATATCAAGGTAGCCATTTAACTCAACTAGATTTTGTTTTACATGATTTATTTGAGATGGATCCTGAAGATGTTGAAGACATGGACCTGAACTGGCAGATGGTGATGATTGCCTAGAGGACTCAAAAACATTCTTTTGTCAACAAGAAATACAAGCCTAGTGCAAACAAGACTATTGGATTTGACAAGTCGAAATCCAGATGTTTCAACTGCAATAGTTATGGACACTTCTCAAGAGAATGTAAAGCTTGAAGGAATAATGGAGGAAGTGCTCATTCAAGCTCAAATAATCAAAGGTTTCAACAAGCTCAGAAGACTTTTCAAAAGCCATATCAAAGTCTTCCCATGTCAGAGCTTAAAGATGAAACCAAACCATCTAATGAAACAAAGAAAGCACTAGTAGTCAACATTAAAGATGGATATGATTGGAGTGCATATGCATATCAATTTACAAATGAATTAACATCAAGTTTATCTCTTATTGCAGAAATTCAAAAGGAAAATTGGTCAGAAAACAATGACCCAAAAGGGGAAAGTGATGAAGAGGAAGATAACTATGATTGGAGTGACAAGTCTGATCCTAAAGAGGATACAGAGGAAGTAGCTCTAATGATTCAGTCTCATCAACCAAAGGTTAAATCTTCTACTTCATCATCTGAAACCATAATTCCAAAATTTCCTGAAATACCATCAGAAGTAAGAGAAAAGCTTTGCACCAAATCATGTTTTGAACATGTTGAACACTACAGAAACTATTCATTCAAAATCTGTGAAAAGCTAAAACAAGAGGAATCTATGCATAAGCAACTTAAATCTGATCATAAAATGCAGATCAAAAGATTATCTCTCTTCAAAATTCATGGAACAAAACAATCAAAGATTTAGAAATTGTTACAAAACAACTAGAAGAGATGACCAAGAATCTTGAACAAGAGAAAATAGCACATGCTGCTACTCAAGTTGATCTAGCAAAAGTTAAGAGTTCAAAAATGATAGTAGAAAAACTAACCAGTGAAAGGAAAGATAAACAAAAAGCAGGATTAGGTTTCACTCATGAACCTATGCCTGAATCTATCACAAACACACTACCAGAGATTTCAATACTCATGATTATTCACCAGAAAACAAAGCAAAGCTTAAAGCCTTTTAGATCAAAACCAAGAATTCAGAAGAGGAAAAAGAAAATGTTCAAGTATTTGTTGAAAAAGATAAAGAAAAAATAAAAAATGGACATCCAATCAAGATAAAATCATTTGCACCAAAACAACCAAAACAAAATATCTCTTCTCATCAAATTCATAATGTAATAGAAGAAGTCAGAGTTCAAAACAAGGATAAACAACAGATAGGAACATCAGAAGATTCAAACACCATCAATATGAAACAATTTCAATCAGAAAAGGAATCTTCTTCTGATGATGTTCAATCTGAAAATAAACCAAGCTCTTCTAAATCAAAGAATCAAAGAAGAAGAAAGAAATATGTAAAAGTAACATCTGAACAAAACAAAAGTTCAACAAAATTGATTAAAGCAACAAATCAAACATCAAAACTAAAACCAATTAAATTTGTGTCAGCAGGTATGTTAAATATGAATTCTCTTTCAAATAATAAATCAAATGTCACGAACAAATCAAACTCAGATCTGAAATCTAGTTCAGATTCAAAGAATTCCGCTGTAGCAAAAAGATTTGTTTCTAATACATTCAAGTAACTAAACGTTAATCAATTACAACACAACAACACAATGAGGAGATTAACTAAACGTTAATCAAACAGTGAACTAGGTAACCAAAGGTGATGCAGAGAACACAAGTAAAGCAAGAGATAGAACAAGAGAGTATAGTTTTCAAGGGAGCAGTATATTGCTTTCTCAAGTTCTTTTACAAGTGTTACAAAGCATTACCGAAAGATACAAGAACTTGGAATACTTATACTACAACCTACAGCCGGCTATACTATGAAAACCAGCTGGATACAATTGACTAGACACTAACAAAATCAATTGTAGGATCAAAAGGCATATCTGCCTTTTGACCTTGTGACTATGACATGCCATAGCTCACATCCTTATACATTATAAAAAGGATAAAGTACATAAAGTGGAAAGTTTCAGACTCAAGACCTCAATGTACAGTTACCAAAAGCATGGACCTTTTCACCAACTCTTGTAAGTTGGTGACTTATCAGAGACGCAGCGGAAAAGGTGCTTTATGGAACAGTACATCAGATAAAGCATGTGTACTAAAAGTCTTCGGAAGAAATCTGTCTTCATAGGTTGAAGCTTCGGAAGACTTCATGTTAGGCTTCGGAAGATATTGGTCTTGGCTTCGGAAGATATTACACTTAGAGTATTTTCTAATGCTTTGTGTAATTCTTCCGAAGCATTCTTCACTTCAGTACTTAGTGCATGTTGCTGAAACACTTAGGCAGTTTTGGGTTGCATCAGACTTCAGGAATCCTTACAGATGCAGAACACCCGTTTGTTGGGGTGACATTGGTCAGAAAGAGTTGGGAAGCATCAAGGTAATCGAGGCTACGACCGAGAAGCTGGAGACGATCAAAGCCTTCATGAATGCAGCTAAAGATAGACAGAATTCGTATGCCGATAAACGACGCATACTGATTGAGTTCCATGTGGGTGACCGGGTCATGTTGAAGGTCTCACCTTGGAAGGGTATTATCCGATTTAGGAAGCGGGGCAAGTTGAGCCCAAGGTATGTTGGCCCTTTCTGAATCAATGCTCGAGTGGGAGAGGTGGCCTATAGATTGGAGTTGGCAGATGAGTTAAGTGGAATTCACCCGACATTCCATGTATCTCATTTGAGAAAGTGTATAGCCGATGAAGGCATGATTGTTCCACTGGAGGACATTGAAGTTGATGAAAGGCTCAATTATGTAGAGCAACTAATGGCAATCATTGATTGTAAAGAGAAGAGACTGAGGAATAAAGTGGTTCCTCTTGTGCGTGTACAGTGGAAGCACAGGAAGGGATCCGAGTCTACATGGGAGACTGAGGAGGAGATGAGGCAGCATTATCCTTATATGTTCGAGGAATAACAGGTTTCAGGGACGAAACCTATATAAGGGGGGTGGACTTATAACACCTGGCTATTTCTACAAGCCAAGATAAAAAGAATAAAAGCAAGAAAGGCAATAAGGTCCAAGTGGAGGGACTAAAAGTGTCCAAAAGGACAAAACATTAGAAAAGTTGGTGATAAAGGTGGCATGGCTGCCCATCACCTTTTCTACACCCAATTTTCGGTCATTTTAGTGAGAGAAACAAGGGAAGAAGAGCAGAACTCGGTATTGGAGAAGAAGAACAGAAAAGGTCGAATTCAAGGAAAGAATTTGTGGTTTTTATGTGTTTTTGATGGGTTTTATCCTGGTTATGTGTTTGTATGCTTATGGGTTGTGTTTGTGCTCGGGTGTGTGTGTTTTTGGTGTTGTTTCTAGGTGTTTTGAACTCTTTGCAAGCGGGTTAAAAGGAAGAACACCCAAGTTGCACCAGGTGAGTTCTAGACCCCGGTTTTTACATGTTTTAAACTATCTTTGGGGCTGAAAACGTATTAAAATGATTTTACAAAGCTTATGTGTGAATACCCGTATGTATGTGTATGTTGGATGTTAGTTCTTGATCTTTTATAGGCTACTCATGTTTAGAATAGCCATATTATGTTTAGAACAGATGGGTTTGATGATTAGGATGGAAAATATCCTCGAAACATGTTTACAGAATGCTCATGCGCCTAGATAAGTGTTCATACATCTGAAAGTGCCTTACAAAGAATTAAGTGTAAGTCATGCGCCTAAACAGTAACTCATGCGCCCAAAATTTACCTTAGAAATGTTTAAGTTCTGCCCATGCGCCTGAACAGTGGCTCATGCGCCTAGAAATGTTAGTCGGATGACTAAGGGTTGGGCCATGCGCCCCAATAGTGCCCATGCGCCTAAGTGTTCATGCGTCTTAATAGTATCCATGCGCCTAGATTGGGCTGGAATTTGCTAAGTGTTCAGACGTCGAGAAGTCCCCATGCGCCTGAAAGTGGCCCATGCGCCTAAGTGCTCCCTATGCACCTGAATAGTGTCCATGCGCCTGCATAGTGCCCATGCGCCTAGGACTTAGATTATTTTTCTGATTTTTGGGGAAATGTGTAAAGTAGGCTTTGACTTGGGAAATTCCCGGGGGACTATAAGTTTACTTTTGGGGTCATAGATAGTATGATAGGCATGTTATGATGATAATGATGATGATGATGATGTTGCATGACTATGCATGATGTATGTTATGTATGTATGATGCCCTGTGATGATGTATGAATGGTATGTTATGTTATGTTCCTTATGATGATGAATGTTTATCTTTCCATGGCTTTACGTGTTATGTTAATGAATGAAACGAAAGTATTATGTAACATAAAGTGAAAGATAATGAAAGAGCAACATGATAAATAAATTCATGCATTAACGAATGAATGAACGTAAAAAGTCTTGCAAGCAAACGTATGGAGGTTCACACCCAATGAAGGGTGTTAGCTCAACTGTGTGCGGGTTAGCTACCCCAGAAGGATGCACATTGGGGTCCAATCCTTGTGATTGACTACACGTATGGGATCCTTGCCGCTTGCCCCAGGTACTGGAGTCAGCTTCGTGCATAATGTTCGGGGTCTATGAAAGACCTCAGGCCCAGTAACCAGCTTCGTGCACAATGTTCAGGGTATAGCCTATGGCATTGATCTGGAATAAAACGAAAAGATGAACGGTGATGTACTTGCCTCAGGTACTGGAGTCAGCTTCCTGCATAATGTTTGGGGTCTATGATAGACCTCAGGCCCAGTAACCAGCTTCGTGCACAATGTTCGGGGTATTGTACATGTCACAAGATGTAATGAGTGAACGAAGGTTAACGAACGTAATGAAACATAATAACGGTGTTATTTGTATGTACGTATGATGTATGATCACAAACGAACGAAACGTATTGTATGAACTCTGTAAAGGAATAAATAACGATTTTATGTATGTTTTAGTATAAAACTAGAACTCACTCAACAACACTGACTTTTATACGTTTTCAGTTGGCAGGTAAACGTTGCTGGGGATGGCACGAGGCGGCTGCTTAGCTCTTTTCGATGGTATCTATTTAATTAAGGCTTTTGTGATGTAATACAACGATATAATTTTGTAACCGAAAAATGATACATTATTTTGCAAAAGTTTTTAGGATGAAATGAAATGCCATATGTTTTACGTTTTCCGCTGCAATGTTTTGATGAATAAATGTAAAATATATGTTTTACGTGCGATGAATCACCAGCTGTAAGCGTCCCGGGAACAGCGCCTTACAACAAGTTTATATGTTTACAAGTGTATGTTGATAAGGTAACATGTTTCATCCCAAAAAAGTGTGAATAATATAAAAAGGGGCAAGGAACCTCACTTGGAGAATTCACTAGATGTAGAATGTGCTTTAAATAATAATAAGAAAATTAAATAGTTTCAATGATTCATTCACGATTCAACCTAAGATTTGGTGTCTTAGGATTAGAATAAAGTTAATATTCAAGAGTAAAAATGAGTTAGGGTTTCATTTGAAATTTGAGGGTTTTTAATAACTAAATCAAATTAAATAAACAATCGATTATATTTTGGTCCAATATAGTGGGAGCAATTCAACTAAAAGTAAGAATCCAATAATTTAATTTATTGAGTTAATATAATGTGCGAGAAGTAATAATTAATTATTTTAAATTTGATAAAGGTAATCAATTGAATATTTATTTTCAATGACTTTAAAATTATCTAACATCGTTTTATAAAGTTTTGTGATTTATTATAAAGGTCTTATATATCAAGTTTTTAAAATCAAAATAAAGTGTAATAGAAAGTTTATAAGTTTCAAGAATATCAAATAAAATTTTAAGGAATAACTTTATTAACTAATTATATATAACCCGGCCAATGAATAGATGAGTAATTATTTAAATAATTATTTAAATAACTATTTGAATAATTATTTATTTAACTTAAAGATTTATAATGTTTAAAAAATAATATACATTTGAACCATAATGGATTTTTAATTTACATAAAATAATTAATATTTTTTTACGAAGTTTGTTATATTATGTATGTAAAACCGTGGGAAACTCACCAACTTTATAGTTTTGACAATCCGACGATAAACGAATACTCGAGTTACTATATCTCTTCTAGCTAGAGGTATATAATAGAGAACCCTATTATTGCTTTTCTATTTAGTTTATTTCAATCAAATAAGCCAAGATGTCCATTAGGACCAGATTACACAAGCTTACTGTCAGGACCGTGTACGTACAGAATACTAACAGATTCTGCGTTTGTACCAAATCAAATTGTACGGAATCCTATTTGATTGGCGATCCAATCAGTGAGAACAATTACCCGATTGATATAAGATTGAAACTAAACGTTATGAACAAGTAGAGATCGAACAAGATTGATCTATGAAGTTGGAAAGGCTTCCTTGGACGTTCTAGACGACTAGGGTTCGTAAGAGTATCAAGTGTTTCTCAAATGTTTCTCAAGTGTTTCAAATCTTTTTCCATGAATTAAGTGGTATTTATAGGTTATGGGTATTCAATCGTACAACTGAACCATCAGCATGGTTCAGTCGTGCTAGTGACTCATGCGATTGATCCATACGCACGACTGAAGGTTCAATCGTGCGACTGAGTCAATCTTATGTCTCAATCGTGCGACTGATCCAGTGTCCTGGTTCAGTCGTGCGACTAGTCCATTAGCATGATGTATTCATGCATATGGTCCATAAGCATGTTCCATTCGCATGAGGAATCATACGACTAAGTTTAAACACATTTCTCAATTATTAATGACTAAGAACTATGCACAACAACCTCAAACCTATATAGTTAGTTCATTATACTTTAACACACAATAATACTATGAAATATTAAACATTGTAAACATCAACCACATATTATATTTCATTTAACCCATTCATTACATATGTGTAAGATATGAAAGACTTTTACATTAAGCACATAAACAAGGGACATATGTATCAACAAACTCCCCCTTGGACCTAGTTTATTGTATTGTCTGACATCCTTCATATGCTCTTCAAACTTTTTGTATTTCTCCTCTCTTGTGACTCCTGTGTGTATTTCAAATGCAATACAGAGCCATATCACATTTTGGAATTGGAGGGCTTGTACAATATCCTGAGTGTCATAGAATAGTGGCCACTTGTATAGAGTATAGACATCTTCAGCTGACAAGTTGGTAATCCACATTGGGTCAAATACCCTGATAGTTTCCATTTTGCTTTCTCTGTTCAGAACTATGACTGCTTCACCTATCCTCCAGTCATAATACCACCATTTGAAATGTGGAGTGAAGTCCTGAGGCATTTCCCATAATGGAATATTTGACATTGTGTGCGGGGGACTCCACTTCAGCACTACTTTCGGCTTCCCAAATATAGGATCCACTTCAGACCTACGGATGTACCTCTTCGGTTATTAAGGTCTGAAGTTTACCCACCTGGTGTGGTATTCTTTCTTCAATGTAGCTTCAAACCAACCTAACATCTTCCTTGGATTAGAATATAGCATATCTAAGCATGCCAATCGGTTGAGCTCAAATCCAAGAAGAGTCTTCAGATCATGTGGATATCTAAATTACTCAATCCCATTCTCTCTTTTCACTACATAAATGTTTAAGTCCTCAAAATAGGCCCACGCAATGATTTTGCCAGACACCTTCTGATGTTTCTTGACTTTGTAGAGTTTGGTGTAGGCATTTTGCTTTGGAGTCGTACGCTAGGATCTTATTGCAGCAAAACAAGCTTCCCATTCAGCCTTCTTGATATCAACATTTGCATCCGAGGCTTGGGCTTGGTTTTCATCCTTTTCCTTTTCCTTCTCCATTTCATCCAGCTTCTCAAATGTAGTACTATCAAAAACATCACCCAAGTTGGGTATCATATTTCCTTCGCGATCAGTGTACTCTTGATAATGTTTTGTTGTAACATCCTTAATCTCAATATCATCAACATCATGCAGCTCCTCATCACTTAAAACATTAACTTCTGGAGCATCTTTAACAGTTTCGTCCGGATTGAGTCAGAACATCTCAGCTAGCTGCTAGTCGGTCAAATAATTTATAATTTCTCCTTCTTCGGGAGTATAGCTTGCTGACCTTCTGATGATCCCTTGCAAATCAAGAATCATAGTGAATTGAGACTTGATTTGCTAAAGGGGAGCAACATCGTATTCATCCTGTTGTGGACTTTTCTCTGCTTGATTAGACACTAAGCACAACACACATGAATCATTATATAAAGCATTTATACATAAACAACCATAGATGACACTTAATTACATTTCTAAATACAAATACATCTAACTATTACTTTTGTCTTGAATCTCAGGTTCTTTACCAGGAGGAGCGGAGGAGGAGGCTCCTTGATCTTGATTCTTTTTACTTCGCCTCTCCTGAGCCTGCGGATTAGAGGTTGATGATGATGCATCACCTTCCTGATCATCATCCTCATCGTGATCTTTTTGGATCGGTCCTCCCTCCTCAACATCCTCTTCACTATCATCTTCCTCCTCCTCATCATCATCATCATCTCCATCATCACCATCACCGTCCTTGATCTTCAGAGGCTCACTCTTTGACCCTTTTAGTTTTAGCATAATCTTCTTATTTTTCTTCTCAAGCTCTTCAATCCTTTTTATTGATGCCAGCACCAGCTCATTTTGACTTGTAAGTGTTTGGTGGGCTTGGCTTAGAGCTCTCTCATATAGGTCACTCTTCTCACCAAGCTCCCTGATCTTCTGAGCTTGAGCAGTATTAACTTCCATCATCTTATGTAACTGAGAGGCCTTGAGCTCATCAGTTGCTAGCAGTTAAGCACTGTGCTGTTCAGGTTAGCCAGTTGTTCCTCTAACCCAATGTGGGGTAAAGGGGGTCCAGCGGTGTATGGAGTGTGTGTGGAAGGACCGGCTTGGTGACTGGTTATGGTAGATGTGGTGTATATAGGAGGTGGAATGTGTGTGGGATGTGGCGGAGTGGTTGTGGTAGTGGTGGTGGGAAGAGGGATAGTAGTAGTGGGTGGAGTGGTGGTGGTGGTAGAGGTAGCTATGGGGGTGGAGATAGGAGGTTGGGTTGTTGTGGTAGTTGTGGTACTGGTGGTGGGAGTAGTGATTAGGGTGACCCTCTGCCTCTTGTTCTTCTCCCGTAGGGTTGGGCCATCCTTTTCTTCCTGAGCCCTTGGAGACAGAGGCTCCCCCTAAGCCGAGTGGCTGGTCTGGGGTGTAAGTAGGATCAGTGTAATCTGTAGCGCCACCCTTTGACCCATCCTGGCATCCACCAACCGCCTCTTTACCTCTCTTGGTGGCCACAACCCTACTGCCAACTGTCCTCAAAGAGGCTCCTCATCTGACTCATCATCTTCATCTACCTGGAAATCGGGGTGGCTTGGAGCCTGCTCGGATCCACCAGGAGCCTCACCGCCATGACCATCACCCTGGTCATCGTCATCATCGTCTGTATCATGAGTGAGTACCTCAATCGGCCAACATCTGAGTCACTCTCATCATGACACCACTTCTTGTGAGAAGGCGCCACATAATTAGCACTTGCCAAGTGCCCGAACAGTCTCCTGACAGGGGCTTTCACCTGCTTCCCCCTGTATACCTTCATCTTACCCAGGTGGTATCATCCATCACCTCAAGTACCACGGATCTTCTTTCTCCTTTGGCAGAGACGAAAGCTTCTCATCAATAATAAGCTGTAAGAACCGAGGGTACATGCAAAAACCCTCCTTACCCTTAGCCTCAAGGTTCTCTATCAAGTAAGAGAATATCATGTTGGAGAAGCTAAAAGGATGGTTCAGCACAAGTGCAACGTATGCATTCTGGATTTGGTCAGATAAATCATCAAATCCTCCCCCTCTTGATGCTATGCACTTCAGAATGACATGGGTCAGGTACTTGAACTGGGACACAAGTTGCTTTTGTTGAGCACACCTGAGTTGATGTCCCTAGTGTACTTCATCCGTAGAAAACAACCCCTTACTGTTAGAGGATGTAACTTGGTCGGGTGGCCATCATCATCACCCAAATCTAGTACCCGTCTTAGATCAGCTGCGGTAACCTCGATCTGTTGACCAAAAATGGAGCTCCGTATACAGTTAGGCTCAGCACATCTGTCAACTGAAGCACCTTCCCAGAAGGCCTGCTGTAGAGACCGGTAGGGTGTGCAAGGAGCAGAGTAGCTTTGTAGATCCTCGACCTCCTCATAAAAGCAATAATCCTAGCAAACTCGGTAGCATTCCGAGTGGTCGCATCCACGTGAGCACAAATGTTGTGCTTGGTGTTGATAGTCCACCTATCAGCCATGTTGTTATAACACAAGACACATAAACATTAGATTTGTGCATAACAAAAGACAGCTGAAATTAAACTGTTTTGAGATCAGTTTGGTTCAATCGTGCGATTGAACCATACGACTAAGTTCAGTCGTGTGATTGAGCTTGTGATCGAACTTAGTTGTGTGTTAGGCCATGCGGTTGAATCAATCATGCAACTGAACTCATACGCCTGGTTCATTCGTGCGATTGAAGTTCATTCGGAGTGTCTATTCGCACAAAACTCTATTCGGCACTCCGACTACGAATCTTGGTCAAAACTTGATGTTAAACGTTGTGTTTTGACTCATTTGACTCACAAACACTCGAAATAGCACCTACTGTCCTTTAAATCAACTATTTTGTTCATTTCAGTGGTCTATATAAGTGGTTTTACTGATTTCTTAATTTTAACCAATTAGGTCAGTTAGGGTTTGATTACACTGAGCATTTTGTTCGATTTCAGTCACTAAGTACCTGTAGAAGAACAATGGATCAATTAGTAACACAATCGGCAAGAAATTAAGGCGAGAAGAAATTTTGGCAGAGTGTTTGCTTATGAGCTGTGTTTGAACGATTTAGGAGGGTGGAGAGAAATGCGAAGAAATTTTATACTGTCTTAATGTTCAATCGTACGAATGGACACATATGCTTGCTCCAGCCATGCGACTGGGCCCATACTCATGCTTCAGTTATGCAACTGGGGTTCAATCGTGCGACTGGCTCATACGGCCTCATCCATTCGTGTGATTGGTTCATTCTCGTGATCCAATCGCATGGATTGCTCCATGCTTATAATCCAATCGTGCGACTAGTCCATACTTATGGTTCAATCGTATGACTGGCTCATACTTATGGGTTTGACCTCTTTCATATTCAAACATACACGTTTAACTATTGATAAGACATTATGACCGATGATCATCTCAGACATGACCTTTTTAATTGAAAAACTGTTTGATCACCTCAGACGTGATCCTTTTAATTCAAAAACCCAATTGGTCACCTTAGACGTGACCACTTTTTAGTGAGTGATTCACAGATTGAATCCAGATGTATAGTCCGACTTTTACCTAACAAATGAATAAAAAATAAAAACACTTGAAATTTAAAAACGAAACAAGATGTATTTTTGATTGGAGATGGATTTAAACCTATTAGAGTACTTCTAACCGATTTTACTTCCTGGACAGCATAACTTCAAGTCTATTTTATCATTTCTGGTATGATTCATTATGAATACATACAGGTATATCAAAATCATTTGGGACACTTTAACAAAACATTTTGATGATTGATTCTTGTTTTGACCGAGAGTCAACAGTAAGTTTAGGAAATCATACTAGAGCTATAAGATGCACACACTAATTTTGACTGTCTAGAGTTGCAGCCACGATGATTGTTAGTATAATTTTCCTCATAAATACATGCACAGATGTTTGACATAGATTGGTGATACATTAGGTTTGATTATTTCAACAAGCACTTGTGGATCCCACGCTTATATGGTAATCAACGTTCCTCAGGAGATTTTTGAGCGGTCTACGGGTATATTTCAAGAAGAAACTATTCTAAGAGCTTTCAAAGAGATGCCAAGCCTCATGTCAGTGCCATCGCACAGTAGAGAGGTGCAACCAACAATGAATTCTAGAATATTTAGGTTGTGTTTATCCTCAGGTCAGTGCCACCACATAGTAGAGAGACACAAAACCTATCTTCTTGTTAGAGCATTTATTTTCTTTTTTCACATAACGCACCAATAGCATAAGTTATTAACTTGATTGCATTTAGCATTTTTCCATGTGCTTTGCTCATTTTTATGGTTGTTCGCACACATTTATGACGTTTATTTTGCTCTTCACCCCTTATTGGAACTGCGTTGAATTTGTTAACCAAGGATAAGATGGGAACCCACAACAAGTAAACAACTTAGTTTGAATTTTAAACCACAATAAGGTCTACTCATATATTGTGGTGAATCTACTGACACATCATATAATAAACTAGCAACCTCTAGGTCTATTTTCTCTATGTTACCTCAGTAGCATACTAGTTTTACTATCATTTTTCCTTTTATTTTGCTTAGACTTTTCAGACTTATACTTTAATTTTTCATCTTAAACATTAAAAATCTTTTAAAGTCCCAAACAATATGTTCCCTATGTACTATCATTTTTCATAAACGTTGAATCATAATCACATATTTAATTCCATTTTTTTTGCTAAGTTGTCCTCCTCCCTTACTTTTTTTAAGTAACTAAATACTACACGAATTTAATACTAATTTAACCTATTCTCCCCCTAAAATTCTAAAACCGAAAATATTTTTGTGTTTTTGGAAATTTTAATAGACAGAAAAATAAGTAAAATAAAATAAAATAATAAATCAACTACTCAAGTCGGACTACGCACTTTCATCTTCTGGAATCACATCACTTTTCTTTTTCACGCCATTAACCTCTAAAAGATATGTAAACCAAGGTTTATCAAATGCTTTAGTGTAAAGGTCGACGCGTTGAAAGTCCGTATTAATTTTAACCACAACGATTAAGTGCTTTTCAAAACAGTCACGTATAAAGTGATAATTAATACCGATGTGTTTAGTTTTAGGATGTTGGACTGGATTTTTTGTTACGGTTATAACAGCAGAATTATCAACAAAAATAGGAGTGTTAGAAAATTGCAAACCATAGTCGCGCGTTTGCTGTTGAATCCAGATGATTTGTGAACAGCAGCTTGTAGCAGCAACGTATTTAGCTTCACATGTTGACAGAGCAACGAAGGTCTGTTTCTTACACTGCCAGGTGACTGACCATCTACCAAAGAACTGACATCCTACTAATGTTGATTTGTAATTCATTTTGCAATCGCCATAATCCGAGTCACTATACGCTGTAAGCTCAAAGTCATCGTCATGAGGATACCACAACCCGTGTGTTGGAGTACCCTTCAGATAACAAAAAATCCTTTTGACTCCTATGAGATGGTTGACTTTTGGTTTCGCCTGATATCTAGAACAAAGACACGTCGCGTACATGATATCGGGTCGTGAGGCTGTGAGGTACATGAGAGATCCGATCATTCCTCTGTACATAGTGGCATCAACCAGATCACTATTTTGTCGGGTGCCACGTCATGATTTGTAGCAAGTGGAGTTCCATCTGCATAAGCATTATCCATATCAAACCGACTGAGGATATCACCTACATACTTGGTCTAATGTAGAAATATTCCATTTGGTGTCTGATCTACTTGTAACCCAAGAAAGAACTTCATCTCTCCCATGGCATTAATCTCAAATTCTACTTTCATTACAAATTCAAATTCTTTATATAACTCTTCGTTTTGGAACCGAAGATTATGTCATCAACATAAATCTGTACCAGCAGTAAGTCGCTATATTTTTCTTTGATGAACAATGTACAATCAATAACTCCTTTGTGAAAATCTTGTTTCACTAGATGAGTCGAGAGTTTCTCATACCATGCTTTAGGGGCTTGATGGAGTCCATAGAGAGCCTTATCCAGCTTGTAAACTCTGTCCCGATGATAAGGATCCTCAAATCCTTCAGGTTGACTGACATACACCATTTCACGGATTTCACCATGAAGGAACGCACTCTTGACATCTATTTGAAAGACTTTGATCTCCATGTAGGATGCATAAGCTAGAAATATATGTATTGCTTCCATCCTTACCACTGGTGCAAACACTTCATTGTAATCTATGCCTTTGACTTGTCGAAATCCTTGAACTACAAGTCGGGTCTTATTCCTGATTATTACCCCTTGGTCATCTTTCTTGCATTTTAGTACCCATTTAGTGCCAATCACTTTAGCACCTTTTGGTTTGTCCATGAGGGTCCACACTCCTAATTTCTTGAACTGTAGGAGTTCTTCTTGCATTGCACTGACCCATGCCTCATCATTTAATGCTTCACTAACGTATTTTGTCTCAAATTGAGACACAAAACATCGATATGCTCCATCGTGAAGGTATCCCTTTTCCATTACCGAGGCATAATCAGCTATGTATTGCTGATTTCTGGTCTGTACTCCCGATCTAACATCCCCAACGACATTGTCCAAGGGATGATAAACTTTTACCTGAGATCCAAGAGTTGTTGGAACAGCCACCTCATTATCCAAATTGTTAAACTCAAGTTCAAGATCTGTAGCTGTTGGAGTGTGAGGTTCTGAAATGTCAGAGGCATCAACATTTGATGCTTGTGTACTTTCAGTAGTAGGAACCTGTTCCCCCTGATCCACCTGTTCAGACTCCACATCTTCATCATTAGAGGAGGAATCGCTGGCATCAAGTGCTCCCCCTAAAAGATTAGAAGATTCACCTTGTGGAGATGATGTTGTCGAGTCTAGTGGTGGTGTGTCCAGGACATCGGACATCATTCTGGCCATTAACTCATCATCAGGAATGGAGATAGATATGTTGAAGGACTTAAAGAATCCATCATAGTCAAAGAATAATGAAGGTCCCTTTCAGCAGGGGGTGGTGTATCTCTAAACATCAACGTTGCACCACACTTCTACCTAACCCATTGAGTTGTTATAAACTCGCTTGTCCAGTATATTGTATACGAGAAAGATCCCTTCTTCAGCTTTCTCACTGAATTTCCCAGACTAAATTTTCTTCAACAGTGTACATGGTGCACCAAATGGTTCGAGATACTCCAGGTTAGGTTTCCGTCGCTAGAGCAACTCATAACATGTTTTACCATGACGTTTGACCACCAAGACCCGATTGAGGGTGTAACAAGTATTGGCCACTGCCTCGTTCCAAAACTGGATAGGCAGTTTTGAGTCGGCTAGTATTGTTCTTGTTGTCTCTATCAAGCTCTGATTCTTTTGCTCAGCAACTCCATTCATCTATGGGGTGTAGGCCGACGTAAATTGATGTACAATCCCTTTTCGTTACAAAACGCCTCCATCCACTGGTTCTTGAACTCTGTGTCATTGTCTAATCAAATCTGTCTAACTTTTAGCTTGTAGAGTGATTCTAAAGTAGTTACCAGCTGTTTGAATGATTCAAATGTCTCTGATTTGGATTTCAGAAACATCACCCAAGAAAATCTTGAGTAATCATTCGTAACTACATAGCAGTACAAATCACCAGCAATACTTTTAGTGCTAACGGGACCAAACAGATCCATGTGTAGAAGCTTGAGAGGCAAGTCAATGGAATTAACTTTCTTTGTCTTGTGAGACTTCTTGGTCTGTTTGCCTTTCTTACATGCTACGTAAAAATCTGAAAGCTAGAAGTTCTTGACATTCACTCTATTCACTAAATCATTCTGTATCAAGTGATTCATCTTTCATTGATTTATGTGTCCCATTCTCTAATTCCAGGAGATTGAGTCCCTCTCTATTGCCTTTGACAAGAAGCATTGAACTTTCTGATCGGTTGTGGAGGTTTTTGATAGATCGAAGACATATAAATCGTTATATCTTGAAGCTAACCTTAAGACTTTATCCTCCGGGATAACGTAATACTTTTTCAGCATGTAGCACTTCTTGTTGTCAAACACAACTTTGAAGCCCTTATCATAGATCTGGGAGACTGAAAGCAAGTTGTTCTGTAGTTGTTGAACGTAGTTGACCTTATCAAACTTGACTTTCTAGTTTCCCACTTCGCCCTGAGCAGTGATATATCCTCCTTTATTCCCAGCAAATGATATATGTCCTCCTTTAATATTTTTGACATTGAAAAGGAGAGACAAGTTCCCGGTCATGTGTCTAGACGCCCCACTATCAACAATCCAGGTATTTGTGATAGCACTGTAGCGGACACCTTGCACATTCAAAGGAAATTGTCAGTTTAGGTTTGGGACCCAAGCCTTAACTAGCTTGGGTGACCCAGAGGAATCACACATCATTATAGAGATTATATGAAGAGGCTGAAGCAACCAAACACTTAAAGTCTTTCTGCATGCATGCCGCACAAGTACTGAAGAAGAATGCTTTGAAAGTTTCACACAAGCAATAGAAATATTCTAACTGTGAATCTTCTAAAGCCAAGATGAAGTCTTCCAAAGATTAACTCTTGAAGACAGATTTCTTCTGAACACTTTTAACTACATGATTTATTTGATGTACTTTTCATAAAGTTGGACCCCTTTCTGATGTAACTCTATAAAGTCACCAACTTACATGAGTTAGTGAAAAGGTCCATGCTTTTGGTAACTGTACATTGAGGTCTTGAGTCTGAAACTTTCTACTTCATGTACTTATCCTTTTTGTAATAGATAAGGATGTGAGCTATGGCATGTCATAGTCACAAAGTCAAAAAGGCAATTTGCCATTTTGACTCTACAATTGATTTTGTGTTGTGTCTAGTCAAATGTATCCAGCTGGCTTTCATAGTATGGCCGGTTGTAGGATGTAGTATAAGTATCTCATGTTCTTGTAACTTTCCTTTATGCTTTGTAATACTTGTAATAGAACATTAAGAGGGCAATATTCTGCAACCTTGAAAACCATATCCTTGTGTATCTTGCTCTTGTGTTTTGTCTCTTAATTACTTGTGTTTTTAGTTTCTCTACTTGTGGTTAATCTAGTTCACTGTTTGATTAAGTTGAGTTACTCTCCTCTTTGTGTTGTTGTGTTGTAAGTTGACCACCCTTCAACGGTCCTGCATTTGGTATCAGAGCTTTCCAGGCTCTTGATATAAGATCTCACCATCTTAAGATCCCTCACATACACAAATACTTAACTTTTCATATGGAAGCCATTTCCAAGACTGATATGGAAACTAGAACCATGAACAAATTCCCACTGGTCACTCTTGAAGACTTTGATACCTGGTGCCTAAGAGTGAAAGGTTTCATCAGGTCTTTAGACTCAAGAATGTGGGAGTCTGTTGAGAATGAACCTTACATACCTAGCACCCCTTCTGCTACCAGTAGTGGTATGATTCCCAAGGCTATGGCAAACTACTCTGATGAAGATAGAAAGAGAGTAGAGATTGATAGAAAAGCCATGATAGCCCTTCAGACTGCTCTTCCAAACTCTATATACAGAGGTTTCAAGAAATGCAAAATAGCTAAGCAGCTGTGGGATGCATTGAAACTGATGTATGAGGGCTCCTCTGAAGCCAAGGAGAACAAGAAGGATCTCCTGTAATAGCAGTTTGAAAACTTCACCTTCAAAGCATGTGAATCCATGACTCAGCAATACTTCAGGTATGTTGAGATAGTGGATACCCTTGTGGATGGAGGAGTTGCTCTTGAGAACAAAGACATTGGTATGTTGAGATAGTTCATATCCTCACTTCCTAGGCAGTGGACACATTACTATGTGGTGATCAAGAGGATTGAGAACCTCAAAACTCTCACTCTAACATAGTTATCTGGCAACTCCAACAATCAAATGGGTTCAGCCCTTCATGTGGTTGAAAGGGATAGCATAGAACCCTAACATCATCTCATATGCTACCCTCACAACTCATCAAATGGTCCTTTCATCACCTTCCCAGAGACACCAAGGGAGAACTACACTCAAGGAAGCTCATTTCAAGAGACAAGTTCTTCTCAAGCCTTTATGTCTTCTGATGAAAGTTATGGTAGCTTTCTCTTCACCCTTGAAGACCTGGACTGTATCCATCTAGATGATCTAGAGTACATGGAGATAGTCCAGCAGATGGCTCTTCTCACTCATAGAGCCAAGAAGTTTTACAAGCGGACTGGAAGGAAGTTTCCAAGCAATGCAACCAGTGGAAAGTTTGGGCTAGACAAAGGCAAGGTCAAGTGTTACAACAGTAACTTGATAGGCCACTTCGCCAGGGAGTGTAAAGCACCTAGAATAAATGGTGGCCAAACACAGTCCAGACCAAAGTACACTGACAAAGCTTCCCAGAATAAGAAGCCAAAGCAGCAAGTTGCTGTTGCTGTTGAAGAAGGAGGCTTTGACTGGAGCTTTCAGGTGGAAGATGCTTCTCCAAACCAAGTACTGATGGCAAATCATGATGAAGCCAAGGTATTAGAACATCTCTGTAACCCTGAATGCATTGCTAAAGTTATAGATAGAGGTCCTACAACTTGGAAATGCGATCTGATCTTAAGTCCTTAAACATTTTAAAAGCTGATTTTAGAAAGTCTGAAAATGATTATAAACTGAAGATAGAGGACTCAGAGAAAACTATTTCAGTTCTAAAACATGAGCATACAGACTTTAGGACTCAGATTAAGGATCTCATAACTAAGCTGACTGAGTGCCAAGCTGAGCTTGTGATCAGCCAAGCTGAGCTTGTGATCAGCAAAGCCAGGGCAGACAAGTGTGTTCTTGAAGAAGAGACCTTCAAGAACATGATATCCTCATCCTTGCACAATAAAGTGTGCTATCAAAACAAGCAGGGACTGGGATCAAATGAGATAGCTCCTCCACACACAATCTTGTCAATAAGATCATCTAGGTGTGGGACTTGTGAAGATGAGCCTCCTCTCATAGATCCTTTGAGTGAAGAGAATAATGAAGTGATAGTGAAGAATTCCTTTAAGAAGAGTGAAGAGGAGGATTCTATGAAGGGCCACTATCCTCCTGAGCAGAAGAAGAAGACTATGATGACCAAGTCAATGATAAAGAACTTGATCAGAAAGAGCAAAAAGAAAGCAAGGAAGGCTAGAGATCAAAGCTACTTTTGACTCCAAGCAGAAACAAGTTTTTATCTTTGTAGGGTTTGAAGTGATAAAGACTAAAGACATCAACCTTAACTCTTCTGCTAAGAGTTCTGGTTCATGTTCAAATCATCTCAGTATCAAAAAGAAGACTGATCTTTTGTATACCACTGCTACACAGCCTGGTCCATCAAACTCCAAGAACAGTTCCCAGCCCAAAAGGATTGTCTTAGCATCCACCAAGATGAGGGTGGAGAAGGGATATGACCAAAGTCAGTCTTGTTCCTAGCAGAAGGCTCTTGGGAAGAAGAAAATGGAGTGTGTTATGTGTGAAAGTACTACTCATCTTGCTAAGGATTATCCATACAATCCTAAGGGTACTCTTCGCATGACCAAACCAAAGACTTCCAAGAGTTCTAAGAAGATTCAAGCTTCAGAAGGAAAATTTGTTTCCGTCGGATGCTCCAAATCTAAAAAGAAGGGAAGTGGAAAATTTCCTTCGGAAGAAAAGTTGGTCTCGGAAGGAAGGAATACTTCCGAAGCACTAAAGTCTGATGTAGTGTCTGCAGAATCTTCTGAAGGTCCAGTCATCAAAACTTCCGAAGTATCAAAAGCTTCCGAAGTGTTGAAGGTCAAGTCCAAGATTCCAAAGGTAGTGTGGAAGTCTAAGAAAGACCAAGTGACTAAGAATTCTCCATCAACAACAGCTCAAGATCCTCCAAGCATAACCATAGGATCTATTATAATTGCGTTACCTTTTGTTTCTCTCAGTGAGCCCAAGACAAGTAAGGCTTGGGTTTTCAAATGTAACTAATCATTTTCTCTGTGCAGGGACAGCTCAAGACAAACAAGAATGTCTAGATCATTGACAGTGGTTGTTCCAGGCACATGATAGGCAATAGGTCACTACTCCAGAACTTTGAATGGATTGATGGAGGGCCAGTTGCTTTTGGAGGAGATGAAGGCGGTTACATTTTTAGAAGGGGCAAGGTCACAAATGGTAATCTCAGCATTGAAAAGGTAAACTTTGTCAAGGAGCTTGGGTACAATCTTCTGAGTGTATCCCAATTTTGTGATCAGAGTCATAACATGCTCTTTACTAAGCACGAGTGTATTGTTCTCAAGCCCGGGATGGTCTTTCCTCATGAACATATTCTGCTTAGAGCCCCCAAGAAAGGGAACATGTACAAGATGGATTTGCAAGAAACATCTCCCTCTAGAGAAGTTACATGCTTTCTGTCTAAAGCCAATAGTGATGAGTCTTTCCTATGGCATAAAAGAATGTGCCATGTAAACTTTAAGAACATGAATAAACTGATTAAGAATGATTTGGTAACTGGAATGCCAAAGAAAAAGTTTACAAGTGATGACCATTGTGTTGCATGCCTGAAAGGGAAGCAACACAAGGTATCTCACAAGCCTAAGAAAGGAACTCCATCACTACACACCTACACTTGTTACATATGGATCTCTTTGGCCCTACCAGTGTAATGAGTCTAGGAAGGACCTCTTACTATTTAGTGATCACAGATGACTTTATAAGATTCACTTGGGTCTTCTTCCTTAGAACTAAGGATGAGACTCATGAGATTCTAAAAAATTTCATCTTAAAGATTGAGAATCAATCTGATCACAAGGTCAAAATCATAAGACGTGACCAGGGAACTAAATTCAAGAACCAAATCCTTGATGTATTTTGTGATGAAAAGGGTATTAGAAGACAATACAGTGCTCCCAGGACTCCTTAGCAGAATGGTGTTACTAAGGAGAAATAGGACACTAATTAAAGCTACAAGAACCATGTTGTCTGACTCTAAGTTGCGCATCACCTACTGGGCAGAGGCAGTCACACTGCCTGCTATGTGCAGAATAGAGTTTTAGTAGTTAAGACTCATGGCAAGACTCCTTATGAACTTTGGCACGAGAGGAAACCATTCATTGATTTTCTCAGGTCATTTGGATGTCCTTGCACTATCTTTAATACCAAGGATCAAATTGCCAAATTTGCTGAGAAATCAGATGATGGACACTTCATTGGATTCTCTTCCCAATCTAAGGCTTACATAGTCTACAATCTTAGAACTAGAATTGTTAAGGAGTCAGCCAATGTGACTTTCAATGAACACACACCTGTGTGGCTAGTTCTGGTCCTGATTAGCTTTTTGATCTTGATCTAGTTACCAACTATTTTAACAAATCTTGTGAGACTGTTTCAGGATCTGCAGAAATCTTAAATACAGGTGATCCTGATCCAAGATTTAAGCTGAGAAGACCTTCAAGTAATACATCTTCCGCTCCGGTTGGGACTACTTTTGCAAATGAGGTTTCTATCAGCACCATAATGACAAACTTAGCTGATATCTCTAGTATGCCTTCAGATTCCAGCTCAGAGGCTCCACAACTAGATAAAGATACTTCAAATACAGAAGACAATGATGGTAGTGGTGATAGTGATCAAGACATTATTGATGCTGATAACTACTCTATAGATGACAACATCAATTATGTCACACACTTCTTGGATCAAGTCTCTCTTAATAATTGTGTTGATATGGTAGGAGAAACATCTATGCCATATCTAAATTTCTCTAATTTAGATCTCTCTTAGCAACTTGCTGTGATCCCTCAGCTAAGGATCCACAAGTCCCATCCCACTACAAACAACATTGGAGATGTTGTCACTGGGGTAAGAACAAGAGGACAAACCCATGAAGCAAATGGTTGTCTTCACTCTTGTTTCTTGTCCCGGATAGAGCCAAAGAAAGTTAATGAGGCTCTAAAGGATGGAATTTAGGTTGAAGCTATGCAAGAGGAGATGCTTCAATTTAAAAGACAGAAAGTTTGGAACCTTTGTCCTTTTCCTCATAGGAAGACTACCATTGGAACCAAATGGGTGTTTAGGAACAAGAAGGATGATAGAGGCTTTATAATCAAGAATAAAGCTAGACTAGTTGTTCAAGGATACACACAAGAAGAAGGGATTGACTACACGGATGTCTTTGCTCCTGTAGCAAGACTGGAAGCTATTAGGATATTCCTGGCATTTGCTGCATCCAAGAACTTCAAGGTCTTCCAACTTGATGTGAAGTGTGCTTTTCTTTATGGAGTGAATGATGAAGAGGTGTATGTTAAACAACCACCTGGTTTTGTAGATCTTGATCATCGGGATTATGTCTACAAGCTTGACAAAGCTCTTTATGGGTTGCATCACGTACCCAAGAAGTGGTATGAGACTCTATCTCAGTATCTTTGCAAACATGGATACAGGAGAGGTACTATAGATGGAACTCTCTTCATCAAAGGACAGGGAAATGACATATTGCTAGTTCAGGTATATGTGGATGATATCATCTTTGGTTCAACTAATCCAAGTATCTGCAAAGACTTTGAGAAGCTGATGAAGGATAGATTTGAAATGAGTGCCATTAGGGAACTCAATTTCTTTTTGGGAATTCAAGTGAAGCAAGTTGAAGATGGCATTTTCATTAGTCAGTCAAAGTATGTTCAAGACATACTCAAGAGGTTCAACATGATTGATTGTAAGATTGCTAAGACACCCATAGCTAGGAACCAATCCCTTGGACCTGATCTTGAGGGGGAGTGTGTAGATGAACACTTATACAGCGCTATGATTGGGTCTCTTATGTATCTTACAGCTAGCAGACCTGATATTATGTTTGCCACTTACATATGTGCAAGATATCAAGCCAACCCTAAGATGTCTCACCGTATCACTGTCAAAAGGATTCTAAGATACCTTAAAGGTGCCTCAACACTTGGCCTGTGGTATCCTAAGAATTTTGACATCAATCTGTATGAATATACAGATAGTGATTATGGTGGTTGCAATATGACTGAAAAGTCTACATCTGGGGGATATCAGTTTCTTGGTGGAAGGATTGTCTTATGGCAATGCAAGAAACAATCATGTGTCTCAGCATCTATTGTTGAAGCAGAATACATTGCTGCTGCAAGCTGTTGTGCTTAAGTGCTTTGGATTCAGAATCAGATGTTGGACTATGGGTTAAACTTCAAGGAGACACCCATTCACATAGAAAACAACAGTGCTATCTCAATCACAGAGAACCCTGTGCAGCACTCAAGGACCAAACACATCAACATTAGGTATCATTTGATAAGAGATATTTATGAAAAGTGGTTAATTAAACTAGTCAAAGTCCACACAAATGAACAATATGCTGATCTATTTACAGAAGCCTTTGATGAATAGAGATTTAAATATCTCGTATTAGCTATTGGGATGATAAACTTTTTGTAGTTTTTCTTAAAGCTAATTCTTATTATTTCTTAAAATCTGTGTGTCTGACTTGTCTATTTGATCACTTTCATAAGCTCTTGTTTTCTTTGGGTGAAAACTTTTTGAAGACTTTCCTTAGAATTATGAAATTTTTCATCCTTCGGAAGTTATGTTTTTAACTTCGGAAGAAACTTATGCCGTTAAAATAACTAACTGCCCAAGTATTTTACCTTCGGAAAAATTTCTGAAATATCTTCTAAAGCTTAATATTTTCTTTGGCACTTATATGTTTTCAAGGAAAATCTTCTTCCGAAGCAAAATTAACTCTTGTAAGCTTTGTTCTTCTGGACAAAGCATTCAAGTGTTAATTTTCTTCCGAAGTCAAAATTCTCAGAATCCTTAGGAAAATCTTCCGAAGTCATTTTAGCTTTGGAAGCTTTTTCATTAAAACTTCCGAAGATAATTTACCTTCGGAAGCTTTTTGACTTTCAAGAAAACTACTTTTTGAGCAAAATTAAACTACTTTCTCATAGGTGAGACCGACATTCGGATTTCAAAGTTTATCTTCTTTCATTAAACTTTATCTGAAATCCTTTTTCACATATAAACCCAATGGTTTCCCCCACTTTCTATCATCTGCTTCTTTCCTCCAAACCTAAAACCCCAATTTCTCTCTGAAATTTCTTTCTTTCTCTTTTTTATCCTTAAGCTCTCTCAAAATGGCCAACCCTTAACACATAAATGATCCGAACTTTACCATGCATTTACACAGGCGACATAACTCGGTTGCTCTGTTAAACTTTGAGAAAGATCCTCATTTCTCAGAGGTTTGTTGTTTCTTAGCTCTGTCGAACTACTTCACCTCCCTAACCATTGATCCTCCACTTTATGAGGATCATTTGCTAGAGTTCTGGAAGACCTACCAAGAGGTCGTAATGGATGGGGAATAGGCACTATCTGCCACAGTGCAAGGGAGAACTGTCTTCATCACTCCAACCATCATCAACATGCATCTTCAGCTAGATGATGAGAAGGTGAGGTGTTCTTCCCAAAGGATGTGTTAACCAGTCCTTCGCGCAGATAGGCTATGAGGGAGACTACTTTGTCAAGACCTTCAGGAAAGGGAAGGTCTCATCCTAATTAAAATTCTTGCTCCATGTGGTGATCCACAGCTTATCAAACAAGCATAGTGGATGGGACCAGATTCCTGAGGATCTCTCCTTCTTTGTCCATGGGATGGTTCAGGGGTCAAGTTCAGGTATTCTCAATTTGTTTATACTAATCTGCTTTCAAACTTAGACTCTTTAGAGTATTATATGTTTCCTAGATATGTCCAGTACATTCTTAACTGTGAACTGGGTCACAGTTAAGGGAACAAGTAATATTCTTAAACTGAGACAGATGAAGCATGACATCTTTAAAATTTTGAGAAAGCCCACTGTTGGCTTCTCTGGGGTAGAAACAGCCCTGGTTCTAAAAATGTTAGAGCACATTGCTCAAGGTGACAACCTAGCAGCACCAGCTAGTGTTGAACCCACACCTTCTACATCCCAACCACCTAAATAGCCACAAATCACCCTCACCTACCAAAGAAAATCCAAACGAACCCCTATTTAGGCTATTCAGTTGGTGCAGGTCCCTATACACTCACCCATACAAGAAGAAGTGGACACTGGAGCTCCTATTTCTCCTGAGGAGCATACCACTCCCATTACTTGAATGATCAATGCCGAGGTTCCTCATGCTCAGCCTGATGAGCTCATAAGCCAATCTGCCTTAAGCCATCACTCTAAGTCTCAACACTTAAGTGATCAACCTTCAAGGAACAGTTACCATCCCTAACCTTTAGTTCTCAACCAACCCATTCCCAACCTTGACTTCTACACTAATGAAGATCTAGGTTTCAATGAGTACCATGATTCTCTCTTCTTTTCTCCTACTCAAAGAGAGATGAGTGCTTTTGAGACTCCTATTCTAGCCCACATCAGTCACCTACTGCTAAGGTGGACACTCCTGAAGCTGTTCAGGATGTCCATATGAAAGAGGCACTCACTTTTGAAAGTGACTACATCATTAAGATCTCAACCATGGCAACTCAGCCCACTGATATCTCAACATAGGTTGCCAGTGAGCAGAGGAAAACCAACAGCCAAGAACCTGAAGCTGGTGGTGAGAGAGAGGACTCTGGTCCAATCATCTCATCCCCCAATGATTCTTCTAATGAAGATGAGGGGAATCTAAGACTAAAGGTGCAAAATTTCCTAAAACATGCACCTATTTAGTCTCCAAGGTTAGTTACCTTGAATCTCAAATGACTACCTTGCAAAACAAGGTTAATGATCAGCAACTTGAGATTTCATCTTAAGGACAAACTAGCTGGGAGACCTTTAAGAAGAGCTTAACCAGGAACACAAGAACCTATGGATGTGATTGACCTAACTCCTGGCTCACCTATGCAAGTGGGTGATGTTACCAAAAAGGGGAGAAAGTCATTGCAATCACAGAACCTGGGAGTTCTTCAGAGAGTATGGACACTGAGGACTCACCATCCTCACTTGCAATTGTACATACTTAGCAACTTCTTCATGTTCATATTGATATGGACTCTATAGACTCCTTAATACAAAGTCTGTTTGAGGAAGGGATACCAAGGGCCATGTCATCTCCACCATCTTCAAATCACATCATTGGGTGGAGGTATGACAGTAACAAGAAAGCCCTTATCATCATTAGAGTTCAAGGGAAACAAGAGATCTTCAACTTTCACACCTTGAACTTCTATGGAAGTCTGGATTTAGTCAGCATGCCACTTGTCAATCCAAGCCAATCAAGACAAGCTGCCAAGTTGGCTCAAAGAATCCAAGACCGGATCATTGTAGAGCTTAGCCTTAGAAGATGAGTATGGCAATCAGGCAATGTCATCGGTCAACTGGATGTTGAGGCAGACCCTATATTAGTTTCATAGGGGAAACCTTGACTGAAGGCCTAGTGACAGAACCTGAGAGCCCTGTCTTATCACCAACAACTGCTGTAGAGATCAATTCCCTTTTTGAGACACCTGCTGGTGAATGAACTTCTTAACCTCTCTCTGGCCAGAGCTCAGAAGCTACATCAAGCAATGAAGGCCAAAGCTCTCTCCACCATGAGTCACAAAGGTCTGTTAGTGACAAAGTAAAATGAAAAATGACATCTGAGGAGATGGAGGAGGAGGAGAGAGAGAGGAAAAGGAAGTTGAGGGGAGAAATTTCCTCTTCTGAGTCTGCAAGACTTATGGAGTCTACTATGAGGGTTGCCCCCAGACTAGATACTTAGAATGATGAGATAAGGGCAGTCAGGATAAACTATCTACAGACAAGGAACTATGACATAGACAATGTCATTTCTCTCCCCTTGGATGAATTGAATGAACTGGTTGACTTGGAAAGGTCAAAGGATAAGAAAAAGGTAGAAGATGCAGAGCTACTAGTACAAATCAAAGAAGACAGAAGACAGAAGAAAGAAAAGACTGTACAAGCATGTGCCTACTCTCTCCCCAGTTCAAGAAAGTCCTACATATGAGGATGTGGTTCAACAAGAACCTCAGGTAGATAAAGAAGAAGAAAGGATCAAGATGATCAACTACCTGAGTGCCACAGGCCTTTATCAGGAAAAACCACTTCTTCCCTTATCCTTTGATTATATTGAGTTTGAGTATCTCAAATAACTGGACCTTGAGATAGTCAAGGAAAGAAAGACAACAAAAGAAAGCTAAGGGAAGAAGCTGCTAAATCAAGAGCCATCATCCAAAAGAGTATGAAGAAGTTTGCAGACAGGCAGAGGATGATGAGCTTCTTGAAGCTGTATGGATGCTCAAGAAGGAGACTTGGCCCCATGTCTCTATCCACTATGGATGAGCATATCAGGGTGATCAAGCAAAAGATAAGGAGTGGAGAGCTGATTGACTTACACTCCCCTCCTAGTCAAGCTCCACCTGAAGTGGAGGTTAAGGTTGAACAACCAGAGACAACACAACTCGGACCTCCTGCTGATTCTCAACAAGCTTTATCTTCTAATCCATAGCAGGGTCAACCTCCCTCTTTGTTTGAACCTGTGAGAGAGGGAGACCCAACTAAGAAAGACATTGAAGATCAATCTCGTGCTACAGGCCAGTCTTCTCGGTTAAAAGTGATAAAAAGAAAGAAAAGGATGGCTTCAAAACCAAAGCCAAAGAAGAAGAAGACTACATCCTTTTCTGAACCTCCGGATGAGTCAGAACATCCTAAGGATGTGCAGCCAGAGGATGCTCTATCATCTCCCATTCCAATAGCTCTTCTAGCATCAGAAAGACCCATCCTATCCTGGACATACAATACAAATCCAGAAAGGTGGCATGTCATTAGAGATCATGGCATTGAGAATGTCTACACTTGGCAAGACATGTTTCAGTTGCCTCTGCATGATCTCTTTGACATGAGAAGAAACTTTGACAGTCTGAAGGATCCTGATCATCTTATGAAGAAAGGGCTGGTCATCATCCTGATGATGACTGTTGATATCTGAAGTCATAAAGGTGTTTTGCTAGCATCAGCCTAGGAGGAGTTTGTAGAGATTATATGAAGAGGCTGAAGCAATCAAACACTTAAAGTCTTTCTGCATGTATGCTGCACAAGTACTGAAGAAGAATGCTTCAGAAGTTTCACACAAGCAACAGAAATATTCTAAGTGTGAAATCTTCCGAAACCAAGACCAATATCTTCCGAAGCCAAAGATGAAGTTTTTCGAAACTTCAGAGACAAAGTCTTCCGAAGCTCAACTCTTGAAGACAGATTTCTTCAGAAGACTTTTAACTACATGCTTTATCTGACGTACTTTTCATAAAGCTGGACCCCTTTCTGCTGCAACTCTGTAAAGTCACAAACTTACATGAGTTGGTGAAAAGGTCCATCCTTTTGGTAACTGTACATTGAGGTCTTGAGTCTGTAACTTTCTACTTCATGTACTTTATCCTTTTTGTAATAGATAAGGATATGAGCTATGGCATGTCATAGTCACAAAGTCAAAAAGGCAATCTGCCTTTTTGACTCTTCAATTGATTTTGTGTTGTGTCTAGTCAATTGTATCCAGCTGGCCTTCATAGTACGGCCGGTTGTAGGATGTAGTATAAGTATCTCATGTTCTTGTAACTTTCCTTTATGCTTTGTAACACTTGTAATAGAACATTGAAAAGGCAATATACTGCAACCTTGAAAACCATATCCTTGTGTATCTTGCTCTTGTGTTCTGTCTCTTAGTTACTTGTGTTCTTAGTGTCTCTACTTGTGGTTAATCCAGTTCTCTGTTTGATTAAGTTGAGTTACTCTCCTCTTTGTGTTGTTGTGTTGTAAGTTGACCAACCTTCAACGGTCCTGTAATCATAAACTTAACCCATTGTCCACTTGAGGATGAGGGCATATCATTCTTCTTATTGTTCTGATTATCAAAAAATTTACTTGACTTTTCTTTCCATAAGCCAGTTTTGTGTAAGGCCTGTTTGTGATAAACAGACGACTAGCTTATAGTTTGAACTTTAGGTTCGTTAGTTATCTTCAAAGGAGTAATAGAACTCCTTTTTGAAGAACTTTGTTTAGTGTCATAAAGTTTAATTTTTTTTGGGAGTCTGATAATAAGGACAATTAGAAGAAATATGTCCTCTTTTTCTATAACTATAGCATGATCTCCCTTCTACATGTTGTGGAAACTGTTTATATGGGGTTGAATGTGATATAGGTGCGACATGAGTCTAGTTGGGTTTAGTCACTTCTCGTTTAGATGTTTCTGCTTCTTTAACAAAATTAATTGTTTGAACATTTTTAACATCTTTAGCCTTTAGTTTATTTGGACTTTGATGTGTAACACGGGTTTGGTTAATTGGTTTAGTCATTTTGAGTTCAGAGGAAGACATGTGTGTACCTGACCTTACATTAACCTTTTCAAATTTATCATCCAAATTAACAGTAGGCATTTATCCTTTTGATTCCACAATAGTCTCCTTCTGTTTAGTGCTTTTCGTCATAGGTTTACTTATCAGATCGGGATCACTAACCAAAGGAGTGGACACCACATGATCCTTTACTGGGTTGTTATTTACAGGTCTACATTTAGCATTCAACAGGATCTCATGTGGTGGTGGAACTACATTGTAACCCAACCCTTCCCCATTATTTTATTATTTCACTAAGTGTTGAACTATGTGAGAAGAACTGGTCAACAATGCAGTTTTTGTTTTATAGAATTAACTTTGACTTCTAAAACTACCTTTTCTTTCTTTGTTCTTCCAAAGAACTTAAATAAAACTTCATAGCAATAGCTTGATTGAAAGCAACAACCTCGGTTTCCCTTAGTTGTTTACCCAAACATTTTATTTTTTCTTTGTAACTACACTCATTTTGTTTTAATATACGATTAGCTTAAGTGCACAGTTGTAAATCATTTACTAAGTTATCATTGTGATCTAAGAACCTAGCAAATTTCAAATCAATGCTTTCTCCAAATTTGTTACATTCATCACAAGCATGTTTTTCAAACAGTTGGTCTTTAGTACTTACCTGTGAGGAGTCGGTTGAATCAGCCATCAATGCAGAGTTCGACTCTTTGGATGCTGGAGCTTCTGAACTTGTTGATCTAAGCTCTTCCTCAACCAAGTGATGTACCACATTCACAACTTCTTCAGTATATGACATTACTTGCTCAACTGTGATCTCACCTTCACTCGCAGAACCATCATCTAGTCCCTCAACACAGGCTATGTTTGATTCACCTGGAGACACAAAGCGAAAGGTCCAGTCTTGCCCTTCATCACCTTGAGCTGTCAAGGCCTTTCTCTCTTTCCTTGAAGAGGTAGCTCCACTTATGGGTTTGTCTTGATGGTTGAAGGTGGAAAATGGATTTCCATTTCTAGTCTTCTTGGGCTTTACACATTCCTGTTTAAAATGCCCATTTTCACCATAATTAAAGCAAGTGACTTTGGTTTTATCGAAACCAAAGGTTGTGTCCTTTGTGGCTACCAAATTCTGCCCAGTCTTCTTAACGAACTTTTTGGCTCGTCTAACTGCACTAGCAAGAGCCCACATGATATCCATTCTCTCCAGCTCGTTCTCATCAACTTGCTCGTAATCTTCATCAGAAAGATGATAATTACCAATCTTCCTGGCAACTAAACCATCATAGGATTGGACAACAGCTGCAAGAAGATCCATGTACTACTTCGCAACCTCCACTGTGACATTACTGAGATTCTCAGTCTTCAACTTTGTAGTGTTGGCTTTAGGCACTATGTATTGATTTGATGATGACCTAGACGTTTCTTGTCCTGAAGCAGTGAATTGAGTAGGAGCTGTGGAACTGGACACAAAAGTGGTTTGAAGTGGTGCTCTTGAACTGGTTGGAGTGGAAAAAGAGTTGTAAAGTGAAGGATTCTAATCATAGGATCCTTTCTGTGACTTGTACTTCATTCTTAGTTCCTCTTCTCTTAATTTTAGGATGAAGTCATTTATGTCTAACTTTGCAAGAATATCATTCTATCTAAGATTAGACATAAACGAATCCTATTTCTCCAGCAAACCGTCTGCAAAACTTGACACTTTATCTTCCGTAGACGTTGTTACACCATGAGTGTGCAGCTCACTCATCAGATGGTAGAACCTATCAATGATGTCATTCAAGCTCTCATTACCTATCAAAGAGAAGTTATCAAATTCCTTCTTGAGAGCCTTAGCCTTCAGAGCCTTTAACGTTGCATTCCTATCATATCTTTTCTCCAATACTTCCCATAACTTTTTTGCCTGCTTGTTCTCAGAGAACTGATGAAAGATATCTTTAGGTATCGACTGAGTCAATAGGGCATACACTTTCTTTTTTGCATTATACTTAACATTTTAACTGTCATTCCTTCCTCCCAGAGTCAGCTTTACTCCATCAGCACCGACTGGCATAGTGTAACCTGTCTCAATGGACGCCCAAAGATTGGGATCAACTCCATTTAGATAGATCTCGAACCTCTGCTTCCATTGTGGATAATCATCTAACATTATAAGCTTTGGTGGTTTATTATGATTCCCAATTTCATTTTCCAGAAGCAGAAGGTTCTGGATCTAAGAGTCCCTTCCAGCAGTAAAGGCAGTGAATTGAACTTCCATTTCTATAAACTTTGAACTTTAAAACAAGACTGGTTCACTCGTGCGATTGGACAAATGCGGATGAGTCAATCGTGCGATTGGACAAATGCGGATGAATCAATTGTGCGATTGGACAAATGCAAATGAGTAAATCGTGCGATTGGACAAATGCAGATGAGTCAATGCGGATGACCAATGCGGATGACTCAATCGCACAAATGGACAATGCGGATGACCAATGCGGATGGCTCAGTCGTACGAATGGACGATGCGGATGACCAAAGCGGATGGCTCAGTCGTACGAATGGATGATGCGGATGACCAATGCGGATGGCTCAGTCGTACAAATGGACAATGTGGATGAATCAATCGTACGAATGAGCTATTCGTGCAACTAAAGGCTACTGTGTTTAAAAAATTTTGAATTTTGACACTTTGACACGAATTACAATTTACCCAGAACCCCTATCTGCCGTATGACAAAAAAAACTTCAACTTGAATGCCTGTAAATGTCGGAAAACAGCAGTGGACCCAAAAGGACGACTCTTTGTGTTAAAACGTGAGGTTTGACACAATTCTAATTGAATCAAACGCAAAATCAAGATCCAATGCTCTGATACCACTTGTCAGGACCGTGTACGTACAAAATACTAACAGATTCTACGTTTATACCAAATCAAATAGTGCGGAATCTTATTTGATTGGCGATCCAATCCGTGAGAACAATTACCCGATCGATATAAGATTGAAACTAAACGTTATGAATAATTAGAGATCGATCAGGATTGATCTATGAAGTTGGACAGGCTTCCTTGGACGTTCTAGACGGCTAGGGTCCGTAAGAGTATCAAGTGTTTCTCAAGTGTTTCAAGTCTTTTTCCACGAATTAAATGGTATTATAGGTTATGAGTATACAATTGTACGACTGAACCATTAGCATGGTACAGTGGTGCGACTGAATCACGCGATTGATCCATACGCACGACTGAAGGTTCAATAGTGTGACTGAGTCAATCTTATGTCTCAATCGTGCGACTGATCCAGTCTCCTGGTTCAGTCATGCGACTGGTCCATTAGCATGATGTATTCATGTGTATGGTCCATAAGCATGGTCCATTCGCATGAAGAATCATACGACTAAGTTTGAACATATTTCTTAATCATTATTGACTAAGAACTATGCACAACAACCTCAAACCTATATAGTTAGTTCATTATACTTTAACACACAATAATACTATGAAATATTAAACATTATAAACATCAACCACATATTATATTTCATTTAACCCATTCATTACATATGTGTAAGACATGAAAGAATTTTTGTTGGAGCATATGTAATCATATATAGTGTGTCCGTCGCTTGTCGAATAGTCTAGGCTTAATGTTATACACCTGATATGTTGTAAACACATGAAACTGGGTCATTCGCAGAAGCATATGCGAATGAGACTCAGTCGTACGACTGAGCCATGCTAATGGACCAGCCGTGCGACTAAGAGATGCGATTGGGACATTCGTAAGACTGAACCATAAGAATGGTCCAGTCGTACGATTGAACCATAAGTATGGTCCAGTCGTACAATTGAACCATACGCATGGTCCAGCCGTACGATTAAACCATACGCATGGTCCAATCGCACGAATGGGCCCAGTCGCATCTAATATGGGCCGAGGCCTATATATACCAGTTTTAATGTGTAGAAGGGTTAAGGGTTGAGAGAGGAAGTCTGCCCGGAGCCTAGGGCTGCCGGATGAGAGGGGAGATCATGCTCGATCTTCCCCTTGCCAAGAGTCTTGATTCTTATGTTGTAACGAACTTGTAATCGTTAGGTTTTATCAATGAAACCATTCAATTATAGTTCGTGTTATTGTTTGACTTTTGGTTTGTGTTGTTGTTTATCCTTCCGTCAAGAACATGCTCGGATGTTTATCGATCCGGCGAAAAACCAACTTAACAATTGGTATCAGAGCCGGTTACTGCTGGAATGATCTAACAATCATTCTAGCAACCCGAGCTCTTGATTTCTGGATTGAATTTCAGATCTTGACGTTAAACCCACTTCGTGTTCTTCGTGTTTTGCTCAGATCTTGTTATGTGTGTTGCTTCTATGTTGAAATCGAATTCGAAACCACGTTCCTGTCACCCTTTCGAATCTGATGATGTCTACTTTGTTTCGGTTCATGTTGAATTCATCAGATTAGGGTTTTGGGCAGCCCTGGCGGCTGCAGATCTGAAAATCTGCTTGCAGACCCGTTCATGCGACTGGGCCATGTGAATGGACCATTCGTACGACTGGACCATGTGAATTAGCCATTCGTACGACTGGACCAGTCGTATGTTCAGTTGTGCGACTGGACTAGTCGTATGTTCAATCGCACGAATGAGCCATCCGCATTGACTCATTCGCATTTGTTCCAGACTAAAAAAAAGGGTCTGGAACAGCTTCTTGCACGGATTTGAAGATGAGCAAAGCATATTCACCCAGAGGTTCATTTGTCAAATAAGTTCGATGTGTACCCCATTATTCGTCGGATTTCCAGAATAGGTGAATGTAATTGGAACACGAAAGAGAAGAGAAGATATCAACAATTGGTATCAGAGCCGGTTACTGCTGGAATGATCTACAATCATTCTAGCAACCCGAGCTCTTGATTTTGGATTGAATTTCAGATCTTGACGTTAAACCCACTTCGTGTTCTTCGTGTTTTGCTCAGATCTTGTTACGTGTGTTGCTTCTATGTTGAAATCGAATTCGAAACCACGTTCCTGTCACCCTTTCGAATCTGATGATGTCTACTTTGTTTCGGTTCATGTTGAATTCGTCAGATTAGGGTTTGGGCAACCCTCGCGGCTGCAGATCTGAAAATCTGCGTGCAGACCCGTTCATGCAACTGGGCCATGCGAATGGACCATTCGTACGACTGGACCATGCGAATTAGCCATTCGTACGACTGGACCAGTCGTATGTTCAATCGTGCAACTGGACTAGTCGTATGTTCAATCGCACGAATGAGCATCCGCATTGACTCATTCGCATTGTTCCAGACTAAAAAAAAGGGTCTGGAACAGCTTCTTGCACGGATTTGAAGATGAGCAAAGCATATTCACCCAGAGGTTCGTTTGTCAAATAAGTTCGATGTGTACCCCATTATTCGTCGGATTTCCAGAATAGGTGAATGTAGTTGGAACACGAAAGAGAGAAGAGAAGATATCAACAATTGGTATCAGAGCCGGTTACTGCTGGAATGATCTAACAATCATTCTAGCAACCCGAGCTCTGATTTCTGGATTGAATTTCAGATCTTGACGTTAAACCCACTTCGTGTTCTTGTGTTTTGCTCAGATCTTGTTACGTGTGTTGCTTCTATGTTGAAATCGAATTCGAAACCACGTTCTGTCACCCTTTCGAATCTGATGATGTCTACTTTGTTTCGGTTCATGTTGAATTCGTCAGATTAGGGTTTTGGGCAGCCCTGGCGGCTGCAGATCTGAAAATCTGCGTGCAGACCCGTTCATGCTACTGGGCCATGCGAATGGACCATTCGTACGACTGGACCATGCGAATAGCCATTCGTACGACTGGACCAGTCGTATGTTCAGTCGTGCGACTGGACTAGTCGTATGTTCAATCGCACGAATGAGCCATCCGCATTGACTCGTTCGCATTTGTTCCAGACTAAAAATAATGGTCTGGAACAACTTCTTGCACGGATTTGAAGATGAGCAAAGCATATTCACCAGAGGTTCGTTTGTCAAATAAGTTCGATGTGTACCCCATTATTCGTCAGATTTCCAGAATAGGTGAATGTATTGGAACACGAAAGAGAGAAGAGAAGATATCAACAATTGGTATCAGAGCCGATTACTGCTGGAATGATCTAACAATCATTCTAGCAACCCGAGCTCTTGATTTCTGGATTGAATTTCAGATCTTGACGTTAAACCCACTTCGTATTCTTCGTGTTTTGCTCAGATCTTGTTACATGTGTTTCTTCTATGTTGAAATCGAATTCGAAACCACGTTCCTGTCACCCTTTCGAATCTGATGATGTCTACTTTGTTTCGGTTAATGTGAATTCATCAGATTAGGGTTTTGGGCAGCCCTGGCGGCTGCAGATCTGAAAATCTGCGTGTAGACCCGTTCATGCGATGGGCCATGCAAATGGACCATTCGTACGACTGGACCATGCGAATTAGCCATTCGTACGACTGGACCAGTCGTATGTTCAGTCGTGCGACTGGACTAGTCGTATGTTCAATCGCACGAATGAGCCATCCGCATTGACTCATTCGCATTTGTTCCAGACTGAAAAAAAAGGGTCTGGAACAGCTTCTTGCACGGATTTGAAGATGAGCAAAGCATATTCACCCAGAGGTTCGTTTGTCAAATAAGTTTGATGTGTACCCCATTATTTGTCAGATTTCCAGAATAGGTGAATGTAATTGGAACACGAAAGAGAGAAGAGAAGATATCAACAATTGGTATCAGAGCCGGTCACTACTGGAATGATCTAACAATCATTCTAGCAACCCGAGCTCTTGATTTCTGGATTGAATTTCAGATCTTGACGTTAAACCCACTTCGTGTTCTTCGTGTTTTGCTCAGATCTTGTTACGTGTATTGCTTCTATGTTGAAATCGAATTCGAAACACGTTCCTGTCACCCTTTCGAATCTGATGATGTCTACTTTGTTTCGGTTCATGTTGAATTCGTCAGATTAGGGTTTTGGGCAGTCCTGGCGGCTGCAGATCTGAAAATCTGCGTGCAGACCCGTTCATGCGACTGGGCCATGCGAATGGACCATTCGTACGACTGGACCATGCGAATTAGCCATTCGTACAACTGGACCAGTCGTATGTTCAGTCGTGCGACTGGACTAGTGGTATGTTCAATCGCACGAATGAGCCATCCACATTGACTCATTCGCATTTGTTCCAGACTAAAAAAAAAGGGTCTGGAACAGCTTCTTGCACGGATTTGAAGATGAGCAAAGCATATGCACCCAGAGGTTCGTTTGTCAAATAAGTTCGATGTGTACCCCATTATTCGTCGGATTTCCAGAATAGGTGAATGTAATTGGAACACGAAAGAGAGAAGAGAAGATGTCAGCAGTTGTTGCTGATTTTGTGGGGTAGTCAGGAGCATCTGACTACTTATGGGCCAATCAAGTTATATTTATCCGCACAGAATGGATTCTGCTTCTTAGGGGGAATCCTTGTAAATAGAAAGTGAAGACGCAATCAGAAAGTGATGATGTGAACCGGTTTCCGATGATGAATCTTCGTGCGTGCTGATTTGGTTGATATTGTCAGCTGTGGATTGGAACCTTCAACCTTTTGCCCAATACACCGTGTCCAGACGCAAGGAGAGCACAATGTCTATATATTGGGATATGCTGAATGTGAGGGGGATTTCTGCAGGTGGTGATGTTAATTAGGTTAGCTTGTGTGAAGATTGAAGCAATGGAAAACTGTTCGTATCATTATCTGGAAAAATCAGTCATATGGGGAATCTTGCTGCTGTGATGGTGTTCTGCAAAGTAAACGAAAGCTATTGTGCCTAAATTCATTTTCAGGGATGAGGTAGTAACCTGACGGATCGGCAACGTTGGCTAAAATGGTTTTCGTTTGATTCTAACCAGAGCAAAGATTGACTGAAGATTGTAAGAGGTGTTATCTACTATTCGCAAGCAACGTACAAGGGGGAATTTGTTGGAGCATATATAGTCATATATAGTGTGTCCGTCGCTTGTCGAATAGTCTATGCTTAATGTTATACACCTGATATGTTGTAAACACATGAAACTGGGTCATTCGCAGGAGCATATGCGAATGAGACTCAGTCGTACGACTGAGCCATGCTAATGGACCAGCCGTGCGACTGAGAGATGCGATTGGGACATTCGTAAGACTGAACCATAAGAATGGTCCAGTCGTACGATTGAACCATAAGTATGGTCCAGTCGTACGATTGAACCATACGCATGGTCCAGCCGTACGATTAAACCATACACATGGTCCAATCGCACGAATGGGCCCAGTCGCATCTAATATGGGCCGAGGCCTATATATACCAGTTTTAATGTGTAGAAGGGTTAAGGGTTGAGAGAGGAAGTCTGCCCGGAGCCTAGGGCTGCCGGATGAGAGGGGAGATCATGCTCGATCTTCCCCTTGCCAAGAGTCTTGATTCTTATGTTGTAACGAACTTGTAATCGTTAGGTTTTATCAATGAAACCATTCAATTATAGTTCGTGTTATTGTTTGACTTTTGGTTTGTGCTGCTGTTTATCCTTCCGTCAAGAACATGCTCGGATGTTTATCGATCTGGCGAAAAACCAACTTAAAAATTTTACATTAAGCACACAAACTAGGGACATATGTATCGACACTTACAATCCAAAGTCAATAAATTTAAAGACAATATGAAAATAAAAACCTAAGGGCTTTACCTTGTTGAATTTTCAACACCCAAAAAGCCTCGTTTTTCAAAATCCAATGCCCAAAACAATGAACATAACATTATCAAATGATGATTCAGGTGTTAGATAATGAACATCATCAATAACATGATCAAATAGAAACTAAATCATAAAAAGAGGGTTTTTCTTACCGGGAGCACATAGTAGACCATGGTTTCGTTTCAACGAGATGAGTGATTAATCATTAAAAACTGACCAAGTGATGATGATGATGATCATAAATCTTGATGAAGATGGTGATGAACAAGAGATAACAATGTTGTAGAGGCTAGAGTTTCAAGATGAGAAAAACTTAGGAAGGAAGAATTGAAACAAATGAGCAAAAACCAATTGGGAGGCCCCCTTTGGTGTTCTCGGCCGCAAAATGTAACGCCCGAAAATTTAAAGAAAACATGACAGAAAAAAATTGCGTGATGGTGACTTCTCACGGGAGAACCTTGGGGGAAAAGTTTGAGTTGGGTATAAAAGCTGAAGAACACCCATGCCTGACCCATACTGACACGAAAAGTGTTGCTGCTAGAAAGAGAAAGAGATTGTTTAGAGAGAAAAAGTGAATAATTAAAGCGTTTGAGGTACGGAACTCGTTTAGTAACTCATGTTATGTACTAAGAACGGATTATTAAGGGATTTAACATGGGTTTATGTAGTTTTTGCATGGCTAAGACTTCGGGAAGGTTGTCTGTCTGCTAGAACTTCAATAAATGAGTTTCTAGTCCTTTTTTTACGAAAGTTTTACATTTCTGGGGCTATTATGCATAGCAACCTTCAGGTTTATCTACATGGTGAAGTTCAATATGGGGTTGAGCTGGTTTAGAACAGCTTTAGGCGCGATCGGTCACTCCTACGCATGAGGCTCATGGTTTTCGCGTGACCAATTAGTGTACGGCTTGAAATTTGAATCTGGAGGATTCTCGTGCGATAAGTAGTTTTCACGTGGAAGGCCAACATGGTGGCGGATGCCCATAGCCGAAAGGAGAGACTCGAGCCGATTCGAGTGAAGGCTTATCAAATGGTGATGACCTCCGATGTGATGAAGCGGGTCAAAGAGTTCCAGGATGAAGCGTTGAAAGAGGATCGGATTAACTCCGAAAGGATGAAGGATCTGGTCACAAAGTTGGGTGAGAACACTCTCGGTGTTAGAACCCGATCTAGGAGGATGTGGATTCCTCGTTATGGGGATCTACAAAGAAAGATCATGGACGAGGCTCATAATACATCTCAATTCATCCTGGTGCTATGAAAATGTATGAAGATATGAAGTAGGATTATTGGTGGTCGGGGATGAAGCGTGACGTGGCGAAGTATGTAAGTAAGTGTCTTTCTTGTTTGCAAGTGAAGGCGGAACATCAAAAGCCATACAGGAAGATCCAACCCTTGGATATACCCGAGTGGAAATGGGAGCATATCACCATGGACTTCGTTATGAACTTACCACGTATGACAAGGGGATACGATGCCATATGGGTGACAGTTGATCATCTAACAAAGAGTTCTCATTTCTTGCTGGTCTGTTAGACGTATTTGTCCGAGAGACTAGCGGATGTGTTTTAAAAAGATTGTGACTCGTCATGGTGTGTGACTATCGTGTCCAACCATGACATTAGGTTTACATACAAGTTTTGGAAAGTATTTCATGATGCGATGGGGACAAGGTTACATATCATTACCACCCTCAGACAGATGGTCAGTTGGAGAGAACAACTCAGACGCTAAAAGATATGCTTCGAGCATGCGTTATTGATTTTGGTGAGAGTAGGGACGAACACTTACCGTTAGCTGAGTTCTCATATAACAACAGTTATTGTTGGGTTCAACAATTGAATAAACTTAAGCTTACCAAATCATAATTACATCCAACTAAAGATCTCATTGTACAAGTTTAACGACCAAGTTGATTATCAGAAGAAAACAAATACAAGACAAAGTCAACATCATGACAACAAGAAAAGTCAAAATTAGGTCATGAAGTAATATTAGTATAAATGGACCCACTAATGCATTTTTGCTAGTGTGGCTTTTGTGTGTGTGTTCCTCATGGTGTAAATCACTATCCGAGGAGAAATCCTCTCCTATGGGTCGGTTTGATTTCACTAGCCATCTATGATTCTCATTGTAACTTTTTTATCAACATCAATGAAATCATAACATTATTATTATCCATCTCCTTGTTCTTTGATTCACACACGTTCACCCATCTTAATTTTGATTTCTAGATCTGAATGAGATGAATCCTAAGATCCAAGCTCAATGAATCTGAAATATTGATTTAGCAAAATGGTATCAGAGCTGTTGGTTGTTGGGTTTATCTAGTTTTCAGATCTGATTTCATCTTTAATGATGTCAAGAACAATGAAGAAAAGAAGAAAATGAAGAACAAAGTCCATGTTCATCAAAAATCCATCTGTTCATACCCAAAATCAGAAAAAAAAAACAAACAAATATGTTCAACTATGGTACGATTTGAAGAATCGTGAACATGTTCATGATTATTCCTTCAAAATTCAATGCAATTGAACATGATTAACATCAAAAAAGAAGAAAACACATTTGTTCATATCAAAATCAAGAAGAAAAATCATCAAGATCTGTTATAATATGGTACGATTTGAAGAAATATAATGATTCTCTCGATTATTCCTTCAAAATTCGATGCAATTGAACACGATTATCATTAAAAACAAAAAGAAGATGAAGAAATGGAAGCTACTGCTGATTTCCCGACTTGCACTGCAGTGTGAAATCATTTTTGTTCAAGTCTGAAAACAAATGCGGATGAACACAAACAAATGCGGATGAAGCTTCATCATATGCGGATGTGTCATACATAAATGCAGATGTGTATGCACATATGCGGATGTGTATGCACAAATGCGGATGACTTGACACCAAATGATAAAAGATAAGTCATTTATTAATCCCTTTGAGAAGAATAAGACAAAATGGTATCAGATCTGGACTGATAATTTCAATTCATTAAAGACAATATGCATGAGAAAAGATAAGTCATTATTAATCCTCATGAGAAGAAGAAGACAAAGCAAGCAGAAGAAGTTGTGTTTCCTGAGTTAAAGGTGAAACCAACGGAATCTTTAAAGAGAAAAATGGTGTCTAGTACTCATTCCTCCACACCCATCTCAAATGTGTACTATGATGAAAAAACTTATGAGATGGTGATTGAAAGAAAGTGGGGAGGAAAGGAGGGTGCTGAAATAAGGCTATTTAGTGGATATGAAGTAAGGTTGCTTGATGAATCCTACATTCACTATATCTATACCAGACACTTCAGGGAATTAAACAATAAACTAGGAGAGCAAGATATGTACTTCTTCCTAAAGTGCATCAAGTTACTGAAAATGGCTTATGATCGTATCATTGCCAAAAGAGTCAAAAGAAAGAAAAAGAATACTCCACTGCAGTTGGGCAACATTGTTAAACTTGAAGTTGATGTAGATGGTGCTCTTTTAATTCATAGGGATGGGCTTTCTACTGTGTCCATTTGGGAACCAATCTCACTCAAGAAACTACCACTTCAAGCCATTCACAACATGAGCAGAATGAAGATTCATGTACTAAGCAGAGACAAAATGTCAGATGCTCAAGATTTTGTTAACATGATCAAGGCAATTTTGAATCCAGCACATGCAACACCTTTTTCACATTCACAAGACCCAGCAAAATCCTCACAACATAAATCACCTCCCAAACATTAAAGAACATGGACTGTATAATCCTTACGGGGAGTATTGTTGCCCCCTGAAAGGATCATACATACCAATTCAACGGGTGATTTAGTGATTGCTTTGTTGGAATCCCACAAGTCAAAGAAGAAATACGGATGAAGATTCTGCTCAAGAAACCAAGTATAGTCTTCCACATTTGTCAATGTGGAAGACATAAAACAAATACGGACAAGTATTTGTTCTTCCGCATTGACAAATGCGGAAGACCAAGTATTAATGCGGACAAGACTTTGCTCATCCGCATTTGACAAATGCGGATGACCGAACAAATGTGCATAAGTATTTGTTCATCCGCATTAACCAATGCGGATGACCAACATACTAATGCGGATGATCAAGTGATGAAATGTTGATCAAGTTAACTCATCTGCATTTATCAATGCGGATGAACAAGCAAAGATGCAAATCAAGACTTAGACTAGTTCTGATGTAATAGGCCAGGGGTAGTTTACTCATTTTGTAAAAGGCATATTGTCTGCATATAAACAGAATAGATAACCTCGTACATAAGGTGACGGCTGATAGACATAGAGAATTTTTGTTGTCATTTATTCTTTGTAATCAATCAACTTTCATATATATAATATAAAAGCATTTATGAGTATAATTCTTGCATTGAATGTTCTTTGATTGTTTGTTTTCGCCATTCAATCATTGACTTGATTACCATATTCAATTCTCAGTAAGAATCTCAATCTTACTTACCGAGTCAGTTATCATGCAAGTATTGGTATGCCTCCTTATGAGATGTTATATGGTAGAAGGTGTAGGATACCCGTGTGTTGGGGTGAGATCGAGCAGAAGGAGTTGGGAAGTATTAAGGTGATCGAAGCTACAACCAAAAGGTTGGAGAAGATTAAGGACTTTACGAAGGTAGCGAAGGATAGAAAAAAGTTGTATGTTGACAAGAGATGTAGGATAGAAAAAAGTTGTATGAAAATGAAAGATTATGATGAAAGTACGAAATGTGTATTAAGTACGAAATGAACGGCGATGAAAGATAATAATAATTATTATCTATGTGTATGTACGATGTATGATCACGTGCGAAAGTAAAAAATGTTTTAATGAAAGTAAAGTATTTTCATTATTAAAACTAGAACTCACTCAGCGTCACGGACTTTTGTATGCATAATAGTTTGTAGGTAATTGTTCATGCTGAGGGGTCGCGGGCATGGATGCATATGCTACTAGGGATGATCCGAGACTGGCACCCATGTTTTGTGAATGATATTGTACTTAATACCATTTTGAAATGTAAACAACGATATGTTAATTTGATACAATTTTTGGTATTAATGAAAGTTATACATATCCACAACAAAATGTTATATTTTAAATGTTTTAAGCTATGAATGACCAACCGGTAAACATCTTAGGAATGGGGCCTTACAAGTTACTATCAGAGCCAAAGTTTAAGATAGTTGGATAAAATATTTTTCAAAAGCCTTAAATATAAACTGAGAATAGGATAAACAAAGGAAAATGAATGCCAGTCCTAGTAGCTACATGCCTGCAGCTAAATATTGATGTAAACATTTTATGAAAAGTATTGCAAATGGAGTTATGTGTGCGTATTATGTGGTTTATGTGCTCTTTGTAGATTGGAATACTAATGTTGTCAGGATAAGAAATGCTTGGGGAGTGAAGAGTAAAGTAAGTGGCTAATCAAAACTGACCATTCTTATTAGGGACTTACTATACTTGACATGCTCTAAGCTAATACCTTGAATGACCGTATTGGTGTTTGAATCTTATAGTATTTAGAAGATGGCTGGTGGTAGATCTTCAAAAGCTTCTCAAGGTGGAGGTCGTGGTGGACATGGTGCTGGACCACGGTTCACTAGAAGTAGAGCTAAGACTAGCAAGACAGCTTATGATGAGCCTAAACCCCATAATCAGAAGGTGGAGATGAGAGTGCTAATCTAAGGACCTCAACGAACGCGACTGTTATTAAGGAAGTCTATCAGGTCATGCAGACGATTCTGCCGTCTGTATTGACTGAGGTGATTAGAGCTGTGAGGAAGGATGAAAGAAAGGAGAAGAAGAAGATATTGATAGAGGTAACAAAGGAGGAGGAGAGCGAGAACAACTCGAGGCTGAGACGGTTGTCTCTAATGATGGTGAGGAGGAGGAGGTTGTGCGGGAAACCGCAAGAGGGTGTAACTATAGGGCATTCCATAGATGCAAGCCTCTGACTTTTGATGGCAATGACACTACTGTTGTTGCTCATTGATGGGTAAGAGAGATGGAAGTTGTACTTGATATCAGTGAGTGCAGGAAGGACCAAAAAGTAAAGTTTGCTACCCACTCATTCGTGGATTCAGTCTTGTGCTGGTGAGAAAACATGGTCCAGGATGAGGGTAGCAAGGAGATTGGAAATATGAAGTGAATGGAACTAAAAAAGTTGGTGATTGAGGAGTTTTGCCCTTATAGGAAGTTGGACAAAATTGAGAGGGAGTTGCTATAGTTGGAGGTGGGAATCATGACACATTAGCAGTATACAACCAAGTTTAACGAGATAGCGAGGTTAGTGACAGACCAAGTGACGCCCGCGTCATGAAAGATCAAGAGGTACATCCAAGGTCTGCTGGCAGATATCCGCAAGCACTTGATCGCCACTCGAACCGGTACGTTTAGTTCAGTGGTCGATCTAGCAGGAAGCTTGTATTACAAGAGGTAGGAGGTAACTGTGATGGAAGCAAGTAATAAATGTGGGGGTGACAGGAGTTGGAACGGGAAACCCTTTGGTAGTGGTGGTTTCACCCACAAGGGTAAAAAGGTGAGAGTGGAGGACCGGATGGTGGTGACAGCAGGTACAGGGTTGAGGATGTGTGCTAAGTGTGAGAAGAAGCATGCAGGAGAATACAAGAGGGGATCAAACATATGTTCAAATGTAGGAAACCAAGGTATATGGCAAAGGATTGTATGGTGATAAGGTGCTATAAGTGTGGAGAAACAGGTCATATAAGCAGAGATTGTAAGAAGTAGAGGGTCAAGAACTTCGAGGCAAAGAAGGGAATCAAGAAGGAGAAGGAGGGGCAAAGGGCTAAAGCCAGGGCATTTATTATGGCCCGAGAGGAAGCAAAAGTGGACCCCCAATGTTGTGTCAGGTACATTTATGGTCAATGACATTGGTGCTTCTATATTAACTGACTCTGGTGCTAGTCGGAGTTTTATTTATGTTGCCTTCTACCATGAATTTTCAAAGATGTTACAATCTCCTAGTTGAGAGAATTTCATCTCGAAATGCAGTCGATAGTTAGAGGTGTAAACTTTGTGATTTATAACTAGTTTGGGACTATAAATCTGTAGTCCAAGTATAAACTTGTACAAATTTACATTGTCATGTGTAAAATGAGTATAAAATACTTATAAGTGTAAGTCATAGTCATAGTCAGGTATAGTGAACGTCTACAATTTGCTTAGACATAAGTCATAGTCAAGGTAAGCAAAAATCCAAAGATAGCACGTAATATGTTGATAGAGCAAAATTTGGTTGAGATAAGATTTTGTAAAAGCTTTGGTTTATGTTTTAGACGATTTATCAAGGATCGATTTATTGGATTTGGTGGATTATCCGAACTAAAAATGTTAGCACACATAGGTTCTAAGTTTCAAACTCACTGTAGTGATAGATGAAGTACCATTGTTTGTCAGGCTCATGTTTACGCAAACTCATTACATTAATAAAGTAACAAAATGTTGTTCATTAGACTCCAAACCACACCAGAAGGTTATTATAATGATGTAATAATGCATTTTTGTTTGTTAGGCTTTAGTCGTGAGTGCCATAATGATGTAGGTAACGTAGTGTCATTCATTAGGCTCTAATCTACGCAAGTGAGTGCCAAAATGATTTAGTTTATCTTGTAATCTAAAATGGTGTTTCACTATTTGACTCATCATAATTCTAGTAATAGATCCAAATTGGTTTCAGATGAGAGTTCGTAGTAGTTTTGTATAGGTGGTCTCTAATGTGAGTATTCACCATTAGAGTTGAGAGTATATCAATAGTTCAGGTTGTTACGTTGTAAAAATAATTAAAGTGGTAGGAGTAACAAAAAAACATTCATTGTTTGAACGAGAGTGAAAAGTTAATTTAAGCATGATGTTTTAAAATAGTTGGAGTGATATACCAAAAATTTTGGATATTAATCAGCGAGGATATCACATAGTTTTGAAATGTTGAATACTTTGACGAATACTAATTTCTTGAAAGTCTTCACCAGTTAAGGAGTATGAAATGGTTTAAGATGTCAAATGATTTAAGGTGCTTAGTGTTTAAAATAAATCAAACCCTTAAAAGTGTATAATAGTTTAAAGTAGTTAGAGACATCAAGTGGTTTAAAGCGTCAAACAGATTATAAATAGTTCAATAACATCATCCGATTTAAAAGCGAAACATTTTATAATGTAAAATAGTTTAAGAATATCATAAGAATTTTGAATGTCAAATTGTTTAGAATATCAAAGGATCTAAAATATCTGTATGTTGAAAAGTACTTGTATAGTTTTTAATATGGACTCGTTTAAAGTATTAGATAGTTTAAAGCATCAAATGGTTTAAAGTAGTGAAAGTGTCAAAGAGTTATAAGATGTCAAAGAGTTTTATGTTGTAATCAGATTAAAAGGTATCGAATGGTTTAGAGTGTCAAATAGTCTAAGGTTTTGATCGATTGATGCATATCGAGCGATCAAGATTTCCTTCTTCTCGCCATTTGATACGTCCACTTATGACCACTTGCTCGATTCCATTAGGTTTGGAAACCTACCTATCTGACTTTCTCATTGAAGCGCCCTTGATTTTACGAGGTAAGGAACAAAGTATCTCGACTGAAAGGAGAAGAATTGCTTTTTATTGCATGTGGTTTTAAGGCGTCCATCTGACACAAAATTCTAAATAGTCTCAAATGAGTTTAATCGCCACGTGAATGAAGAGGATTAACAGGTTGAAGTCGTTATAGCAGTGTAAGTATCTATTAGTTAATTGTAGTTTGACTTTTCGAATATGATTTGGTTTACAAAACTAACAAAAGCATGGTTACGTAATGTCGGTGATGTAAGATGGTACCTATATATAGAATTTATCATAACATATCCATTATACCCTAGTTATGTTATCAATGTTGTTATTTAATTGGGTTTTAAATTTTAGTATCTTCTCAATTATTGGTGATTTGTCTAACTACATCAGAGGGCTTCGTAGATCAGTTTATGAGTAAGGAGCATTTAGAGGTGCATCCATTATGCTCATATCATGATGTCGAAGTTTCATTCAATCACTAAAACAACCTAAAGGTTCATCTCAAAACACATAAAGCATAGAAAAGGATCACACAATAACGTTTATTAGGATTCTCACGCATGGTAATTTACTATTACGTGTACACTCATAATGATAAATTACATTGCATGGTCCTTTTGGTTTATTGTATTTTGAGCAAAAATGAATCTATTGTGAGTATTGTGTTGTCTCTAACTAAGGGTACTAATATTGCTAATTAAACATTGCTAATAGTGATAGTTGGAACACTTTGTATGTATTCTTGACGTAATCGGTGTGTGTTTTCCATGTGATAGTTTTAACGTATATAAATCATGTCTAAAGACAAGATTTGTTAGGTATGGTTGAACAAAAAATTTGTTGAGTGTAACACCCGAAAATTTAAAGAAAAGAGAAAAAAAGTAAATAAAAGTGAAGTAACCTTACTTGAGGGGATAAATTTGTGCAAGAGACAAAGTTTATTATAATTTTGTTCAAAAAGATAGGCATGGCCGCCCACACCTACTTCACATTTCACTTCATATGGTTTCAAGAGAGAGAAAGTAGAGAAAACTTTAGGTTTTAGAGAGAGGAACAAGAAGAATTCGGATTCAAGGTAGGAATTCAATGTTTTTTAAGTGTTCTTGGCTGATTATAGCCTTGGGTATGTGCTTATATGTGTTTTTGTGTTCGGTAGTGTGTGTTTTGGTGGGTTTTAGGTGCTTGAACTCATTGGCATTCGGGTTTGAAGAAGTCTTGCCTGAAAGTTGCATAAGGTGACTTCTTGAACCCTCTTTTTATATGTTTTAACTGATTTTGAGGGCTGGAAACACATGTATGTATGATTTTGAAAAAGTGTGTATGTTACCCGTATGTTCATGTGTATGTGTATATGGGTGAGGTATGTTTTGGGCGATTATGATGTTATGATTATGTTATGTATGTGTTTCTGTTGCTTAGAATGTAAGAACTAAGCTTAGAATATGTTAGAATGATGATTTAGGGATTGAAATGATGATTGTTAGTTAAGGTAGTTGTCATATGCCTAAGTCCACTTACGCATGAAACTCATGAGCCCAAATAGTTACCATGCACCTAGGATTATGTTTAAACTAACAAAGTGTTCCCATGCGCCCAACGGCCTGTTGATACATATGTACCTAGATTCTGATCTGAATTTAATATGTCTTTATTGTCTTACACTTATGTAATTGTACGGGTACTTAATGAAATACAATATGTAGTTGTGCTTATTGTTGAATATTTCATTGATTGGTATGTAATAACACTTATTGACTTAACTATATAGGTTGTGGTTGTTTCAATAATATCTAAATCAATTAACGATTATGAAACATATTCAAACTTAATCATATGAAGTTCTCATGTGATTGGCCCATGCTAATGGACCATACGCATGAACAACTTCATGCTAATGAAGCAATCGTACGAATGAACCAGGAGACTGGATCAGTCGCATGATTGAACATGAGATTGACTCAGTCGCACGACTGAAAACTCAGTCGTGCGAATGGATCAACCGCATGACTCAATCGCACGACTGAACCATGCAAATGGTCCAGTCGCACGATTAAGAAACCTTAACCTATAAATACCACCTAATTCGTTGAAAAACGTAACAATTGAATCCACTTCGACTCCAGACGTACCCTAGCCGTCCAGAAGCCTCTAAGTTCGTACTCGAAGTTCATAGAACACTGTAGATCAATTCCTAATCGATTCTTGACGTTAGATTCAATACGTTATTGTTTCTACGTGCGTTCTCACTGATTGGATCTCCAATCAAATAGGATTCCGCACTATTTGGTTTGGTTTAACACGTTAATCAGTTGGTGTTTCATTCAAATACCAGATCCTAACAAGTGGTATCAGAGCTTTGTCTCTTGATTACGTGTTGATTCAATAGTTTTTATACAAAAATTGTGTTTTTGCATAAAAAAAATGCAATCTTTTTGTGTCTAACGGAGTCTTAGACGTTTCCTGATCGAAAAGTTGAGTTTTTCCGGCATACGGCTATTAGGGTTTGATAAAATTCGAGTTTTTACGGACAAATCAAGTTAAATCTACGAATTATCAAACTTCAGCAAGTTCAGTCGCACGATTAGACCAATCGCACGACTGAGTTCATTCGCACTCTCCCAACCGCACAATTGGACTCATTCGTACCTTCAATCGTACGACTGAGAACTTCATTCGGACTGTTCAATCGCATTTGTTCATTCGGGCGACTGACTCGTCCGCATTTGTTCAGTCGCACAATTGAACCATCCGCATTGTTCAATCGCACAAATAAGTTCAATCGCATACCTCCATTCGCATACATTAGCAGTTTGTTAAACAGTAAAGTTAAACCTAATGGAGGACCAGTTTTCAGCATACACAGCAAGTAGAGACACACGTATTCAGAATCTACTACTGTTGGAGAACGAAGTGGGGATTCACAATAAACCCCCAAAACTTATTACGTTAGACGACTACCCACAATGGAAGCAACGTTTCGAAATCTACTTAAATGGAGTAGATACAAATTTGTGGGAGGCCATTGAGTCGGGTTATAGTATGCCAGTAGGAGTTGACGGAGTCAAACTTACTCTAAGTGGCATGTCGGATGCTCAGAAGGTAAAACACAATGCTGAGAAGAAAGTCTATGCTTTGCTTACTCAGTCTATTCCGAAGGATATTTTCCATCAGTATTCGGATTATACTCAAGCAAAGAAACTTTGGGATGCATTGGAAAAGAGGTATGATGGAAATGCCTCTCTGAAGGCCATCAAGGCAAAAGCCTTGAAGGAGTTTGACAACTTCTCTTCTATGGGAAAAGAAGGCCTTGATGATGTGATCGATAGATTCTACCACTTGATGAGTGAGATGCACACTCATGGAGTGGTTACATCAATGGAGGATAAGGTATCCAACTTTGCTGATGGATTACCAGAACAATAGGCTTCATTTGTCTCAAATCTCAGACAGAATGGAATGCTCTCGAAGTTAGATATAAATGACTTCATTCTGAAACTGAGAGAAGAAGAGCTTAGGATGAAGTATCGAGCCCAAAAGGCTAACTACGATCAGAATCCTGCACTCTACAATGCTACTCCTTTGGTCAAGACATCTGGAGCGCCACTGCAAACCGCCTTCATCTCAAGCACTGCAGTTCCAGCACAACCCTCAACTTCAGGATCCGAAATGTCAGGGTCGTCTAGCACCCAATATATGATGCCTGAAGCTAATGCAGCAAAGCTCAAAACCGACAAATTCGGGAATGTGACTGTGGAGGTGGCCAGAGAACAGATGGACCTCTTAGCTGTAGTGGTTCAATCCTACGATGGATTAGTTTCTGGAAAGATAGGAAACTGTCACCTGGCAGATGAAGATTATGAGCAGGTGGATGAGATGGAGTTGGAACGTATGGACATAGTGCGGGCCCTGGCAAGTGATGTCCGACGAGCTAAAAGGTTTGTCAAAAAGACCGGACAGAACTTGGTTGCCACAAAAGACACAACCTTTGGGTTCGACAAGTCAAAGGTTTCATCTTTCAACTGCGGTGAGAAGGGACAATTCAAGAGGGAGTGTGTAAAACCAAAGAAGACGGTAATGGCAATCCCTTCTCGTCCTTTAATCGTCAGGACAAGGCCACATCTAGTAGCTTTAACTCATCCAGTAAGGACCCAAAAGCCTTAACTGCTAACGAGGATGAAGGACAGGACTGGAGCTTTCTGTTCGTGTCACCAGGAGAGTCCAATATAGCTACTGTGGACGATATTGATGACGATTCTGCAAGTGAGGGAGATATAGCAGTAGAGCTCGCGATGTCAAATTCTAAAGACACTACAAATGTGGTCAACCACCTGCCTGAAGAAGAAAAATCTGCATCATCATCAGAATCACCAGAACCAGAGACAACCGAATCTGCACTCATGGTTGATTCCTCTTCAACATCTCAGGTAAGTACTACTGACCAACTGTTTAATAATCATGCATGCTTAGAATGTAATAAATTCAGAGAAAGTATAGATTCAAAATTTGCTATGTTATTAGATCATAATGATAGCTTAGGAAAGATCTGGAACTGTGCATAGAGGCAAATAGAGTGTTAAACAAAACGAGCATAGTTACAAGGAAAAGATAGACCTATTGAATAAACAGCTTAGGGAAACTGAGGTAGTTGCTTTTAACCAAGAAAATAACATTAGGTACTATCTGAACTCTCTAGAGGATACTAAGAAGCAAAAAGCAATTTTAGAAGTAGAAGTCAACTCGTTAAAACAAAAATTGCATAGTTGGACAAGCTCATCACACATTGTCCAACACTTAGTGAGAGAGAAAAATAATAGGGAGGGACTGGGATACAAAGTGGTTCCACCACCACCTAAGACCTTGATGACCACCAAAAGTAAACCAATTAACAATAACCCCATCAAGGATCACGTGGTGTCCACTCCTCCTGTTAATGATCCAGATTTCATAAGTAAATCAAGTGAATCCGACTCTAAACAAAAGGAGTCCACTTCAAAGGCAATAGGAAAGATGCCTTGTGTTAACCTGGAAAAAGAATTTGAAAAGGTTATTTTAAAGTCAGGGTCAAACAAAGTCAAACAAGAACCTAAAAGGACTATAAAACCTAATCAATCACGTGCATCATGTCACAGTCCAGGTAAACTAGAGATCAAAGTTGTAAAATCAGGTAAAGCAATTAAGTTTGTAAAACCCTACCATACATCTAACAAAGAAGTGTCTCAATCTAAACATAATAAGGTTGACCGTGTGACATCTACATCTCCACCAAAACATATAAACCGTAAAGTTGAAAGCAAATCCTGCTATAATTGTGGAGAGTATGGTCACATAGCGTCTCCTTGTCCTTATTACCAGACACCGAGGAGGAAAGTTGAACTTTCTACATCTACCTCAAGATCTTTTAAGAGGAACTCAATGACGCCTCCTAAAAGGGATAGTGAACCCAAAGTTCAACCCATCAACTAGACGTCTATTTATCACAAACAGGCCTTACACAAATCTGGATTATGGAAAGAAAAAACCTCCTTAGTGCTTGAAAATGAGAACAAATAGAAATCTGATTAACCCTCAACCTCAAAGGGTCAGTGGGTTGAGTTTATGATGTGGAATGCCTCAGGGAAACCCAAGCCAGTTAAGGCTTGGGTTCCTAACATGATCTAATGTTTTCATTGAATGTGCAGGGTGTTCACTATAGTGCTGAGACTAACACATGGATTGTAGATAGCAGAGCATCCAGGCACATGACAGGAACAGAGCTCTCTTATCAAATGTTAGACAAATTAAAGGAGGGCATGTTTCATTTGCTGGAAACAAAGGTGGGTACATCACAGCCCAAGGAGAAGTGGGAAATGAGAAGGTTAAGTTTGATAAGGTAAACTATGTCCAACAGTTACAAAATAACTTGCTTTCAGTCTCTCAAATCTGTGATAAAGGATTCAAGGTATTTTTTGACAACAAGAGGTGTTATGTTCTAAAGAAGGACTACGTGATCCGGAGGACCAGATCCTAATGTCAGCTTCAAGATATAATGATCTTTATGTCTTGAATCTCTCAAAGGCCTCCATAACGGATCATGAAGTCCAATGCTTCTTGTCCAAAGCTACTGAGAAGGATTCCATCTCCTGGCATAGGAGAATAGGACACATAAATCCTAGAAAAATGAATTACTTGATCCAAAATGATCTTGTGAGAGGAGTAAATGTCAAAAACTTTGAACTCATGGATTATTGTGTTGCATGCAAAAAGGGCAAACAGACAAACAAATCTCATAAGAAAAAGAAAGTTCATTCTATAGAACTTCCTCTTGAGCTTCTTCACATGGATCTGTTGGTCCAGTCAGTACAAGAAGCATCGCTGGCGACTTGTATTGCTATGTAGTTACCGATGACTACTCAAGGTTCTCTTGGGTAATATTTCTGAAATCCAAATCAGAAACATTTGAATCTCTCAAGGAATTGGTAACTACACTGGAATCCCTATACAAGCTGAAGGTACGACAGGTGCGCTCAGACAATGGAACCGAGTTTAAAAATCAGAGGATGGAGGCCTATTGCAAGGAAAAGGGAATTGTGCATCAATTTACCTCAGCTTATACCCCTCAGATGAACGGTGTTGCTGAACGGAAGAACCGCGCCTTGATAGAGATGGCACGGACTATGCTGGCAGACTCGAAACTGCCTATCCAATTTTGGAATGAAGTAGTGGCAAATGCATGTTATACCCATAATCGAGTTTTGGTAGTAAAATGACATGGAAAAACATGCTACAAGTTATTACAGCGACATAAACCTAACTTGGAATATCTCGAGCCGTTTGGCGCTCCGTGCACCCTGCTGAAGAAGACTCAGGAGGGAGAATTTAGTAAGAAGATTGATAAAGGTATCTTTCTAGGATACAACATACCGAACAAGAGAGTTTACAACAACTCAACAGGCCAAGTAGAGGTGTGGTGTAATGTTGATGTTCAGTGATATATCACACCGCCTGCTGGAAAAGGGCCTGCTTACTTCTTCGACTATGATGGATTCTTCAAGACCTTCAACATACCTCTTTCCTCTTCATAAGACGAGTTGGCAAACAAGATGATGTACGATGTCTTGAACACACCTATTGGATCAAGAAGAAGGCTAATGCAACCAAAACTAGATCACTTAAGTTATTTTGGTGCTGCATACAAAGGCTTCCGAAGCTTATCATGGAACTTTCAAAGGTTGTAGAGTTCTTCCAAAGACAAAGGGAAAGTCCAACTTCCGAAGACAGAACTCTACTTCCGAAGACAAATGCATACTTCCGAAGTTCAAGACTTAGAAGAATAAAGTAAAGAACACTTCCGAAGTATGATGAAAAGAAGAAGTCTCCAAGCCTTGGAAGAAGCAGCCTCTTCCGAAGTATAAAGTGGCTTCAAAAGTACTTACTCTTCCGAAGCCATTTAACCTTCAGAAGACACTGCTATAACCAGTGGACACAAGTATGGTCTCTGACACTCCACTGCAGACTTCTGATACAGCATGGCTTCTTCCTAAAGAACCATGTTGTTGACCATACTTTATTCCACTGTTTACCTTTTCATGATAGTACAATTGCCAACTTTAGTTGGTGACAAAAGGTAAGTCAGGGACATGTCCTGACTACCAAATCTCAGATAAGACTTTATCTCGGATACCTTAACTATAGTCTTGTAGTATAGGCTTTAGCTAAAGGATCCCAGCTGGTATCAAAGTATATCCGGCTGTAGATAGTATTATATATAGGTTCTCCTTGTAACTCATAGTAGCAAGATTATCATCTGCTTGTAAGAGTCTTTGTATTTTGAGTTGAGAATCAATATATAAAAGTATCTTGAAAATTATCTCTCTGTGTTCTTAATTACTTTTCATATTGTGATCAACTTTTATTGATTCTTACCCGAGTGTGATTCTAGGTGAGTTTAAGAGAAAACCTTTGTGTTTAAGTGACAAACACCGATCCTACAATTGGTATCAGAGCATCTCAGGCTCTTGATTGCGTGATCTAACCATCCAAATCAACCTGTTTTCACTCCTCCCTACCACCCACTCACTCAATGGCCCTCAACAAATCTGAAGTAGAGATGGGGACAATGACCAAAGCACCCATCATCACCCCTGAAAACTTCAGGTGTTGGAGTAGAAGAATGGAAGGCTTCATTAAATACCAAGACAGCAAAATGTGGAACTCCGTTGTCAATGGACCGTACAAGCCAAAGGTGGATTCACCTAGCGGAAACGGTGCCATGATAGAGAAAGCTGTCGAGGACTATTCTAATGAAGACAGAAAGAAGATGGACATCGATAGCAATGCTATGACTATTCTCATGACTGCAATACCAAACTATATTATGGTGGGGTTTGAGCATTGCAAGACTGCCAAAGAAGTGTTTGATGCACTTGCTCAGATGTATTCTTGCTCCAATGACACAAAGAAGGACTCACTGAAGCAGCAGTTCGAGAACTTCACTCATATTGCTGGAGAGACCCTCAGCCAACAGTACTTTAGGTACATGGATCTTATCTCTTCCCTTCAGTCTGTGAAGATCACTCCTGAACTTAGAGATCTCACCAGAAAGTTCATGAGTACTCTTCCAAATGAGTGGACATTCTACTGTGTCTTTATCAAGAGAACAGAAAACTTGAACACTCTTTCTATGACTGAGCTCTACGGCATCCTTGATGGATATCGTCTAGAGATGGAGAGTAAGAAGGGCCGCCAAACAAGCAGACCCATGAGTCTTTCTGCTAGAAATGCTTTAATGGTTGCTGAAGGCTCATTAACCCCTCAACCTCAGCATTTCCTGACTTATCAGTAACCATCCTGCTCTTCTGGTCCCTACATCACTTATCCTGAGACTCCAAGGTCTCAACAGGCTCAACACAATCCCTTCCAGGAAAGTTGTGCCTTTGTTTCAGGAGGTGGACACTCAGGAGATTTTCAATACTGCTTTGATGATCTTGAGTGTTTTAGCCCAGATGACGTAGAATATGTGGACATTGTCCAGCAAATGGCTCTCTTAACTTATAGAGCAAAGAAGTTCTTTAAGAGAACTGGAAGGCATTTCCCTCAAAACCCAACTACCAGTAAGTTTGGGTTCAACAAGACCAGGGCAAAGTGTTACAACTATAACCAACTGGGTCATTTTGCAAGGGAATGCAAGGCTCCCAAGACCAATCCGGGAACCCCACAGGCCTCCACACATCCCTCAACCTCAAAGCCCACTGAGAAGTCAACTGAAACAGCCACAATGGCTAAAGAAGTTGACTGGAGCTTCATGGTACAGGATGTGACTCCTGCTCAAGCTCTCATGGCCGGAACAGATGATGCCAGGCATATGAACATCTCTGCACTCCGGCCTGTGTAGCTAAAGTTAAACTCTATCGGGATTACAATATGGAAATCAGATTTGACATTGAGTCTTTAAATATTCTAAAATCTGATTTTAAAAGAGCTGAATTTGACTATCAAAAGAAAATTGATGAGTTAGAGAAAATTGTATCTCTTTTGAAACATGAACACACCAACTACAAGACTTAAATCAAGGATCTGATATCCAAATTGTCTAAGGCTCAAGCCCAGCTTGTCACTGCTGAGGCTCAGGCCAGGAAGCATGCTATCTCTGGGCAGAACTTCCAAGCTATTCTTGCATCATCCTCCCATTCCAAACTCTGTTATCAGAACAAAGAAGGGTTGGGAACCAATGAAATTTCTCCACCACATTCCTATGAGTCTATTAGACAGCCTAGATGTGGTACTAAAGAGCAAGAGATTCCAACTGCTGACCCTTTCTTTCTAGAGTTAAAGGATGAGGCACCAATAGTGGCCACCACAGGGAAGGAATAGGTAGACATACCCATCACCTCCTGTGATGATCAAATCCTAACCACTAAAGCCAGAAGAAGCAGAACTAAAGCTGCTAGGAGAACTGCTAAGAAAGTGGCTGAATCCAAACTGAAAATTGACCCCAAACAGAACGGTGTCTTTGTCTCAGCTGGATTCCAAGTGTTAGGTACTTCTGATTCAGGAAAGGAATGTAATACCAGCATTCCTATCCTACCAAAGGATCAGAAGTTAAAGGGAAAAGTTGCTGACAAAGAAAAGAAAACCAAGAAACAACAATCCTCACTTTCCCAAAAGACTAACATTGCATGGATCATGTGTGGCCTGCAAAATCATATGGCAAAAGATTGTTACTACAATCCTACAAGCACACATTATGCAAATAATGTTAGAAAAGAAGGAGTCAGGGAATGTTTCACATTTGGACCCTTCCATACGGTTCAAGTGTTGAAGAAGGGAAAGCTAGTTTCCAAAGCCAAGTTGCTTTCGGAAGAAACTCCTTCTTCCGAAGGGAAAATGGCTTCAGAAGCAAAAGCTACTGAGGTTCGGAAGAATAAGAAAGCTCCCTTGAAACCATCCCAGAAGAAGACTACTTCGGAAGAAAAGGCGGTGAGGACTTCTTTCGAAAAGAAAGAAGCTTCGGAAGAAGACCATGCTGCAAAAGCTTCAACAAGCTCATCCTTCAAGATCAGCCAAAGGGTGGACTGGAAGATCAAGGAAGATGCTGCAGCCCAAACCTCTTCTTCAAAGACCTTTTTTGAACCCCCATGCATATCATTTGGTTAACTCATGTCATTATCCTTGGAAGAACCCAAGACCAGCAAGGCTTGGGTATCCAAACAAAATTAAAATCTCATCTTATATGCAGGAACATCCATTTGACAAGAACAACAATGTATGGATTGTAGATAGTGGATGCTCCAGGCACATGAAAGGGAACAAATCTCTCCTTCAACAATTTCAACATTATGATGGAGGTCCTGTCTAGTTTGGAGGTGAGGCCGGAGGATATATTTCTGGCAGAGGGAGTATATCCAATGGTAAGTTAACAGCTGACAAAGTTAACTTTGTCAAATAGCTTGAACACAACCTATTAAGTGTTTCTCAATTCTGTGATCAAAAGCACCAAATGCTTTTCATAGAACATGAGTGCATTATCCTCAAACCAGGGATGACAATTCCTCTGGAATTGGTGCTTCTTAGATCTCCCAGGAAAGGGGATATGTACAAGTTTGATATGAACAATGCTTCCCCAATGGGTGAAGTATCATGCTTTCTTTCCAAAGCTGATAGTGATGAGTCAACACTGTGGCATAAACGTATGTGTCATGTAAATTTTAAGACAATGAATAAATTGGCTAAAAATAACTTGGTACATGGTTTGCCTAAAAAGGTGTTTTTCTGCAAGGACAACTGTGTTGCATGCCTGAAAGGGAAACAACACAGGACGTCTCAAAATCCAAATGTGTTAACTCTATCACTACTCCATTGCACTTATTGCACATGGATCTTTTTGGTCCCACAAGTATAATGAGCATTAGAAGGAAATCATATTGTCTTGTGATAGTTGATGATTTTACAAGATTCACATGTGAATTCTTTTTAAGAACTAAAGATGAAACTGCTGAAACATTAAAATCTTTTATTCTAAAATAGAAAATCAAATTGATCACAAGGTTAAAATAATTAGATGTGATCAAGGGACTGAGTTTAAGAACTTCGTTCTTGACTCATTCTGTAACTCAAAAGGGATTGTCAGACAATATAGTGCTCCAGAACTCCTCAACAAAATGGTGTTGTTGAGAGGAGGAATAGGACACTTATTGAGGCTGCTCGAACAATGTTAGCTGATTCAAAGCTACCTCTAACATTCTAGGCAGAGGCAGTCAGCACTGCATGCCATGTGCAGAACAGAGTTCTTGTAGTTAAGCCCCATGGAAAAACCCTTATGAGCTATGGAACAAGAGGCCACTGTTCATTGGCTTTCTAATGTCCTTTGGCAGCAAGTGTACCATACTTAACACAAAGGACAATTTAGCAAAATTTGCTGAAAAGTCGGATGATGCTATCTTTGTTGGATACTCTTCTAGCTCCAAAGCTTACAGTGTATACAACATTTAGAATCAACAATTTAAGGAGTCATCCAATATAGTTGTTAATAAGCACACTCCTTGTGTTAGGGGGAATGGACCTGATCACATCTTTGATTTAGAATTGTTTCCAAACTATTCTAAACCCTCTTGTGAGAATGTTTCAGCTGGAATAGGTGCTCAAAATGATGTGGATTCCGCTGCTAATGATCAACTGTTTGAGCTTCCCAGGCCTAGACCAAATTCTCCAAGTGCTGCAATACATCAAGATTCCACTATTCACAGATTTGATAGTCTAACTATATGAAGGAATAGTGAAGCTTCAACAAGTGAGTCACCTACTGAGCCTCAAAACTCATCAGGTGATCCACCACAACACCAGGCAGAAGAAGGTAGTATTTTGAAGGAACAGGAAACTGTTAATACTACTTCACAGCCAACTATTGATGATGTTTCTCATTCATTCAATCAGTCCTCATTGAATGACTTTGAAACAACAGCTGGACAGAGTGTTCTAGTTCCTGAGTAGAATATGTCTAACCTGGATCTATCTCTGCAACTGGAAGTGATTCCTTGTCTTAGGATTCACAACACTCATCCACCTGAGAACATCATAGGGAATGTCTCTGAGGGTGTGAGAACAAGAGGACAGACTCATCAAGGAAATGTTTGTTTGTACTCATGCTTTCTATCTCAGATGGAACCCAAGAAGGTAGAAGATGCCTTGAAAGATAGTAGTTGGATTGAATTGATACAAGAGGAGCTGCTTCAATTCAAGAGACAGAAAGTATGGAACCTATGTCCGCTACCATCTGGTCAAGTACCTATAGGCACCAAATGGGTTTTCAGAAACAAGAGAGATGATAGAGGCTTGATCATCAAGAATAAGGCAAGACTTGTGGTTCAAGGATACACTCAAGAGGAAGGAATCGATCATACTGATGTCTTTGCACCAGTTGCAAGACTTGAGGCAGTTAGGATCTTCCTTGCTTATGTTGCATCCAAGGACTTCACAGTATACCAACTTGATGTCAAGTGTGCTTTTCTATATGGGGATATAGAGAGGGAAGTCTATGTATGCCAACCTCCAGGATTTGAAGATCCATAGCACCCCAACTATGTGTGCAAAATGGATAAAGCTCTATATGGGCTGCACCAAGCACCTAGGCTATGGTATGAGTCTTTGTCTCAGTTTCTTCTGAAGAATGGCTATACTAGAGGTACCATTGATAAGACTCTCTTCATCAGAAAGTCTGGAAAGCACATTTGGCTCGTACAAGTCTATGTTGATGACATCATATTTGGTTCCTCAAATGACCAAATGTGCAAGGACTTTGAGAGCATTATGAAGAAGAAGTTTGAGATGAGCTCCATGGGAAAAATGGAGTTTTTCTTTGGGATTCAGGTAAAGCAACTGAAGGAAGGGTTCTTCATTAATCAATCTAAATATGTCTCAGACATTTTAGAAAGATTTGAAATGAAGGATTGCAAACCTGCCAAGACACCTATACCCAGAAACCATAATCTTTGTCCTGACCTCAAGGGGGAGGATACTGATCAACATCAGTATAGGGCAATTATTGGTTCTCTGATGTATCTTATAGCCAGTAGACCTGATATCATGTTTGCTACTTGTATTTGTGCAAGATATCAGGCTACTCCTAAGGTGTCTCACCTAGCTGTTGTTAAAAGAATCCTCAGATACCTCAAAGGAGCACCTAAACTAGGTCTCTGGTATCCCAGAAATAAGGATTTCAATCTTTATGGATACTCTGACAGTGACTATGGAGGCTGCAATATTGACAAGAAATCAACATCAAGAGGATGTCAATTTCTTGGTGGAAGGATCATCTCATGGCAATGCAAGAAGCAATCATGTGTCTTCAGCTGGATGATGAAGAAGGTGAGGTGTTCTTCCCAAAGGAAGTTGTAAATCATTCCTTTGAGCAGATGGGCTACGAAGGAGATTTCTCTGTAAAGACCTTCAGGAAAGGGAAGGTCTCATCCCAGTGGAAATACCTGCTCCACGTGGTTATCCACAGCTTATCAAACAAGCATGGTGGATGGGACCAGATTCCTGAGGATCTCTCTTTATAGTTCATGGAATGGTTCAGGGGGTCAAGTTTAGGTATTCACAATTTGTTTATACTAATTTACTTGCAAACTTAGACTCCTTAGAGTATTACATGTTTCCTAGATATGTTCAACACATTCTCAACTGTGAACTGGGCTCATAGTTGAGGGAAACAAGTAATATTCTTAAATTGGGACAGGTGAAGCCCGACATCTTTAAAATAATGAAGAAGCCCACTATAGGCTTCTCAGGGGTAGAAACAGCCCTAGTCCCAAAAATGTTAGAGCTCATTGCTCAAGGTGACAACCTAGCAGCACAAGCTAGTGTTGAACCCACACCTGCTGCTTTCCAACCACCTACACAGCCCTAAATATCCATCACCTACCAAAGAAAATACAAACGAACCCCTGCTCAGACTATTCAGTCTGAGGAGGCACCCATATACTCACTCATACACGAAGAAGTGGATACTGGAGCTCCCACTTCTCCTGAGGAGCAGACCACTCCCATTTTTCCAAGAATCAGTGTTGAGGTTCCTCATGCTCAGCCTGATGAGCTCACTAGCCCAACAGCCTTAAGCCTTCACTCTGAGTCTCAACACTCAAGTGAATAACCTTTAGGGGACAGCTACCATCCCCAGCCTTTGGATCTCAACCAACCAATTCCCAACCTATCCTTCTATACTGATGAAGACTTAGGATTTAGTGAGTACCATGAGTCTCTCTTCCCATCCCCTACTCAAAGAGAGATGAGTACCTCTGACTCTCCTCAGTCTATCCCATATCAGTCACCTATTACTGAGGTGGACACTTCTGAACTTGTTCAGGATGTCCATATGGAAGAGGCTCTCACTTTTGAAAGTGATTACATTATTAAGACCTCCACCATGGCAACTCAGCTCCCTGGCATCTCAACTGAGGCTGCCAGTGAGCAGAGGAAAACCAGCAGCCAAGAAACTCAAGCTGGTGGTGAGCGAGAGGACTTTGGTCCAATCATCTCATCCCCCACTGATTCTTCTGATGAAGATGAGGGGAATTTGAGACTAAAGGTGCAGAAATTGTCAAAAACATGCACCTATTTAGTCTCTAAGGTTAGTCACTTGGAATCTCAGGTGACTACCTTACAAAACCAGGTCAATGATCAGCAACTTCAGATTTCATATCTGCAGGAAAAACTAGCTGAGAGACCTTTAAGGAAAACTCAACCAGGAACACAAGAACCTGTGGAAGTAATTGACTTATCCTCCAGCTCACCTATGCAGGTGGGTGCTGCTACCAAAAAGGGGGAGAAAGTTGTTACAACCACAAAACCTGGGAGTTCTTCAAAGAGAATGGACATAGAGGACTCACCATCCTCACTTGTTGTTGTGCATTCTCAGCAACTTCCTCAAGTTCACATTAAGGAGTCTCTTGTACGGGTACTTAATGAAATACAATATGTGGTTGTGCTTAATGTTGAATATTTCATTGATTGGTATGTAATAACGCTTATTGACATAATTATATAGGTTGTGGTTGTTTGAATAATATCAAAATCAATTAATGACTATGAAACATATTCAAACTTAATCATGTGAAGTTCTCATGTGATTGGCCCATGCTAATGGACCATACGCATGAACAACATCATGCTAATGAACTAATCGTATGAATGAACCAGGAGACTGGATCAGTCGTATGATTGAAACATGAGATTGACTCAGTCGCACGACTGAAAACTCAGTCATGCGAATGGATCAACCACATGACTCAATCGCACGACTGAACCATGCAAATGGTCCAGTCGCACGATTAAGAAACCTTAACCTATAAATGCCACCTAATTCGTGGAAAAACGTAATAATTCAATCCACTTCGACTCCAGACGTACCCTAGCCGTCCAGAAGCCTCTAAGTTCGTACTCCAAGTTCATAGAACACTGTAGATCGATTCCTAATTGATTCTTGACATAGATTCAATACGTTATTATTTCTACGTGCGTTCTTATTGATTGGATCGCCAATCAAATAGGATTCCGCACTATTTGGTTTGGTTTAACACGTTAATCAGTTGGTGTTTCATTCAAATACCAGATCCTAACACGACCCATACGCCTACATAGTGTATGTGCGCCTACATAGTGCCCATGTGCCTAGAATATTGCCTAGACGCCTAAGTGTTGGTTCATGCGCCCATATAGTGCCCATGTGCCCGAAAGTTTCCCATGCGCTTAAGTGTTCCCATGCGCGTGTAATGTCATACGCCTGTATAGTGCTCATGCGCCTGCATAGTGCTCATGCGTCTGCATAGTGCTCATGTGAGACTTAGTATATTTTCTGGAATTTTGCGGAAAAAGTAAAGTATTAGGCTATGACTTGGGATGTTCCCGAGGATGATGTAAGGTTGTTATATGAGGTTATATGATGATCGGTGGTGTTGTAATGCATGCCTATGTTATGTATGTTTATGCTATGTTTTCTTATGTTCATTGGGATGTTTTTATGGCTTTATGTGGTATATTATTATCAAGGAACATAAAATATTATGTAAATGAAAGGAGAAATTAATGATGAATGAAAAGTGGAATGTAAAGAAATAATAAATGCATGCATGAGAGTAAGAATGAAAGTATAAAAAGTCTTGCAAGTAAATGAAAGGATGTGCATAACTCTAAAATGTTGTTAGCTCAACTGTATGTGGTTTAGCTAACTCATAAGGATACACACAAGGGTCTAGTCTTTGTGACTGACCAAACAAATAGGATCCTTGTCGCTTGCCCTGGTACTGGTGCCAGGCTATGTGTGTAATGTTAGGGATCTATTTATAGACTTCGGCCCAGTACCCGCTTTGTGCCTATGTTTGGGGTATAGCTTATGGCATTGGTCCGGATGAGAAGGGAAAGATAATGATGAATGTATGAAATCTACAGTAAGAAAGATAATGAATAAGAACGAATGATAACGATGACGTACATTGATGAATGAATGAAAGATAATAATAAGATCTATTTGTGCGTATGATGTATGATCACATATGAAAGTAAAGAACACTTTTAAAGAAAAGTAAAGTACTTTATTTATAAAAGTAGAGCTCACTCAACAATACTGACTTTTATGTGTTTCCAGTTGGCAGGTGATTGTTGTTGAGGATGGCACGGGGCAGCTACTTGGCTTATTTTAGATGACATCCATTTGTATAATTATGACGTTTTTTTTGATATAATGCAAACAATAATATTTTGTAACAGTTAACTATGTCGTATTGTTTTACAAAAGTAGTCATTAATATATGAAATGTTTTTTAGTTAATCCACTGTGATGTTTTAATAAATTTAAATGTATATTTTATGGTTTATAAGCAATGATTGACCAGCTGTAAGCATTCCATAAACGGGGCCTTACAAGTTGGCATCAGAGCCAAAGTTTAAAAGAAATGGGTAAAAATATTCAATAGAACCTAAACTTAAACTAAGAATAGGACAAAATGGAAGGATGTCAGTCCTAATAGATACGTGGAATCAGGTATTTTCTTTAATGTTAACCGATATTATGTGCGAAAGTTATGTGATTTATGTGCTTCTTAGTAGATTTAGATACTGATGTAGTTAGTATAGAAAATACTTGGGGTATGAAGAGTAAATAAGTGGCTAATCACAACTAGCCACTATAATTAGGGACATACTATACTTGACGTAAACTGAGCTATTACCTTGAATGATCGTGTTGGTGTTTGGATCTTATAGTGCGTTTAGAGGATGGCTGGAGGTAGATCTTCGAAGGCTTCTCGAGGTGGAGGCCGTGTTGGACCATGAGTCACGAGGGAAGGCTAGGGCTAATGAGACAGCCCATGAAGAGCCCGAGACCCCTCATCCGGAGGGTGGTGATCAGAGTGCTAACTTAAGGGCCTCAGTGAAGAAGGTTGTGGTGGAGGAGGTTCACCAGGTTAGATCATGCAGACGATCCTACCGTTTGTGGTGACCGATGTGATCAAGGTTGTAAGGGAAGGAGAGAGGAAGGAGAGGAATAAGTCCTCAGGAGAGAGGGAGCAACCGAAGACTAAGACGATTGTCTCTAGTGACGAGGAGGAGTAATAAGAGCCTGTGTATGAGGAAGAACGAGGCTGTAACTATGGGGCATTTTAAAGATGTAAGCCCCTAACTTTTGATGGCAATGACATTGTTGTTGCTGCTCACCGGTGGGTGAGAGAGATGGAGGTTGTTCTTGGCATCCGTGAGTGCCAGGAAGATCAAAAGGTGAAGTTTTCCACTCATTCGTTCATGGAACCGGTCTTGTGTTGGTGAATAAATATTGTCCAGCCCGAGGGTAGTAGGGCGATTGGTAGGATGAGGTGGAGTGAGTTGAAGAAGCTGGTGATCTAGGAATTCTGTCCTCACAGGGAGCTCGACAATATTAAGAGAGAGTTCCTGCAACTGGAAGCAGGAACCATGACACATCAACAATACACCACCAAGTTCAACGAGATGGAATGACTTGTGCCGGATTAGGTGACGCCTCAGTCATGAAAGATCAAAAGATACATTTAGGGCTTGCCGGCGGACATTCGCATGCACATGATCGCCGCCCGACTGAGTAAGTTTAGGTCGGTGGTTGATCTAGCAGGAAGAATGTATGATGAAAGGGAGGTGGTGGTGGTTGAGGTGAGCAAGAAGAGTGGTGGTGACCAGAACTGGAATAAGAAACGGTTTAGTCGGGGTGGTGCCCCGCAAACAACAAAGTTGCAAGGTTGGATGACCGGCGTGTAGTCACACCTGGTGTGGGGTCGAAAAGGTGTGGCAAGTGTGGAAAGGAACATGTTGGGGAATGTAGATGGGATCCAATGTCTATTTCAGGTGTGGAAGGATAGGACATGTGACGAAAAACTATGGGGTGAGGAAATGTTACAACTGTGGCAAAGAGGGTCACATGAGCAAGGACTATAAGAAGTTGCGGGCGGAGAATTCTAGTGCAAAGAAGACGACCGGGAATAAAGGGGAGAGGGCAAGCACCAAAGCATTCACAATGACCCAGGAGGAGACTAGGACGGACCCCGATGTTGTGTCAGGTATGTTTCTAGTAAACCAAACTCTAGGTTTTGTGTTATTTGATTCTGGTGCTAGTAAGAGTTTTATTTCTGCCCTTCGATGTAGAAACTGCCATAGGTAAGACTACTGGGATTATCGATCTGATAGAAAGTTGTGACGTAGAATTAGAAGGTCATAAGTTTCCTGCTAGACTATTTGTAAGGACCTTAGGCAGGTTTGATGTAGTCCTAGGAATAGACTGGTTAGCGGCCTACGAGGCAAATATCATATGTCGTAAGAAGATGATTCGAATGAAAGCGCCTAACGGGAGTTCAGTGACGATTTACGATGATCGAGTCATTGCGATTCCGAAGGTTATTTTGATGGTGGTGGTGAGAAAGTGCATGAGGTATGGATGTAGTGCCTACGTGAAGGATGTAGATACGTCAACACCATAACTGTCTGATGTATCAGTTGTGTATGATTTTCCCGATGTGTTCCCAGAAGATTTACCAGGTGTGCCACCGGACCGCGAGATCGAGTTTCAGATTTACCTGATACCCAGTTCCCAGCCTGTTGCTAAGGCGTCGTATCGTTTAGCTCCTTTCGAGATAAAGGAATTGATGGAGCAACTGCAAGAGTTGTTCGATAAAGGGTTCATTAGACCGAGTATCTCTCCTTGGGGTGCTCTGGTTTATTCATGAAGAAGAAGGACGGTAGTATGAGGATGTGCATTGACTACCACAAGTTGAATAAGCTGACGGTGAACAATCGGTATCCATTACTGAGAATTGATAACTTGTTTGATCAGCTCCAAGGTGCTAGTTGGTTCTCAAGGATAGATCTTTGATCTGGCTATCATCAATTGAAGGTAAAGGAGCAAGATATTCCTAAAACAACTTTTCGTACGTGTTATGGACACTACAAGTTTCTCGTTATGTCTTTTGGTTTAACCAACACGCCAGCTGCTTTTTATGAACATGATGAAGCAAGTGTGTCGGCCAATATTGGATAATCAGTGTTCATCGATGATACCCTAATTTATTCGAAAAACGAGGAAGAGCATGCCGGTCACATTTAGGAAGTATTGGAAACATTAAGAAAGGAGAGGTTGTATGCCAAGTTCTCCAAGTGTGCGTTTTGGTTGGGTGAAGTTCAGTTATTGGGTCACGTGGTAAATCATGAAGGGATTATGGTTGACCCGGCAAAGGTGGAGGCGGTGATGCAATGAAAATCTCCAAAGACGCCATCAGAGATCCCTTGATTCTTGGGGTTGACGGGCTATTATAGGAGATTCATTCAACACTTCTCTAAGATAACCTCTCCATTGACTAAGTTGACCCGTAAGGATGTGATGTTTGTATGAGGTCAAGAACAAGAGAAGGCTTTTAAAGAGTTAAAGGCAAGGTTGACTCAAGCTCCTGTTTTGTCGCTACCCGAAGGAAGCGAGGATTTGGTGGTCTACTCAGACGCCTCTTACTTGGGGTTGGGTTGCATGTTGATGCAACTAGGAAAGGTTATAGCATATGCATCCCGACAGTTGAAGGTTCATAAGGTTAATTATCCTACTCATGACTTGGAGCTAGCTGTTATAGTCTTTGCATTAAAGATTTAGAGGACTACCTGTACGGGACGAAGTGCACTATCTTCACCGACCACAAGAGCTTGAAGTACTTCTTCGAGCAGAAGGATTTGAATATGAGGCAAAGGAGATGGTTAGAGCTCATAAATGATTATGATTATGAGATCCATTACCATCCGGACAAGGCTAATGTGATGGTGGATGCCCTTAGCCGAAAGGAGAGGCCTGAACCAATTCGGGTGAAGGCTTATCAGTTGGTTATGACCACCGACGTGATGAAACATGTCAAGGAGTTTCAAGATGAAACGTTGAAATAAGATCACCTAAACTCCGAAAGGATGAGAGGTATGGTCGGGGAGTTGGGTGAAAATACTCTTGGTGTTAGGACCCGATTCGGACGAATGTGGATTCCGCGTTTTGGGGATCCATGTGGAAAGATCTTGGATGAAACCCATAAGACTCGATACTCCATTCATCTTAATGCTACTAAGATGTATTAGGATATGAAGAAAGACTATTGGTGGTCGGGTATGAAGCGTGACGTAGCGGAGTATGTGAGTAATTGCCTTACTTGTTTGCAAATGAAGGCAGAGCATCAAAAGCAATACGGGAAAATATAACATTTGGATATACCTGAGTGGAAGTGGGAACATATCACCATAGACTTTATCACGAAGCTACCGCGTACAACGAGAAGGTATGATGCCATATGGGTGATAGTTGATTGTCTGACGAAGAGTGCCCACTTTCTCTGTTCCGGGAGACGTATTCATCTGAGAGGTTGGCGGCTCATCAAAGAGATTGTAACTTATCATGGGGTACCCGTGTTTATTGTGTCTGATCATGACACTGGGTTTACAGCTAATTTCTAGAAGAGATTTCATGATACGATGGGGATGAGGTTATAACCGAACTAAAAGGACACAAAAAAAGCCTTGTAGTTATAATATATAAGTAATGGTTTATAGGCTAGTAGTTATCAAACAGGTTTACATCTAATTTCTGGGTTTACATCTTGTTCCCCTCTCGTGTATCAAACAGGTTTATAGCCTAGTAGTTATGATATATAAGTATGGTTACAACCGAACTGAAAGGACACAAACAAAGCCTTGCTCGTGTTCGTCGTTAAGTAAATAAACTTCTTCATGAACGGTTTACGAATACTTACCGAACCAGATTTCTCATTCGTGTTCATTAATTAATGAATTAATACGTTCATGAACTGTTTACGAACACTAAACGTAAATGAACACAAACAAAAACAAATAAATAGAAACAAATATTCATAAACATAAACACACAAACAAAATACATGAACAGAAACAAAATGGTCAAATGGGTGATTTTAACGGAAACGTATAGTATAATGAAAAGTTCATATATTTAAGAACTAAAACTAATAAGATGAAAACATAAAATATATAAAAAAAATGAATGGACACAAACAAACAAAAAATACGTAAACAAACAGATTATTGAACGTCAAGGAATATAAATAAACAAACGTGACCTCTGTTAATGTTCGTTCATTTAACTAAAAAAAACACGATTTTTCTTGTTCGTGATTATCATTTAGTAAACGAATAAACATAAACAAACTATTCACGAAGTATTCGTTAAATGTTCGATTTCTTTAGATCACTGTATAAAGCTTTGATTAAGAAAAAAGAATTTTGATTCAAACCAAAGCACAATGTAAATAATTTGAAGTAACTTAATAGCAGCTTGTACCAAAAAAACATAATAAAATAAAATTCTAGTTTATTAAAGAAAATTAGCAAGGAGAATTATGGGCCGGAGGATTTTAGGCAACAATAATATGCCTTTGTATCGGAGTCTCTGAGGGAGAAGAAAGCCAATACTCAAAGATTGAAGAGGTGGCATTTGCCTAAAACCTAATCTAGCGCCGCTCTCTTTACCTCTGCTCAACACTCACCACCTTCATCCTTCATCATTCATCCTTCACCCTTCATCCTTCACCCTTCATCCTTCATCCTTCACCCTTCACCCTTCATCCTTCACCCTTCATCCTTCATCCTTCACCCTTCACCCTTCATCCTTCACCCTTCACCCTTCATCCTTCATCCTTCATCCTTCTATGGCCACTCATTCCTTCACCCCCTGTGACCCATCTTCATCTCCCCCACCCCTTTCATCTCCTCCAACCCTAAATCTTTCCCCTTTTCATCACTCTCACTGCACAGGCCCAAAATCACCACCCCTTATCCTCTCCTTCATCACAACCGCCAACTCTTTCTTCAATCTCCTGCAGCTCCACCAAACACCCTCAGGACAACAAACCCAATGTGGGTAAGCGTACTGACATCAAAAAGATCATGATTCTTGGTGCTGGCCCCATCGTAATCGGTCAAGCTTGTGAATTTGATTATTCCGGTACTCAGGCTTGTAAAGCTTTGAGGGAGAATGGTTATGAGGTTGTTCTTATCAACTCCAACCCCGCGACCATCATGACTGACCCCGAGATGGCTGACAGGACTTACATTGAGCCCATGACACCAGAGTTGGTCGAGCAGGTGATTGCACAGGAGAGACCTGACGCGATTTTACCCACAATGGGTGGCCAAACCGCCCTTAATCTTGCGGTGGCTTTGGCCGAAAACGGGGTGCTTGACAAGTACAATGTGGAGTTAATTGGAGCTAAGCTTGATGCCATCAAGAAAGCTGAGGATAGGGAGTTGTTTAAGGAAGCTATGAAAAACATTGGGCTGAAAACTCCACCATCTGGGATTGGTACTACTTTGGAAGAGTGTATGCAAATCGCGGAGAAAATTGGTGAGTTCCCTTTGATTATTAGGCCAGCTTTTACCTTAGGAGGTTCTGGTGGTGGGATTGCTTATAACAAAGAAGAGTTTGAGATGATTTGTAAGTCGGGGCTTGCAGCTAGTGTGACATCGCAGGTTTTGGTTGAGAAGTCGTTGTTGGGGTGGAAGGAATATGAGCTTGAGGTTATGAGGGATTTGGCTGATAATGTGGTTATCATATGTTCAATTGAGAATATTGATCCAATGGGTGTTCATACTGGAGATTCGATCACAGTTGCGCCTGCGCAGACCTTGACAGATAAGGAGTACCAGCGGCTTCGTGATTATTCTATTGCGATTATTAGGGAGATTGGTGTTGAGTGTGGTGGTTCTAATGTACAGTTTGCTGTGAATCCTGAAGATGGTGAGGTTATGGTCATTGAGATGAATCCTAGGGTTTCAAGGTCTTCTGCTTTGGCATCAAAAGCTACTGGCTTTCCTATAGCAAAGATGGCTGCTAAGTTGTCTGTCGGTTATTCTTTGGATCAAATTCCAAATGATATCACTATGAAGACACCTGCTAGTTTTGAACCATCTATTGATTATGTTGTCACAAAGGTTAGAACCATCATTGACCCGTACATTCTGTTTTTTGACTTTGTTCATGTTAATGATAAGTGAAATGATTTAATTACTGCAACTTTACAGACACAATAAAGAATTTTAAATTATAGTTGTCTGATTATTTAAATGGTTGGTCTCATATTTGGGGATGTTTGGCTTTGAGTTTTTGGATTTATTATCTGCAGTAATCAGATTTCAATTTTTAATTAAACACATTCTGTCTCTGCTTAGCTGATTTTTTATGTGTTTAAGAATTAATTTTTGACCGAATTTGAGAGACTTTTACCCCAAATTTATGAAATGTATACCATTATTCAGAAGTTATTATTGGTCAATTTATCTATTATTTTATTAAAAACATAGAGTTAATCAAATAGTTAATATCTGATTATTACTACTTCAAGGCTCAATATCCCATTCAAATGCTTTTTCTGCAACCTGAGTTTTTAAAGATGCTTATCTGAAATTCTGATTATATTTATCAATATCACTTAATGAATTTACAGTAAAAACACACAATGAAACACCCATAGAAGGCAGATGAAACACAGCTGATTTCGAAAAGTAGAATAAGATAATTTATACACCAGTTTTTTATCTGTCATTTTCTTGATAATTAGTTTTTGTGAAACATTTAACACCATTATAAATGGTCATTGCAACTTTAACCGCCATACTCACTTACAGACACTGTTCTCATAGTTGATTATCTGATTCTTATTAACATTTCAGAACTCCCTGTATGTATTAATAATAATCAATATTTTCAGATACCCAGATTTGCATTTGAGAAATTCCCAGGATCTCAACCTGTATTGACAACACAAATGAAGTCTGTTGGTGAATCCATGGCAGTTGGGCGCACGTTTCAAGAATCTTTTCAAAAGGCAGTAAGATCACTGGAATGTGGTTACTCGGGGTGGGGTTGTGCACCAAACAAAGAGCTCGATTGGGATTGGGACAAACTCAAATACAGTTTGCGGGTTCCAAATCCAGAGCGTATTCATGCTCTATATGCTGCAATGAAAAGAGGCATGAAAGTGGATGCAATCCATGAATTGAGTTTCATTGACAAATGGTTTCTCACACAACTTAAAGAATTAGTAGATGTTGAACAATATATCATGGCAAAAGGTTTGTCTCAGATTACTAAAGACGAGTTTTATGAGGTTAAGAAGCGTGGTTTTAGCGACAAACAGATTGCGTATGCTACAAAGTCGACTGAAAAAGAAGTCCGTGCCAAACGGTTGACTTTAGGAGTTGTTCCTGCTTACAAACGTGTTGATACTTGTGCTGCTGAATTTGAAGCAAACACTCCTTACATGTATTCATCTTATGATTATGAATGTGAATCAGCTCCAACTAAAACCAAAAAAGTTTTGATTTTGGGTGGTGGACCCAATAGAATTGGTCAAGGGATTGAGTTTGACTATTGCTGCTGTCATGCTTCATTTGCCCTTCAGGTTGCTTCTTACTTTCTTCAGTCTATTCTTTGTCAAGAACATATTATTGTTTACTAACATTTTTATTTAAATAATATCTTGTAGGAAGCAGGGTATGAAACTATTATGATGAATTCAAATCCAGAAACTGTATCAACCGACTATGATACAAGTGATCGCCTCTACTTTGAACCCCTTACGGTTGAAGATGTACTTAACGTCATTGACATCGAAAAACCTGATGGCATCATCGTGCAGTTTGGTGGTCAAACCCCTCTGAAACTGGCTCTTCCTATCCAACGCTACCTAGATGAACATAAGCCACAATCAGCTAGTGGCGGTCAGGTCCAAATTTGGGGCACATCACCCGACTCTATTGATGCAGCTGAGGATCGAGAACGCTTCAATGCAATCTTGAAAGAGTTACAAATCGAACAACCGAAAGGTGGGATTGCTAAAAGTGAGGCTGATGCTTTAGCCATTGCATCTGAAATCGGTACCCGGTTGTTGTTAGACCATCTTATGTTTTAGGTGGTCGGGCCATGGAGATTGTTTACAGTGATGAAAAGCTAATTAGCTATCTTGAAACAGCTGTTGAGGTTGACCCGGAACGACCTGTTTTGGTTGATCGGTACTTATCCGATGCTATTGAAATCGATATCGATTCACTTGCAGATTTGCATGGTAATGTGGTGATTGGTGGAATCATGGAGCATATCGAACAAGCAGGAGTCCATTCTGGCGATTCTGCTTGCATGATCCCCACAAAAACTGTTTCACAATCGAGCCTTGAAACAATCAGATCATGGACCACCAAATTGGCTAAACGGTTAAATGTATGTGGGCTTATGAATTGTCAGTATGCAATTACAGGAGCTGGGGAAGTTTTCTTGCTTGAAGCAAACCCACGGGCCTCTCGTACAGTCCCGTTTGTTTCTAAAGCTATCGGGCGCCCACTGGCTAAATATGCTTCACTTGTAATGTCAGGTATGTCTCTTAATGAGTTGGGATTCACAAAAGAAATCATCCCGAAACATGTTTCGGTTAAAGAAGCTGTTCTTCCATTTGAGAAATTCCAAGGGTGTGATGTGTTTCTCGGGCCAGAAATGCGTAGCACTGGTGAAGTAATGGGTGTTGATACTGAATTCTCAATCGCATTCGCCAAATCGCAAATTGCTGCAGGTCAAAAACTGCCTGTTTCAGGAAGCGTGTTTCTTAGTCTGAATGATATGACGAAGCCACATTTAGGGAAAATTGCTCGGGCATTTTTAGGGCTCGGGTTTACAATTGTTGCAACTTCTGGGACTGCTCATGTTCTTGAATTAGATGGTGTTCCGGTTGAGAGGGTTTTGAAGCTCCATGAAGGGCGTCCACATGCGGGTGACATGATTGCAAACGGGTTAATTAATTTAATGGTTATTACTAGTTCTAATGATGATTTAGACCAGATTGATGGGCGTCAATTGCGGAGGATGGCTCTTGCTTACAAGATTCCTATCATAACAACAGTTTCGGGTGCTTTGGCTACTTGTGAGGCCATAAGAAGCTTGAAAACATCCAAGTTCAAAATGGTTGCTATTCAGGATTACTTTTTAGAGCAGATTGGTATGTCAAAATTCTCATTTTCATTATATTGTATATATAAGTTCAAACCAACTGAAAAAATCATCTTTTTTTTTCAGGTAAGACTGCTGCAGCAATTTGAAGGGAGTTGTGGGTCTTTTTATTTTCATTTTAGAATCGCTGTGTAGAATTGCATTTTCATTTGCTTCTGTAGACTATGTGCAATGTTGAACACAACACTTTCTTTCTCACCTTTGAGATGTTTGTTTAAATAACAAACGAGACTAATAAGGTGGTGTATCGTTTTTGATACCGATCTCAGTCGCTTTCCTTATGGTTTCAGGATTTTCTTGAGCTCATATTCAACTTATATGGCATATGATGAATCAAAGTTGTTTGTGATCAGCCATATTTTCCAGGTGAGATGAGCATATCCATCCGCAGCTCATCTGAAGGCTTGAATTCTGGTTTGTTGGGTTCAATGTGATGATGATTTTCGGTACTAGGAACAAAAAGCGTGTGAAAAGAATGACGTAACAATGGAACCTTGATTCGTTAAACAATCCAGCTTTGAAGTTTCCTACTCCGAAGATGAAGGGATTTAAAGCAATGCTCTTGAAGTCTAATGGTGTTTGACAACTTGATGCAAAAGATGACAAGTGCCTAATGACAGAAAAACCAGTTTAACAGATGTAATTTACACCAGTTTTGTTGCAGTAACGTTAAGAAATGACTACTCTTGCTCACCCTACCTAAAATTAGTAAAACTGTTTCCCTAATATAATTTTTTCATTTTCACTGACATTCAATCCAACAATTTATTAAATGATAATACAACATAAAAATTATATATTATTAAAATAACCCAATAAATACAATCATGTATTCATCTATTCATTATCTTCAAATATCTAAACGATGTGTCAGTGTCTATTTTATATTAAAAAATCATTGTTTCTTTAAAAAATAAAAATCATATTTAATTAAACTGATATCAGTATGTTCATAAAAAGAAAACTAAATTACTTGTAAAATTAATTGTGAATTGTTAAGAAGCAAAAAGAAAAAAGAAAATAAATAGAAAGTCACAAGATTCGGTTGCAACCTGAGTTGCTTGTGGTGCGGCTTGGTTGTGGTTTGATGTTGTGAAACTTCAGATTTTGATGTTCTTTTTGGACACTTAGCAACCAACCAGCCTAATGATCGTAGATTAGTGTGGGCTTAATGAATGTAACATTACAAAGGTCAAGCAAATAAAAAGTATTTAAACGTATCACCCGGATGGCTTTTAGAATAGGACATGAACTTGATGTGAAATGCGACTTGAGACCACATTATGTGAGAGTTGCCCGATCTCAGGTTGGGGTTTAGCGGACCGGCTTGGCTTTCGGGATCCGATTAGACCAATTTTTATTTTGGGACGAATTGTCGGATGGATTTCTTTTGGGTTGAATTACTTTTCGGTCTCAAATGCATATAAATTCTACAAATAAATTTACAAATCAAGTTAACAAATGCAAGCTTAACTATTAATATATGCTATAAACAATTCAACTCATAAATAAACAATATTAAACATTACAGGACCGTTGAAGGGGTCAATTACAACACAACAACACAAAGAGGAGATTAACTAAAACTTAATCAAACAGTAAACTGGATTAACCAAGGGAAGACACTAAAAACACAAGTAATATAAGAGACAGAACACAAAGAACACAGTATATGGTTTTCAAGAATGCAGTATATTGCTTTCTTTATGTTCTATTACAAGTGTTATAAAACATAATGAAAAGATACAAGAACATGAGACACTTATACTACATCCTACAGCTGGCTATACTTTGAAATCCAACTAGATATAATTGACTAGACACAAAACAAAATCAATTGCAGAGTGATGGATACGGATAGTATATATATTTTGATATAGATTTATTACACAGATTCAGTTTTAATTGGTTATTACTAATACTAAATCACACACACAAAAGGCAGTGTACCTGTCGTGTGGTAATATAATTTTGGTAAGAACCGAGTATCAATCCGTGGACACACCTAGCCTACTCAATAACTTGATGTTTGATTATCAGATTTGGTTTTTGTTAAAGAAAATAATAATTGATATAGAAAGATTTTTAGGATTTAAAAATAAACAATAATAGAAAGACAGTAAACTAAAATTTGAAGCGTTTGGATTTAAAACAAGAGAATAAAAGTTATCATCCTAATTAGATTCCACTTATGTAACCGTGATGAATTGGTGGTGTGATTAAAGATATGGATTAATGTAATTATGTTAATGTTTATAAAGATGAGCTGGCGTGATTTCTCGTCTATCCTGCTGCCGTAGTGACTTGATCCTGTCAGGCTGAGTTTTACTGCTCAGATCAAAGCCTAGTAATGTAGGTAAATCTTTTGTGACCTATTTGACATACGATTTCTGAAAACATAACTTAATGTCAAAAAGAGAGTTGATCAAGTTCCTTCCTAACATACCATTAATTTTAGAAAACCGTAACAATACTGAAGTTTCCAAAAAATAAAAGGGAACCCACAAATGATCAGAACGTTAAAGTGATATGATTTCTAATAACCATTTCTAGTTCATTAGCCATGCATTTATAATGAAGACCGGTTTCGGAAATGAAAGTTAATCATACGGTTTTTCAACTTTGTATGACGATCACAATCACAAACCATAAGTTTATAACTTCCCGTTCAAATGTAGATGCTACCCATCAATAGTTTTCTCAAGACCACCATAACATTAACATAATATTTATCACACCATTAGTTCATCACAAGTTTCATCCGATTAGGATGATAAAAAGAGTTTAGCTCATAACGAGCTTGAATATAACAACAGATAACACAGAAGATAGATATGTAATCATCGGTGAAATGGAACAATCAAACCGACTAATCCATAATGGATGGCGTTTAGACGATTCCGAGCTTCTTCCAAATGTTATATGCACCTCCCGAGTCTCCAAATGATCTTGAAGTCTTGATTCCCGAGAGAGTTCTGCAGAGTAACTCTCCCACCAAAGCTTTTCAAAAATGGTGAACTTAGGCTTCTATTTATAGGCTTTTCGGAGTGTTTAAGCACGACCCCGTGCCTAAAAGGCATGACCCCGTGCTAGTACAATGCTTACGAAAGTTGGTCGGCTCGTACATGCAGGTAGTGTCGGGCACGACCCCGTGCTAAATGGGGCACGTCCCCATGTTGAAGGTGGGGCACGGCCCCGTGTCTGCTTTTAGGAAACAGTACTTTTGTCCTGTCAGATGTCCAAACACGGAGGTGTGTTAATATAGCACGGGGGTGTGTTTCTAGCAAAGCATGGGGGCATGCTTAAAGAGGCACGACCCCATGCTTGGACTCCAAAGCTCAGATTACTTCAATTTCTTGCTAAATATGCTTCTTTTGTCCAACTTGCCCTTTGTAACACCTGAAAACACAATTTAAGACTTTTAAGTACATTTTTGTCATTTTAAGGAAGATATTAAGGAATAAATGATGTGCTTTTGATAGGATTTTTATGTATAATAAGAGCACATCAAACATCCCCACACTTGAACTTTGCTTGTCCACAAGCAAAAATCACTTAAAATGACAAATCCACCAAAAACCAAATAAAACAAATTATAAACATGTCTTTCGAGAAATACGCAAGTAACATTATTTTCGTCCAAATATAGTATTCTAAGCATATGTAAAATGATATCCTAGCGAGCAATAGGTTAGTAAAGATTATAATCATGCAAAAATCCACACTTCTCACAAGGTGCACTCACACTCGGCTTAATATATGGAGTCATAATCAAGATTAAGTATGACTAATACACTCAATTGCCTAGTATGAATACGCGTGAAATCATATGCTTGTTAATGGATCAAATCTCCACCTACTTAGATATTTACTTGCATAAATCATTAGGTCTTTGATGGGTCGTAATTTGGCTCGGGCTCGAGTATGGAATATTTGGAAAAGCTGGCTAATCGCTAAAGACGACAGTCTTGGCTTATTTTTTTAACATAAACTACAAGGAAAGCAATAAAGGTTCCCTATATAATACTTCAAGCTAGAAGGAATATGCTAGCTTGAGGACTCGTTTAAGGTCAGATTGTCAAGACCATATTTTGTTTTCAAGAATCGTACTTCATCTTTTACCCGAAGATACACAAAACTTTCCTTTCTCAAGGATCGTTCAGCTTGAAGCCTAATAGCACCCAATCGGATTAGTTCTGTGTATTCGTATTGAGATTCAGTTTGATTCTTTTTGCATTTTCCATTATGAGACCAATTTCCACAATTCGGGTATCTTTAATATCTTTTTGCCCGTCTCTTTATAGCACTTTTTGAAATTCCACAAAATGGCGGAACTTGTTCCTTTTTTTGCCATTTCTTTCTTGCGTCAAACATGAGATTGAAAATTTGTTCGCGGATTTCCGGGGGAAGTCCCGGTTTTGCGTGATGAAGGCAACAAAGCAAATTGAAATCAAAAGAATGCATTCTAGTTCTTTAAGGTCTGCCGGTAAAAGACCAAATTTTTTTTTATTTTTTTATTTTTATTTTTATTTTTTTTATAAGCCAAAAACGTGTCTTTAACGAAAACGGGTTTTGTAGAAGGCTTTTGGTTAAGTGACTTGGTGGCTCGGGTGATTGAAAGATAAAAAACATTTAAGCTCAACGGGGCTCACTATGGTTGACGTTCGGGTAAGGAAAATTAAAGACAATGGTTGGGGCTCGAATGGTTAAGGTTTCCTAGTGCCTAACTCATTTTTATGCAACAAATACTAATTAAGGTCTTGAAATGCATGCCCAAAGCAAGTTCTAATTACACATATCATATGACACCTCAATTAATCCAGAATGAAAGTAGAATTGCAATTTTGCAAAAGTTGTTTAAGGCTCAAAAATAAACTCGCATATGGATGGAATTGGGTATAAGTGCTTCATTTTACATGATTAAATATTTTACTAGATTAGATTATTGCTTTTAAGGATATCACAAAAAACATTTTCAATTTTATTTGGACGTCATGAGTTTACTTCTTTATTTCCTGAAAACGTATATTTATAGTTTGTTTATCAAAAATTTTATTTTTGGTTTCTTGTCACAAAAATTACTTGGTAAGTGATCTTCTCTTAAAAGTTTTAAATTTGAACCTTTTTAGCAAAGTCAAATGCATTACTCCCATCCTCACACTTAAAATTCACATTGTCCTCAATGTGATTAATATGATCAAGATCGAGAAAGGGTAATGAAATAACTCTCCTAAAAATGATGAAATTTTCAGTTGTGTTTGGTTGGCCTCGTGTTGTTAGAATCCTCGGTATCACCTGAAATGTCACCAATTTATTAAAAGCATTAAAGTCCTAAACACACAAAATAAAAACAAAACGACATAAATTAAAAGATAGATTGGCATAAAACAACTGTGTCGGGTCCCCGAAAATGATATGGTTTTCAAGGGCTTTGTGGGGGAATATCCCCCCACTCATGGTACATTCGGTTCCTGATGTATGTGAAATCGTTACTGAGGTCATCGACTCGGGAGTGCAGACTTTCGATTCGGTTGAAGGCTTGTTGGGCATATTCAAATGATCGCCGTGCATGGTCGCTGGTTGTTTGTATTGACTCGTAAAGGTCTAACATGGTCGGGAATTCTCTTGTACGTGAACTTGAAGATCCAGCTCCGGCTCCTTCCGGCTGTATTGGCATGTCGAGATCCATAATTATTTCTTCGGGGTCCACCGGATCCCAGATTTGTCCCTTCTTATCCAAGAATCTTGGTTGCCCATTTGGTAGGCTAGTCACCATGTACATACTTGTGCAAATGCTCAAGTTAACAGTCCCGGCATCACTCCTTCAGTTCCCTCAGTGTTATAACCATAGCGTTCGTATAAGTTCAAAATCCAGCTTCCTCCAAACATAGGTGTTGGAGCACCTGCAATCGCATTCCTGGCAAAAAGATTACAAAACAAATACCCAATATTACATGGCAACTGATTAACCATACAATATAAAATGAACAAGTCCCTCAAGTTACAACTCCCTTGCTTGGACCACAAGCTGTTATGGAATGACTAAGTAACCGATGAATGTATCGCAGCAGTGGGTCTCGTATCTAACTGCTTTTTGTTTTACTCGAGTTGAACCCTCCGGTTCCAATCCACTCCCAAAATGCTTTCCTCATTGCACCACTTTCCGCGTCTTTACTTTCCTCGTCCGGGAAAGTATAGTATGCCGGCATTCCAGATATTGCTTCCTCCTCCATTTCCTATTCCGTGTAGATCCCGAGATAGACACCGAATAAGGCAATGGATGTTTTGTGCCAATGTCCAGCAAGTCTGAATGAAACTGTGTTATTATCCCAAGGATCAGAGTCTTTCATGCTAAATTTGAAAGATGCTAAAAATTCAAGAGTTAGTTCATAAACGGAAGGTCTATTTTGTGAGAATAAACGCTTCCATTGGACACTCAATAATGTATTGTATCTTTCTAGCTGTCCAACTGCCGCTAGTGTTTTTTCATCTGCTTGTAAATGGGGTCTTTCGACCCTTTGTAGTAGCCTTTGAAGTCTCTCATGACACCATCTCTCGCGGCTCGCTTCAAAACGTAAGTAGAGATGATTCATGATCCTGAAATTTCAAAAATATGTTAATCTATACAAAACCAATTTCTTGAGCAGTTTCATGATGTTAGTGAAAATCATGTGTTTTTCAAGACATAACATCATAATGATTCAACTCATGTTCAAAAGTGGTTTAGAAGTTTATCATCCAAGGAAAAATTTTTGAACATGGGGGTGCGTTTTGTGAAACGTGGGGTCGGTAAACATGGTAAGGCATGAAATCTTGACTCGAGCACGCGTGGTTATGTTTGTAAATCGTTGATTAAGCATGGGTTTAACGTTTTCTTGCTTAAAAAAATCAAAGATTGTACGTTTAACATTTTAACTATTTGTTAATAATTCAAGATACCCAATATATATATATATATATATATATATAATATATATATATATATATATATATATATAATATATATATATATATATGTTACGTTAATACCACTTGGGAATTCTTGAACATGATTAACAAATATTTCATCACGAATTATGAAGATAGTCTTGATAAAAGAAAACAAACTAATTAGCTAACTAAACAAAATAATAACTAACGAAACATACTAATTAACACTAATCTACTTACAAGAATAAACATGAACAAGTAGGTTTAAAGTATTCATCATTCCATGAAACGTTTAAGAACAAATCTTTACATATAAATGCTAGGATTTCGGTTGTTTAGAGACCTAATCACCTAACTACATGTAAATGACTTTCATAATCAAAGGAACTAGTACCCTAACCTTTTGTTCAAACACTCTTGAATGAACTCATGAAAAGATGAAAGAAAATGGAAAAACAAGATGAAAATGAGAGTGGATACGACTTTGCAGGCGATTGAGGTCGGTAGTTAACATGCAAATTGAAGAGGAACAAGACAAAAGGCTGAAATATGTCATCTTGTGTCATTTTTTGTCGAACACGGGGGCGTGCCTACTGAGCACGGGGTCGTGTTCAAGTATGGTTAGGTGGTTTCAGTCTTTTGTTGTTCCGTTTTTTACTTTCGCGCGTTGTGTAATTTTCCCGGTTAAGTTTTACCACTTTCAAATCATCAGAAAAGAGACGAAATTAGTCCTAGAGTAAATAAACACAAGCCAAAATGAAAATTACATTTCCTAAGGTCCTACGGTTACATAATGTTAGGACCTGGTATTTGACGGAAATACCTAGAGATCACGTGTAAACCAAATCAAATAGTGCGGAATCCTATTTGATTGGCGATCCAATCAGTGAGAACACACGAAGAATCAATCAAAGATTGAAACTAACGTTAGAAATCGATAAGGAATCGATCTAATGTGTTCTATGAACTTGGAGAACGATTTAGAAGGTTTCTGGACGGCTAGGGTTCGTCTGGAATCGTACTTGATCGAGTGTCCTCCTTTTTCACGAATTGAGTTGTATTTATAGGTTGGCACTATTCAATCGTGCGACTGAACCATTAGTTTGGTTCAGTCGTGCGATTGAACCATGCGGTTGGTTCATTCGTGCGACTGAGCCAATCTTATGTTACAGTCGTACGACTGATCCAGTCTCCTGGTTCAGTCGTGCGACTGAGTCAATCGTGTGAAGTTCTTCATGTGTATGGTTCATTCGCATGAGCCATTCGCATGGGAACTTCATTAAGTTAAGTTTGAATGTTTTAGTTAATTAATATAATATTATATGTACTCATTCAAGTAATCATAAACCCAATCAATTCAGTCACGACTCATTCATGAACTATTAAAACATTATAACCAACAGACTATCAATATCAGTTCATTATCATACCAAACAAGATCTATTATATCACATATCATGATCTAGGGACATACATGTATCAACAAACTCCCCTTGGACCTAGATCTCTCTAATGTCTTGTTTTCTTCATTACCTCCTCATATTTCTTGTACTTGTCCTCTTGTGAGTGACTCCCGCGTGAATATCAAACGCGAAGCAAAGTCGTATAACATTTTGGAACTGGAGGGCTTGTACAATGTCTTGTGTGTCATAGAACATGGCCACTTGTATAATGTATACATCATTAGCAGACAAGTTGGTTAGCCACATTGGGTCGAATATCCTGGAGTATCCATTTGATCCCCTTTGTTCAGAACTATGACAGCTTCAGCAGTTCTCCAATCATAGTACCACCATTTGAAGTGTGGAGTGAAGTCCTGTGGCATTTCCCTGAGAGGGATTCTCGACATAGTGCGAGGAGGACTCCACTTCAACACAATCTTAGGTTTTCCAGTAATGGCATCCATCTCAGACCTTCTAATATACCTTGTAGGTTGTTGAGGTCTGAAGTTAATCCACCTGGTGTGGTACTCTTTCTTTAGGGCAGCCTCAAACCAGCCGACATTTTCTCGGGTCAGCATAACAGCTTCAATTTGGCCAGCTGGTTGAGCTCAAATCCTGGTAGAGTCTTTAGATCATGTGGAAATCTAAAGTACTCTATGCCCTTTTCCCTCTTAACGGCATAAACATTAAGATCATCAAAATATGCCCATGCTATAATCCTGCCTGACACCATAAGATGTTTCTTGACGCTGTAGAACTTGGTGTAGGCATCCCTCTTCGGTGCAACACGTTGGGCTCTGACTTCTTTAAAACATTCAGCCCACTCAGCCTTTCGAATGTATACGTCATCGTTTGAGGCTTGGGCTGTTCCTTCGGTCTTTCCAGCTTCCTGCTCCATCTTGTCTAGTACCTCAAACATATCACTGACTAGGGACTCACCCAGATTGGGGACCACATTACCCTCGTTGTCAGCGTACTGAGGGTACTCTTCAGCAGCAATATCTTCAACCTCGACTTCATCAACGTCATGTAGTTCGTCGTCACTGTTTGAATCAACTGTTGGAGCATCCTTGACAATGTCATCAGGATTGAGTCTGAACATCTCTGCCAGTTGCTCGTTAGATAGGTCGTGAATTATTTCACCTTCTTTAGGGGTATAACTCACTGACCTTCTGACAATCCTTGCAGATCAAGAATCATTGTGAGTTGAGACTTGACCTGTTGAAGGGGAGCAATATCAAACTCATCTCTGTGGTACTTTGGATCTGTTTGATTTACACATTTCACACTCAAATCATTAGTAATATATCAAACAAAATGCATTAACTTAATATAAACATTAGTACATGGTTTTTCAATACAGAATACAAAAGTAATTAAATACATAAACATCCACTATTTACTTTTATCCTGAATGCTAGACTCTTCTTGTGAAGGTGCAGAAGCAGAAGCTGACTGATCCTGTCTGTTCTTGTTCTCTTCTCTTGCCCTGGAGCTGAGACAGATTCAGCTGCTTCTCCTTCTTCAGTGTCTTCATCTGCACACCACTCTTCGGTTTTCTCTTCATCAGTATCACTGTCATCATCATCATCATCATCATCTTCATTATCTCTGTCTCCATCCCTTATCTTTAGAGGTTCCTCCTTTGATCCTTTCAATTTTAGCAAAATGGTCCTCTTAGCTTTTTCCAACTCCTCTATTTGCTTGCCTGCTGCGACACTTTGAGCTCGGAGTTGATCCATCTGAGTGTTCTGAGCAGCCAATTGCTGGGCCTGCTCCTCAATTACTCGATCCTGCTCTGCAATTTTATGCGATTGTGCAGCAGTCAGGTCGGTAAGCTGGCGGATCTGAGTGGTCTTTTCCTCATCAGCCGCCAGCAATCGCAACACCATTCTATTTAAGCTGACAGCTGTTCCTCTACCCCAATTGGAGGTAGAGGAGATCTATAGGTGTGTGAGGGGTGGTAGGAGGGCTCGGTTTGGGGCTAGTGGTGGTGGTGGAGGTGGTGAATATCGGGTCAGGTCTGGATGATAGTGGTGGTGAGGGTGGGGTGAATGATGTAGTGGTGGCTGGGGTCTGGCTTGTGGTGGTCGGTATGGTGGTGTCTGTTGTCGCTGTGGGGGAAGGTATGGTGGTGGATGGTGTGTCTGCAGAGGTGGTAGTGGTGGAAGGTATGGTGGATGTGGTAGTGATAAAGGTTACCCTATGCTTCTTCTTTTTCTGGCCATGGGGTTGAGCCATCCGTTTTCTCCTCGTTCCCTTCGAGGTGGATGCTCCCCCTACAATCCCGCCTGAGGACCCCGGAGCATAAGTTGGATCAGTTTCTGTATCTCCGGAGCCTCTCGGTTGTTCACCAACAACCCTCAACCCATGTTCTGTGGGAACAACTTTCCTTCCCACAGTTCGGGTCAGTGGCTCCTCATCAGATTCAACCTCCTCTTCATCGTTAAGAACAAAATCTTGATGAAATCCTGCTGACTCAGTTACTTCAGCAGGTGAGACAGACACAGAGGGAACAGAGTCAGACACATTGCCTCTGGATGGAATAGCATCATCCCCACTGTCATCCTCCTCTGAATCATCAGTAGGGAGGACAATTGGCTCCACGTCGGAGTCACTGTCCTCGTGACGCCATTGGCGTCTCCCGGTGCCACATAACTTTCATCTACTAAGTGGCCAATCAGCCTCTTTTCCTGGGCTTAACTTGCTTGCCCCGGTACACCACCATCCTACCCAACGTAGTGTCATCCATAAGTTCCAAAGTCACTGCATCGTGACTTTCCTTGGGGAGCTGAGGCAGCTTCTCATTGAATATCATCTGAAGAAATCGTGGATACATACAAAAACCTTCTTTCCGTTTTGTTTCAATGTTCTCTACCAATAAGCAAAGATCATATTAGAGAAGCTGAAAGGGTGGTTCAGCACCAGAGCCACGAAGGCATTCTGTATCTGATCTGATAGGTCATCGAAGCCACCCCTTCTCGAAGCGATGCACTTAAGAATCACATGTGCCAGATATTGTATTGTGGGCACAGGTTGCTCTTATTTTGCACCCCCGAGTTAATGTCCCCCGCATACTTGATTCGGAGAGAAAACACCCTCTCACAGTCAATGGATGTAACTAAGTGGGGTGAGTAGAGTCATCCCCAAACTCAAGGATTCTTTGGATGTCCATGGCGGTAATGTCGATAGCTTGACCCAAAATGGTGCTTCTGATGCTGTATGGCTCACGAGAATGATCCAGAGGCATTCTCCCAGAATGCCTGGTGTAGCGATTTGTAAGGTGTGCAGGGCGTAGATATAGCCTTATGTATCCGTGAACGTTTGAGGAAGGCTATAATATCGGAGAACTTGGCCCGTTCCGTGTCGTGTGTCCAAATGGGCACATATGTTGTGCTTTGGATTAAGAGACCATCGGTCAGACATTTTTCCTGAAACACACAAGACATAGAACCATTAATACATAAGACATGAAAACTTCTGTTCTAAGTGTAAAGTTGAAAGTCATTTTGATTCATTCATGCGAATGAATCATGCGACTGAAGTCAGTCGCCTGTTTGAGACATGCGATGAGTTCAATCGGCTGTTTGAGGCATGCGATTGAGTTCATCGGCTGATTGAGACATGCGATGAGTTCAATCGGTGATTGAGGCATGCGATTGAGTTCAATTGGCTGATTGATGCATGCGATTGAGTTCAATCGGCTGATTGAGACATGCGATTGAGTTCAATCGGCTGATGGACTCATTCGGGTGGTTCAGTCGGTCGAATGATCCAATCGCAAGGTTCAATCGTGCGATTGGAGTTCATTCGAACGACCAGTCGCTTGCCCCCATGTTCGATCGCCTGTGGGTCGAATCTTGACCAATCTAAGTCATTTAACAGTGTTTAATGGTCCATTAGCCTCGTCTACTTGTCACTAATAACCTATTAAACTCAATTTTAACATTTTGCTTCATTTACATAGGTGATTAGGTCATTTCACAGTTTGGTTCTTGATTCAATCCAGTGTCGCTATTTTAAGTCGGTGATGTACTGATTTTGGTAGGATTCAAGGAGTAGTGTACCTGTAAAACGCTTGAATGTAAGAATCTTAACAGCAATGTATATCAGAATCTGTGGCAATTTTGACAGGGTAACGGTAAGAACGCGATTGGGGTGCTATTGGGAGTGATGAGTGAGATGCGATCGACTGAGACCCTTAAATACTGAACCTAGGTTCATTCGGCCGACTGGCCTCATTCGCTCAGTTAATCGGGCGACTAGGTCAGTCATACGATTGGCCTAGTCAATCGCATTCAGTCGGCCGACTGAGTCTCAGTCGGTCGACTGACTCATTCGGTCTCCTTCATTCGCCCCTTCAGTTGACCGACTGAGCCTCAGTCGGTCTATGTTCATTCTCCCCCTTCTATTCGGTCGAATGGATCATTTCATGTCCATTCGGCCGATTGGAAGCCATTCGCATAGTTGGTTGATAACCATGATCCACTAGTGCGAATGGGTCACACTTTGTGAGTTTACAGTCATTTTGAACATTTACTATTAAGACCCTTTTCACTTTTGATAATAACATTGTAAGCTCTTAACCAATTCAGTCACTTCAGACGTGACCTTTTTAAATTTTGAAAACCATGTGGCCATCTCAGACATGACCCTTTTTAGGTAAGTTAATTCCCTTCTGATTTCCCTGATGTAGTCCGACAGACACACAAATTAAAAGATAAACATAGGAACGTAAACTAACTACACAACTAAAGTTTATTTTTGGACTTTTTGTGAGAGATAAAACCCTAAGATGGAAATCTAAGGGATTTGATTAGGAGTAGACAGCTTTAACTTAGATTGATCATATCTGGACCAACTCAATTTTGGAATCATACAGGAATATCAAATCATTTTGGGACTTGTTATTAAAACTCTTTGATGCTTAAATTCTCGGTGTTCATCCAGAGTCGTTAGCAACTTAAGGAAATCATACTGAAACTCTTAGATTTTCACATTGATTTTAACTCTTGAGAATGTAGCCACTAAGATTGTCAGTATGTTTGTCCACTTAAATCCATACACAGACTTTTGACGCAGACTGGTGACTGATTTAGGTTTAATTATTTCAGCTAACATTTGTGGATCCCACACTTATATGGTAATCAACATTCCTCAGAGGTTTTGAGCAGTCTACGGGTATTATTACAAGAAGAGACTATTCCTAGAGCTTTCAAAGAGAAGCCTGTCCTCAGGTCAGTGCTGTCGCACAGCAGAGAGGCGGCAAACAACAATGAATTCTAGAATATCTAGGTTATGCTTATCCTCAGTCAGTGCCATCGCACAGCAGAGAGGCACACAACCTATCTCCTTGTTAGAGCAGCTTATTTTATTTGACACAATATGCACCAACCATTAAGTCATTAGCTTTATTGCATTTGTCTTTCATTTTTTCTTGCTTTGCTCTAATTATGGTCATCCGCACACTTTTGTGGCATTTAAATGCTTATTACCCCTTATTGGAATATATTTGATTGTGTTAACCAGTGATAAGATGGAGCCCACAGTCAGTTGAACAACTTAGTTTGATCTTGAGATCACCAATCAGGTCTAATTGTCTATTGTGTTGAATCTACCAACATATCATTTGTGGTCTAGCAGCCTCTAAGTCTACTTTCTCTGTGTCACCTTAGGAGTTGCCAGTTTTCTATCATTTCCCTTTTTATATTGCTTAGACTACACAGACTTATACTTTGAACTTTTGCATCTTTTCAAACCTTAAATTTTAAAATCCCTCTTGATTTGTTCCTGTGTACTATCATATTCCAAAGGTATTGAATCGGTATCACAGACACAATCTACCTTATTTCAGCTAGTTACCCCTTCTCCCTCATTTTTATTTATTTATTTATTTATTTTTTTTGTTTTTTAATAATGTTAACTGCTGACATATTATCCCCCTAAGTACTAAAATCATTTCGGATTTAATTATTTTTGGATTTTAATAAACAGCAAAATAACATGAGTTTAATTAAACAGACAAAAGAAAAAAATAGATAACATAAAATAAAATAAACTTTAACGAAACTACATCGGACTACACATTATTCTCATCAGGAATTACCTCACTTTTCTTTTTAACGCCGTTGACCTCTAGCAAGTATTGAAAACGTGGTTTATCAAGGCTTTTGTATAGAGGTCAGCACGTTGAAAATCAGTATTAATTTTAACCACATCTATTAAGGGTTTTCAAAACAGTCTCTTATGAAGTGGTATTAATACCGATGTGTTTGGTCTTAGGATGTTGAACCCGATTTTTGGTTACTGCAATTGCAGCAGAGTTATCAACAAAAATAGGAGTAGACGAGAATTTCAAACCGTAATCCCCATTTGCTGTTGAATCCAAATGATTTGAGAACAACAACTTGCAGCAGCAACATATTCGGCTTCACAGGTTGACAATGCAACCGATGTCTGCTTCTTACACTGCCATGTAACTAATCTTCTCCCAAAGAATTGACACCCTGCTGATGTAGACTTGTAGTTCATTTTGCAGCATCCATAGTCTGAGTCACTATATGCTGTGAGCTCAAAATTGTCATCATGAGGATACCACAACCCCAGTGTGGGTGTACCCTTTAGATAGCGAAAGATCCTTTTGACCCCGATCAGATGATTGACCTTAGGTTTAGCCTGATATCTGGAACATAAACATGTAGCATACATGATATCAGGTCTTGAGGCAGTGAGATACATGAGAGATCCAATCATTCCTCGGTACATAGTGGCATCTACAAGATCTCCATGCTCATCAGGTGCTATATCATGATTCGTAGCAAGTGGAGTCCCAGCAGCAAAGCATTCTCCATGTCAAAGCGACTGAGAATGTCTCCTACATACTTGGTCTGATGTAGAAAGATCCCATTAGGTGTTTGATCCACCTGTAACCCGAGAAAGAACTTCATCTCCCCCATCGCACTCATCTCAAACTCTTTCTTCACCACTGCTTCAAACTCTTTGCATAACTCTTCATTCTTTGACCCGAAGATTATGTCATCAACATATATCTGTACAAGCAGTAGTCACCATCCTTTTCTTTAATAAACAGTGTACAGTCAATGACTCCCCTGCGAAAGCCGTGTTTCACAAGATGAGTCGAGAGTTTCTCATACCAAGCTCGAGTGCTTGATGAAGCCCATATAACGCCTTGTCGAGCTTGTAAACTCTATCCCGATGATAAGGGTCTTCAAATCCCTCGGGTTGACTTACATAGACTGTTTCCCTGATTTCCCCATGAAGGAATGCACTCTTCACATCTAATTGGTAGACTTTAATCTTCATGTACGAGGCATAGGCAAGGAAGATACGATAGCTTCCATCCTTGCCACGGGTGCAAACACCTCATTATAGTCAATCCCCTCGACTTGGCGAAAACCTTGAACCACCAGTCGAGCTTTGTTCCTGATAATGACTCCTTGGTCATCCTTCTTACATTTTAGTACCCATTTGGTGCCAATGACTTTAGCACCTTTAGGTCTATCACCAGAGTCCATACACCTAACTTCTTAAACTGCAGAAGTTCTTCTTGCATGGCACTCACCCACGCCTCATCATTTAGTGCTTCACTGACATATTTTGGCTCAACCTGCGAGACAAAACATCGAAACGCACCATCATGAATGTAACCCTTCTCCATAACTGAGGCGTAATCAGCTGAGTGTAGCTGATTTCGGGTTTGTACTCCTGATCGACACATCTCCAATAACATTGTCAAGGGGATGATAGACGTTTAGTCGTGATCCTGAGTAGTCGGCACAGTCACCTCCGAACCAAGATTGTGAACATTTTGGTCTGCATCTGAGGAGGTTGGAGTTTGAGGTTCCGAAGTCGAGGGTGCATCACTTGTGGATGCTTGTGGACTTTCAGGAACTGGAACCTGTTCCTCCTGACTGTTCTGGTCATCTGCTTCAGTTTATCTTCAGAGGAGGAGTCACTTTCATCGACTACCCCTTCTGACTGAGTAGATGACTCTCCCTGTGTGCTAGATGGAGTATTTAGAATATCATACATCATCCTAGTAGCTAACTCATCATCCGAGGGAGAGAGAGGGATGTTGAAGGATTTGAAGAATCCATCATAATCGAAGAAGTATGCAGGTCCTTTTCCTGTAGGTGGTGTGGTATATCTCTGAACGTCGACATTACACCACACTTCTACAAGACCCGTTGAGTTATTGTAAACTCGCTTGTTCGGTATGTTGTATCCTAGAAAAATTCCTTCAACTGCCTTCTCGCTGAATTTTCCTTCTTGTGTCTTCTTCAGAAGTGTACACGGTGCCAAAAGGTTCAAGATACTCCAAATTCGGTTTGCGTCTTTGAAGTAGCTCATAACATGTCTTTCCGTGGCGCTTGACTATTAGGACTCGATTCAGTGTATAGCACGCATTTGCCACTGCCTCGTTCCAGAATTGGATGGGCAGTTTCAAGTCTGCCAGCATAGTCCGGGCTGTCTCTATCAAACTCCTGTTCTTTCTCTCAGCAACACCATTCATCTGAGGTGTGTAGGCAGAAGTGAATTGATGCACAATTTCCTTTTCCTTGCAGTATCCTCCATCCCTTGATTCTTGAATTCTGTCCCGTTGTCTGAGCGTATTTGTCGAACTTTTAGCTTGTAGAGTGATTCCAGTGTGGTTACTAATTCCTTGAATGTCTCCAAAGTTTCTGATTTTGATTTCAGAAACATTACCCAAGTGAACCTTGAGTAGTCATCAGTGACCACATAACTACACGTCGCCTGCAATGCTCCTTGTACTAACTGGACCGAACAAATCCTGTGAAGAAGCTCAGAGGAAGTTCTATTGAATGAACTTTCTTTTCCTTATGAGACTTCTTTGTCTGTTTGCCTTTCTTGCAAGCTACACAAAAGTCAGGAAGTTGGAAGTTCTTGACATTCACTCCTCTACTAAATCCTTCTGAATCAAATGATTCATCTTCCTTTGACTAATGTGTCCCATTCTCCGATGCCAGAGATGGAATCCTTCTCAGTAGCTTTAGATAAGAAACACTGAACCTCATGATCCGTTGTGGCAGCTGTTGACAGATCCAAGACATAAAGGTCTTTATATCTTGAAGCAGTCATCAGAACTTGGTCCTCTGGGATCATATATTCTTTCTTCAGCACGTAACACTTCTGGTTATCGAAGATGACTTTAAATCCTTTATCACAGATTTGGGAAACAGAAAGTAAGTTGTTCTAAAGTTGTTGAACGTAGTTCACTTTATCAAACTTAACTTTCTGATTTCCCACTTCTCCCTGAGCAGTGATATAGCCTCCTTGTTTCCTGCAAAGGAACATGCCCTCCTTTTATTTGTTTGACGTTAGATAAAAGGGCTCTATTTCCTGTCATGTGCCTGGATGCTCCGCTTTCTATAATCCACGTGTTAGTCTCAGCACTATATCGAACACCCTGCACATACAAAGTAAATGAATCAGTTTAGGTTAGGAACCCAAGCTTTGACTGTCTTGGGTTTCCCAGAGGCATCATACATCATAAACTCCACCCATTGACCCTTAGAGGGTGAGGGTAGCTCAGTTCCTTCTTGTTATCAGTATCAGACACGAGGGTTGACTTTTCTTTCCATAAGCCAGATTTGTGCAATGCCTGTTTATGATAAACAGTCGTCTGCTTACATGTTGGACTTTAGGTTCACTAGCTCTTCTAGGTGGAGTTAGAGAACTCCGCTTAGAAGACCTAGGTCTAGAGTCCAGAAGATCAATCTTCTTCCTAGGTGTCTGATAGACATGACAGTAGGAAGCAATGTGTCCACATTCTCCACAGTTGTAGCATGACCTACATCAACTTTATGAGTAGACTTTCTTTGTGGAGAAGTGCGTGACACTCTAGTAACTCAATCACTTTAGTTTTTGACTCTTGGATGTTTGATGTTTTCTCTGGTGTAACAACATTTACTGATTTAACCTGTTTTACTTTTTGGTTAACTGGTTTTTGACTTGAAGCATGTGAAAAAGTAACATTTGAAGTCCTTTTAGGTTCTGATTTGACTCTATCTGACCCTGACTTTAAATTAATTTTTTCAAATTCATTTTTCAGGTTAACACAAGGCAATTTACCCTTTGCCTTTGAAGTGGCCTCCTTTTGTTTCTTACCAGATTCAAGTAGATGAACATGAGGTGTCTGGATCAGTAACAAGAGGAGTGGTCACCACATGATCCTTGATGGGGTATTATTTACTGGTCTAGACTTAGGTTTCATCAAGGTCTCAGGTGGTGGTGGAACCACTTTGTAGCCTAATCCCTCCCCGTTATTCCTTTCTCTTACTAAGTGTTGGACTATATGTGAAGAGCTAGTCCAACTATGCAGTTTCTGTTTTAATGAATTAACTTCGACTTCTAGAACTGCCTTTTGTTTCTTAGTGTCTTCTAGGGAGTTAAGATAGTACCTAATGTCGTTTGCTTGGTTAAAAGCCACTACTTCGGTTTCCCTAAGTTGTTTAGTCAATAGGTCTATCTTTTCTTTATAACAATGCTCATTTTGTTTTAGTACTCTATTTGCCTCAGTGCACAGACGTAAACCTTTTACTAAGTTATCATTATGATCTAATAACCTAGCAAATTTTTCATCTATGCTATTCCTAAACGTGTCACAATCAAACAAGCATGGTTATTAAAAATTTGGTTAGTGGTACTTACCTGAGTTGGTTCAGAAGAGTTAGCCATCAATGCCACATCAGATGATTCTGGTTCTGTCGACTCTGGCTTTTCTGTCTCTGATGTGGAAACTTCCTCATTTGGCTTGTAACTGACCTCGGCTGCAGTTGTTTCTTCACTATGTACATTGCAATCTCAACTGCTATATCACCTCACTCGCAGAATCATCGTCATATCCTCAACACTGGCAATGTTAGATTCTCCTGGTGAGACAAACCTGAACTCCAATCCTGTCCTTCATCATCATGAGCAGTTAGTGCTTTTGGATCCTTGTTGGATGAAGTAGAACTAGAGGGTGCTTGTCTTGGCGAGTAAAGGATGAGAACGGGTTCCCATTCCCCGTCTTCTTTGGCTTGACACATTCTCGTTTGAAGTGCCCCTTCTCACTACAGTTAAAGCAGGTCTTTACTCTTTTCGAAGCCAAAGGTGGTGTCCTTAGTAGCAACCAAGTTCTGTCCAGTCTTTTTCACAAACTTCTTCGCCCTCCGGACAGCACTTGCTAAGGCCCACATTATATCCATTCTTTCAAGCTCCATCCATCCACTGCTCGTAGTCCTCATCTGCCAGATGGCAGTTTCCAATCTTCCCGGCAACAAGTCCATCATATGAATGAACCACTGCTGCTAAAAGATCCATATGCTCTCGAGCTACTTCCACGGTCACATTACCGAGGTTCTCAATCTTCAGTTTGGTAGCGTTTGCTTCTGATCCAATATGATGGGTACATGATGACCCAGACGTGTCTGATCCAGAAGGAGAAGCATGTGAGGGACCTGACGAGCTAGACACAAAAGCAGTCTGGAGGGGTGCTCCAATGTCTTAGCTTGAGGCGTGGCATTGTATAAAGCTGGATTTTGTGTGTACGAAGACTTCTGAGCTCTATACTTCATCCTTATGCTTCTTCTCGCAACTTAAGAATGAAGTCATTTATATCCAGCTTTACAAGGATTCCATTCTGTCTCGGTTAGACACGAATGTAGCCCACTTATCAGGCAACCCGTCTGCGAAGTTGCTTACTTTCTCTTCCATGGTAGTAGCCACTCCATGTGTATGCAATTCGCTCATCAAGTGGTAGAATCTATCTATGACTTCGTCCAAACTTTCATTACCCATTGATGAGAAGTTATCGAATTCCTTCTTTAACTCCTTTGCCTTGATTGCCTTCAATGATGCATTACCATCATATCTCTTCTCTAGCGCATCCCACAGTTTCTTGGACTGCTTGTTCTCTGAATACTGGTGGAATATGTCTTTGGGGATAGACTGAGTGATCAATGCATAACTCTTTTCTCTGCATTGTACTTTACTTTCTGTGCGTCTGTCATCCCGCTTAATGTTAGTTTAACTCCATCAGCTCCCACTGGTGTACTATAACCTATCTCAATGGCTTCCCACAGATTAGATCTACTCCATTAAGGTAGATCTCAAAACGTTGTTTCCAGTGGGGAAACTCATCTAAAGTCAAAAGCTTTGGTGGTTTATTGTGATTCCCCACCTCACTCTCAAGCAACAGCAGGTTCTGTATCCTTGAGTCCTTTCCAGCAGTAAAGGCTAACATCTGATCTTCCATGACGAATAAACTTATAATCTAATCAAACAAACTTTCACTGATGTGACTGAAGGATGCGAATGAGCTAATCGTGCGTATAAGCTCTGCGATTGGTTCAATCGTGCGAATGAACTGGGCGATTGGTTCAGTCGTGCGAATGAATCTGGTGCGTATGAGATATGCGAACGAACGGTTCAGTCGGCCGAATGAAGGTGAGACTAGGTCCAATCGTGCGTATGAGCAATGCGAATGGAGTCCAGTCGTACGAATGAGTCACTTGTGCGACTAAAGCTGCTATTTTGCGAAAATTTCTAGGTTTGACGGGTTTCAGCCGTAAAAATTCGAATTTCACAATTTCTAATCACCTAAGTCCGTAGAAACCAAACGTCGATGAGCAGGAACTTCCAAGATCACTTTTGATGCCAAAGATTGCGTTTTTAATGTAAAAACACAAACTTTTATGCAATCTTGATTGAATCAACACGTAATCAAGAGCCAATAGCTCTGATACCACTTGTTAGGACCTGGTATTTGACGGAAATACCTAGAGATCACGTGTAACCCAGATCAAATAGTGCGGAATCCTATTTGATTGGCGATCCAATCAGTGAGAACACACGAAGAATCAATCAAAGATTGAAACTAACGTTAGAAATCCATAAGGAATCAATCTAATGTGTTCTATGAACATGGAGAACGATTTAGAAGTTTTCTGGACGGCTAGGGTTCGTCTGGAATCGTACTTGATCGAGTGTCCTCCTTTTTCATGAATTGAGTTGTATTTATAGGTTGGCACTATTCAATCGTGCGACTGAACCATTAGTTTGGTTCAGTCGTGTGATTGAACCATGCGGTTGGTTCATTCGTGCGACTGAGTGTTCAGTCGTGCGACTGAGCCAATCTTATGTTACAGTCGTACGACTGATCCAGTCTCCTGTTCAGTCGTGCGACTGAGTCAATCGTGTGAAGTTCTTCATGTGTATGGTTCATTCGCATGAGCCATTCGCATGGGAACTTCATTAAGTTATTTGAATGTTTTAGTTAATTAATATAATATTATTTGTACTCATTCAAGTAATCATAAACCCAATCATTCAGTCACGACTCATTCATGAACTATTAAAACATTATAACCAACAGACTATCAATATCAGTTCATTACTCATACCAAACAAGATCTATTATATCACATATCATGATCTAGGGACATACATGTATCAACACATAATACGTTAAAAGCCGAGAATCTGAAACAACAAAACCCGACTCTTTAACGCGCAACAGCGCACTTAGCACATCACGAAATGCTTCTAAAAGAAACCTCCACACATTTCATGTGGAAGGTTCGGGATGGGATAGTGAGAGGTGCGGTTGCTCAATTCCGCAAGCTACCGGTTAATGGAAATGAATTCCTCACTCATCTGTTGAACTTTTTGGATAAGTTCAGCTAAGTGTTGGGATGCAGTGAGGTTCATTTCAGTCAGTTGTTTGATTAGTTCATGCAGCTTGAAGAAATATTTTTGAGTCGTTGGTTCTCGTGTTTCAGAACGTGGTTCCTTCATAGGATTCCAGTTTGAACTTCCGTGACTTGATTCTTTCATTTTTTAGATGTTTATAATCAGAAGTGAGTGTGATGAAAGAGTGGAACAAGTGTGGTATTTATATACAGGTCGTGGAAAGTGAACACGGGGGCGTGCTTGGCTAGGCACGGCCCCGTGCTTGTCAGAATTCGTCCTAAATTCAACCTGCAACGTTCCAGAGTCGTCAGCGAGATCGTGGAAGGAAATTTGTCAGAGACACGGGGGCGTGCTTGATGAGGCACGACCCCATGCTTGTGCTTGTGGGATCCAAAAAATGTTAAAAGTAAGAAAATTTTATGTACAAGTGCCGCGTTTAAGTTTCGGGTCTTCGGCACGACCCTTCCCCACACTTAGTTTTCGTCGGGACAGAGGTGTAATTCCTTCGAGGGAATTTTGGTTGGTCCATCGTTATACGGTTTCAAACGATGATCATTTACTTTGAAACTTAAACCTTCATGGTTATAAATTTCAATGGCACCATTCAGAAACACGTTTTTGATCGTATAAGGTCCAGACCAACGTGACTTCAGTTTTCCGGGAAACAAATGTAAACGAGAGTTATACAATAAGACACGTTTTCCCACATAAAATCGTTTTGTGTTCTTTAATCGAGCGTCATGGAATTTTCTTGTCTTTTCTTTGTATACCCTAGCATTTTCATACGCTTGTTCTCTCAATTCCTCTAATTCGTGGATTTGTAGGAATCGATTCTTTCCTGCAAGGTCTTGGTCTAGGTTTGTTGCTTTAAGTGCCCAAAAAGCCTTGTGCTCTAGTTCCACAGGTAGATGACACGACTTCCCATAAATTAGTTTAAACGGTGTTGTGCCAATGGGAGTCTTATAGGCTGTTCGAAAAGCCCACAATGCATTATCTAACTTGATAGACCAGTCCTTGTGATTTTGACCTACAGTTTTCTCAAGGATTCGTTTGATGCCTCAGTTAGTGACTCCAGCTTGCCCATTCGCTTGTGGATGGTAAGCAGTTGTAAAGCGATGGTGAACTCCATAACGCGCCATTGCTCGTTCGAGCTGATTGTTACAGAAATGAGTTCCTCGGTCACTAATTAGAGCTTTGGGGGCACCGAAACGAGAAAATAGTTTTTTAAGAAATTTGAAAACATTTCTGGCATCATTAGTAGGCAGGGCTTGAGCTTCAGCCCATTTTGAAACGTAATCAACTGCTACCAAGATGTAACGATTGCCAAATGACACCGAGAATGGCCCCATGAAATCAATACCTCATATATCAAATATCTCGCATACTTGAACCGGTTTCTGAGGCATCTCATCTCGTGTGAGATATTGGTTGCTCTTTGACATGCATCACAGGTGCGTACCATGTTGTAAGCATCTTTGAAGATTGTGGGCCAGTAAAATCTAGAGTCAAACACTTTCTTAGCTGTTAAGGTTGCTCCATGGTGTCCTCCAATGGGTCCTTCATGACAGTGCCTTAGAATTTGTTCTGCTTCTCTTCCATATACGCATCTTCGAATGAGTTGGTCTGCACCGATTCTGAATAGATACGAGTCTTCCCAATAGTAATGTTTGATATAAGTAAAGAATTTCTTCTTTTGCTGATAAGTCATTCCTTTGAGAAGGATTCCGCTTGCTAAGTAATTTGCAAAATCAACAAATCAAGGATGTTCATCGATTGAGGATTGAACGTGCATAAGGAATTCGTGAGGAAAGTTGTCGTTTATTATGGCTTCCTCAGTTTGTGAAGGACTTGAATCCTCAAGACGCGAGAGATAATCAGCCACTAGATTTTTTGCTCCCTTCTTATCACGAATTTCGATGTCAAATTCTTGAAGCAGAAGGATCCAACGAATCAATCTCGGCTTTGCATCTTGTTTGTTGAACAAATAACGAAGAGTAGCATGATCGGTGTAAACAATTGTTATTGAAAGGATGAGATACGAGCGGAATTTGTCAAATGCGAAAACTACCGCAAGAAGTTCTTTTTCGGTGGTGATGTAGTTTTCTTGTGCGTCATTTAGGGTTTTGCTCGCATAATGAATTGGGTGAAATTGCTTGTCTTTCCTTTGTCCTAATACGGCTCCTACCGCGAAATCGCTTGCGTCGCACATGAGTTCAAATGGTAGCGTCCAATCTGGGGAAACCATGATTGGAGCGGTTAACAACCTCTCTTTAAGCAATTTGAATGCATTAATGCATTCGTCAGAAAATACGAATTGAGCGTCTTTCTCGAGAAGTTGAGTCATTGGTCGAGCGATTTTTGAGAAATCTTTGATGAAACGACGGTAAAATCCTGCATGACCTAGGAAACTTCTGATATCTTTCACGGTTGTGGGATGTGGAAGTTTAGAAATAGTGTTGACTTTGGCTTGATCGACTTCAAGCCCTTCTTGAGAGATTTTATGTCGTAACAATATTCCTTCCATAACCATGAAGTGGCACTTTTCCTAGTTTAAAACAAGGTTAGAATCTTCACATCTAACCAGCATTTTTTCTAGATTTTCAAGACATTTCTCAAATGAGTTTCCAAAGATGGAGAAGTCATCCATGAAAACTTCCATTGAGTGTTCAATCATGTCATGAAAAATTGCTACCATGCATCTTTGAAATGTAGCAGGAGCATTACACAATCCAAAGGGCATTCGCCGATAAGCAAATGTGCCATATGGACAGGTGAATGTCGTCTTCTCTTGATCTTCAGGAGCAATAGGGATTTGAAAATATCCTGAAAAACCATCCAGGAAACAATAGAACATTTTTCCAGATAATCGCTCAAGCATTTGGTCAATGAAAGGAAGAGGGAAGTGATCTTTTCTTGTGGCGTCATTGAGTTTGCGATAGTCTATGCAAACTCTCCATCCGGTAACCGTACGAGTGGGAATAAGCTCATTCTTCTCATTAGTTACAACAGTCATTCCTTTTTTCTTTGGAACAACTTGGACGGGACTGACCCAAGGTGAATCAGAAATAGGGTATATCAAACCGGCATCTAGCAGTTTGATTACTTCTTTCTTCACCACCTCTTGCATGCTCGAGTTTAAACGTCTTTGAGGTTGAATGAAGGATTTGAAGTTCTCCTCCATCAATATTTTATGAGTGCAAAAGGATGGATTGATTCCCTTGATGTCTATGATTTTCCATGCAATTTCTCATTTGCGTGCCTTGAGTACATTGAGCAACTTGTTCTTCTCATCAATTGATAAGGCGAATGAGATTATGACAGGAAGTTGAGTTGTGTTTTCAAGAAAAGCGTATTCGAGATGAGATGGAAGTTCTTTGAGCTCTAAAACTGGAGGGTTTTCTATAGAATGTTTGGCTTTTGGTTCTAGGTCTTGCTCAATAATCTCAAATGCTTCTTGATGAAGTGTTGTTTCATCAACTTCAAGTTCTTGAATGATTTGGTTCTCATAAATGGGTTCGGTGATTTGGACTTCTATTAGTTGAGTGTTGCAAAATTAATTTTGAAGAGTTTTCTCCAAATGACAACTTATGATCGAATCGCAAGCATCAACGTAATAGAGTGAGTCATCATGATGTTAAGGTGTTTCATGGATTGGCCTATATCGAAAGTTACTTCCTCTTCATCTACTCTAAGCGTGAGTTTGCTGTACAAACATCAATGAGAGCTCGAGCAGTCACTACGAAAGGTCGACCTAGGATAAGTGGAACCTTTTTGTCTTCATCCATGTCAAGGATCACAAAATCAACGGGAAATACGAATTGTCAGTTTTAACCAAGAGATTTTCAATGATGCCCCTCGGATATTTGACAGAACAGTCAGCTAACTGGATGCTCATACGGGTAGGTCTAGGTTCACCTAGGTTTAATTTTTCGAAAACCGCATAAGGCATAAGGTTAATGCTTGCACCTAAATCAGCTAACGCGTTACTGACAGAAAGAATTCCTATTAGGCAAGGTATGGTGAAACTTCCTGGATCAGTCATCTTTTGAGGTAGTTGTTTTGAAGAACTGTAGAGCATTCCTCATTTAAAACTACGTGTGATAACTCTTCCAGTTTCTTTTTGTTTGACAAGACACCTTTTAGAAACTTAGTGTAGTTTGGATATTGTTGGGCAAGAATTTCTCTATTATTTGCCAAGACCTCATCTGTCCTCCAAATTGTTCTTTCAAAGCAATCCAGAGGTCATGGGCAGTTTCATGATGCATTAGCCCAGAATAGATTTCATTGGGCAATGCCATGGCCAGAATTCCATGGGCTTTTGCATCAATCTCAAGCAACTTCTTATCCTCATCTGAGTATTGCTCCCTCCTCTTCGGAACCATTTGATTGGTTTCCGGGTTATTCACCATAGGCTTGTGTGGACCATGTACCACTGATGTCCAACACCCTGCGCTGTTAACAGACAGGTGATGGAGCATACGTCTTTGCCATATGTTATACTCATTCCTAACCAGCATAGGTGGCTTGGTTGAGGAAACAGTATTGTGAGGATCATTGGAAGGAGTGGTCATTTTCAGTTCAAAAACAGTTTAGTTCAAGTTTTAAAAAGTTTTAGACAAACCACAACAAACTCAATGAGAACCAAGAAAAGATCTCAGGATGAATGAGCAGAAATACAGAAAATCAATCTCTATAACCGTTTCTTGCAAAAACACAAAACTAATTCAATCAAACTTAGATCTTGAATAGCAGTTTCAATGATCAATTATTAGATCGATCAATGATTAACCGGCTCTGATACCATTTGACAGGATCAGAGATCACAAGTTTGATGTATCAGAATACAAAGCAGCGGAATACAAACAAGAATTAGACAAATTGTAGCAATCAATCGATACTTGTAAGCATTAAGATCGCATACGGTTATAGGGATAGAATATGTATTTCTGATTTCTAGGAATGTTTATAGATGTAGAATATTTCTAATCAAATCAATCATTCATTCCATTCAATTACTCATTCCCCCCAGATTACAATAGGTTGTCACTCCTTATATAGAGTGCAACAATCACTGCTGTTATCACGGAAAGTGACAACTGGCAGATCCATTACAAAAATAACTAATTCTTAACAAACTACTGAAATGTTCACAACTACTGAGAACATATCAGCATGTTAAGTACAAAAATATAAAACTACTGAAACTACAACGACTGAAGAACAAGCTCTTCAGTCGTTTTACAAAACTACTGAAACATAAAAATATAAAACTACTGATATCACAACTACTGAAGAAGTACTCTTCAGCAGTTGTGACAAACTACTGAGGCTTCAGTACTTGATCTTCAGACTTTGACCTTCAGGTGTTTCATCAGCTGATGACTTCAGTAGATATCATCAGCTGATGTCTTCAGTCTTTGTCTTCAGACTTTGTACATCAGTTGTTGATCTTCAGCACTTGTGAACTCTTCAGCTGTTGTACTTCAGTACTTTGGTCTTTCAGCTTCAGCACTTGTGTTCTTCAGCTGTTGTACTTCAGCACTTTGTTCTTCAGCTGTTAAGGTCTTCAGCACTTGATCTTCAGCTGTTAAATCTTCAGCACTTGTCAACTACTGATGAGGCTTTCAGCAGTTGTTGTGATACCGTGTGGACTTAGAGGTTTTCTGATCTTGGCTCATTGGTTCTTTTGGTCCAACAAACTCCCCCTGAACCAATGCAGCCAAAACCTCTAACTTATTTATTCTCCCACTTATTGATGGAAAATGTTGGTCTTTTTCCTTCTTGATCAGTAGAGAAGATGACCCATGTAAGCTCCGGCCTGGGAAGAAATCTCAAATATTTGTTTGGCAGAGTATGAATGGGAACTCTGTTTTGGGGAACTGGACACAGAGTTGTTATCCCATTCATGAGATTTACTTCCCCATAATGAGTCTGTATGACTCACGAACATAGGCCTCAAGGAGAACAACTTGTTCCTCCTGAGAGAGTTCTTCTGCTCCTCCTTCGAAGAAGAACTCTGGACCATAGTACTCTGATAAGTACTTCATGGTCCTGCCATTTTTCAGCTCCACCGTAGTTACCTCCCTATATACAAATTCATCAGGATGGTTGCCTTCAAGGAGTAACTGGAGCTCATTCTTCTGGATGTCTTCAAGCTTTTTATATAACAACCCCTTCTTAATCATCTTGTTTTCTAGTAAGGCTTGAGGGGTCTTCTTTGCTTGGTGAGCTTTCTTGAATTCATCAATGATTTCCCAAGGTGAGACTACAACGGCCAACATGATGGTAGACTCTATTGTTTTTCGTACCTGGCCGTTGTATCTGTGTGGGATAGTTCTTTTATGGATTCTAGAACTCACCCTGGGGTCTGGCCATACTCTCACTCTCTCCTTCTGATACTGAAAGGTGTGCCTGAGAGTGTACAGCCTTTGAGCATGCCCTTTCATGGCTTGAATAGATGATGACTGAGGAAATTCCTTGTCAACCATCTTCAACAGTTGCTCATCGTGCTGTTTCTGCTTTCTGTTCTTCTTCTTCTATCTTCTGACTCTGACCATTTCCCTTTGAGAGTCAGGTGTGATCATGGGTTGACTTCGGGGTTTTGGTAGCTTCAGAACAGCAGAAGTGGCAGACTATCATCTTCATCCTCTTCTTCTTCTTCTTCTTCTTCCATCCTCAGCACCCTTCTCCTCCTTCTGGGTACATCACTGGATGATGGTTGGGTTGGTGAAGGAATTGGTTTTGAAGAATGAGGATGTTTGGATTTTGGCTTAGAGGTTGGTTGGGAGATTTGAGGGATAAGATCTGTTTGAGTGGGTGGAAGGGAAGGTTGATCTAGCATCCTTGTAGTTAGTTTCGCCTTTGTGAGTTTAGCCATCTCTAACCTTTTACCAGCCCCAGCCTCATCAAGGGCTTCCACAATAATCCCTTTGTTGAATTGCTCAGACAGACAGATTCTGGTGGCTATAGCCAGAATGCTGTCCCTGGTCCATGCGCGGATCTCCATTAATGATCTTCCCAAGTATTTTGCAATAAGCGGATCATTATTTCCAACCTCTCTTTCTCAAGAGCATCATACCCTGCCCATCGGTTTGTATCTCTTGTACTTCTAACCTTCTGATCTCACTATCCAGTGTGGCTGTGTCAAACCCCTGCCTGAAGAGTTGTTCAATTATTTTATCCATGAGCGGCTGTGGTGTGTTCAGCTCTTACTTCTTTGACAGCTCCTCCAAGGATTTGTCTTCAGCAGTGTGATCATCAGCACTTCTCTTTCGCTTGTAAGTGAGCAGAGGTTGCTTTTCTTTTTCCTCCTCTTGGACTTGCTTCTCTTCCTTTTCCTCGATCTTTTCCTCTTCCTTTCTTTCACTGCAGTACTCTCCCCTTTTTGGTTGCATTGGAGGAAGGGGTTTGTACCGCAGAAAGAGTCTTTTGGACAGCAGCATCAACCAAGGGCTGTAATGTTAAGGAAAGCCTCTCATCAAGGGCTTTGATCACTATATCAGTGATTATGGGTGTGATGAGAGGGAGGGAATTTTGGAGTACAGCACCTATTTGCTCAGGAGGGTTCTGTTCCTGAGAAGTAGGGCCTGAAGCAGAGGCAGGTGGTTGATTTTGGGGTGGCTCTGTGTTTGGGAAACCTTCAAGGGAAGGTGCCATCTGTGGGTGGATAGAGGCAGATGGTCTTTCTCCTTGTGAGAGTTGGTCAGTAGGTTTTGCAGCCTACTGACTTTCTTTCCAGGATTGTGTTCTGGGCAAGAACATCATAGAAGAAGCCCAGGTCATCATCAGCCGAAGCTGAATCAGCTGACCTCCTGCTTAGAGCAGGATTTACATGCACTGGGTGTAGACCAGTTGGTGCATGTGCCCCTTGTGCTTGGTACTGGGGACTTCCAGCCTCAGGACAATGTCCATCATCAGCTGTTGCCTCTAGGAGGTCTTAGCAATGTTACCAGCCTCACTCTGGTCATGTGCTGAGTCAGAGGAGGTGGCAGCCTCACTAGATATTCTAAGCTCCTTGTCTACACCAGGAGATAGAATTGGGAAACCCCTGTGCTGTGGGTTCTCAGGTGCACTGTGTTCCTCCCCCTCAATTGTAGAGGTATTCCCAGTAGTAAGTGGTTTCTGGGGAGGGGGTGAGGAGTGCAATTGAGTCAGCACTTGTGCAACTATTAAAGTTGGGCTGTGAGGGGCGGTTGTTTGGGGTGAGGGGATAGAAGCAGTGTGCACCTGGGGAGGATGGTGCTCTTCAATGGCAATCTCCTCAAGTGAGTAAGATCCCAGATAGTAGGTGCCCCTTGGGTTGCTGCAGGCTCCTGTTGAGAGGAAGCCTGAGCGGCTGTGGCTGGAGGAGTCATTGTATCCACTAGGGGGTTTGGACTAGTGGATATATCCTGCGTTTGTGTTGCAGGGGCATCCTCAGGGGACTCAATTCCCTGAGTAGCCATTTTGGGTTTCTTTTGTTGTGGGTTTGGTGGGGACTTTGGATTTGGAGGTGGTGGCTGTGGGTTCCAGCTGCGTGGGTTTTCGCAGCTTGGCAGCCATTTTAGTGTCCGGTCAGAGTTGTGCCGGGAGTATACTTCCGCAGAACAGCCGTAGCAGGGACTCCCAAGCCAACAAGTCCCTCAGCATTAAGCTGGTCTGTAATAATGGCCATTATGAACCGTGGATAGAGTATCCAACGGTTGGCAGTTAGTTTTTGAGCCATATCTTTGAGCTCTGAAAATATTAATTCTGAAAAGTTTAGTGGTTGTTGCTCAAGGATAGAATACATTACCTGCTGCCATTTGGTGGACATTTGATCCCAAGACGACGTCTTAGGGGCCAAACATACATTTACCATGTGAAAAATCAGGCGCTCAGCGTCATTAAGTGTTTCTTCTTCATGATGGTGGTGGCACTGAGATCGCCTTGATATCCATGCTGAGCAAAGGATAGATCTATGGTGCCCTTCGGATATCCAGCAGGAGAAGTAGCATCACTCAGTTGAAGAATTTTACGGATTGTTGCAGGAGTAATGACTACTTCTTTGTTGTTGACGACTGACCGGAGGGATGGTGTGTTGCTCTCCTCAGTTGTAACAGTAACGTTCATCCAAAATTGGTTCAAGGATTCGGCATGTAAGACGGGGTTCAGAAGGAATGCCTTGTTGTATTGGGACTGAACCATAAGATCGATAGCAGTATCGAACTTAGTCCAGATCGGCGATTTTGTGAGGTAGGCAACACAGTTGTGTCGCGGTTTAATTTGCATAGACGCCATGGAGAAGAGGGAAGTTTTTGGAGGAAACGTTAGGTTTGAAGAAGATGAAGCATGAGAGCTCAGGTTAGGGATATATATAGGGTACGGGTAGGGAAACGACTGAAGGATGTGGTGTTAGTCATCAGTAGTTTTAAACGACCGTTGACATGGTATTATCCTTTCAGACGTTGAGACAGCTGAAGTCGTGGTGTTAGGCATCAGTAGTTTAGAAAACTACTGAAGACCGTGGTTTTGACTTCAGATGATTGAAACAACTGAGGACTTGGTGTTTGTCATCAGTAGTTATGAAACTACTGAAGACAGTGGTTTTGTCATCAGCTGTTGTAAACAACTGAAGACTTGGTATTAGTCATCAGTAGTTATAAAACTACTGAAGAAGTGGTTTTGCTTCAGTTGTTTAAAATGAAACAGCAGTTGTACAAACGACTGAAGAGAAAGTTCTCTTCAGCTATTTTCGTCAATTCTTAGCTTTTCAGCTGTTTCAAACTGTCCTCAACACATTCATCAGTCTTTTTTTTGGCTGATTTCAGTTGTTTCATAGGACATCAGTACTTATCTGTTTTTTACTGACATCAGTAGTTGTAACTACATCAGTAGTTTAGAACAGATGAAGTACTTCAGTACTTGTGAGACATTTAGCCTTCAGTAGTTATAAAACTACTGAGGTTAAAGAGCTCATCAGTACTTATATGTGACATAGGTACTCATGATCATCAGTATGAATTACTAAGATCATCAGTAGTTGTCACTTATTCTAGCTGCAGCATACCAAGCCTTAACACCAGTTTTGGAAAGTTGAACTATCCAAAGGCTTAGTAAAAATGTCTGCAAGCTCATCAGCACTAGGCACAAACTTAGGATCAATCAGACCTTTTTCAAAACAATCCCTTATAAAATGATGTCTGATCTCTATATGTTTGGTCCTAGAGTGCTGGACTGGATTTTTGACAATGCAAAGAGCTGAAGCACTATCCATTAACAATGGAGTCTTAGTCTCTGTAATGCCATAATCCAAAAGTTGGTTTTGAAGCCAGAGTACCTGAGATGTACAGCTTGCAGCAGCAATGTACTCTGCTTCAGCAGTGGATGTAGCAACTGAGGTCTGTTTCTTGCTCTGCCAAGAAATCAAGCAGTTGCCTAGGAATTGACATCCACCAGAAGTTGATTTCCTGGTCAACTTACACCCTGCATAGTCACTGTCAGAAAAAGCAACTAATTTACCAGAATGTCCGGTAGAATACCATAAACCTAGAGATGGAGTGCCTTGCAGATATCTAAAGATCCTCTTGACTGCAATCAGATGAGACTCTTTAGGTGCAGCCTGAAATCTAGCACAAACACATGTAGCAAACATAATATCTGGTCTAGAAGCTGTTAAATACATCAAGGACCCAATCATACATCTGTAAAGTGTTTCATCAACCACTTTACCTTTCTGATCTGAGTCCAGTTGTGTGGTGCTGCTCATGGGAGTAGAACAGGGCTTACAGTTTTGTAAATCAAACTTTTGCAAAAGATCTTTTGTATATTTGGACTGATGAATAAAAATTCCATCAGCCTTTTGTTTGATTTGCAACCCCAGAAAGAACTGTAATTCTCCCATGGCACTCATTTCAAACTTCTGTTGCATCAACTTTGTAAAGGCATCACACAACTTTGGATCAGAGGATGCAAAAATGATATCATCTACATAAATTTGAACAAGTAGATGCTGCCCAGCTTTCTTAATGAATAAAGTCTTGTCTATGGAGCCTCTAGTGAAATTGTTTTCCAGAAGAAAGTTTGATAATGTCTCATACCAGGCTCTGGGAGCTTGTTTTAACCCATAAAGAGCTTTATCAAGCTTATACACCCAATTAGGATGTTTATTGTCCTCAAAGCCTGGAGGTTGACATACATAAACCTCTTCTTTAACTTTTCCATACAAAAATGCACTTTTGACATCCATTTGAAAGACTTTAAGGTTTTGATAAGCAGCATAAGCTAAAAACAATCGAATTGCTTCCAGTCTGGCTACAGGGGCAAAGGTTTCATCATAATCAATACCTTCTTCTTGTGCAAACCCCTGAACAACCAGTCTGGCCTTGTTCTTAACAATAAGCCCATTTTCATCAGTTTTGTTCCTAAACACCCATTTAGTGCCTATTGCACACTTACCTGGAGGTAGAGGAACCAGTTCCCACACTTGCTGTTTCTTGAACTGAAGAAGCTCAAGCTGCATGGCATCAACCCATCCATTGTCCTTTAAAGCAATGTGATAATTCTTTGGCTCTTGCTGACTGATGAAGAGAGCATAGAAGCAGAAATTTGACAATTGACTTCTTGTTGATACTCCAGCAGTGATATCACCAATGATTTGAGACATAGGGTGATTCTTCAGATCTTGATACACAATGAGATCTGTGCAAGTGTTTGTAGCCGGTTCAGCAGCAACAGATGGTGATGGTGAATCATTTCCTTGAAACCAATCAGTGGATGGTAATTCAAAGGAAGTTGAATTCGAAGAAATCTCATCAGCATTTGTTGTGGATGGTGCTACTGGCGCTACAGGAACATCAGGTCTAGCTGAGTCAGGCAGCTGATCACTAAACCTGAAGAGGTGAGTACTGCAATCATCATCATCATCAGCAGTACCACCAGGTGGTGAACTGTTGACAGGAGCAACAGCAGGAGTTTGATAAGGAACATATTGCAGTATGTCCAAATCAAATAACTCCACAGGACTTTGTGGAATCTTGTCCTTTGGAGATTCATTAAACTTAACATGTAGAGTTTCTTCAACCATCTTTGTTCTGCAGTTGAAGACTCTGTATGCCTTGCAAGTAGATGAATAACCACAAAGTATCCTGCATCCACCTTAGGATCAAATTTGTGGAGTTGATCCTTTGTGTTGAGAATAAAACAGGGACACCCAAATGCTTTGAAAAATGAAATCAGAGGAGCCAAATGATGGAGAACTTCATATGGAGTCTTCATCAACCTCTGATTTACTAAAACTCTATTTTGCACATAACAAGCTGTGTTGACAGCTTCGGCCCAAAAGGTCAATGGCAAACCTGAGTCAGCCAGCATGGACCTTGCAGCTTCAATGAGGGTCCTGTTCTTTCTCTCCACTACTCCATTTTGTTCTGGAGTCCTTGGAATGCTGAACTGCCTTTTGATTCCCTTTGAAAGATAGAAGTCATCAAGTGTATGATTTCTGAACTCAGTTCCATTATCACTCCTAATACACTTGACTGGAAGGGAATACTGCTTCTCAATGTACAGCACAAAGTGGATAATCTTCTGAGCAGCCTCATCCTTTGAATGTAGAAAGAAAGTCCATACAAATCTGGAGTAATCATCCACAATTACCAGACAGTATTTCTTCTTTGCCATGCTCATTACTCTCACAGGACCAAATAGATCCATATGCAGTAATTGCAAGCAGGCAGTGGACTTGGACACTTCAATAGGAGGGAATGAGACCTTGTGCTGTTTTCCTTTTAAACAAGCAGTGCAGGTTTCATCACAGTGGAACTCCTTTATTGGTAAGCCTCTGACTAAACTATTGTGGCTAAGCTGATTCATGTTTTTGAGATTAACATGACCAAGCCTCCTGTGCCACAGTTTAGATTCTTGAGAAGAGGCTTTGGAAAATAGGCAAGGATTGCCTTTGAGATCTATCTTCTTAGAGAGATCTAAGGCATACACTCTTCCTGTCCTGTTGGCTTTCAGGAGAGTGTGATCATCCAACACCTTGTCAATCAAGTGCAAAACTTTGGATGACAGAATCCTACAGTTTTGACTTGTGAAAAGGGCAACATGGCCTTTATCACACATTTGACTGACACTCAAGAGGTTGTACTTGAGATTTTCCACATGATTAACATCATCAATTTGATTTCTCCATTGGAGACAAAGCCCTTACCGATGATGTAACCCCTAGCATCATTGCCAAAAGAGACAAATCCCTTCTTTCCTTGAGAGTAGTCATGAAGAAGAGAGATGTTCCCAGTCATGTGCATAGATCCCCCACTGTCTACATACCAGATGCTACTTTGGCATGTTGAAGAACCCTGCAATAATAAACAATCAGTTAGTTTTAGAGACCCAAACCTTTTTGGTTTTGGGCCTGGTCTCATCAATAGATGGTAAACTAACATGTTTATTTGTAACAACAGCCTGAGAAGAAGAAGATGGTGTAGAAGAGGAGTCCTTTGGCTTAGACCTCCTTTTCTGTGGTTTCAACATAGGAGAATCTAGTTGGTTAACTCTACCCAACAGATGTTGTACCATCATCACCAGCTGTGTCTGATTTTGTGATAAAGCTTTCAGCTCATCAGACACATTGCTAGTGGAGTTAGATAAGGTCCTATGTTGCACCTTCTTCTTTTGAGCACCCTCAGCTGTCACCTGTTTAAACCTCCTCCTTTGGATTTCTTTAAGGACTTAAGGGTTACAGGATTTGATGTTGCTGATACAAATGTGGTCTCAAACTCAGTTTTCATTTTTACCATTTTCTCATTAATTTCTTCTTTTTGTTTGAGTTTGGAACCTCTTTTGTACCAACAATCATCTGTAAGATGATTGAACAAACCACATACTTCACATGGTTTTTCTTCATCTTAGGTTGATCATCAACTAAAGATGGTGAAGCAACAGAAGACTTGTTCTTCAATGCTTTGGAAGCATTGGTTGCTTTCTTGACAACCTCTTTAGTAGTTCAAACTCTTTCTACTGCCAGTTTTCTTCTCTTCAGTACTGACAGCAGTTGAAGTTTGAACTTCAGGTGTTAAATCCTGCTCTCCAGTCCTTTCAGGACCTTCAGGATTAACTCCTGAGTTGATCAACCTATTGATCATGTGAATGTCAGCATTTGGACCATCAACATCAGCTGATAGGTTCAAAGAGGGCTTGATGCTGACTGCTACTTCTGATTGTGCTGTATCAGAAGGTAGATCACATGATGTGATGGATTGGTTATCACTCTCACCATCAGATTCTACCTCTGCTCTTGGGGTAAAATCTGTAGGTGGAGCAGTGTGATTGTAGCCAATTCCAAACTTCACATTTGAAGCAGATTGCTTACTAAGAAGCATTTCAAAACCTTTGCATGATTGTACCCATCTATCACACTCGACCTGGGTAACTGCAAGGGTTTCTTTGAGATCTTTGTACTTCTCTAGAAGTACATCTTCTCTAGCCTTATCATCAATTATTTGGCAATTCAGTTTATAAACCTCATCATTTTTATCTTTGAGCACAAACTCAAACTCAGCTTTGTTTTTGGAAATTATTTGTTCTAGCTCAATGTTCTTATTAATTAAGCTACATTTGCTTCTCTAATGGAAGCAAATGCTGCTATGCATGGTTCAGAACATAATTTGGCTTTTGCCTCAGAGGATACCTGTGATACCTGAGGTGTAGAGGCATTGGAAAATGAAGTATCAGCAGACTCCAAAGCCATAAGAGCTAGATTCCCAAAGGGACTGTCACCACCATGTTGACCAGCACCTGAGAACAGTTGATCATGACCAGACAAGTCATCTGGTAAACTGCTCCAGTCAACAACTCCTGGGGTGAAGAAGCTGTGTTGTTGAGATTGAGGTTGTTGATGAGATAGGGAAGGCTGAGGTTCTGGTAATGCATGAGGTTGTGGTGTCATAGGAACTTGAACTTGATTTGACTGTGGCATGTAATAACAAGGGTACTGATATGGCATTTGACCCTGAGGAACAAAATATGCCGGAGATTGTTGTTGAGGATGATGACTAGAGGTGACAGGATGTTGCCCTCTGTGTTGTTGACTATTGCCAGGAAAAGTCACAAAGGGTGCAGTAGAGTTAGATCCAGTTGATCTACACTCTCTTGCAAAGTGTCCAAGCCGTTGGCATTTGTGACACCTCAACTTGCTCTTGTCAAAACAACTTTGGTTTTGCCAGAGAGTCCTGGGAATTTTCTTCCAGTTCTTTTGTAGAACTTCTGAGATCTGATATTTATCAAGGCCATTTGGCTCAAAATATCCATCTCTTCTAAGTCATCATCAGCAATCCCCTTGAGATCATCCATAATGAAACATAGATTGTCATTATTACACCCAGTAAACTGACCATCAACACTTACAAATGCAGAATCAGAAGTGCTTGAAGAGAAATTAATATGCTCATCATACTGGCATTCAGATGAAGCATATTCTGACTCATGACCCACCAAGGCAGTGTTGCCTTGTATAAAGTCTTCAGTGAGCTTTCCAGATGAAGACAGCTTTCTCTTCTGTTCTATCTCTCTCTCAAAAGTGAGCAATTTCCCATGGAGTTGGGTGAGAGATAGTTTGTCCAAACTTGCACTGGAGCGTAGGACAATAGTATATGTGTCCCATCTCTCAGGCAGTGATCTGAGAAATCTGTTATTCATCTGAATATTGGTGTATTCAAGTTTGACCATTTTTAGTTCAGAGATCAAACAAGAAAACCGCTCATATTGTTGAGTCAGTGTCTCACCCTTTCTATGAGAGAATGTCTCATATTGTTGGGCAAGAATTTCTCTATTATTTGCCAAGACCTCATCTGTTCCTCCAAATTGTTCTTTCAAAGCAATCCAGAGGTCATGGGCAGTTTCATGATGCATTAGCCCAGAATAGATTTCATTGGGCATGCCATGGCCAGAATTCCATGGGCTTTTGCATCAATCTCAAGCAACTTCTTATCCTCATCTGAGTATTGCTCCCTCCTCTTCGGAACCATTTGATTGGTTTCCGGGTTATTCACCATAGGCTTGTGTGGACCATGTACCACTGATGTCCAACACCCTGCGCTGTTAACAGACAGGTGATGGAGCATACGTCTTTGCCATATGTTATACTCATTCCTAACCAGCATAGGTGGCTTGGTTGAGGAACCAGTATTGTGAGGATCATTGGAGGGAGTGGTCATTTTCAGTTCAAAAACAGTTTAGTTCAAGTTTTAAAAAGTTTTAGACAAACCACAACAAACTCAATGAGAACCAAGAAAGATCTCAGGATGAATGAGCAGAAATACAGAAAATTCAATCTCTATAACCGTTTCTTGCAAAAACAAAAGCTAATTCAATCAAACTTAGATCTTGAATAGCAGTTTCAATGATCAATTATTAGATCGATCAATGATTAACCTGCTCTGATACCATTTGACAGGATCAGTGATCACAAGTTTGATGTATCAGAATACAAAGCAGCGGAATACAACACGAATTAGACAATTGTAGCAAGCAATCGATACTTGTAAGCATTAAGATCGCATACGGTTATAGGGAGAGAATATGTATTTCTGATTTCTAGGAATGTTTATAGATGTAGATATTTCTAATCAAATCAATCATCATTCCATTCAATTACTCATTCCCTCCAGATTACAATAGGTTGTCACTCCTTATATAGAGTGCAACAATCACTGCTGTTATCACGGAAAGTGACAACTGGCAGATCCAATACAAAAATAACTAATTCTTAACAAACTACTGAAATGTTCACAACTACTGAGAACATATCAGCATGTTAAGTACAAAATATAAAACTACTGAAACTACAACGACTGAAGAACAAGCTCTTCAGTCGTTTTACAAAACTACTGAAACATAAAAATATAAAACTACTGATATCACAACTACTGAAGAAGTACTCTTCAGCAGTTGTGACAAACTACTGAGGCTTCAGTACTTGATCTTCAGACTTTGACCTTCAGGTGTTTCATCAGCTGATGACTTCAGTAGATATCATCAGCTGATGTCTTCAGTCTTTGTCTTCAGACTTTGTACATCAGTTGTTGATCTTCAGCACTTGTGAACTCTTCAGCTGTTGTACTTCAGTACTTTGGTCTTTCAGCTTCAGCACTTGTGTTCTTCAGCTGTTGTACTTCAGCACTTTGGTTCTTCAGCTGTTAAGGTCTTCAGCACTTGATCTTCAGCTGTTGAAGTCTTCAGCACTTGTCAAACTACTGATGAGGCTTTCAGCAGTTGTTGTGATACCGTGTGGGACTTAGAGGTTTTCTGATCTTGGCTCATTGGTTCTTTTGGTCCAACATGGTGGAACGATTCTTGCTGGTTCTTCAATAACAACAGGTTGCTTTTGCTTATCACTCGCATACTTGGGAGTTCAGTTTCTAACCTCTTCAGGATGGTTGTAATACGGTGCATCACTTGAGTGGTTTTCCACTCCTGGTGGTGATGGCTTTGACTTGACATTAGGTTTGTTATAGATTGCTGGGCAAAGCCCTTGAGGTTTTTCAGATAGCTGTTGTGCTATTTGACACTACTAGTGCTCTATGGTTTTGCAATGATGCTTTTGTTGCTTTGTGGTCACTTTATTTCTTTGGAAAACCTCTCCTCATTTCTTCGTCAGATTCTGGATGTATCTCATCTTGCTTGTGTGGTTACAACAATTGCTGCAATAAGTCTTCATTATGATGCTCCACGTCTTGCTACTACTGCTTGGACCTTGGTATGGTGGTTTCTGTTGTTGGTAAGGTGCCTTCCGTTGAATCCAGATGATTTTTGGTTACTACCACATCTTGTAATTCGAGTTGCTTCTCCAATTTGAGTTTTTTTGTATGAGTTGTTTGCGCCTCCTACGTAGTCAACTATTCAACCATCATAATGCCTTGGGGTATTCGTTGGTCTTGTGTGAATTTCCACATGTGTTGCGTCGTGTTGGAGTTTTTTTTCTTAGCTCGCTTTGCAATTGTCCGATTTTTTTGGTTAGAGCTTCTAATTGGGCTGCAATTAGGGTTTCAGAGTCTACTTGATGAATACCTTTAGACTAGGTTTGGTTCTTAAGGATTGTAAGCAAGCTCTACTTAGCTGCTCTTTCTAAGGCTTGGTATGCTTCTGTTGGCGTGACACTTCCAAAATCTCCTCCCGCACTTTGGTCTACCGCTTGCTTGTGGGCTCCGCTGATTGTATCGTAAAAGGGTTGACACTGCAGCCTCAGATCAAGTCCGTGATGTGGGCATCTTCGAAGGAGACTTTTATATCTCTCCCATGCTGCATGTAATGATTCATCGTCGTCCTGACGAAAACTTGTGATGCTGCTTCTTAGTTTGGTAGTGCGACTGGGTGGAAAGTATTTCAAAAGGAATTGTTTAGCCATTTCCGCCCATGTGGTGATGGAACCAGACGAAAGTGAATCAAGCCAATCGATGGCTCGGCCTCGAAGTGAAAATGGAAAAAGTCTTAGTCGAATGGCGTCGTCTGAACATTTATTGATTTTGAAGGTTGCACAGATACGAAGGAATCATGATATGTGAGCATTAGGATCTTCGTCTTGTAACCCATGTGTTAGGATCTGGTATTTGACCAAACACCAACCGATTAACGTGTTAAACCAAACCAAATAGTGCGGAATCCTATTTGATTGGCGATCCAATCAGTGAGAACGCACGTAGACACAATAACGACTTGAATCTAACGTCAAGAATCGATTGAGAATCGATCTATAGCATTCTATAAACTTGGAGTATGAACTTGGAGGCTTCTGGACGGCTAGGGTACGTCTGGAGTCGAAGTGGATTCAATGCTTGCATTTTTCCACGAATTAGGTGGTATTGATAGGTTAGGATTGCTCATTCGTGCGACTGAACCATTAGCATGGTTCATTCGTGAGATTGAGACATGCGTTTAATCCATTCGCACGACTGAGCTTTCAGTCGTGTGACTGAGTTAGACGTATGAGGTTGTTCAAGCGTATGGACTATTTAGGCGCATGGACACTCAGTCGCATGGCCATTCGGACGCATGACCACTGTTGGGGTGCATGGTCCAGTCGGACGCATGAGAACTTCACTTCACCAAGTTTGAGTGTATTCAATATTATAACATTATGCATAACACTTCAAACAATCACAAACCTATATAATTAAGTCAATATGCGTTAAACAACTCATGAATGAAATAGTAAACATTATAAACACAACCAAACATTTTGTATTTCATTAAGTACCCAATAGTTACGTAAGTGTAAGACATATTACATTCAGATCAAGATCTAGGTACATATATGTATCAACAAACTCCCCCTTGGACCTAGATCTATCTATTGTCTAACATCTTTCATGATTTCCTCAAACTTCTTGTACTTAGCTTCTTTGGCGACTCCAGTGTTTATCTCAAAAGCAAAACAAAGTCTTATCACTTTCTGGAACTGTAAAGCTTGTACAATATCCTGTGGGTCGTAGAACAGTGGCCACTTGTATAAAGTATAAACATCTTGTGTTGACAAGTTGGTGAGCCACATCGGGTCAAAAACCCTTATGGTTTGCATTGTGCCATTCCTGTTCAAGATTATCACGACCTCTCCCGTTCTCCAATCATAGTACCACCATTTGAAGTGTGGAGTGAAGTCCTATGGCACCTCACGTAGTGGGATCTTAGACATTGTACATGGTGGACTCCACTTCAGCACTACTCTAGGTTTACCAGTCATGGCATCAACCTCAGATCTTCTGATGTACCTCGTTGGTTGCTGAGGTTTGAAGTTGACCCATCTGGTGTGGTACTCCCTCTTTAGAGCAGCTTCAAACCAACCTGACATCTTACGAGGGTCAGTGTTGATACATGTATGTCCCTAGATCATGATATGAAATGTAATAGATCTTGTTTATCTGATTCGGATGTAATTTGATATGATTAATGAAATGATATTGATTGTTTGTGATTTGTAATGTCTAATATTTCATTAATGAGTTGATATTGACTTGGTTAATTAGGTTAATGAGTGTTTGAATGGTTACACATAATGTTTATTAATTAATACATTCAAACTTAACATAATGAAGTTCTCATGCGAATGGCCCATGCGAATGGATCACACGCATGAATAACTTCATACGATTGACTCAGTCGCATGACTGAACCAGGAGACTGGATCAGTCGTATGATTGACACATAAGATTGGCTCAGTCGCATGACTGAACACTCAGTCGTGCGGATGGATCAACCGCATGGTTCAATCGCACAACTTAACCATACTTATGGTCCAGTCACCTGAATGAACAATACTAACCTATAAATACAATCCAATTCGTGAAAAAAAGGGGAATTAATTATATTACGACTCCAGACGTACCCTAGCCGTCCAGAAGCTCCCAATTCGTTCTCCAAGTTCATAGAACACATTAGATCGATTCCCAATCGATTTCTAACGTTAGTTTCAATTCTTTATTCATTCTTCGTGTGTTCTCACTGATTGGATCGCCAATCAAATAGGATTCCGCATTATTTGATCTGGTTTACACACTAATCACTAGGTATTTCTGTCAAATACCAGGTCCTAACAGTCAGCATATAGCAATTTTAACTTTGCTAACTGGTTGAGCTCAAAACCTGGAAGAGTCTTCAGATCGTGTGGAAATCTGAAGTACTAAATTCCCTTCTCACGTTTAACCACGTAAACGTTGAGGTCTGCAAAATGTGCCCACGCTATGATCCTGCCTGCCACCTTTTGATGTTTCTTGACCTGATACAGTTTGGTGTAGACAGTTGACGTTGTAGTGCTGTGTTGGGCTCTTATCTCTTCTAAACATGCTGCCCATTAAGCCTTTTTGATGTTTACTTCAGCGTCTGAGGCTTGGGCCTTCTCTTTATCTTTTTCTGACTCTTTCTCCATATTATCCAGAGTCTCAAACGTGTCACTGACAAGAGTTTCTCCCAGATTTGGAATGACATTTCCCTCATTGTCAGTGTACTCTGGATAATGTTGTGCAGTGACATCTTCAATCTCGATCTCATCGACATCCTGAAGCTCATCGTCACTCTCCTTTTGCACATTTGGAGCATCTTTCACAATCTCATCAGCGTTTAGCTGGAACATTTCTACTATCTGCTCGTCAGTGAGATTATGAATGATTTCTCCTTCTTCAGTAGTATACATTACCGATCTCCTGACAATACCCTGCAGATCAAGAATCAACGTCAGTTGAGTCTTGACCTGTTGGAGGGGAGCAATATCATATTCATCTCTTTGGGAATCAGGATCTGCTTGATTTAAACATTCAACACAGCAATCATTAGTTAATAATCAAGGCATAATCATTTACATTACATATAAACATTCATTTCATTAATTTTACTCATGATCCAAATACAAGTGATTTTAAATAACAATAAGACATCTAAGCATCACTCTTGTCCTGGAGCATCGGCTCTTTTGCTGACGGGGCTGATGTGGAGGCACCTGATCTTGTGCTCTTTTGGTCCTTCTTTCACTGGCAGATGTGGCACCCGCAACAGGTGAGTCATCATCATCATCATCTCTAACATCATCTCCAACATCACCAGCAGCATCAATATCATCATTACCATCATCATCCTCATCATCACTATCATCATCACTATCATCCCCATCCCCTTCCTTGATCTTAAGAGGCTCTTCCTTGGATCCTTTTAGACATAGCTTGATGGTCTTGTTAGTAGTCTCCAACTCCTCAATCTTCTTTGCTGATAGGACATTCTGCTCTTGGAGTTGGGACATTTCTTCACGTTGAGCCTCCATTTGTTGTGCCTGTTGAGATATTCGCTGAGCTTGGGCAACAGTAAGATCTACTAGCGGTCGCAGCTGAGCAGTCTTCTCTTCGTCTATAGCCAACAGCCTCAGCACCATACGGTTAAGTGCCGAGAGCTGTTCCTCTACCCCATTGGGAGGCAGAGGTGATCCTGATGTGTAGGAAGGATATGATGGTGGTACAACATGGTGGCTAGTGGTGGTGGTGGTGGCAGTGGTGTAGGTTGGGGTTGGTATGATAGGTGGAGATGTGGCTGTAGTAGTGGAAGGTGGAGGTGTGGTAGTGATAGTGGGTGGTATGGTAGAGGTAGTGGTGGTATGGTAGTGAAGGTAGCTGTGGTAGTGATGAAGGTGAGCCGTCTCTTCTTCTTCTTCATGCCATGGGGTTGAGCCATCCTCTTCTTCCTCGATCCTGTCGAGGAGGATGCTCCCCCTAGAACACGGCTTGGCGGATCGGGAGCATAAGTGGGGTCGGCAGCAGTCTCTCCCGATTCACCTGGGTGTTCACCAACCGCCCGGAGCCCTCGTTCTGTGGGAACGACTTTACTCCCCACAGTCCGAGTCGGAGGTTCCTCATCCGCCTCCTCCTCTTCCTCACCAGGTATGAAACCCTGGTGGAATCCAGCAGTCTCAGCGATATCTCTAGTGGGGGCAGATGCTGGAGATACAATATCAGCAGTGGGGCCCGTTGGTTGAGTGGGCCCTTCATCTCCAGCATTCCCGCTATTATCATCGTTGGAGTCATCATCTGGTAGCTGGAGCTGCTCTACCTCAGAGTCACTGTCAACGTGACGCCATTTACGTCTAACTGGCGCCACGTAATCCTCCCGGGCCAGATGCCTAAATAGTCTCCTCACAGGGGGCTTAACCTGCTTCCCCCTGTAGACCTTCATCCTACCTAAGGTGGTATCTTCCATCACCTCGAGTACAACTGCATCCTCCTTTTCCTTCGGCAAGGAAGGAAGCTTCTGGTCGATAATCATCTGCATAAAGCGAGGGTACATGCAGAAGCCCTCCTTTCCTTTCCCCTCAATGTTCTCCGCCAAGTAGGTGAAGATCATCCTGGAGAAGCTGAACGGTGGTTCGGCACCAACACAACATATGCATTCTGAATCTAACCGGAGAGCTCATCAAAGCCTCCCTTCCGTGATGCTATACACTTTAGCAGAACATGCGCAAGGTACTTGAACTGGGGGCACAAGTTGCTCTTGTTGAGCACCCCTGCATTGATGTCCCCAGCGTACTTGGCGCGCAGAAAACATCCTCGAACAGTAAGGGATTGTAGTCTAGTAGGGCAGTCAGGTCGTCCCCAAACTACAAAACCATCCTGAGATCATCCTCAGAGATCTCAATGGCCTCTCCAAATATAGAACTACGGATACGATAAGGCTCCGAGGATCTATCAACTATAGCGCCTTCCTAGAAGGCCTGCTGAATAGAACGGTATGGTGTACACAGAGTGGAGATGGCGTGAAAGATCCTCGATCTCCTGAGAAACATGATGATGCCAGAAAAGTCAAGAGCATGTCTGGATGATAGATCTAGATGAGCACAAATATTGTGCTTAGTGCTCATGGCCCACCGACTCACCATCTGTAACATAATGGAGATAAACTTTAGTATCCGTTGATTAATAATATCTTGAATCACTTGGACTTGAAACTATTCTTTTTGATATGTCGTGTGAATGAGACTGTGCGACTGAGATCTAGTCATGCGAATGAGTAGTGCGACTTAGATCTAGTCGTGCGAATTCCCTCATACGAATGACTTGTCATGCGACTAAGCTCACACGTATGTAAACTCATTCGTGTATCAGTCGTGCGACTAAACTCACACGTATGATTCAGTCATGCGGTTTAGCCGTTCGCACTACTCAGTCGTGCGACTGAAGTTCATCAACCTGTCCAGTCGCATGACAGACTGATGTTCAATTCAAATTCAAGATTTGACCAATTCTTATCATTTGACGTCGTGTTTTTGTTCATTTGATTCGCAATCATTATACTTAACACCTAATAACATTGATTTCAGTTGTTGTCTTATTTTAATTGTGTAACTTAGTCCAACAGGTCTCGTTTCTTGTTTTGGGCCAAACGTATCGATTTCAAAGTCAAAGTGAATGAAACTTTGTTAGATTGAGCCGCATTATACCTGTAAAGTCAGTAAAAATCGTCAGTTCACGACAATCTGAGATATAGTAAGATCGAATGAAAATTTGGCTAAGTAACGTTAGTCGTGCGAATTAGGGCTAATTTGGGAGTAATGAGTCTCTACGACCGACTCCCCCTCTATTTATATTGAATGTGAATTCAATCGTACGACTAAACTCATACGCTCATCTCACTCGGGTGAATGGACCTAAGTCGTGCGACTGGATCAGTCGCTCATCTTCAGTCGTCCGACTAGAGTTCAGTCGTGCGACTTTTTCATTCTTCCACTCTCAATCATCCGAATGACTCATTCGTCTAAGCCATTCGGTTGAATAGTCCATACTCATGTCCATTCGGCTGTTTAATGCATGAGTATGGTCCATTCGCATGATTGGTCCATACTCATGGTCCAGTCGTGCGAATGTGTCATACACTAGACATTTTCCTTACTTTATGACCAATTGACATTTAAGCCCTTGTAAACTGTTAATTTACATTATGAACATTTGATCATCTCAGACATGATCATTTTAAACTTAAAACCTTTAGATCACCTCAGACGTGATCCTTTTAAAACTTTTTGTCACCTCAGACGTGACCCATTTATTTGAAAGCATGTGTGGTCACCTTAGACGTGACCTTTTAGATGATAAGGTCCCTTATCAACTTCCATGACATAGTCCGATACTACACAAAACTAAAACAGACTAACTTTGTACTTACATAAAAGAAATAGCACTGAAAAATTACACTAAGATATGTTTTTGTGTTTTTGTGAGGGTTAGCTCCTAAGATGTAACTCTAAGGAATAATTCTTCTGAGAGGGCAGCCTCAATCTTTTAAACAATACATGGACCAATTCAAGCTGGAATCATACAGGATATTCAAATCATTTGGGACAAGTTAGCTAAAACCTTTGATGCTCTTTCCTTGTTTTTCATCTAGAATCATTTAGCAAATTTAGGAAATCCTACTAGTACTATTAGGTCCCCACACTGATTTGAACTTTCAAGAATTATAGCCACAGTGATTATCAGTATACTTGTCCTCTTAAATCCATACACAGACTTTCAACACAATTTGGTGATCGTTTTAAGATTTGTTTATTTCAACAAGCATTTGTGGATCCCACACTTATTTGGTAATCAACATTCCTCAGGAGATTTTTGAGCGGTCTAAGGGTAGAATTCAAGAAGAGACTATTCTTAGAACTTTCAAAGAGAAGCCAATCCTCAGGTCAGTGCCATCGCACAGCAAAGAGGCGACAAACAACAATGAGTTATAGAATATATAGGTTATGCTTATCCTCAGGTCAGTGCCACCGCACGGCAGAGAGGCACATAACCTATCTTCTTGTTTGAGCAATTTTTATTCTTTTTGCACAGATCTCACCAACAACATAGGTTATCTGTTGATTGTATTTGCATTTTTCATGTGCTTTTGCTCATGCTTTGGTCTTACGCACACTTTTGTGGCGTTTATTTTGCTCGTCACCCCTTATTGGAATCTTGTTGATTTGTTAACCAGGGATAAAGCGTTACCCACAGCTAGTCAAACATTTTAGTTTAATCTTGAGATCACCAAAAAGGTCTAGTCATCTATTGTGTAGAATCTACCGACATATCATCTGTGGTCTAGCAACCTCTAGGTCTACTTTCTTTGTGTTACCTTAGTAGTAGCTAGCTTATCTATCATATTTCCTTTTATATTGCTTAGACTACACAGACTTATACTTGAACTTTGCATCTTTTTCAATTTTGAATTTTAAAGTCCCAAATGGTTTGTACCTGTGTACTATCATATTCCACACATTAAATCAGTATCACACGTACACATACGATCTTATTTATTATCGGCTTGCCTCTCCTTTTCCCTCTCATTTTTTTTGTCCTTCTTTAGAATGTAACACTTCTTGTTGTCAAATACTACCTTGAATCCTTTATCACAGATTTAAGAAATAGAAAGTAAGTTATTTTGTAATTGTTGGACATAGTTTACCTTATCAAACTTAACTTTCTCATTTCCCACTTCTCCTTGGGCTGTGATGTACCCGCCTTTGTTTCCAGCAAATGAAACATGCCCTCCTTTAACTTGTTTGACATTTGATAAGAGAGCTTTGTTCCCTGTCATGTGCCTGGATGCTCCGCTATCAACTATCAACGTGTTAGTCTCAGAACTGTAGCGAACACCCTGCACAATCAATGAAAACATTAGTTCATGTCAGGAACCCAAGCCTTAACCGGCTTGGGTTTCCCTGAGGCATCACATATCATAAACTCACCCACTGACCCTTTGAGATTAAGGATTGATCAGAATTCTGTGTGTTCTTATTTTCAGGCACTGAGGAGGTTTTTTCTTTCCATAAACTAGATTTATGTAAGGCCTGTTTGTGATAAACAAACGACTGGCTGATGGATTGAACTTTGGGTTCACAATCTCTTTTAGAAGGCGTCACTGAGTTCCTCTTAAAAGATCTTGATGTAGATGTAGAAAGTTCAACTTTCTTCCTCGGTGTCTAATAATAAGGACAGTGAGATGCTATGTGACCATACTCTCCATAATTATAGCAGGATCTGCTTTTAACTTGATGGTTTCTATTTTTTGCTGGAGATGCAGATGTCACACAGTTGACCTTATTATGTTTGGATTGAGACACTTCTTTGTTTGATGTATGAGTTGGTTTTACAAACTTAATTGCTTTACTTGGTTTTACATCTTTGATCTCTTGTTTACCTGGACTGTGACATGATGCACATGATTAATTAGGTTTTATAGTCTTTTTAGGTTCTTGTTTGACTTTGTTTGACCCTGACTTAAAACTAATCTTTTCAAATTCTTGTTCCAGATTAACACAAGGCATTTTTCCTATTGCCTTTGAAGTGGCCTCCTTTTGTTTAGTGTTTGATCCAATTGATTTACTTAATGACTCTGGATCACTCACCAGAGGAGTGGACACCACATGATCCTTGATGGGGTTATTGTTAATTGGTTTACATTTGGTGTTCATCAAGGTCTCAGGTGGTGGTGGAACCACTTTGTATCCCAGTCCCTCCCCATTATTTCTCTCTCTTACTAAGTGTTGGACAATGTGTGATGAGCTTGTCCAACTATGCAGTTTTTGTTGTAATGAATTGACTTCTACTTCTAAAACTGCTTTTTTGCTTCTTAGTGTCCTCAAGAGAGTTCAGATAGTACCTAATGTCATTTGCTTGGTTAAAGGCAACTACCTCAGTTTCCCTAAGATGTTTATTTAATAGGTCTATCTTTTCCTTGTAACTGTGCTCATTTTGTTTCAATACTCTATTAGCTTCTGTGCACAGTTCCAGGTCCTTACTAGGCTATCATTATGATCTAATAACCTAGCAAATTTTGAATCTATAATTTCTCTAAATTTATTACATTCTAAGCAAGCATGATTATTAAACAGTTGGTCAGTAGTACTTACCTAGGATGTAGAAGAAGAATCAGCCATGAGTACTGGCTCAGTTGTCTCTGGTTCTGATGATTCAGATGATGATGCATTTGCAGATTTTTCTTCTTTAGGCAGGTAGTTGACCATATTTGCAGTATCTTCATAATTTGACATTACGATCTCTACTGCTATATCTCCTTCACTTACAGAATCGTCATTAATATTCTCCACACTAGCTATATTTGACTCTCCTGGTGAGAGGAATCGAAAGCTCTAGTCCTGTCCTTCATCTTCGTTAGCAGTTAAGGCTTTTGGATCCTTACTTGATAAGTCAGCATTACTAGCAGTGGACTTGTCTTGACGGTTAAATGACGAGAAGGGATTTCCATTTCCTATCTTCTTTGGTTTTATAGACTTCCTCTTGAAGTGTCCCTTCTCACCGCAGTTGAAGCATGTAACCTTTGACTTATCAAACCCAAAGGTTGTGTCTTTTGTTGCAACCAGGTTCTGTCCGGTCTTTTTGACAAACTTTTTAGCTCATCAGACAGCACTTGCCAGAGCCCACATTATGTCCATACGTTCCAACTCCATTTCATCCACCTGCTCATAATCTTCATCTGCCAGGTGGCAGTTACCTATCTTTCCAGCAATTAATCCATGGTAGGAGTGAACTACCATAGCTAAAAGGTCCATATGTTCTCTGGCCACCTCTACAGTTACATTCCTGAGGTTGTCGGTTTTCAGCTTTGCAACATTAGCTTCAGGTACTATATATTGGGTGCTAGATAACCCTGACATTTCTGATCCTGAAGTTGAGGGTTGTGCTGGACATCCTGCGCTTGAGATGAAGGCAGTTTGCAATGGTGCTCCAGATGTCTTGACTGAAGGAGTAGCATTGTAGAGTGCTGAATTCTGATCATAGTTTGCCTTTTGGGCTCGATACTTCATCCATAGCTCTTCTTCTCTCAGTTTCATAATGAAGTCATTTATGTCTAACTTCGAGAGCATTCCATTTTGTCTGAGATTTGAAACAAATGAACCCCATTTTTCTGGTAATCCATTAGCAAAGTTGGATACCTTATCTTCCATCGAAGTAACCACTCCATGAGTGTGCATCTCACTCATCAAGTGGTAGAATCTATCGATCATATCATCAAGGCCTTCTTTTCCCATTGAAGAGAAGTTGTCAAACTCCTTCTTCAATGCTTTTGCTTTGATAGCCTTCAGAGAGGCATTCCCGTCATACCTCTTCTCCAACGCATCCCAAAGTTTCTTGGCTTGAGTATACTCCGAATACTAATGGATAATATCCTTCGGAATAGACTGAGTAAGCAAGGCGTAGACTTTCTTCTCAGCGTTGTGTTTTACCTTCTGTTCTCCGACATGCCACTTAGAGTAAGTTTTACTCCATCAGCTCCAACTGGCATGCTGTACCCCGACTCTATTGCCTCCCACAAATTTGTATCCACTCCATTTAAGTAGATTTCGAAACGTTGCTTCTATTGTGGGTAGTCGTCTAACGTAATAAGTTTTGGGGGTTTATTGTGAATCCCCACTTCGTTCTCCAACAGCAGTAGATTCTGAATACGTGTATCTCTACTTGCTGTGTATGCTGAAAACTGATCCTCCATTACACTTCACTTTACTATTTAACAAGCTGCGAATGAAGGTATGCGATTGGGCTTATTCGGGCGATTGAACAAGTGCGAATAGGTTAATCATGCGACTAAGCTAATGCGGATGAGTCAGTCGTCCGAATAAACTAATGCGGTTGAGCGGTCCGAATGAAGATCTCAGTCGTACGAATGAGTGTACGAATGAGTTCAATCGTGCGGTTGAAGGATACGTATGAACACAGTCATGCGATTGAGACAATCGTGCGACTGAACCTGCTGAAGTTTGATAATTTGTAGGTTAAACTTGTTTGGGCCGTAAAAACTCGAAATTTATCAAACCCTAATAGCCGTATGCCGGAAAAACTACACTTTTTGATTAGGAACAGTCCCAGACTTCGTTAGACACAAAAAGATTGTGTTTTTGATGCAAAAACACAATTTTGTATCAAAACAATTGAATCAACACGTAATCAAGAGCCTCTAGCTCTGATACCACTTGTTAGGATCTGGTATTTATCCAAACACCAACTGATTAACGTGTTAAACCAAACCAAATAATGCGGAATCCTATTTGATTGGCGATCCAATCAGTGAGAACGCACGTAGACATAATAACGACTTGAATCTAACGTCAAGAATCGATTGAGAATCGATCTATAGCGTTCTATGAACTTGGAGTACGAACTTGGAGACTTCTGGACGGCTAGGGTACGTCTGGAGTCGAAGTGGATTCAATGCTTGTGTTTTTCCATGAATTAGGTGGTATTTATAGGTTAGGATTGCTCATTCGTGCGACTGAACCATTAGCATGGTTCATTCGTGTGATTGAGACATGCGTTTAATCCATTCGCACGACTGAGCTTTCAGTCGTGTGACTGAGTTAGACGCATGAGGTTGTTCAGGCGTATGGACTATTTAGGCGCATGGACACTTAGTCGCATGGCCATTCGGACGCATGACCACTGTTGGGGCGCATGGTCCAGTCGGACGCATGAGAACTTCACTTCACCAAGTTTGAGTGTATTCAATATTATAACATTATGCATAACACTTCAAACAATCACAAACCTATATAATTAAGTCAATATGCGTTAAACAACTCATGAATGAAATAGTAAACATTATAAACACAACCAAACATTTTGTATTTCATTAAGTACCCAATAGTTACGTAAGTGTAAGACATATTACATTCAGATCAAGATCTAGGTACATATATGTATCAACACCATGGAACTGAACATAGTTTTCTACGAGTTGGATAATACTAGACTTATTCTCAAAATTGTTGGCCGCTATTGCTGGTTGGACAACACTAGACTCATAACCATCTATTGACGGTGTGGCATAGTGTGTCATCTTCCTTTCCTCGTCTTGGTTAGCCATGTCTTCTTCGGATGGTGTATCTTCCAAAATGTCTTCTTCAATGACTAGTGCAGTTTGTTGTGATCTTTTGCGCAATCTTTGATGGAAAAGTCGTTCGGGTTCCGGAAGAGGCGGAACAAGTTCAGAACTAGATGAGTCGGACATACACTAACTTAATGAAGCATAAACTAAGGTTTAAAATGGATCAGAAAAAAGTAACTAAACTAACTAGGGCAAACTCCCTAAAAATAAAAATGAAGTTTAAACAAAAATATATTAACAAGTTATATACAAGATAGTCAAAAATTTAGTTTGTCTTTCAAACTGCCGTGTGTCCCCGGGAACGGCGCCAAAAACTTGATGGGTGCGGATAGTATATATATTTTGATATAGATTTATTGCACATATTCAGTTTTAATTGGTTATTACTAATACCAAATTACACACACAAAAGGCAATGTACCTGTCGTGTGGTAATATAGTTTTGGTAAGAACCGAGTATCAATCCGTGGACACACCTAGCCTACTCAACAACTTGATGTTTGACTATCAGATTTGGTTTTTGTTAAAGAAAATAATAATTGATATAGAAAGATTATTAGGATTTAAAAATAAACAATAATAGAAAGACTGTAAACTAAGATTTGAAGCGTTTGGATTTAAAACAAGGGAATAAAAGTTATCATCCTAATTAGATTCCACTTATGTAACCGTGATGAATTGGTGGTGTGATTTAAAGATATGGATTAATGTAATTATGTTAATGTTTATAAAGATGAGCTGGCACTATTTCTCGTCTATCCTGCTGCCATAGTGACTTGATCCTATCAGGCTGAGTTTTACTGCTCAGATCAAAGCCCTAGTAATGTAGGTAAATATTTTGTGACCTATTTGACATATGATTTCTGAAAACATAACTTAATGTCAAAAAGAGAGTTGATTAGGTTCCTTCCTAACATACCATTAATTTTAGAAAACCGTAACAATTACTGAAGTTTCCGAACAAATAAAAGGGAACCCGCAAATGATCAGAAAGTTAAAGTGATATGATTTCTAATAACCATTTCTAGTTCATTAGCCATGGATTTATAATGAAGACCGGTTTCGCAAATGAAAGTTAATCATATGGTTTTTCAACTTTGTATGACGATCACAATCACAAACCATAAGTTTATAACTTCCCATTAAAATGTAGATGCTACCCATCAAAAGTTTTCCCAAGACCATCATAAGATTAGCATAATATTTATCACACCACTAGTTCATCACAAATTACACAAGTTTCATCCGATTAGGATGATAAAAAGAGTTTAGCTCATAATGTGCTTGAACATAACAACAGATAACACAAAAGATAGATATGTAATCATCGGTGAAATGGAACAATCAAACCGATAATCCAGAATGGATGGTGTTTAGATGATTCTTAGCTTCTTCCGAATGTTGTATGCACCTCCCGAGCCTCCAAATGATCTTGAAGTCTTGATTCCTGAGAGAGTTCTGCAGAGTAACTCTCCCACCAAAGCTTTTCAAAAATGGTGAACTTAGGCTTCTATTTATAGGCTTTCCGGAGTGTTTAAGCACGGCCCCGTGCTAGTACAATGCTTACGAAAGTTGGTCGGCTTGTAAATGCAGGTAGTGTCGGGCACGGCCCCGTGTCTACTTTTAGGGAACAATAGTTTTTGTCCTTTCAGATGTCCAAACACGGGGGTGTCTTAATTTAGCACGGGGGTGTGTTTCTAGCAAAGCATGGGGGCGTGCTTAAAGAGGCACGGCCCTATGCTTGGACTCCAAAGCTCAGATTATTTCTTGCTAAATATGCTTCTTTTGTCCAACTTGCCCTTTTTAACACCTGAAAACACAATTTAAGACTTTTAAGTACATTTTCATCATTTTAAGGAAGATATTAAGGAATAATTGATGTGCTTTTGATAGGATTTTTATGTATAATTTGGAGCACATCATAGAGTCAAAAGGCAGATTTCCTTTTGACTTGTGATTATGACATGCCATAGCACACATCCTTATCTATTACAAAAAGGATAAAGTACATAAATTAGAAAGTTACAGACTCAAGACCTCAATGTACAGTTACCAAAAGCATGGACCTTGTCACCAACTCATGTAAGTTGGTGACCTTACAGAGGTGCAGCGGAAAGGTGTCCAGCTTTATGGAAAAATACATCAAATAAAGCATGTATTAAAAGTCTTCAGAAGAAATCTGTCTTCATAAGTTGAAGCTTCAAAATACTTTGTCTCTGAGGTTTCGGAAGACTTCATATTTTGACTTGTGACTATGACATGCCATAGCTCACATCCTTATCTATTACAGATAAAGTACATAAAGTAGAAAGTTAGAGACTCAAGACCTCAATGTACAGTTACCAAAAGCATGGACCTTTTCACCAACTCATGTAAGTTGGTGACCTTACAGAGGTGTAGCGGAAAGGTGTCCAGCTTTATGGAAAAGTACATCAGATAAAGCATGTATTAAAAGTCTTTGAAAGAAATCTGTTTTCATAAGTTGAAGCTTCGGAAGGCTTTGTCTCTGAGGCTTCGGAAGACTTCATATTTGGCTTTGGAAGATATTGGTCTTGGCTTCGGAAGATTTTACACTTGTAATATTTTCTGTTGCATGTGTAAAACTTCCTAAGCATTCTTCTTCAATGCACTTGTGCAGCATGTAGGATAGACATTGGATGTTTAGGTTGCATCAGCCTCTTCATTAATCTCTACAAACTCCCCCTAGGCTGATGCTACCAAAACACTTAGTAGACTTCAGTTGTCAACAGTCCTTATTAGGATGATCACCAATCCTTTCTTCATAAGGTGATCAGGATCCTTCAGACTATTAAAGTGTCTTCTCATATCAAAGAGGTCATGCAGAGGCAACTAAAACATATCTTGCCATGTGTAAATGTCTTCAGTGCCTTGATCTCTAATGACATGCCATCTTTTTGGATTTGTGGTGTATGTCCAAGACAAGATGGGTCTTCCTGATGCTAGAGGAGCTGTTTGAATTGGAGTTGATGTAGCATCCTATGGCTGCACAACCTCAAGATGTTCTGACTCATCCTGGGGTTTAGAAGAGGGTGCAGTCTTCTTCTTCTTTGGCTTTGGTTTAGAAGCCATCCTCTTCTTTCTCTTAACAGGTTTTAACTGAGAAGACTGGCCTGCAGCACCAGATTGATCTTCACTGTCTTTCTCAATTGGGACTTCCTCTCTCTCAGGCTCAGAAGGAGAGGGAGGTTGACCCTACTATGGATCAGAAGATGAAGCTTGCTGAGTTTTAGCAGGAGGTCCAAGTTGTGTTGTCTCTGGTTGTTCAACCTTAACCTCCACTTCAGGTGGGGCTTGACTTGGAGTGGAGTGTAAGTCAATGAGCTCTCCACTTTTGATCTTCTACTTGATCACCCTAATATGCTCATCCAAAGTGGATAGAGACATGGGGCCAAGTCTCCTTTCGGAGAATCCATATAGCTTCAAAACGCTCATCATCCTCTGCCTACCAGCAGACTTCTTCATGCTCTTTTGGATGATGGCTCTTGATTTTGCAACTTCTTCCCTTAGTTTCTTCTTAGTTGTCTTTCTGTCCTTGATTATCTCAAGTTCAAACAGTTTTAAGTACTCAAACTCAACATAGTCATAGGACAAAGGAAGGAGTGCATCTGCTTGATAGAAGCATGTGGCACTCAGGTAGTTGATCATCTTGATCCTCTCTTCTTCTTTGTGTACCTAAGGTTCTTGTTGAACCACATCTTCTTATGCAGGACTTTCCTGAACTAGGGAGAGGGTAGGCATATCCTTGTACAGTCTTTTTCTTCTTCTCTCTTCGTTGACTTGTACTAGAAGCTCTGCATCTTCTGCCTCCTTCTTCTCCTTTGACCTTTCCAGATCAACCAGTTCATTCAGCTCTTTTAAGGGGAGAGAGATGGCACTGTCTATGTCATAGTTCCTTGCTACAGGTAATTTATCCTGACTACCCTTAACTCATCATTTTGAGTATCTGGTGTGGGGGCAGCCCTGATAGCAGACTCCATAAGTCTTGAAGACTCAGCAGAGGAACTTTCTCCCCTCAGCCACCTTTTCCTCTCTCTCTCTCTCTCTCTCCTCCTCAATCTCCTCAGATGTCATCTTTCTTTTCCTTTTGTCACTCACAGACCTTTGTGACTTAGGGTGGAGAGAGCTTTGGCCTTCATTGCTTGTTGCAGCATCTAAGCTCTGGCCAGAGAGAGGTTGAGAAGCACCTTCACCAGCAGTTGTCTCAATAGGAGTGTGGATCTTTGCAACAGTTGATGATGATGAGACAGGGGTCTCAGGTTCTGTCACTGGGCCTTCAGTCAAGGTTTCCCCTATGAAACTAATCTTATGGTCTGCCTCAACATCCAGTTGACCGATGGCTTTGCCTGATTGCCTAAGTCTCCTTCTTAAGCTGAACTCTGCAGTGATCCTGTCTTGGATTCTTTGAGCCAGTCTATCAGCTTGTCTTGATTTGCTTGGGTTGACAAGTGGCATGTTGACTAAATCCAGACCTTCATAGTAGTTCAAAGTCTGAAAATTGAAGACTTCTTGCTGTCCTTGAACTCTTATGATGATTAAGGCTTTCCTGATGTTGTCATACCTCCACCCAATGATGTGATTGGAAGATGGTGAAGATGACATAGCCCTTGGTATCCCATCCTCAAACAGATTCTGTATGAAGGAGTCAGTGTAGTCCACATCAATGTGAGTTGAGGAGGTTGCTGAGAATGCACAATTGCAAGTGAGGATGGTGAGTTCTTAATGTTAATTCTCTCTGAAGAACTCCCAGGTTCTGTGGCTGTAATAACTTTCTCCCCCTTTTTGGTAGTATCACCCACTTGCATAGGTGAGCTGGAAGATAGGTCAATCACATCCACAGGTTCTTGTGCTCCTGGTTGAGCACTTCTTAAGGGTCTCCCAACTAGTTTTTCCTTAAGATATGAAATCTCAAGTTGCTGATCATTGATCCTATTGTGTAAGGTAGTCACCTAAGATTCAAGGTGACTGACCTTTGAAACTAAATAGGTGCATGTTTTAGTCAGTTTGTATACCTTTAGTCTCGGATTCCCCTCATCTTCATCAGAAGACTCATTGGGGGATGAGATGATTGGTCCAAAGTCCTCTCTCTCACCACCAGCTTTAGGTTCTTGGCTGCTGGTTTTCCTTTGCTCACTGGCAATCTCAGTTGAGATTTCAGTGGGCTGAGTTGCCATGGTTGAGGTCTTAATGATGTAATCACTTTCAGAAGTGAGAGCCTCTTTCATATGGACATCCTGAACGGGTTCAAAAGTGTCCACCTCAGTTGTAGGTGACTGATGTGGGATAGATATAGGAGACTCAGGAGCATTCATCTCTCTTTGAGTAGGGGTACAGAAGAGAGACTCATTATACTCACTGAAACCTAGATCTTCATCAGTATATAAGTCAAGGTGGGGAATTGGTTGGTTGAGATCTATAGGCTAGGGATGGTAACTGTCCCCTGAAGGTTGATCACTTGAGTGTTGAGACTCAGAGTGATGGCTTAAGACAGTTAGGCCAATGAGCTTATCAGGCTCAGCATGAGGAACCTCAAAACTGATTCTTGAATAGATGGGAGTGGTCTGCTCCTCAAGAGAAGTGGGAGCTCTAATGTCCACTTCTTCTTGTATGGGTAAGTATATGGGGGCCTCCACAGACTGAATAGCCTGAGCAGGGGTTTGTTTGGATTTTCGTTAATAAGTGATGGTGATTTGAGACTATGTGGGTGGTTGGGAGGTAGCAGGTGTGGGCTCAACACTAGCTTGTGCTTCTAGGTTGTCACCTTGAGCAATGAGCTCTAACATTTTTGGGACAAGGGTTGTTTCTACCCAGAGAAGCCAATAGTGGGCTTCCTTAGTATTTTAAAGATGCCGGGCTTCATCTGTCCCAATTTAAGAATGTTACCTATTTCCCTCAACTGTGAGCCCAACTCACAGTTAAGAATGTACTGGACATAACGAAACATGTAATACTCTAAGGAGTCTAAATTAGCAAGTAAATTTGTGTAAACAAACTGAGAATACCTGAATTTGACCCCCTAAACCATTCCATGGATTATGAAGGAGAGATCCTTAGGAATCTAGTCCCATCCACCATGCTTGTTTGATAAGCTGTGGATGACCACATGGAGCAGGAATCTCCATTGGGATGAGACCTTCCCTTTCCTAAAGGTCTTTACAAAGAAATCTCCCTCATATCCCATCTGCTCAAAGGAATGATTGACAGCTTCCTTTGGGAAGAACATCTCACCTTCTTCATAATCCAACTGAAGATGCATGTTGATGATGGCCGGAGTGATGAAGACTGTTCTCCCCTACACTATGGCAGACAGTGCCTTCTCCCCATCCATAACAACCTCTTGGCAGGTTTTCCAGAATTCTAGCAGATGATCCTCATAGAGTGGAGGATCAATGGTTAGGGAGGTGAAGTAGTTAGACAGAGCTAAGAAACGACAAACCTCTGAAAATGAGGAACTTTCACAGAGCTTAACAGAGCAACCTGATTATGTTGTTTGTGTAGCTGCATGGTAAAGTTAGGATAATTTCTATGAGCAAGGTTGGAAATTTTGAGGTAGCTTAGAGATGAAGAAAGAAATAACAAAGAAATTTCAGAGAGAAATTTGGGTTTTTAGGTTTGGAGGAAGAACAGATGATAGAAAGTGGGGGAAACCGTTGGGTTTATATGTGAGAGGGATTTCAGATAAAGTTTAATGAAAGAGGCTAAACTTTGAAATCCAGATGTCGGTACCACCTCTAAAAAAAGTAGTTTAGTTTTGCTCAAAAAGAAGTTTTCTTGGAAGTCAAAAAGCTTCCGAAGGTTTATTATCTTCAGAAATTTTAATAAAAAAGCTTCCGAAGATAAAATAACTTCGGAAGAATTCCTGAGAGTTTTGCGAATTTTGCTTCGGAAGAGAAATTAAAACTTGAATGCTTTGTATATAAGACAACAAAGCTTTCGAGAGTTAATTTTGCTTCGAAAGTAAATGGTCCTTGAAAATAAGTAAGTGTCTGAGACAAGTATTTAAGCTTCGGAAGATAAATCTGAAAGCTCTTCTGAAGGTAAATTTCATAGACAGTTATTTATTTTGAAGGCATGATTTGCTTCCGAAGTTAAAAGCATAACTTCCGAAGTATCAGAAATTTTCAAAAATCTAAGGAAAGTCTTCAAAAAGAAATTTTTATCCAAAGAAAACATGTGTTTATGAAAGGATGAACTAGACAACTTAGGACACACATATTTTAAGAAATAATAAGAATTAGTTTTAAGAACAGCTTACTCAAAGTTTATCATCCCCATAGCTGATATTAGATATTTAAATCTCTGCTCATCAAAAGCCTTTGTAAACAGATAAGCATATTGTTCATCTGTGTGAACTTTGACTAGTTTAATTAATCCCTTTTCATAGTTATCTCTTATTAAATGATACCTGATATTGATGTGCTTTGTCCTTGAGTGCTGCATAGGATTCTCTGTGATTGAGATAACACTATTGTTGTCTATGTGAATGGGAGTCTCCTTGAAGTTTAACCCATAGTCGAGCATCAGATTTTGAATCCAAAGTATTTGAGCATAGCAGCTAGTAGCAGCAATGTATTCAGCTTCAATAGTTGATGCAGAGACACAAGATTGTTTCTTGCATTGCCATGAGACAACCCTTATACCAAGAAATTGACATCCCCCAGATGTAGACTTTGCAGTCATGTTGCAGCCACCATAATCACTATCTATATAAGCATACAGATTGAAGTCAGGATTCTTGGGGTACCATAAACCAAGTGTTTAAGCACCTTTGAGGTATCTTAGAATCCTCTTGACAGTGATGAGGTGAGACATCTTAGGGTTGGCTTGATATCTTGCACAGATGCATGTAGCAAACATGATATCAGGCCTGCTAGCAGTAAGATACATAAGAGACCCAATCATAGCCCTGTATAAGTGCTCATCTACACTCTCCCCCTCCAGATCAGGTCCAAGGGAGTGGTTTTTGGCTATGGGTGTCTTAGCAATCTTACAGTCAGTCATGTTGAACCTCTTGAGTATGTCTTGAACATACTTTGACTGACTTATGAAGATGCCATCTTCAACTTGCTTCACTTGAATTCCCAGAAAGAAATTGAGTTCCCCCATGGCACTCATTTCAAATCTGTCTTTTATCAGCTTCTCAAAGTCTTTGCAGAGCTTTGGATTAATTGAACCAAAGATGATGTCATCCACCTACACTTGGACTAGCAATATGTCATTTCCCTGTCCTTTGATGAAGAGAGTTCCATCTATAGTACCTTTCCTATATCCATGTTTACAAAGATACTCAGATAGTGTCTCATACTATTTCCTGGGTGCCTGATGTAGCCCATAAAGAGCTTTGTCAAGCTTGCAGACATAATCAGGATGATCAGGGTCTACAAAACCAGGTGTTGTTTGACATATACCTCTTCATCAATCACTGCATACAAAAAGGCACACTTCACATCAAGCTGAAAAACCTTGAAGTTCTTGGATGCAGCAAATGCTAGGAATATCCTGACAGCTTCTAATCTTGCCACTGGAGCAAAGACATCAGTGTAGTCAATCCCTTCTTCTTGAGTGTATCCTTGAACAACCAGTCTAGCTTTGTTCTTGATGATGATGCCTCTATCATCTTTCTTATTCCTAAACACCCATTTGGTTCCAATGGTAGTTGCAGGATCATTGAAGGGTGTAATTTACAACACAACAACACAAGAGGAGATTAACTAAGCTTTAATCAAACGGTAAACTAGATTAACCAAGTAGAGACACTAAGAACACAAGTAATGTAAGAGACAGAACACAAAGAACACAAGTGTATGGTTTTCAAGAATGCAGTATATTGCTTTCTTTATGTTCTATTACAAGTGTTACAACGCATATATGAAAGATACAAGAACATGAGATACTTATGCTACATCCTACAGCCGGCTATACTTTGAAAGCCAGCTGGATACAATTGACTAGACACAAACAAAATCAATTGTAGAGTCAAAAGGCAGATTGCCTTTTGACTTGTGACTATGACATGCCATACCTCACAATATTATCTATTACAAAAAGGATAAAGTACATAAAGTAGAAAGTTACAGACTCAAGACCTCAATGTACAGTTACCAAAAGCATGGACCTTTTCACCAACTCATGTAAGTTGGTGACTTGCAGAGGTATAGCGGAAAGGTGTTCAGTTTTATGGAACAGTACATCAGATAAAGCATGTTACTAAAAGTCTTCAAAAGAAATCTGTCTTCATGAACTTGAAGCTTTGGAAGACTTTGTCTCTGAGGCTTCGGAAGACTTCATGTTTGGCTTCGGAAGATATTGGTCTTGGCTTCGGAAGATTTCACACTTAGATTATTTTTCTATTTCATGTGTGAAACTTCCTAAGCTTCTTCTTTAATGTACTTGTGCAGCATGCATGATGGACTTAAGATGTTTAGGTCGTATCAGCCTCTTCATTAATCTCTACAGTAGTCTTCCCAGAAGGAAGAGAACAAAGGTTCCAAACTTTCTGCCTTTTGAATTGAAGCAGCTCTTGTTGCATAGCTTCAACCCAACATCCATTCTTTAGAGCCTCATCAACTTTCTTTGGCTCTATCTAGGATAAGAAACAAGAGTGAAGACAAAATTTGCTTCATGGGTTTGTCCTCTTGTCCTTATCCCTATGACAACATCTCCCATGATGTTTGTGGTGGGGTGAGACTTGTGGATCCTAAGCTGAGGGATCATAGTAAGTTGCTGAGAGAGATCTAAATTAGAGAAATTTAGATCTGGCATAGATGTTTCTCCCACCAGATCAACACAATTTTCAAGAGAGACTTGATCTAAGCAGTGTGTAACATCATTGATGTTCTCATCTATGGTGTGATTAGTGGCATCAAGAAATTCTTGGTCACTGTCACCACCACCATTGTTGTCTTCCACAATTGAAGTGTTCTTATCTGGTTATGGAACCTCTGAGCTGGAATTTGAAGGCACCCCAGATGTATTAGCTGAGTTTGTCATTGTAGTGCTGATAGAAACCTCATTAGCAGAAGTAGTTCCAACTGGAGCTGAAGATGTATGACTTGAAGGTCTTTTTAGCTCAAATCTTGAATCAGGATCATCAGTATTTAAATTTTCTACAGATCCTGAAACATTCTCACAAGATTTATTAAAACAGTTGGTAACTAAGTGAAGATCAAATAACCAATCCGGACCAGAGCCAGCAACACAGGGTGTGTGTTCATTGAAAGTCACATTGGCTGACTCCTCAACAACTCTAGTTCTGAGATTGTATACTCTATACGCCTTAGCTTTAGAAAAGTATCCAATAAAGTGTCCATCATCTGATTTCTCAGCAAACTTGGCAATTTGATCTTTGGTATTCAAGATGGTGCAAGGACATCCAAATGACCTGAGAAAACCAATGAAAGGTTTTCTCTTGTGCCAAAGTTCATAAAGAGTCTTGCCATGAGTCTTAACCACTAAAACTCTGTTCTGCACATAGCAGGCAGTGTTGACTGCCTCTGCCCAGAAGGTGATGGGCAGCTTAGAGTCAAACAACATGGTTCTTGCAGCTTCAATCAGTGTCATGTTCTCTCAGCAACACCATTCTTCTGAGGAGTCTTGGGAGCACTGAATTGTCTTGTAATACCCTTTTCATCACAGAATGTATCAAGGAGTTGGTTCTTAAATTCAGTTCCTTGATCACATCTTATGATCTTGACCTTGTGATTAGATTGATTCTCAATCTTTAAGATGAAATTCTTCAGAATCTCAGGAGTCTCATCCTTAGTTCTAAGGAAGAAAACCCAGGTGAATCTTGTAAAGTCATCTGTGATCACTAAACAGTAAGAGGTCCTTCTTAAACTCATTACACTGGTGGGGCCAAAGAGACCCATATGTAACAAGTGTAGGGGTGTAGTGATGGAGTTTCTTTCCTTAGGCTTATGAGAAACCTTATGTTGCTTCCCTTTCAGGCATGCAATACAGTGGTCATCACTTGTAAACTCTTTCTTTGGCATTCCAGTTACCAAATCATGCTTAATTAGTTTATTCATGTTCTTAAAGTTTACATGGCACATTCTTTTATGCCATAGGAAAGACTCATCACTATTTGCTTTAGATAGAAAGCATGAAACTTCTCCAGAGGGAGAGGTTTCTTGCAAGTCCATCTTGTACATGTTTCCTTTCTTGGGGGCTCTAAGCAGGATATGCTCATGAGGAATGACCACACCAGGCTTAAGAACAATGCACTCATGCTCAGTAAAGAGCATGTTATGACTCTGATCACAAAATTAAGATATGCTTAGAAGATTGTATCTAAGCTCCTTGACAAAGTTTACCTTTTCTATGCTGAGCTTACCATTTGTGACCTTGCCCCTTCCATAAATGTAACCACCTTCATCTCCTCCAAAAGCAACTGGTCCTCCATCAATCCTTTCAAAGTTCTGGAGTAGTGATCTATTGCCTGTCATATGCCTGGAACAGCCACTGTCTATGATCCAGATATTTTTGTTTGTCTTCAGCTATCCCTGCATAAAGAAAATGATTAGTTACATTTGGAAACCCAAGCCTTGCTTGTCTTGGGCTCATTTAAAGAAGGTAATTCAACAATAATAGATCCTATGGTTGTACTAAGAGAATCTTGAGCTGTTGTAGATGGAGAAATCTCAGTCACTTGGTCTTTCTTAGACATCCACACCACCTTTGGAGTCTTGCACTTGACCTTTAAAACTTCAGAAGCTTTTGGAACTTCAGAAGTTTTGATGACTGATCCTTCGGAAGATTCTACAGACACTGTAGCAGACTTTAGTGCTTCGGAAGAACTCCTTTCTTCCGAGACCAACTTCTCTTCCGAAGGTAATTTTACAATTTCCACACCTAGGATCTATAAGAGGAAGCTCATCTTCACAAGTTCCACACCTAGGAGATCTTACAAACAGGATTGTGTGTGGAGGAGCTATCTCATTGGATTCTAGTCCCTGCCTGTTTTGATAGCACACTTTGTTGTGCAGGGATGAGGATATCATGTTCTTGAAGGTCTCTTCTTCAAGAACACTCTTTTCTGCCCTGGCCTTGCTGATCACAAGCTCTGCCTGGCACTCAGTTAACTTGGTTATGAGATCTTTGATTTGAGTCCTAAGATCTATGTGTTCATGTTTTAGAACTGAAATGGTTTTCTCTAGGTCCTCTATCTTCAGTTTATAATCATTTTCAGACTTTCTAAAATTAGATTTTAAAATGTTTAAGGACTCAAGGTTAGATCTCATCTCTAGGTTATAGGACCTGTATCTGTTAACTTTAGAAATGCATTCAGGAGTACAAAGATGTTCTAATACCTTGGCTTCATCATGATCTGCCATCAATGCTTGGTTAGGAGAAGCATCTTCAACCTGAAAACTCTAGTCAAAGCCTCTTTCTTCAACAGCAACAGCAGCATGCTGCTTTGACTTCTCATTCTGGAGAGCTTTGTCAGTGTAGTTTGGTCTGGACTATGTTTGGCCACCATTTGCTCTAGGTTCCTTACACTCTCTGGCAAAATGGCCCATCAAGTTACAGTTGTAACACTTGACTTTGCCTTTGTCCAGGCCAAACTTTTCACTAGTTGCATTGCTTGGGAACTTCCTTCCAGTCCTCTTGTAGAACTTCTTGGCTCTGTGAGTGAGAAAAGCCATCTGCTGGACTATTTCCATGTACTCCAGATCATCTGGATGAATACAATCCAAGTCTGCAAGAGTGAAAAGAGAGTTGCCACAACTTTCATCAGAAGACACAAAAGCTTGAGAAGAGCTTGTCTCTTGGAATGGACTTCCTTGAGTGTAGTTCTCCCTTGGTGTCTCTAGGAAGGTGATGAAAGGACCCTTTGATGAGTTGTCAGGGTAGCATAAGAGATGATGTTTGGGTTCTATGCTATCCCTTTCAACCACATGTAAGGCTGAACCCTCTTGATTGTTGGAGTTGCCAGATGAACCTTGCATGTTCATCTCCATCTGGTAGCCACTAAGAATCCCATATAACTCTGTTGGAGTAAGAGTTTTGAGATTTTCAGTTCTCATGATCACCACATAGTAGTGTGTCTATTGTAGGAAGTGAGGACATGAACTTCCTTACAATGTCTCTATTCTAAAGAGAAACTCCTCCATCCATTAGGGTATCCACAATCTCAACATACCTAAAGTACTGCTGAGTCATAGTTTCACCTGTTTTGAAGGTGAAATTTTCAAACTGCTGCTTCAGGAGATCCTTCTTGTTCTCCTTGGCTTCAGAGGAACCCTCATACATTAGTTTTAGTGCATCCCACAGCTGCTTGGCTATTTTGCACTTCTTGAAACCTCTGTACACAGAGTTTGGAAGGGCAATTTGAAGAGTTGTCATGACTTTTCTGTCAATCTCTACTCTCTTCCTATCTTCATCAGAGTAGTTAGCCACATCTTTTGGGATTATACCAGCACCAGTAGCAGAAGGGGTGCTGGGTACGAAAGGTCCATTCTCAATAGACTCCCACATTCTTGAATCAAGAGACCTGATGAAACCTTCTATTCTTAAACACCAGGTATCAAACTCATCAAGAGTGATCAGTGGGGACTTGTTCATGGTTCCAGTTTCCATTTCAGTCTTGGAAATAGTTGCCATTTGAAAAGTTTAGTATTTGTGTGTGTGAGGGATCTTAAGATGGTGAGATCTTATATCAGGAGCCTGTGGCTCTGATACCAAATGTAGGACCGTTGAAGGGGTCAATTACCACACAACAACACAAAGAGGAGATTAACTAAAACTTAATCAAACAGTAAACTGGATTAACCAAGGGAAGACACTAAGAACACAAGTAATATAAGAGACAGAACACAAAGAACACAAGTATATGGTTTTCAAGAATGCAGTATATTGCTTTCTCTATGTTCTATTACAAGTGTTAAAAAGCATAATGGAAAGATACAAGAACATGAGATACTTATACTACATCCTACAGCCGGCTATACTTTGAAATCCAACTGGATACAATTGACTAGACACAAAACAAAATCAATTGTAGAGTCAAAAGGCAGATTGCCTTTTGACTTGTGACTATGACATGCCATAGCTCACATCCTTATCTATTACAGATTAAGTACATAAAGTAGAAAGTTAGAGACTCAAGACCTCAATGTACAGTTACCAAAAGCATGGAACTTTTCACCAACTCATGTAAGTTCGTGACCTTACAGAGGTGCAGCGGAAAGGTGTCTAGCTTTATGGAAAAATAAATCAGATAAAGCATGTATTAAAAGTATTCGGAAGAAATCTGTCTTCATAAGTTAAAGCTTCGGAAGAATTTGTCTCTGAGGCTTCAGAAGACTTCATATTGGCTTTGGAAGATATTGGTCTTGGCTTCGGAAGATTTTACACTTATAATAAATTTTGTTGCATGTGTAAAACTTCCTAAGCATTCTTCTTCAATGCACTTATGCAGCATGCAGGATAGACATTGGATGTTTAGGTTGCATCAGCCTCTTCATTAATCTCTACAAACATTTAAAATGCTAAACATTAGATCATGTTGTCATGGTTGGATAAAAAACAAGTTAATATTATACACTTAATTACCTATAAGTAGTATGGATAAGTAACATCATCTCCACAAGAAATTAGTGTATAGTGTAAAACTTTATACCTAAGAACTTAAACATGTAACGAAAAGACTAAAAGCAATATTTTTAGATTTTTCATTTAAAGTGCAAGTTAAATTAAACAAAGACAAGTGAAAAAAGCAATGATTTTGATTATTGGTTTTAAAAATTATGAGAAAAGACAACCATTTTCAAGATTTAAGTTCAAAGATTCACATTTGGTTTCATAAGAATTTATTGCGAATCACATTAACATGATTTTGCAAATCGTTGGTTAAAGTGATTGTTATGAAACAATTTTTAAGACTCGTTCGTTCACACAATTACCAAATCATTTATGAAAGAATTCACATACATAACTAACTACTCACAATGCAAGAAATCTGAATACGAATGGAAGCACGCGAATACTTAAACATAAACAAGTGTTTAACTTTAAACAAATGCATAATTAAATTCTTGTGTCAAAAGAACATAACCCAAAACATCAATTCAAACTAAACCTAATGCTTCACTTTCAAGAACTCTCTTACTGAAAGTGATTCTGAACGAATTAGCCGCTCATCGACATGCTTGGATTGATTGGATGTTATTAATGCTTGACTCGAGTGAAAACGTGGTGAAAGGAACTCTTAAAAATGCCTTAAATGCCACTACTGTTGTACCAAAAGAACCAATGAGCCGGATCAGAAAAACATTTAAGTCCCACAGACGTCACAACAACTACTGAAGACCACAACAACTGAAGACAACAGCTGATTACAAAGTCTGAACACAAGTGTTGAAGACAAAGTTTGAAGACAAGTGCTGAAGACAAAGTCTGAAGACAAGTGCTGAAAAAAAGTCTGAAGACAAGTGCTGAAGACAAAGTCTGAAGACAAGTGCTGAAGACAAAGTCTGAAGACAAGTGCTGAATACAAAGTCTGAAGACACAAGTGCTGAAGACCAAAGTATCAGACGTTGTCACAACAGCTGAAGAGGTCTTCTTCAGTAGTTGTGACGGTTTACCTTTCAGTAGTTTTATGTTTTATCTATTCAGTAGTTTGACACAACAGCTGAAGAATACTTCTTCTGTTGTTGTGCTCATCAGTAGTTTTATGTTTTTCAGTAGTTTTGTAAAACGACTGAAGAGCTTGTTCTTCAATCATTGTAGTTTCCATAGTTTCTTATCAGTAGTTTCATATTTTGTACTTAACACTCTGATATGTTCTCAGTAGTTGTGAACATTTCAGTAGTTTGTTAAGAGTTAGTTATTTTTGTAATAGATCTGCCAGTTGTCACTTTCCCGTGATAACAGCAGCGATTGCACTCTATATAAGGAGTGTCAACCTATTGCAATATGTAGAATGATTTGATCAGAAATATTCGATATTATAGAAACATTCCTTGTTACAGAAATATATTCTCTCTTTATAACCGTATTTGTTCTTAATGCATACGAGTATCAAATTCTTGCTACAATTTGTCTAATTCTTGTTCTTATTCCGCTGCGTTACGCTCTAATACATCAAACTTATGATCACTGATCCTGACAAATGGTATCAGAGTAGGTTAATCATTGATCGATCTAATAATTGATCATTGAAACTGCTATTCAAGATCCAAGTTTGATTGAATTAGCATTTTTTTTTGCAAGAAACGGTTATAGAGATTGAATTTTCTGTGTTTCTGGTCATTCATCCTGAGATTTTCTCTTGGTTTTCATTGAGTCTGTTGTGGTCTATGTAAAAACGTTTAAAAGCTTGAATTAAATTGTATTTGGACTGAAAATGACTACTCCTTCCAATGATCCTCACAATACTGGTTCCTCAACCAAGCCTCCAATGCTGGTTAGGAATGAGTATAACATATGGCAATGACGAATGCTCCATCACCTGTCTGTTAACAGCGCAGGTTGTTGGACATTAGTGGTACATGGTCCACACAAGCCTATGGTGAATAACCCGGAAACCAATCAAATGGTTTCGAAGAGGAGGAACAATACTCAGATGAGGATAAGAATTGTTTGAGATTGATGCAAAAGCCCATGGAATTCTGGCCATGGCACTGCCCAATGAAATCTATTCTGGGCTAATGCATCATGAAACTACCCATGACCTCTGGAATGCCTTGAAAGAACAATTTGGTGGAACAGATGAGGTCTTGGCAAATAATAGAGAAATTCTTGCCCAACAATATGAGACATTCTCTCATAGAAAGGGTGAGACATTGACTCAACAATATGAGCGGTTCTCTTGTTTTATCTCTGAACTAAAAATGGTCAAACTTGAATACACCAATATTCAGATGAATAACAGATTTCTCAGATCACTGCCTGAGAGATGGGACACATATACTATTGTCCTACGCTCCAGTGCAAGTTTGGACAAACTATCTCTCACCCCACTCCATGGGAAACTGCTCACTTTTGAGAGAGAGATAGAACATAAGAGAAAGCTGTCTTCATCTGGAAAGCTCACTGAAGACTTTGTACCAGGCAACACTGCCTTGGTTGGTCATGAGTTAGAATATGCTTCATCTGAATGCCAGTATGATGAGCATATGGATTTCTCCTCAAACACTTCTGATTCTGCGTTTGTAAGTGTTGATAGTCAGTTTACTGGGTGTAATAATGACAATCTATGCTTCATCATGGATGATCTCAAGGGGATTGCTGATGATGACTTAGAAGAGATGGATATTTTGAGCCAAATGGCCTTGATAAATATCATATCTCAGAAGTTCTACAAAAGAACTGGAAGAAAGTTCCCAGGACTCTCTGGCAAAACCAAAGTTGGTTTTGACAAGAGTAAGTTGAAGTGTCACAAATGCCACAGGCTTGGACACTTTGCTAGAGAATGCAGATCATCTGGATCTAATTCCTCTGCACCTTTTGTGACTTTCCCTGGCAATAGTCAACAACACAGAGGGCAACATCCTGTCAATTCTAGTCATCATTATCAACCACAATCTCCTGCATATTTTGTTCCTCAGGGTCAAATGCCATATCCTTACCCCTATTATTACATGCCACAGTCAAATCAAGTTCAAATTCCTATAGTACCACAACCTCATGCACTACCAGAACCTCAACCATCTCAATCTCATCAACCTCCTCAACCTCAACAACACAGCTTCTTCACCCCTGGAGTTGTTGACTGGAGCAGTTTACCGGATGACATGTCTGGTCTTGAACAACTGTTCACAGGTGCTGGTCAACATAGTGGTGACAGTCCTTTTGGGAATCTGGCTCTCATGGCCCTGGAGTCTACTGAGGGTTCTTGCTCAAATGCATCATCTTCACTGGTAACTCAGGTATCTTCAGAGGCTAAAGCCAAGTTATGTTCTGAATCATGCATTGCTGCATTTGTCTCCATTAGAGAGGCAAATGTAGCATTAATAAATCAAAAACTTGAGTTTGAGAAAACCATTTCCAAAAGAAAAGCTGAGTTTGATTCTGCTCTTAATAGTAAAAATGATGAGATTTATAAGCTTAAATGCCAATTAAATGATGAAAAGACCAAGCTAGAGGTTATTCAGGAAGACCAGAGAAGTCTCAAAGAAACCTTTGCAGTCACCCAGGTAGAGTGTGATCGATGGGTACAATCATGCAAAGGTTTTGAAATGCTTCTTAGTAAGCAATCTGCTTCCAATGTGAAGTTTGGTATTGGTTATAATCACACTGCTCCTCCTACAGATTTTGCTTCAAGAGCAGAAGTGAAATATGATGGAGAAAGCAATAACCAATCCACCTCATCATGTGATTCACTTTTTGATAGAGCATCATCAAAAGTTGAAGTCAGCACTAAGCCCTCTCAGAACCCATCAGCTGATGTTGATGGTTCCACTGCTGACACTCACATGATCAAAGAGATGATCAACTCAGGAGCTATCTCTGGAAGTCCTGAAAGGACTGGAGAGCAAGATTTAACACCTGAAGTTCAAACTCCAACTACTGTCAGCACTGAAGAGAAGAAAACTGTCAGTAGAAAGAGTTTGAAGACTACTAAAGAGGAAGTCAAGAAAGCAAATAATGCTTCCAAAGTACTGAAGAGCAAGTCTTCAGTAGTTTCATTCTCTTTAGTTGATGATCAACATAAGATGAAGAAGAAACCATGTGAAGTATGTGGTTTGTTCAATCATCTTACAGATGATTGTTGGTACAAAAGGGGATCCAAACTCAAACATAAAGAGGAAAGTAAAGAGAAAATGGTTAAAATGAAAACTGAGTTTGAAGCCACATTTGTACCAGCAACATCAATCTTGTAACCCTTAAGTCCAAAAAGAAATCCAAAAAGGAAGGGGTTAAACAGGTAACAGCTGAGATTGCTCAAAAGAAGAAGGTGCAACATAGGAACTTATCAAACTCTAATGCCAATGTGTCTGAAAAGCTGAAAGCCTTATCACAAAATCAGACACAGCTGGTTATGATGGTTCAACATCTATTGGGAAGAGTTAACCAATTAGATGTTCCTATGTTGAAACCACAGAAAAGGAGGTCCAAGCCAAAGGATTCCTTTTCTTCACCAGTTTCTTCCTCTCAGGCTGTTGTTTCCAACAAACATGTTAGTTTACCATCTGTTGATGAGAACAGGCCCAATACCAAAAAGGTTTGGGTCTCAAAATCTAACTAATTTGTTGTATTTTGCAGGGTTCTTCAACATACCTCAGAGGCATCTGGTATGTAGATAGTGGAGGATCCATGCATATGACAGGAAACAGATCACTTCTTAATGACTACTCTCAAGGAAGGAAGGGGTTTGTGTCATTTGGCAATGATGCAAAGGGTTACATCATCGGTAAAGGCTTTGTTTCCAAGGGGGAAATAAAGTTTGATGATGTTAACCATGTGGAAAATCTCAAGTACAACCTCTTGAGTGTCAGTCAAATGTGTGACAAAGGCCATGTTGCTCTTTTCACCAGTCAGAACTGTCAGATTCTGTCATCCAAAGTTCTAAGTTTGATTGATAAGGTGTTGGATGAACACACTCTCCTAAAGGCCAACAGGACAGGAAGAGTATATGCCTTAGATCTTTCCAAGAAAATAGATCTCAAAGGCCATCCTTGCCTATTTTCCAAGGCTTCCCCTCAAGAATCTATTCTATGGCATAGAAAGCTGGGTCATGTTAATCTCAAAAACATAAATCAGCTGATAAACCATGGTTTAGTAAGGGGACTGCCTATGAAGGAGTTCAAGTGTGAAGATAACTGCACTGCTTGTTTAAAAGGAAAACAACACAAAGCTTCATTTCCCTCCACAGAAGAACCTAAGTCCACTGCCTGCTTACAGCTTCTTCACATGGATCTCTTTGGTCCTGTGAGAGTGATGAGTATGGCTAAGAAGAAATACTGTCTGGTAATTGTGGATGATTACTCCAGATTTGTATGGACTTTCTTCTTGCATTCAAAGGATGAGGCTGCGCAGTCCATTATGAACTTTGTGTTACACGTTGAGAAGCAGTATTCCCTACCAGTTAAGTGTGTGAGGAGTGACAATGGTATTGAATTCAAAAACCACACACTTGATGAGTTTTACTTATCAAAGGGAATCAAGAGGCAGTATAGCATCCCAAGAACTCCTGAGCAAAATGGAGTAGTGGAGAGAAAGAACAGGACCCTTATTGAAGCTGCAAGGTCCATGTTGGCTGATTCTGGACTGCCAATGACTTTTTGGGCTGAAGCTGTCAATACAGCTTGCTATGTACAAAATAAAATTCTAGTAAATCAGAGGTTGATGAAGACTCCATATGAAGTTCTTCATCATTTGGCCCCTCTAATTTTATTCTTCAGAGCATTTGGGTGTCCTTGTTTCATTCTCAACACACGGGATCAACTCCAAAAATTTGATCCTAAGGTGGATGCAGGGTACTTTGTTGGTTATTCATCAACTTGCAAAGCATACAGAGTCTTCAACTGTAGAAAAAAGATGGTTGGAGAGACTCTACATGTTAAGTTTAATGAATCTCCAAAGGACAAGATTCCACAAAGCCCTGTGGAGATATTTGATTTGGACATACTGCAATATGTTCCTTATCAAACTCCTGCTGTTGCTCCTGTCAACAGTTCAACACCTGGTGGTTCTGCTGGTGCTGATGATGATGATGATAGCAGTACTCACCTCTTCAGGTTTAGTGATCAACTACCTGATTCAGCTAGACATGATGGTCCTGTAGCTCCAGTAGCACCATCCACAACAAATGCTGATGAGATTTCTTCAAATTCAACTTCCTTTGAATTACCATCCACTGATTGGTTTCAAGGAAATGATTCACCATCACCATCTGTTGCTGCTGAGCCTGCTACGAACACTTACACAGATCTCATTGTGTATCAAGATCTGAAGAATCACCCTATGTCTCAAATCATTGGTGATATCACTGCTGGCGTATCAACAAGAAGTCAATTGTCAAATTTCTGCTTCTGTGCTCTCTTCATCAGTCAGCAAGAGCAAAAGAATTATCACATTGCTTTAAAGGACAATGGATGGGTTGATGCCATGCAGCTTGAGCTTCTTCAGTTCAAGAAACAGCAAGTGTGGGAACTGGTTCCTCTACCTCCAGGTAAGTGTGCAATAGGCACTAAATGGGTGTTTAGGAACAAAACTGATGAAAATGGGCTTATCGTTAAGAACAAGGCCAGACTGGTTGTTCAGGGGTTTGCACAAGAAGAAGGTATTCATTATGATGAACCTTTGCCCCTGTAGCCAGACTGGAAGCAATTCGATTGTTTTTAGCTTATGCTGCTTATCAAAACCTTAAGTTTTTCAAATGGATGTCAAAAGTGCATTTTTGTATGGGAAAATTAAAGAAGAGGTTTATGTATGTCAACCACCAGGCTTTGAGGACATTAACATCCTAATTGGGTGTATAAGCTTGATAAGGCTCTTTATGGGTTGAAACAAGCTCCTAGAGCCTGGTATGAGACATTATCAAACTTTCTTCTGGAAAATAATTTCACTAGAGGCTCCATAGATAAGACTTTATTCATTAAAAAAGCTGGGCAGCATAATCTACTTGTTCAAATTTATGTAGATGATATTATTTTTGCATCCTCTGATCCACAGTTGTGTGATGCCTTTACAAAGTTGATGCAACAGAAGTTTGAAATGAGTGCCATGGGAGAATTACAGTTCTTTCTGGGTTTGCAAATCAAACAAAAGGCTGATGGGATTTTCATTCATTAGTCCAAATACACAAAAGATCTTTTGGAAAAGTTTGATTTACAAAACTGTAAGCCCTGTTCTACCCCCATGTGCAGCACCACACAACTGGATACAGATCAGAAAGGTAAAGTGGTTGATGAAACACTTTACAGATGTATGATTGGGTCCTTGATATATTTAACAGCTTCTAGACTAGATATTATGTTTGCTACATGTTTTTGTGCTAGATTTCAGGCTGCACCTAAGGAGTCTCATTTGAATGCAGTCAAGAGGATCTTTAGATATCTGCAAGGCACTCCATTTCTAGGTTTATGGTATTGTACTAGACATTCTGGTAAATTAGTTGCTTTTTCTGACAGTGACTATGCAGGGTGTAAGTTGACCAGGAAATCAACTTCTGGTGGATGTCAATTCCTAGGCAACTGCTTGATTTCTTGGCAGAGCAAGAAATAGACCTCAGTTGCTACATCAACTGCTGAAGCAGAGTACATTGCCGCTGCAAGCTGTACATCTCAGGTACTCTGGCTTCAAAACCAATTATTGGATTATGGCATAACAGAGACTAGACTCCATTGTTATGGACAGCTCTTCAGCTCTTGTATTGTCAAGAATCCTGTCCAGCACTCTAGGACTAAACATATTGAAATCAGACACCATTTTATTAGAGATTGTTTTGAAAAAGGTCTGATTGATCCAAAATTTGTTCCTAGTGCTGATGAGCTTGCAGACATTTTTACTAAGTGTTGGACCAAAAGAACCAATGAGCCAAGATCAGAAAACCTCTAAGTCCCACATGGTATCACAACAACTGCTGAAAGCCTCATCAGTAGTTTGACAAGTGCTGAAGACTTCAACAGCTGAAGATCAAGTGCTGAAGACCTCAACAGCTGAAGAACCAAAGTGCTGAAGTACAACAGCTGAAGAACACAAGTGCTGAAGCTGAAAGACAAAGTACTGAAGTACAACAGCTGAAGAGTTTACAAGTGCTGAAGATCAACAACTGATGTACAAGGTCTGAAGACAAAGACTGAAGACATCAGCTGATGATATCTACTGAAGTCATCAGCTGATGAAACACCTGAATGTCAAAGTCTGAAGATCAAGTACTGAAGCCTCAGTAGTTTGTCACAACTGCTGAAGAGTACTTCTTCAGTAGTTGTGATATCAGTAGTTTATATTTTTATGTTTCAGTAGTTTTGTAAAACGACTAAAGAGCTTGTTCTTCAGTCGTTGTAGTTTCAGTAGTTTTATATTTTGTACTTAACATGCTGATATGTTCTCAGTAGTTGTGAACATTTCAGTAGTTGTTAAGATGTTATTTTTGTATTAGATCTGCCAGTTGTCACTTTCTGTGATAACAGCAGTGATTGTTGCACTCTATATAAGGAGTGACAACTCATTGTAACGATGATGGATGAGATGAATGAATGGAATAAACGAATGATTTGATTAGAAATATTCTTCATCCATAAACATTCCTTGAAATCAGAAATATATATTCTCTCCCTATAACCGTATGCGCTTTTAATGCTTACAAATATCAATTGCTTGCTACAATTTGTCTAATTCTTGTTTGTATTCCGCTGCTTTGTATCCTAATACATCAAACTTGTGATCGCTGATCCTGTCAAATGGTATCAGAGCAGGTTAATCATTGATCGATCTAATAATTGATCATTGAAACTGCTATTCAAGATCTAAGTTTGATTGAATTAGCTTTTGTTTTTGCAAGAAACGGTTATAGAGATTGAATTTTCTGTATTTCTGCTCATTCATCCTGAGATCTTTTCTTGGTTCTCATTGAGTTTGTTGTGGTCTGTCTAAAACTTTTAAAAGCTTGAACTAAATTGTTTTTGAACTGAAAATGACTACTCCTTCCAATGATCCTCACAATACTGGTTCCTCAACCAAGCCACCTATGCTGGTTAGGAATGAGTATAACATATGGCAAAGACGTATGCTCCATCACCTGTCTGTTAACAGCGCAGGGTGTTGGACATCAGTGGTACATGGTCCACACAAGCCTATGGTGAATAACCCGGAAACCAATCAAATGGTTCCAAAGAGGAGGGAGAAATACTCACATGAGGATAAGAAGTTGCTTGAAATTGATGCAAAAGCCCATGGAATTCTGGCCATGGCACTGCCCAATGAAATCTATTCTGGGCTAATGCATCATGAAACTGCCCATGACCTCTGGAATGCCTTGAAAGAACAATTTGGAGGAACAGATGAGGTCTTGGCAAATAATAGAGAAATTCTTGCCCAACAATATGAGACATTCTCTCATAGAAAGGGTGAGACACTGACTCAACAATATGAGCGGTTCTCTTGTTTGATCTCTGAACTAAAAATGGTCAAACTTGAATACACCAATATTCAGATGAATAACAGATTTCTCAGATCACTGCCTGAGAGATGGGACACATATACTATTGTCCTACGCTCCAGTGCAAGTTTGGACAAACTATCTCTCACCCAACTCCATGGGAAACTGCTCACTTTTGAGAGAGAGATAGAACATAAGAGAAAGCTGTCTTCATCTGGAAAGCTCACTGAAGACTTTGTACAAGGCAACACTGCCTTGGTGGGTCATGAGTCAGAATATGCTTCATCTGAATGCCAGTATGATGAGCATATTAATTTCTCTTCAAGCACTTCTGATTCTGCATTTGTGAGTATTGATGGTCAGTTTACTGGGTGTAATAATGACAATCTATGTTTCATTATGGATGATCTCAAGGGGATTGCTGATGATGACTTAGAAGAGATGGATATTTTGAGCCAAATGGCCTTGATAAATATCAAATCTCAGAAGTTCTACAAAAGAACTGGAAGAAAATTCCCAGGACTCTCTGGCAAAACCAAAGTTGTTTTGACAAGAGCAAGTTGAGGTGTCACAAATGCCAAAGGCTTGGACACTTTGCAAGAGAGTGTAGATCAACTGGATCTAACTCCACTGCACCTTTGTGACTTTTCCTGGCAATAGTCAACAACACAGAGGGCAACATCCTGTCACCTCTAGTCATCATCCTCAACAACAATCTCCGGCATATTTTGTTCCTCAGGGTCAAATGCCATATCCGTACCCTTGTTATTACATGCCACAGTCAAATCAAGTTCAAGTTCCTATGACACCACAACCTCATGCACTACCAGAACCTCAGCCTTCCCAATCTCATCAACAACCTCAATCTCAACAACACAGCTTCTTCACCCCAGGAGTTGTTGACTGGAGCAGTTTACCAGATGACTTGTCTGGTCATGATCAACTGTTCTCAGGTGCTGGTCAACATGGTGGTGACAGTCCCTTTGGGAATCTAGCTCTTGGCTTTGGAGTCTGCTGATACTTCATTTTCCAATGCCTCTACACCTCAGGTATCACAGGTATCCTCTGAGGCAAAAGCCAATTATGTTCTGAACCATGCATAGCAGCATTTGCTTCCATTAGAGAAGCAAATGTAGCTCTAATTAATAAGAACATTGAGCTAGAACAAATAATTTCCAAAACAAAGCTGAGTTTGAGTTTGTGCTCAAAGATAAAAATGATGAGATTTATAAACTGAATTGCCAAATAATTGATGATAAGGCTAGAGAAGAAGTACTTCTAGAGAAGTACAAAGATCTCAAAGAAACCCTTGTAGTTACCCAGGTCGAGTGTGATAGATGGGTACAATCATGCAAAGGTTTTGAAATGCTTCTTAGTAAGCAGTATGCTTCAAATGTGAAGTTTGGAATTGGTTACAATCACACTGCTCCACCTACATATTTTACACCAAGAGCAGAGGTAGAATCTGATGGTGAGAGTGATAACCAATCCATCACATCATGTGATCTACCTTCTGATACAGCACAATCAGAAGTAGCAGTCAGCATCAAGCCCTTTGAACCTATCAACTGATGTTGATGGTTCAAATGCTGACATTCACATGATAATGAGTTGATCAACTCAGGAGTTAATCCTGAAGGTCCTGAAAGGACTAGAGAGCAGGATTTAACACCTGAAGTTCAAACTTCAACTGCTATCAGTACTGAAGAGAAGAAAACTGGCAGTAGAAAGAGTTTGAAGACTACTAAAGAGGTAGTCAAGAAAGCAACCAATGCTTCCAAAGCATTGAAGAACAAGTCTTCTGTTGCTTCACCCTCTTTAGTTGATGATCAACCTAAGATGAAGAAGAACCATGTGAAGTATGTGGTTTGTTCAATCATCTTACAGATGATTGTTGGTACAAAAGAGGTTCCAAACTCAAACAAAAGAAGAAATTAATGAGAAAATGGTAAAAATGAAAACTGAGTTTGAGACCACATTTGTATCAGCAACATCAATCCTGTAACCCTTAAGTCCTTAAAGAAATCCAAAAAGGAGGGGTTAAACAGGTGACAGCTGAGGGTGCTCAAAAGAAGAAGGTGCAACATAGGAACTTATCAAACTCCACTAGCAATGTGTCTGATGAGCTGAAAGCTTTATCACAAAATCAGACACAGCTGGTGATGATGGTACAACATCTGTTGGGTAGAGTTAACCAACTAGATTCTCCTATGTTGAAACCACAGAAAAGAGGTCCAAGCAAGGACTCCTCTTCTACACCATCTTCTTCTCTCAGGCTGTTGTTTCAAATAAACCGTTTATTTACCATCTATTGATGAGACCAGGCCCAAAACCAAAAAGCTTTGGGTCTCTAAAACTAACTGATTGTTTATTATTGTAGGGTTCTTCAACATGCCAAAGTAGCATCTGGTATGTAGACAGTGGGGGATCTATGCACATGACTGGGAACAACTCTCTTCTTCATGACTACTCTCAAGGAAAGAAGGGATTTGTCTCTTTTGGCAATGATGCTAGGGGTTACATCATCGGTAAGGGCTTTGTCTCCAATGGAGAAATCAATTTGATGATGTTAATCATGTGGAAAATCTCAAGTACAATCTCTTGAGTGTCAGTCAAATGTTGATAAAGGCCATGTTGCCCTTTTCACCAGTCAAAACTGTAAGATTCTGTCATCCAAAGTTTTGCACTTGATTGACAAGGTGTTGGATGATCACACTCTCCTGAAAGCCAACAGGACAGGAAGAGTGTATGCTTAGATCTCTCTAAGAAGATAGATCTCAAAGGCAATCCTTGCCTATTTTCCAAAGCCTCTTCTCAGGAATCTAAACTGTGGCACAGGAGGCTTGGTCATGTTAATCTCAAAAACATGAATCAGCTTAGCCACAATAGTTTATTCAGAGGCTTACCAATAAAGGAGTTCCACTGTGATGAAACCTGCACTGCTTGTTTAAAAGGAAAACAGCACAAAGTCTCATTTCCTCCTATTGAAGTGTCCAAGTCCATTGCCTGCTTGCAATTACTGCATATGGATCTATTTGGTCCTGTGAGAGTAATGAGCATGGCAAAGAAGAAATACTGTCTGGTAATTGTGGATGATTACTCCAGATTTGTATGGACTTTCTTTCTACATTCAAAGGATGAGGCTGCTCAGAAGATTATTCACTTTGTGCTGTACATTGAGAAGCATATTCCCTTCCAGTCAAGTGTATTAGGAGTGATAATGGAACTGAGTTCAGAAATCATACACTTGATGACTTCTATCTTTCAAAGGGAATCAAAAGGCAGTTCAGCATTCCAAGGACTCCAGAACAAAATGGAGTAGTGGAGAGAAAGAACAGGACCCTCATTGAAGCTGCAAGGTCCATGCTGGCTGACTCAGGTTTGCCACTGACCTTTTGGGCTGAAGCTGTCAACACAGCTTGTTATGTGCAAAATAGAGTTTTAGTAAATCAGAGGTTGATGAAGACTCCATATGAAGTTCTCCATCATTTGGCTCCTCTGATTTCATTTTTCAAGCATTTGGGTGTCCCTGTTTCATTCTCAACACAAAGGATCAACTCCAAAACTTTGATCCTAAGGTGGATGCAGGGTACTTTGTTGTTATTCATCTACTTGCAAGGCATACAGAGTCTTCAACTGCAGAACAAGATGGTTGAAGAACTCTACATGTTAAGTTTAATGAATCTCCAAAGGACAAGATTCCACAAAGTCCTGTGGAGTTATTTGATTTGGACATACTGCAATATGTTCCTTATCAAACTCCTTGTGTTGCTCCTGTCAACAGTTCACCACCTGGTGGTACTGCTGATGATGATGATGATTGCAGTACTCACCTCTTCAGGTTAGTGACCAGCTGCCTGACTCAGCTAGACATGATGTTCCTGTAGCTCCAGTAGCACATCCACAACAAATGCTGATGAGATTTCTTCAAATTCAACTTCCTTTGAATTACCATCCACTGATTGGTTTCAAGGAAATGATTCACCATCACCATCTGTTGCTGCTGAACCGGCTACAAACACTTGCACAGATCTCATTGTGTATCAAGATCTGAAGAATCACCCTATGTCTCAAATCATTGGTGATATCACTGCTGGAGTATCAACAAGAAGTCAATTGTCAAATTTCTACTTCTATGCTCTCTTCATGAGTCAGCAAGAGCCAAAGAATTATCACATTGCTTTAAAGGACAATGGATGGGTTGATGCCATGCAGCTTGAGCTTCTTCAGTTCAAGAAACAGCAAGTGTGGGAACTGGTTCCTCTACCTCCATGTAAGTGTGCAATAGGCACTAAATGGGTGTTTAGGAACAAAACTGATGAAAATGGGCTTATTGTTAAGAACAAGGCCAGACTGGTTGTTCAGGGGTTTGCACAAGAAGAAGTATTGATTATGATGAAACCTTTGCCCCTGTAGCCAGACTGGAAGCAATTCGATTGTTTTTAGCTTATGCTGCTTATCAAAACCTTAAAGTTTTTCAAATGGATGTCAAAAGTGCATTTTTGTATGGAAAAATAAAGAAGAGGTTTATGTATGTCAACCTCCAGGCTTTGAGGACAATAAACATCGTAATTGGGTGTATAAGCTTGATAAAGCTCTTTATGGGTTAAAACAAGCTCCCAGAGCCTGGTATGAGACATTATCAAACTTTCTTCTCTGGAAAACAATTCACTAGAGGCTCCATAGATAAGACTTTATTCATTAAGAAAGCTGGGCAGCATAATCTACTTGTTCAAATTTATGTAGATGATATCATTTTTGCATCCTCTGATCCAAAGTTGTGTGATGCCTTTACAAAGTTGATGCAACAGAAGTTTGAAATGAGTGCCATGGGAGAATTACAGTTCTTTCTGGGGTTGCAAATCAAACAAAAGGCTGATGGAATTTTTATTCATCAGTCCAAATATACAAATCTTTTGCAAAAGTTTGATTTACAAAACTGTAAGCCTTGTTCTACTCCCATGAGCAGCACCACACACCTGGACACAGATCAGAAAGGTAAAGTGGTTGATGAACCACTTTACAGATGTATGATTGGGTCCTTGATGTATTTAACAGCTTCTAGACCAGATATTATGTTTGCCACATGTGTTTGTGCTAGATTTCAGGCTGCACCTAAAGAGTCTCATCTGATTGCAGTCAAGAGGATCTTTAGATATCTGCAAGGCACTCCATCTCTAGGTTTATGGTATTCTACCGGACACTCTGGTAAATTAGTTGCTTTTTCTGACAGTGACTATGCAGGGTGTAAGTTGACCAGGAAATCAACTTCTGGTGGATGTCAATTCCTAGGCAACTGCTTGATTTCTTGGCAGAGCAAGAAACAGACCTCAGTTGCTACATCCACTGCTGAAGCAGAGTACATTGCTGCTGCAAGTTGTACATCACAGGTACTCTGGCTTCAAAACCAACTTTTGGATTATGGCATTACAGAGACTAAGACTCCATTGTTAATGGATAGTGCTTCAGCTCTTTGCATTGTCAAAAATCCAGTCCAGCACTCTAGGACCAAACATATAGAGATCAGACATCATTTTATAAGGGACTGTTTTGAAAAAGGTCTGATTGATCCTAAGTTTGTTCCTAGTGCTGATGAGCTTGCAGACATTTTTACTAAGCCTTTGGATAGTTCAACTTTCCAAAACCTGGTGTTAAGGCTTAGTATGCTGCAGCTAGAATAAGTGACAACTACTGATGATCTTAGTAATTCATACTGATGATCATGAGTACCTATGTCACATAAAAGTACTGATGAGCTCTTTTAACCTCAGTAGTTTTATAACTACTGAAGGCTAAATGTCTCACAAGTACTGAAGTACTTCATCTGTTCTAAACTACTGATGTAGTTACAACTACTGATGCAGTTACAACTACTGCAATCAGTAAAAACAGATAAGTACTGATGTCCTATGAAACAATTGAAATCAGCCAAAAAGACTGATGAATGTGTTGAGGACATTTGAAATAGCTGAAAAGCTAAGAATTGACGAAAACAGCTGAAGAGAACTTTCTCTTCAGTCGTTTGTACAACTGCTGTTTCATTTTAAACAACTGAAGCAAACCCACGTCTTCAGTAGTTTTATAACTACTGATGACTAATACCAAGTCCTCTGTTGTTTACAACAGCTGATGACAAAACCACTGTCTTCAGTAGTTTCATAACTACTGATGACAAACACCAAGTCCTCAGTTGTTTCAATCATCTGAAGTCAAAACCACGGTCTTCAGTAGTTTTCTAAACTACTGATGCCTAACACCACGACTTCAGCTGTTTCAACGTCTGAAAGGGTAATACCATGTCAACGGTCGTTTAAAACTACTGATGACTAACACCACATCCTTCAGTCGTTTCCTTACCCGTACCCTATAATATCCCTAACCTTAGCTCTCATTGCTTCATCTTCTTCAAACCTAACGTTCCTCTCCAAAACTTCCCTCTTCTCAATGGCGTCTATGCAAATTAAACCGCGACACAACTGCGTTGCTACCTCACTAAATCGCCCATCTGGACTAAGTTCGATACTGCTATCGATCTTATGGTTCAGTCCCAATACAACACGGCATTTCTTCTGAATCCCATCTTACATGCCGAATCCTTGCACCAATTTTGGATGAACGTTACTGTTACCACTGGGGAGAACAACACACCATCCCTCCGGTCGGTCGTCAACACCAAAGAAGTAGTCATCACTCCTACAATAATCTGCCAAATTCTTCAACTGAATGATGCTACTTCTCCTGCTGGATATCCGAAGGGCACCATAGATCTATCCTTTGCTCAACATGGATATCAAGGCGATCTCAGTGCCTCCACTATCATGAAGAAACATTTTAATGACGCTGAGCGCCTGATCTTTCACATGGTGAATGTATGTTTGGCCCCTAAGACGTCGTCTTGGGATCAAATGTCCACCAAATGGCAGCAGGTAATGTATTCTATTTTGAGCAACAACCACTTAATTTTTCTGAAATAATATTTTTAGAGCTCAAGGATATGGCTCAAAAACTAACTGCCAACCGTTGGATACTATATCCACGGTTCATCATGGCCATTATTACAGACCAGCTTAATGCTGAGGGACTTGTTGGCTTGGGAGTCCCTGCTACGGCGTTCTGCCGGAAGTATACTCCCGGCACAACTCTGACCAGACACTCAAAATGGCTGCCAAGCTACGCAAACCACGCAGCTGGAACCCACAGCCACCACCTCCAAATCCAAAGTCCCCACCAAACCCACCAAAAAGAAACCCAAAACGGCTACTCAGGGAATTGAGTCCCCTGAGGATGCCCCTGCAACACAAACGCAGGATATATCCATTAGTCCAAACCCCCTAGTGGATACAATGACTCCTCCAGCCACAGCCGCTCAGGCTTCCTCTCAACAGGAGCCTGCAGCAACCACACAAGGGGTACCTACTTATCTGGGATCTTCCTCACTTGAGGAGATTGCCATTGAAGAGCACCAACCTCCCCAGGTGCACACTGCTTCTATCCCCTCACCCCAAACAACCGCCCCTCACAGCCCAACTTTAATAGTTGCACAAGTGCTGACTCAATTGCACTCCTCACCCCCTCCCCAGAAACCACTTACTACTGGGAATACCTCTACAATTGAGGGGGAGGAACACAGTGCACTTGAGAACCCAGAGCACAGGGGTTTCCCACTTCTATCTCCTGGTGTAGACAAGGAGCTTAGAATATCTGGTGAGGCTGCCACCTCCTCTGACTCATCACATGACCAGAGTGAGACTGGTAACATTGCTAAGACCTCACTCGAGGCAACAGCTGATGATGGACCTTGTCCTGAGGCTGGAAGTCCCCAGTACCAAGCACAAGGGGCACATGCACCAACTGGTCTACACCCAGTGCATGTAATCCTGCTCTAAGCAAGAGGTCAGCTGATTCAGCTTCGGCTGATGATGACCTGGGCTTTTTCTATGATGTTCTTGCCCAGAACACAATCCTTGAAGAGAAAGTCAGTAGGCTGCAAAACCTACTTGACCAACTCTCACAAGGAGAAAGACCATCTGCCTCTATCCTCCCACATATGGCACCTTCACTTGAAGGTTTCCCAAACACTGAGCCACTCCAAAATCAACCACCTGCCTCTGCTTCAGGCCCTACTTCTCAGGAACAGAACCCTCCTGAGCAAATAGGTGTTGTACTCCAAAATTCCCTCCCTCTCATCACACCCATAATCACTGATATAGTGATCAAAGCCATTGATGAGAGGCTTTCCTCAACATTACAGCCCTTGGTGATGCTGCTGTCCAAAAGGCTCTTTCTGCGGTACAAACCCCTTCCTCCAATGCAACCAAAAAGGGGGAGAGTACTGCAGTGAAAGAAAAGAAGAGGAAAAGATCCGAGGAAAAGAAGGAAGCGAAGCAAGCCCAAAAGGAGGAGAAAGAACAACAACCAATGCTCACCTACAAGCGGAAGAAAGGTGCTGATGAGCACATTGCTGAAGATAAAGCCTTGGAGCTACTGATAAAAGAGGCTGATGCCGAACATAGCAGATCAATGGACAACATCATTGATCAGTTGTTTAGGCAAGGCCATGACACCAACAAACTTGACTCTGAGATTCGACGACTAGAGATGAAGAAATCCAGAATAGATGGGCAAGTTATGAAGTGTTAGAAAGAGAAAGGCTTGAAATCATGATAAGATTTATTGCAAAATATCTTGGAAGATCAATGATTGAAATCAAAGCTTGGTCCAGGGACAGTATCTTGGCAATCACCACCAAGATCTGTTCGTCTGAAGCATACACTAAGGGGATTGTTATTGAAGCTTTGAATGAAGCGGGTGCTGGGAGCAGGACTGAGCTAGCCAAGCAATCAAAAGCCACACTCACCTCAAGGATGCTAGCATAGCCTGTCAACATTCCCACACCAAAACCACCCAAAACACAACCCACCAAACCAACTCCCTTACCCTCAAAACCCATAGCCGATGATATACCTTGAAGAAGAAGAGAAGGATATTGAAGCTAGAAGAAGATGAAGAAGATGATGAAGACAGGCTGCCGCTCTCAGCTGTGATTCAGTTGCCTAAGGCCACAAGTCACTCCTCAGCAATTACTCCCGAAGTCCAGAGACAAATGGTTAAAGTGAAGCTAGAAGAAGAAGAGCTTCATAAACAGCATGATGAGGAATTGCTGAAGAGAGTTGACAAAGCTTATGCAGCCACATCTTCCATCATCAATATAAGGAGCAAGCCCTCAGACTTTACACTCTCAGGCATACCTTTCAATATCAAAAGGAAAGAGTGAGGATTTGGCCTGATCCCAGGGTCTCTCACAGAATTCATAAGAACAATATACCTCAGAGATACATTGGCCAGGTGAAAAAGATCGTAGATGAGTGATCTCTCTGGTCTTTGTAGTTTCACCCTGGGAAATCCTAGAAGACTTCAAGAAGGCCTACAAAGCTAATCTAACCCCTCAGAAGATGCTGGAAAACAAAATAGTGAAAAAGGGGTTAGTTTACAAGAGGCTTGAGGAAGTCAGGAAAAATGAGCTCCAGTTGTTCCTAGAGGGTAATCACCCGATGAGTTTGCTTACAGAATAATAACAACTGTGGAGCTAAAGAATGGGAAACAGGCCAAATACCTGTCTGAGTATTATGGACCGGAATCATTGTTTGAAGGAGGTGCTGAAGAGCTAACCATGGAGGAACAAATCACCTTCCTTGAGGCCTACACAAGAGAGTCGTACAGACTCATTATGGGGAAGTGAATCTCATGAATGGGATAACAACTCTGTGTCCTGTTCCCCAAAACAGAGTTCCCATTCATACTCTGCCAAACAAATATTTGAGGTTCTTCCCAGGCGGAGCTTACATGGGTCATCTTCTCTACTGATCAAGAAGGAAAAAGACCAACATTTTGCCATCAATAAGTGGGAGAATAAATAAGTTAGAGGTTTTGGCTGCATTGGTTCAGGGGGAGTTTGTTGGACCAAAAGAACCAATGAGCCAGATCAGAAAACCTCTAAGTCCCACATGGTATCACAACAACTGCTGAAAGACTCATCAGTAGTTTGACAAGTGCTGAAGACTTCAACAGCTGAAGATCAAGTGCTGAAGACCTCAACAGCTGAAGAACCAAAGTGCTGAAGTACAACAGCTGAAGAACACAAGTGCTGAAGCTGAAAGACCAAAGTACTGAAGTACAACAACTGAAGAGTTTACAAGTGCTGAAGATCAACAAATGATGTACAAGGTCTGAAGACAAAGACTGAAGACATCAGCTGATGATATCTACTGAAGTCATCAGCTGATGAAACACCTGAAGGTCAAAGTCTGAAGATCAAGTACTGAAGCCTCAGTAGTTTGTCACAACTGCTGAAGAGTACTTCTTCAGTAGTTGTGATATCAGTAGTTTTATATTTTTATGTTTCAGTAGTTTTGTAAAACGACTGAAGAGCTTGTTCTTCAGTCGTTGTAGTTTCAGTAGTTTTATATTTTGTACTTAACATGCTGATATGTTCTCAGTAGTTTTGAACATTTCAGTAGTTTGTTAAGAATTAGTTATTTTTGTATTAGATCTGCCAGTTGTCACTTTCTGTGATAACAGCAGTGATTGTTGCACTCTATATAAGGAGTGACAACTCATTGTAACGATGATGGATGAGATGAATGAATGGAATAAACGAATGATTTGATTAGAAATATTCTTCATCCATAAACATTCCTTGAAATCAGAAATATATATTCTCTCCCTATAACCGTATGCGCTTTTAATGCTTACAAATATCAATTGCTTGCTACAATTTGTCTAATTCTTGTTTGTATTCCGCTGCTTTGTATCCTAATACATCAAACTTGTGATTGCTGATCCTGTCACTAAGCCTTTGGATAGTTCAGCTTTCCACAACCTGGTGTTAAGGCTTGGTATGCTGCAGCTAGAATAAGTGACAACTACTGATGATCTCAGCTCACAAGTACCGATGATCATTAGTTCATTATCGTCACATATAAGTACTGATGAGTTTTTTTACCCTCAGTAGTTTTTATAACTACTGAAGGCTACATACCTCACCAGTACTGAAGTACTTTATCTGTTAAAACAGCTGATGTAGCAACAACAGCTGATGTAGTCACAACAGTTGATGCAGCTACAACTACTGATGTCAGAAATGCAGATTACTGATGTCCTATGAAACACCTGAAAAACAGATGAAAAGTCTGATGAGTAAGTGTTGAGGACAGTGTGAAACAGCTGAAAAGCTATGAATTGACGAAAACAGCTGATGAGTAATTACTCTTCAGTTGTTTCTATAACTGCTGTTTCATTAAAACAACTGAAGCCAAAACTATGTCTTCAGTAGTTTAGAACTACTGAAGACTAACACCAAGTCTTCAGCTGTTTACAACAACTGCTGACAAAACCACTGTCTTCAGTAGTTTCACAACTACTGATGACTAATACCAAGTCTTTAGTTGTTTCATCACCTGAAGTCAAAACTGTCTTGAGTAGTTTTATAACTACTGATGACTAAATCAGAGACTTCAGCTGTTTCAACGTCTAACAGTTAAAACCAAGTCTTTAGTCTTCTTATAACAACTGCTGATCACACCAATACGGTCAGCCTTTTCAAACCTCTGAAAGTTAATACCACGTCATCAGTAGTTTCAACAACTGATGACTCACACCAAAACCTTCAGTCGTTTTCTAACCCGACCCTTTAAATACCTTATCCCACCTTCAGAGTTTTTATCTTCTCTTCTCAAACCTAACGTTCAAAAACTCTCTACCCTCTCTTCATCAATGGAGACCATGCAACTAAAACCACGACACAACTGTGTTGCACATCTCACCAAATCGCCATACTGGACCAAGTTTCACAACGCCATTGATTTAATGGTTCAGTCACCCTACAAAACGGCTTTTCTGGTAAATCCCACCATATATGCCGAATCCCTTAACTAATTCTGGACAAAGGTCACTCTGGTCTCTGAGGAGAATGACACAGAGTCTCTTCAATCGTTTGTCCATGGCCAAAAAGTGGTCATTACTCCAAACACTCTTCGCCAAACCCTTAATCTGGATGATGCCACTTTCCCAACTGGTTATCCAAAGAGCACAACAGATCAATCATTTGCCCACCATGGATACCAGGGTAACCTGAGTGCATCTACCATACTGAAGAAACATTTCCTGGATGCCGAACGTCTCATATTTCATATGGTAAATGTCTGCCTTGCCTCCAAGACTTCATCATGGGATCAAATGTCCACAAGGTGGCAACAGGTAATGTACTCCATCCTTGAGCAACAACCTTTAAATTTTTCTGAAATATTATTTTTAGAGCTCAAGGATATGGCCCAAAAACAACTTGCTAACCGTTGGATATTATATCCTCGGTTCATAATGGCCATAATTGAAAACCAGCTTCAAGCTGAGGGACTTGTTGGCCTGGGAGTCCCTGCTACGGCTGTATTGCCTGAAGTATACTCCCGGCACAACTCTGACCAATCACTCAAAATGGCTGCCAAGTTGCGCAAACCCACGCAGTTGGAACCCACAGCCACCACCTCCAAATCCAAAGTCCCCACCAAACCCACTAAAAAGAAGACAAGAAAGGCTACTCAAGGAAATGAGTCCCCTGAGGATGCCCCTGCAACACAAACGCAGGCTATATCCACTGGTTATAACCCCCTAGTGGATAGAAGGACTTCCCTAGCCACAGCCGCTCAGGATTCCTCTCAAAAGGAGCCTGCAGCAACCACAGAAGGGGTACCCACAAATCTGGGATCTTCCTCATTTGAGGAGATTGCCATTGAAGAGCACCATTCTCCCCAGGTGCACACTGCTTTTACCCCATCTCCCCATGCAACCGCCCCCCAAAGTCCAACCATTATCATTGCAAACGTGCTGACTCAGCTGCATGCCTCTCCTCCTCCCCAACAACCACCAACAAAGGGGAGAACCACAACTATTGAGGACGAGGATCACCATTGTTCTGACAACCCACAGCATCGGGGTTTACACGTTCTATCTCCTGGTGTGGATATGGAGATTAGAACATCTAGTGAGGCTGCCACCTCTTCTGAATCAGCACATGATCAGAATGAGGCTGGTACCATAGCTAAGACCTCACTAGAGGCAACAGCTGATGAAGGACATAGTCCTGAGGCTGGAAGTCCCCAGTTCCAAGAAAAAGGGGCACATGCTAAAACTGGTCTACACCCAGTGCATGTACATCCTGCTATAAGCAGGAGGTCAGGTGATTCAGCATCTGCTGATGATGACCTGGGCTTCTTTTATGATGTTCTGGCCCAGAACACAATTCTTGAGGAAGAAGTCAGTAGACTACAAAGACTACTTGACCAATTCTCTCAACAAGCAAGTCCATCTGCCACCACAATAAACCCACAGATGGCACCTTCACCTGAAGGTCTCCCATACACTCAGCCACTCAAAACTTCCGAGCCACCAGCCTCTATTTCTAGCACTGCTTCTCAGGGACAGAACCCCTCTGAGCAAACAGCTGCTATCTTTCAGCAATCCCTACCTCTCATCACCCCAATGATCACAGACATTGTGATCAAAACCATGGATGAGAGGCTTCCCTCAATCATACAACCCCTGGTGGAGGAGATTGTGAGCACCAGGCTTTCTGCTACTCAAACCCTTGCAACCAATGCAACCAAAAAGGGGGAGAGTCAGTCAGTGAAAGCAAAGAGGAAGAGCAAACTGAATGAAAAGGAAACTAAGAAAGAAGAGGAGTCTGTGAAGGGAACCGAAAATGATCAAGTGGGTGAAAGTCACAAAGACTTTCATGTCACATATAAGAAGAGGAAGGGTGAAGGAAAAGAGAAAGAACTCCAACTCGATGAGATGATCAAAATGGCAGATGCTACACATAGTAAATCAATGGATGCCATTATTGATCAACTGTATAGACAAGGGTTCGATACTGCACAGCTTGACTCAGAGATCAGGAGACTTGAAGTTGAAGAAATTAAATCAAGATGGGCAAGTTATGATGCATTAGAAAGAGAGAGACTAGAGATCATGATCAGATTCATTGCAAAATATCTTGGGAGATCATTGATCGAGATTAAATCATGGACCAGGGACAGTATCTTGGCCATAACCTCCAAGATCTGTTCGTCTGAAGCATACACTAAGGGTTTAGTAGTCGAAGCTTTGAATGAAGCAGGAGCAGGGAGCAGGACTGAGCTAGCCAAACACTCAAAAGCCATACTCACCTCTAAAATTCTAACTCAGCCTGTCAACATTCCCTCTCCAAAACAACCACAACCACAACCCACAAAACCAACTCCCTTACCCTCTAAACCAACAGCCGATGATGCACCCAAGAAGAAGAAGAGAAGGGTGTTGAGGCTAGAAGAAGAAGAAGAAGAGGATGATGTGGAAGAAGATAGGATGCCTCTGTCTCCAGTCCTAACATTGCCTAAAGCCAAACCCATGCCCATCACTCCCACCTCTCAGATGGAAACTGTGAGAGTAAAGATTGAAGAAGAGCAGCAGCAAAGGCTTCATGACGATGAGATGTTGAAAAGCATCGACAAAACTTATGCTGCTTCTTCATCAATAATTAGTATGAAGAAAGAAGCTCTGAGGTTGTACACCCTTGCCAGCACATTTCAATATCAGAAGGAAAAGGTGAGAGTATGGTCTGATCCTAGGGTGGCTCATAGGATTGTAAAGAAAGACATTCCTTCGAGATACAAGGGCCAAGTAAAAAGGATCGTAGATGAAGAGATCACAGTGGTCCTTGTAGTATCACCCTGGGAGATTGTAGAAGATTTCAAGAAGGCCTATGAGACTAAACAACCACCCCAAAAGATGTTAGAGAACAGAGTTATTAAAAAGGGGTTAGTCTACAAGAGGCTTGAGAACTTCAAACAAAATAAGCTCAGTCTGTTACTTGAAGGGACTCATCCTGATGAGTTTGCATACAGACAAATTACAACAGTTGAGCTCAAAAATGGCAAACAGGCCAAGTACATCTCAAAGCTGTATGGGCGTGAAGGATTGTTTGATGGTGAAGCTGAGAACCTGACCATGGAAGAACAAATTATGTTTCTCAGAGCATACACCAGAGAATCCTACAGGCTTATACATGGGAAGTGAGTCTCATGGATGGGGGAACAGCTCAGTGTCCAATTCCCCAATATAGAGCTCCCATCCATACATTGCCAACCAAATCATCAGAGACTCATTCCCAGGCCAGTGCTTATATGGGTCATCTTCTCAACTGATCAAGAAGGAAAAAGACCAACCATTCTGCCAACAATAAGTGGGACCTCAATAAAGTTAAAGGTTTTGGCTGCATTGGTTCAGGGGGAGTTTGTTGGACCAAAAGAACCAATGAGCCAGATCAGAAAAACCTTTAAGTCCCACAGACGTCACAACAACTACTGAAGACCACAACAGCTGAAGACAACAGCTGATTACAAAGTCTGAACACAAGTGCTGAAGACAAAGTCTGAAGACAAGTGCTGAAGACAAAGTCTGAAGACAAGTGCTGAAGATAAAGTCTGAAGACAAGTGCTCAAGACAAAGTCTAAAGACACAAGTGCTGAAGACAAAGTCTGAAGACACAAGTAGTGACGACCAAAGTATCAGACGTTGTCACAACAGCTGAAGAGGTCTTCTTCAGTAGTAGTGACGGTTTACCTTTTAGTAGTTTTATGTTTTATCTGTTCAGTAGTTTGACACAACAGCTGAAGAATACTTCTTCAGTTGTTGTGCTCATCAGTAGTTTTATGTTTTTCAGTAGTTTTGTAAAACGACTGAAGAGCTTGTTCTTCAGTCGTTGTAGTTTCAGTAGTTTCATATTTTGTACTTAACACTCTGATATGTTCTCAGTAGTTATGAACATTTCAGTAGTTTGTTTAGAGTTAGTTATTTTTGTAATAGATCTGCCAGTTGTCACTTTCCCGTGATAACAGCAGCGATTGCACTCTATATAAGGAGTGTCAACCTATTGTAATATGTACAATGATTTGATCAAAAATATTCAATATTATAGAAACATTCCTTGTTACAGAAATATATTCTCTCGTTATAACCGTATTTGTTCTTAATGCATACGAGTATCAAATTCTTGCTACAATTTGTCTAATTCTTGTTCTTATTCCGCTGCGTTACGCTCTAATACATCAAACTTGTGATCCCTGATCCTGACAACTACAATTCATAGGGGACCACTCCCTTTCAAAAGCCTAATGATTGGGTTCATATAAGGAAGAAAATCCACAAAATTTGAAGGTTGTTAAGGTGACCAACGTATCATACAACCACCCCGGCGTGTCATACGCCGGGTGTGAAGTTGTGCAGAGCTTGTTCACTAGATTTTGTTAAGAATACGGTGACTGATATGGTTGTCAGCGTATGATACGATGGTCAGAGTATGATACGGTGTTGTATATGGTGGTGTCTGATTGATTTCATTTGACTCCATCTTTTATGTAATTGAACATCCGGTCCTTCCACATGCTCCAATACTTTCTTAAAGCTCTCAAAATATGTATTTTTGTCTTCTACCACCTGCAAACATTAACACACTCAAAGTATACATGTTCAACACCAATATTATATAAACTAAAGCAGAATGTAAAAGAAAAGTTGCAAGATCATGGCAACTTAAAAGGGTGTAATTTAAGCTAGAAAAAAGTTACGGGACCCACAACCTATCAACGAAAGGTTTCAAAAAGTTACTAGAACAAAAGGAAGCTTCTTCCGACATCAATCTTGGACGAAAAATAATGAGTTTCAAGCATTCTAAAGGTGTTTCAACATTAATATCATCTGAATTCACATGCTCAGTTCAACAAATGTGAAGAATTAATGAAAATAAAAGGCTAATTCATTCGTGATTCACTTCAGGTGACAAGTTTTTGTAGGCTTTTACCTTTCTTAGCTTGTAACCTAATTTTGGCATCAGATCTTAATCCTATTAAGTTTTATTGGATTAAATATGTGATTTAGTTAGTTAAACAATTCGATTGTGTTTAAACCTAATTGTAGTTTTATATAACCTTGATTTTCTTTAATCATTATGTGTTTAATTCTAAAATTGTGGTTACATAACTTGAAGTGATGATTGTGTGAGCAAAGTCCGTTAAGCTATGATCCATAATTATCACTTAGATCTTATTACGTATATGGTTACCATTAATGACCTCTCAATAGGTTTAACTAAGGAAACATAATATTCCCAAACCGATATCCTAAAATAAGTTGTTTTTTTCTCGTATTGTTAGAAACCATTCATTGTGGTTGAAAAGGTTGCTTAGTGACATAATATATTGGAAGGAAGATAAGATAACATTATACGTGGATAATACTTCTATTATAAGACACATGAAGAATCCAATCTTTCAAGGGAGGAGTAAACATATAGACATACACACTTTCACTTTATTAGATAATGCTTGGAGAATCAACATATTAGTGTGGAGCACATCAATGATGAGCTATAAAAGGAAGACATTCTAAGTAAAGCACTCATAAGGCCAGATTAAATTCAATACTATAAGCAATTGACTACAGTTCAAAACCTATAAGAAATCAAGTATGATTATAACTTGGGGGTGAATGAAGATATCAATTCGCTCATGTAAGGTCTTAGTGTAAATAGTTTAAACTATGTTCTATGTGTATTGTATATGTAATTAAAGTATAGGGAAAGAAAGATCAAGTACTATTGTTTTTAACCTACAATACACATGTATGCGTATATAAAATTAGAATCAACAACACAAAAAAATGCGGCGTGTGTATATATAGAGGGTTTCCGAGGACCGTTAAAGGGGGTCAATGCAACAGTTTCACAGTGAGTAGAGACTTAGAACACTTAACAAATCAAATAGGGAACTGTTTTTTGGTTGATGATACTATATATAAGACATAGAACAAGAACAAGATAATATTTGGTTTTCAAGAATACGGTATATTGCTCTTAAGTTTTTTTACAAGTGTTACAAAGCATAAAGATATATACTAGTACTTGAGACACTGTATACTACATTCTACAGGCAACTATACTTTGAAAGTCATAACTCACATCATAATATATTACAAAAAAGATAAAATGTATAAAAGTTAAAAGTTACAGATCAATGATCATAATCTATAGTTGACAAAAGCATGGACCTTTTTCACTAACTTATCTTAGTTGGTGAGTTTTCAGAGATGGCGACGGAAAGTTATTCAACTTTCTGTCAAAGGTGATCAGAGAAAACATGTTTTCTCTGTATTTAGAAAAAAGTTATCTTTAGCTTCAGAAGACTTTGTATTTGAAGATTCGGAAGACTTCATCTTTGGTTTTGGAAGATTTTACACTTAGCTTATTTCCTTTGAGTTGTGTAAAACTTCTAAATTAACTTTACTCTGTACTTCATGCATGCATGTTGAGAGCTCTTTGGTTGCATCAGTCTTTAAGTATAAACCTTACAATTTCAATGTTTAAGCTTGTAGTTATAATTCTTAGTATTTGTTAAAGTTATATTAGATTGAATTTTTGGTTTTCTCTTGTTTGTTAATATGTATATCTAGGCAACAAAATTTAGACGATAAAACAAACTTGATGTTTGTTTTTTTTTAGGCTAGAATTTTGTAAGACTTAAAAAATGATAATGCTTGTAGTCCTTGTGTTTCGTCATGACACAGTTTGCATGAGTAGTCTTAAAAACTGATTGGATGGTAATGTTAGGATTATAATTCCTAATTCATGTGGGTCAAAAACTTACTGGGTTACTTATGTAATTATTATAAAGATGTGTTTAGAGTCTTATGTCAATATTACAAGTTAAAGGGTCTTAGTAGCAAAATTAGAACAAGAATATGTATGAAAGGGTGTGATCCTTTAAAGCAACACCAGTTCACATTGTAAGGTTACATAAACCCAAGTCGAGTATGTAAACATGTGTCATTCATATGTTATCAAATTGAAGTTTCTAGTGTAGTGATTATTTGTTAACAAATAGAGTATGTAAACATGTTTTAGTCATTTGTTATCAAATGACAAGAAGAGTCAGCATCAATCATTTCAAAGTTCTGGAGTAGTGATCTATTGCCTGTCATGTGCCTGAAACAGCCACTGTCTATGATCCAGATATTTTTGTTTGTCTTCAGCTATCCCTGTATAAAGAAAATGATTAGTTATATTTGGAAACCCAATCCTTGCTTGTCTTGGGCTCATTTAAAGAAGGTAATTCAACAATAATAGATCCTATGGTTGTACTAAGAGAATCTTGAGCTGTTGTAGTGGAGAAATCTCAGTCACTTGGTCTTTCTTAGACATCCACACCACCTTTGGAGTCTTGCACTTGACCTTTAAAACTTCAGAAGCTTTTGGAACTTCAGAAGTTTTGATGACTGATCCTTCGGAAGATTCTACAGACACTGTAGCAAACTTTAGTGCTTCGGAAGAACTCCTTTCTTCCGAGACCAACTTCTCTTCCGAAGGTAATTTTACAAGTTCCACACCTAGGATCTATAAGAGGAAGCTCATCTTCACAAGTTTCACACCTAGGAGATCTTACAAACAGGATTGTGTGTGGAGGAGCTATCTCATTGGATTCCAGTCCCTGCCTATTTTGATAGCACACTTTGTTATGCAGGGATGAGGATATCAAGTTCTTGAAGGTCTCTTCTTTAAGAACACTCTTTTCTGCCCTGGCTTTGCTGATCACAAGCTCTGCCTGGCACTCAGTTAACATGGTTATGAGATCTTTGATTTGAGTCCTAAGATCTATGTGTTCATGTTTTAGAACTGAAATGGTTTTCTCTAGGTCCTCTATCTTCAGTTTATAATCATTTTCAGACTTTCTAAAATTAGATTTTAAAATGTTTAAGGACTCAAGGTTAGATCTCATCTCTAGGTTATAGGACCTGTATCTGTTAACTTTAGAAATGCATTCAGGAGTACAAAGATGTTCTAATACCTTGGCTTCATCATGATCTGCCATCAATGCTTGGTTAGGAGAAGCATCTTCAACCTGAAAACTCCAGTCAAAGCCTCTTTCTTCAACAGCAACAGTAGCATGCTACTTTGACTTCTCATTCTGGAGAGCTTTGTCAGTGTAGTTTGGTCTGGACTATGTTTGGCCACCATTTGCTCTAGGTGCCTTACACTCTGGCAAAATGGCCCATCAAGTTACAGTTGTAACACTTGACTTTGCCTTTGTCCAGGCCAAACTTTTCACTAGTTGCATTGCTTGGGAACTTCCTTCCAGTCCTCTTGTAGAACTTCTTGGCTATGTGAGTGAGAAAAGCCATCTGCTGGACTATTTCCATATACTCCAGATCATCTGGATGAATACAGTCCAAGTCTTCAAGAGTGAAAAGAGAGTTGCCACAACTTTCATCAGAAGACACAAAAGCTTGAGAAGAGCTTGTCTCTTGGAATGGACTTCCTTGATTGTAGTTCTCCCTTGGTGTCTCTGGGAAGGTGATGAAAGGACCCTTTGATGAGTTGTCAGGGTAGCATAAGAGATGATGTTTGGGTTCTATGCTATCCTTTTCAACCACATGTAGGGCTGAACCCTTTTGATTGTTGGAGTTGCCAGATGAACCTTGCATGTTCATCTCCATCTGGTAGCCACTGAGAATCCCATAAACTCTATCGGAGTAAGAGTTTTGAGATTTTCAGTTCTCATGATCACCACATAGTAGTGTTTCTATTGCCTAGGAAGTGAGGACATGAACTTCCTTACAATGTCTCTATTCTAAAGAAAAACTCCTCCATCCATTAGGGTATCCACAATCTCAACATACCTGAAGTACTGCTGAGTCATAGTTTCACCTGTTTTGAAGGTGAAGTTTTCAAACTGCTGCTTCAGGAGATCCTTCTTGTTCTCCTTGGCTTCAGAGGAACCCTCATACATTAGTTTCAGTGCATCCCACAGCTGCTTGGCTATTTTGCACTTCTTGAAACCTCTGTACACAGAGTTTGGAAGGGCAATTTGAAGAGTTGTCATGGCTTTTCTGTCAATCTCTACTCTCTTCCTATCTTCATCAGAGTAGTTAGCCACATCTTTTGGGATTATACCAACACCAGTAGCAGAAGGGGTGTTGGGTATGAAAGGTCCATTCTCAATAGGCTCCCACATTCTTGAATCAAGAGACCTGATGAAACCTTTCATTCTTAAACACCAGGTATCAAACTCATCAAGAGTGATCAGTGGGGACTTGTTCATGGTTCCAGTTTCCATATCAGTCTTGGAAATAGTTGCCATTTGAAAAGTTTAGTATTTGTGTGTGTGAGGATCTTAAGATGGTGAGATCTTATATCAGGAGCCTGTGGCTCTGATACCAAATGTAGGACCGTTGAAGGGGTCAATTACCACACAACAACACAAAGAGGAGATTAACTAAAACTTAATCAAACAGTAAACTGGATTAACCAAGGGAAGACACTAAGAACACAAGTAATATAAGAGACAGAACACAAAGAACACAAGTATATGGTTTTCAAGAATGCAGTATATTGCTTTCTCTATGTTCTATTACAAGTGTTAAAAAGCATAATGGAAAGATACAAGAACATGAGATACTTATACTACATCCTACAGCCGGCTATACTTTGAAATCCAACTGGATACAATTGACTAGACACAAAACAAAATCAATTGTAGAGTCAAAAGGCAGATTGCCTTTTGACTTGTGACTATGACATGCCGTAGCTCACATCCTTATCTATTACAGATAAAGTACATAAAGTAGAAAGTTAGAGACTCAAGACCTCAATGTACAATTACCAAAAGCATGGAACTTTTCACCAACTCATGTAAGTTCGTGACCTTACGGAGGTGCAGCGGAAAGGTGTCTAGCTTTATGGAAAAATACATGAGATAAAGCATGCATTAAAAGTATTTGGAAGAAATCTGTCTTCATAAGTTAAAGCTTGGAAGAATTTGTCTCTGAGGCTTCAGAAGACTTCATATTTGGCTTGGAAGATATTGGTCTTGGCTTCGGAAGATTTTACACTTATAATAAATTTTGTTGCATGTGTAAAACTTCCTAAGCATTCTTCTTCAATGCACTTGTGCAGCATGCAGGATAGACATTGGATGTTTAGGTTGCATCAGCCTCTTCATTAATCTCTACAAACATTTAAAATGCTAAACATTAGATCATGTTGTCATGGTTGGATAAAAAACAAGTTAATATTATACACTTAATTACCTATAAGTAGTATGGATAAGTAAACATCATCTCCACAAGAAATTAGTGTAAAGTGTAAAACTTTATACCTAAGAACTTGAAACATGTAACGTAAAGACTAAAAGCAAATATTTTTAGATTTTTCATTTAAAGTGCAAGTTAAATTAAACAAAGACAAGTGAAAACAGCAATGATTTTGATTATTGGTTTTAAAAATTATGAGAAAAGACAACCATTTTCAAGATTTAAGTTCAAAGATTCACATTTGGTTTCATAAGAATTTATTGCAAATCACATTAACATGATTTTGCAAATCGTTTGGTTAAAGTGATTGTTATGAAACAATTTTTAAGACTCGTTCGTTCACACAATTACCAAATCATTTATGAAAGAATTCACATACATAACTAACTACTCACAATGCAAGAAATATGAATACGAATGGAAACACGCGAATACTTAAACATAAACAAGTGTTTAACTTTAAACAAATGCATAATTAAATTCTTATGTCAAAAGAACATAACCAAAAACATCAATTCAAACTAAACCTAATGCTTCACTTTCAAGAACTCTCTTACTGAAAGTGATTATGAACGAATTAGCCGCTCATCAACATGCTTGGATTGATTGGATGTTATTAATGCTTGACTCGGGTGAAAACGTGGTGAAAGGAAATCCTAAAAATGCCTTAAAAGCCATTACAATTCATAGGGGACCACTCCCTTTCAAAAGCCTAATGATTGGGTTCATATAAGGAAGAAAATCCACAAAATTTGAAGGTTGTTAAAGTGACCAACGTATCATACACCCACCCCGGCGTGTCATACGCCGGGTGTGAAGTTGTGCAGAGCTTGTTCACTAGATTTTGTTAAGAATACGGTGACTGATATGGTTGTCAGCGTATGATACGATGGTCAGAGTATGATACGGTGTTGTATATGGTGGTGTCTGATTGATTTCATTTGACTCCATCTTTTATGTAATTGAACATCCGGTCCTTCCACATGCTCCAATACTTTCTTAAAGCTCTCAAAATATGTATTTTTGTCTTCTACCACCTGCAAACATTAACACACTCAAAGTATACATGTTCAACACCAATATTATATAAACTAAAGCAGAATGTAAAAGAAAAGTTGCAAGATCATGGCAACTTAAAAGGGTGTAATTTAAGCTAGAAAAAAGTTACGGGACCCACAACCTATCAACGAAAGGTTTCAAAAAGTTACTAGAACAAAAGGAAGCTTCTTCCGACATCAATCTTGGACGAAAAATAATGAGTTTCAAGCATTCTAAAGGTGTTTCAACATTAATATCATCTGAATTCACATGCTCAGTTCAACAAATGTGAAGAATTAATGAAAATAAAAGGCTAATTCATTCGTGATTCACTTCAGGGGACAAGTTTTTGTAGGCTTTTACCTTTCTTAGCTTGTAACCTAATTTGGCATCAGATCTTAATCCTATTAAGTTTTATTGGATTAAATATGTGATTTAGTTAGTTAAACAATTCGATTGTGTTTAAACCTAATTGTAGTTTTATATAACCTTGATTTTCTTTAATCATTATGTGTTTAATTCTAAAATTGTGGTTACATAACTTGAAGTGATGATTGTGTGAGCAAAGTCCGTTAAGCTATGATCCATAATTATCACTTAGATCTTATTACGTATATGGTTACCATTAATGACCTCTCAATAGGTTTAACTAAGGAAACATAATATTCCCAAACCGATATCCTAAAATAAGTTGTTTTTTTCTCGTATTGTTAGAAACCATTCATTGTGGTTGAAAAGGTTGCTTAGTGACATAATATATTGGAAGGAAGATAAGATAACATTATACGTGGATAATACTTCTATTATAAGACACATGAAGAATCCAATCTTTCAAGGGAGGAGTAAACATATAGACATACACACTTTCACTTTATTAGATAATGCTTGGAGAATCAACATATTAGTGTGGAGCACATCAATGATGAGCTATAAAAGGAAGACATTCTAAGTAAAGCACTCATAAGGCCAGATTAAATTCAATACTATAAGCAATTGACTACAGTTCAAAACCTATAAGAAATCAAGTATGATTATAACTTGGGGGGTGAATGAAGATATCAATTCGCTCATGTAAGGTCTTAGTGTAAATAGTTTAAACTATGTTCTATGTGTATTGTATATGTAATTAAAGTATAGGGAAAGAAAGATCAAGTACTATTGTTTTTAACCTACAATACACATGTATGCGTATATAAAATTAGAATCAACAACACAAAAAAATGCGGCGTGTGTATATATAGAGGGTTTCCGAGGACCGTTAAAGGGGGTCAATGCAACAGTTTCACAGTGAGTAGAGACTTAGAACACTTAACAAATCAAATAGGGAACTGTTTTTTGGTTGATTAACTATATATAAGACATAGAACAAGAACAAGATAATATTTGGTTTTCAAGAATACGGTATATTGCTCTTAAGTTTTTTTACAAGTGTTACAAAGCATAAAGATATATACTAGTACTTGAGACACTGTATACTACATTCTACAGGCAACTATACTTTGAAAGTCATAACTCACATCATAATATATTACAAAAAAGATAAAATGTATAAAAGTTAAAAGTTACAGATCAATGATCATAATCTATAGTTGACAAAAGCATGGACCTTTTTCACTAACTTATCTTAGTTGGTGAGTTTTCAGAGATGGCGACGGAAAGTTATTCAACTTTCTGTCAAAGGTGATCAGAGAAAACATGTTTTCTCTGTATTTAGAAAAAAGTTATCTTTAGCTTCAGAAGACTTTGTATTTGAAGATTCGGAAGACTTCATCTTTGGTTTTGGAAGATTTTACACTTAGCTTATTTCCTTTGAGTTGTGTAAAACTTCTAAATAACTTTACTCTGTACTTCATGCATGCATGTTGAGAGCTCTTTGGTTGCATCAGTCTTTAAGTATAAACCTTACAATTTCAATGTTTAAGCTTGTAGTTATAATTCTTAGTATTTGTTAAAGTTATATTAGATTGAATTTTTGGTTTTCTCTTGTTTGTTATATGTATATCTAGGCAACAAAATTTAGACGATAAAACAAACTTGATGTTTTTTTTTTTAGGCTAGAATTTTGTAAGACTTAAAAAATGATAATGCTTGTAGTCCTTGTGTTTCGTCATGACACAGTTTGCATGAGTAGTCTTAAAAACTGATTGGATGGTAATGTTAGGATTATAATTTCCTAATTCATGTGGGTCAAAAACTTACTGGGTTACTTATGTAATTATTAAAAAGATGTGTTTAGAGTCTTATGTCAATATTACAAGTTAAAGGGTCTTAGTAGCAAAATTAGAACAAGAATATGTATGAAAGGGTGTGATCCTTTAAAGCAACACCAGTTCACATTGTAAGGTTACATAAACCAAGTCGAGTATGTAAACATGTGTCATTCATATGTTATCAAATTGAAGTTTCTAGTGTAGTGATTATTTGTTAACAAATAGAGTATGTAAACATGTTTTAGTCATTTGTTATCAAATGACAAGAAGAGTCAGCATCAATCATTTCAAAGTTCTGGAGTAGTGATCTATTGCCTGTCATGTGCCTGGAATAGCCACTGTCTATGATCCAGATATTTTTGTTTGTCTTCAGCTATCCCTGTATAAAGAAAATGATTAGTTATATTTGGAAACCCAATCTTGCTTGTCTTGGGCTCATTTAAAGAGGTAATTCAACAATAATAGATCCTATGGTTGTACTAAGAGAGTCTTGAGCTGTTGTAGTGGAGAAATCTCAGTCACTTGGTCTTTCTTAGACATCCACACCACCTTTGGAGTCTTGCACTTGACCTTTAAAACTTCAGAAGCTTTTGGAACTTCAGAAGTTTTGATGACTGATCCTTCGGAAGATTCTACAGACACTGTAGCAAACTTTAGTGCTTCGGAAGAACTCCTTTCTTCCGAGACCAACTTCTCCTCCGAAGGTAATTTTACAAGTTCCACACCTAGGATCTATAAGAGGAAGCTCATCTTCACAAGTTCCACACCTAGGAGATCTTACAAACAGGATTGTGTGTGGAGGAGCTATCTCATTGGATTCCAATCCCTGCCTATTTTGATAGCACACTTTGTTGTGCAGGGATAAGGATATCATGTTCTTGAAGGTCTCTTCTTCAAGAACACTCTTTTCTGCCCTGGCTTTGCTGATCACAAGCTCTGCCTGGCACTCAGTTAACATGGTTATGAGATCTTTGATTTGAGTCCTAAGATCTATGTGTTCATGTTTTAGAACTGAAATGGTTTTCTCTAGGTCCTCTATCTTCAGTTTATAATCATTTTCAGACTTTCTAAAATTAGATTTTAAAATGTTTAAGGACTCAAGGTTAGATCTCATCTCTAGGTTATAGGACCTGTATCTGTTAACTTTAGAAATGCATTCAGGAGTACAAAGATGTTCTAATACCTTGGCTTCATCATGATCTGCCATCAATGCTTGGTTAGGAGAAGCATCTTCAACCTGAAAACTCCAGTCAAAGCCTCTTTCTTCAACAGCAACAGCAGCATGCTACTTTGACTTCTCATTCTGGAGAGCTTTGTCAGTGTAGTTTGGTCTGGACTATGTTTGGCAACCATTTGCTCTAGGTGCCTTACACTCTGGCAAAATGGCCCATCAAGTTACAGTTGTAACACTTGACTTTGCCTTTGTCCAGGCCAAACTTTTCACTAGTTGCATTGCTTGGGAACTTCCTTCCAGTCCTCTTGTAGAACTTCTTGGCTCTGTGAGTGAGAAAAGCCATCTGCTGGACTATTTCCATGTACTCCAGATCATCTGGATGAATACAGTCCAAGTCTTCAAGAGTGAAAAGAGATTTGCCACAGCTTTCATCAGAAAACACAAAAGCTTGAGAAGAGCTTGTCTCTTGGAATGGACTTCCTTGAGTGTAGTTCTCCCTTGGTGTCTCTGGGAAGGTGATGAAAGGACCCTTTGATGAGTTGTCAGGGTAGCATAAGAGATGATGTTTGGGTTCTATGCTATCCTTTTCAACCACATGTAGGGCTGAACCCTTTTGATTGTTGGAGTTGCCAGATGAACCTTGCATGTTCATCTCCATCTGGTAGCCACTGAGAATCCCATAAACTCTGTCGGTGTAAGAGTTTTGAGATTTTCAGTTCTCATGATCACCACATAGTAGTGTGTCTATTGCCTAGGAAGTGAGGACATGAACTTCCTTACAATGTCTCTATTCTAAATAAAAACTCCTCCATCCATTAGGGTATCCACAATCTCAACATACCTGAAGTACTGCTGAGTCATAGTTTCACCTGTTTTGAAGGTGAAGTTTTCAAACTGCTACTTCAGGAGATCCTTCTTGTTCTCCTTGGCTTCAGAGGAACCCTCATACATTAGTTTCAGTGCATCCCACAGCTGCTTGGCTATTTTGCACTTCTTGAAACCTCTGTACACAGAGTTTGGAAGGGCAATTTGAAGAGTTGTCATGGCTTTTCTGTCAATCTCTACTCTCTTCCTATCTTCATCAGAGTAGTTAGCCACATCTTTTGGGATTATACCAGCACCAGTAGCAGAAGGGGTGCTGGGTATGAAAGGTCCATTCTCAATAGACTCCCACATTCTTGAATCAAGAGACCTGATGAAACCTTCCATTCTTAAACACCAGGTATCAAACTCATCAAGAGTGATCAGTGGGGACTTGTTCATGGTTCCAGTTTCCATATCAGTCTTGGAAATAGTTGCCATTTGAAAAGTTTAGTATTTGTGTGTGTGAAGGATCTTAAGATGGTGAGATCTTATATCAGGAGCCTGTGGCTCTGATACCAAATGTAGGACCGTTGAAGGGGTCAATTACCACACAACAACACAAAGAGGAGATTAACTAAAACTTAATCAAACAGTAAACTGGATTAACCAAGGGAAGACACTAAGAACACAAGTAATATAAGAGACAGAACACAAAGAACACAAGTATATGGTTTTCAAGAATGCAGTATATTGCTTTCTCTATGTTCTATTACAAGTGTTAAAAAGCATAATGGAAAGATACAAGAACATGAGATACTTATACTACATCCTACAGCCGGCTATACTTGAAATCCAACTGGATACAATTGACTAGACACAAAACAAAATCAATTGTAGAGTCAAAAGGCAGATTGCCTTTTGACTTGTGACTATGACATGCCGTAGCTCACATCCTTATCTATTACAGATAAAGTACATAAAGTAGAAAGTTAGAGACTCAAGACCTCAATGTACAATTACCAAAAGCATGGAACTTTTCACCAACTCATGTAAGTTCGTGACCTTACGGAGGTGCAGCGGAAAGGTGTCTAGCTTTATGGAAAAATACATGAGATAAAGCATGCATTAAAAGTATTTGGAAGAAATCTGTCTTCATAAGTTAAAGCTTCGGAAGAATTTGTCTCTGAGGCTTCAGAAGACTTCATATTTGGCTTTGGAAGATATTGGTCTTGGCTTCGGAAGATTTTACACTTATAATAAATTTTGTTGCATGTGTAAAACTTCCTAAGCATTCTTCTTCAATGCACTTGTGCAGCATGCAGGATAGACATTGGATGTTTAGGTTGCATCAGCCTCTTCATTAATCTCTACAAACATTTAAAATGCTAAACATTAGATCATGTTGTCATGGTTGGATAAAAAACAAGTTAATATTATACACTTAATTACCTATAAGTAGTATGGATAAGTAAACATCATCTCCACAAGAAATTAGTGTAAAGTGTAAAACTTTATACCTAAGAACTTGAAACATGTAACGTAAAGACTAAAAGCAAATATTTTTAGATTTTTCATTTAAAGTGCAAGTTAAATTAAACAAAGACAGGTGAAAACAGCAATGATTTTGATTATTGGTTTTAAAAATTATGAGAAAAGACAACCATTTTCAAGATTTAAGTTCAAAGATTCACATTTGGTTTCATAAGAATTTATTGCAAATCACATTAACATGATTTTGCAAATCGTTTGGTTAAAGTGATTGTTATGAAACAATTTTTAAGACTCGTTCGTTCACACAATTACCAAATCATTTATGAAAGAATTCACATACATAACTAACTACTCACAATGCAAGAAATATGAATACGAATGGAAGCACGCGAATACTTAAACATAAACAAGTGTTTAACTTTAAACAAATGCATAATTAAATTCTTGTGTCAAAAGAACATAACCCAAAACATCAATTCAAACTAAACCTAATGCTTCACTTTCAAGAACTCTCTTACTGAAAGTGATTATGAACGAATTAGCCGCTCATCGACATGCTTGGATTGATTGGATGTTATTAATGCTTGACTCGGGTGAAAACGTGGTGAAAGGAACTCCTAAAAATGCCTTAAAAGCCACTACAATTCATAGGGGACCACTCCCTTTCAAAAGCCTAATGATTGGGTTCATATAAGGAAGAAAATCCACAAAATTTGAAGGTTGTTAAGGTGACCAACGTATCATACACCCACCCCGGCGTGTCATACACCGGTGTGAAGTTGTGCAGAGCTTGTTCACTAGATTTTGTTAAGAATACGGTGACTGATATGGTTGTCAGCGTATGATACGATGGTCAGAGTATGATACGGTGTTGTATATGGTGGTGTCTAATTGATTTCATTTGACTCCATCTTTTATGTAATTGAACATCCGGTCCTTCCACATGCTCCAATACTTTCTTAAAGCTCTCAAAATATGTATTTTTGTCTTCTACCACCTGCAAACATTAACACACTCAAAGTATACATGTTCAACACTAATATTATATAAACTAAAGCAGAATGTAAAAGAAAAGTTGCAAGATCATGGCAACTTAAAAGGGTGTAATTTAAGCTAGAAAAAAGTTACGGGACCCACAACCTATCAACGAAAGGTTTCAAAATGTTACTAGAACAAAAGGAAGCTTCTTCCGACATCAATCTTGGACGAAAAATAATGAGTTTCAAGCATTCTAAAGGTGTTTCAACATTAATATCATCTGAATTCACATGCTTAGTTCAAAAAATGTGAAGAATTAATGAAAATAAAAGGCTAATTCATTCGTGATTCACTTCAGGGGACAAGTTTTTGTAGGCTTTTACCTTTCTTAGCTTGTAACCTAATTTTGGCATCAGATCTTAATCCTATTAAGTTTTATTGGATTAAATATGTGATTTAGTTAGTTAAACAATTCGATTGTGTTTAAACCTAATTGTAGTTTTATATAACCTTGATTTTCTTTAATCATTATGTGTTTAATTCTAAAATTGTGGTTACATAACTTGAAGTGATGATTGTGTGAGCAAAGTCCGTTAAGCTATGATCCATAATTATCACTTAGATCTTATTACGTATATGGTTACCATTAATGACCTCTCAATAGGTTTAACTAAGGAAACATAATATTCCCAAACCGATATCCTAAAATAAGTTGTTTTTTTTCTCGTATTGTTAGAAACCATTCATTGTGGTTGAAAAGGTTGCTTAGTGACATAATATATTGGAAGGAAGATAAGATAACATTATACGTGGATAATACTTCTATTATAAGACACATGAAGAATCCAATCTTTCAAGGGAGGAGTAAACATATAGACATACACACTTTCACTTTATTAGATAATGCTTGGAGAATCAACATATTAGTGTGGAGCACATCAATGATGAGCTATAAAAGGAAGACATTCTAAGTAAAGCACTCATAAGGCCAGATTAAATTCAATACTATAAGCAATTGACTACAGTTCAAAACCTATAAGAAATCAAGTATGATTATAACTTGGGGGGTGAATGAAGATATCAATTCGCTCATGTAAGGTCTTAGTGTAAATAGTTTAAACTATGTTCTATGTGTATTGTATATGTAATTAAAGTATAGGGAAAGAAAGATCAAGTACTATTGTTTTTAACCTACAATACACATGTATGCGTATATAAAATTAGAATCAACAACACAAAAAATGCGGCGTGTGTATATATAGAGGGTTTCCGAGGACCGTTAAAGGGGGTCAATGCAACAGTTTCACAGTGAGTAGAGACTTAGAACACTTAACAAATCAAATAGGGAACTGTTTTTTGGTTGATGATACTATATATAAGACATAGAACAAGAACAAGATAATATTTGGTTTTCAAGAATACGGTATATTGCTCTTAAGTTTTTTTACAAGTGTTACAAAGCATAAAGATATATACTAGTACTTGAGACACTGTATACTACATTCTACAGGCAACTATACTTTGAAAGCCATAACTCACATCATAATATATTACAAAAAGATAAAATGTATAAAAGTTAAAAGTTACAGATCAATGATCATAATCTATAGTTGACAAAAGTATGGACCTTTTTCACTAACTTATCTTAGTTGGTGAGTTTTCAGAGATGGCGACGGAAAGTTATTCAACTTTCTGTCAAAGGTGATCAGAGAAAACATGTTTTCTCTGTATTTAGAAAAAAGTTATCTTTAGCTTCAGAAGACTTTGTATTTGAAGATTCGGAAGACTTCATCTTTGGTTTTGGAAGATTTTACACTTAGCTTATTTCCTTTGAGTTGTGTAAAACTTCTAAAGTAACTTTACTCTGTACTTCATGCATGCATGTTGAGAGCTCTTTGGTTGCATCAGTCTTTAAGTATAAACCTTACAATTTCAATGTTTAAGCTTGTAGTTATAATTCTTAGTTTTTGTTAAAGTTATATTAGATTGATTTTTGGTTTTCTCTTGTTTGTTAATATGTATATCTAGGCAACAAAATTTAGACGATAAAACAAACTTGATGTTTGTTTTTTTTAGGCTAGAATTTTGTAAGACTTAAAAAATGATAATGCTTGTAGTCCTTGTGTTTCGTCATGACACAGTTTGCATGAGTAGTCTTAAAAACTGATTGAATGGTAATGTTAGGATTATAATTTCCTAATTCATGTGGGTCAAAAACTTACTGGGTTACTTATGTAATTATTATAAGATGTGTTTAGAGTCTTATGTCAATATTACAAGTTAAAGGGTCTTAGTAGCAAAATTAGAACAAGAATATGTATGAAAGGGTGTGATCCTTTAAAGCAACACCAGTTCACATTGTAAGGTTACATAAACCCAAGTCGAGTATGTAAACATGTGTCATTCATATGTTATCAAATTGAAGTTTCTAGTGTAGTGATTATTTGTTAACAAATAGAGTATGTAAACATGTTTTAGTCATTTGTTATCAAATGACAAGAAGAGTCAGCATCAATCCTTTCAAAGTTCTGGAGTAGTGATCTATTGCCTGTCATGTGCCTGGAACAGCCACTGTCTATGATCCAGATATTTTTGTTTGTCTTCAGCTATCCCTGCATAAAGAAAATGATTAGTTACATTTGGAAACCCAAGCCTTGCTTGTCTTGGGCTTATTTAAAGAAGGTAATTCAACAATAATAGATCCTATGGTTGTACTAAGAGAATCTTGAGCTGTTGTAGATGGAGAAATCTCAGTCACTTGGTCTTTCTTAGACATCCACACCACCTTTGGAGTCTTGCACTTGACCTTTAAAACTTCAGAAGCTTTTGGAACTTCAGAAGTTTTGATGACTGATCATTCGGAAGATTCTACAGACACTGTAGCAGACTTTTGCTGGTGTTCATGGCATCTCTCTAACTTTGGAACATATTGCACCTAGTGAGACTCCAACTCATGACCTCCACTTTGGAAAGTCATGAGATGTCTCATCCTAAACCACTTGATCTGGTATTCATTGGCAAGAGACAAAAGATCCTAACCGAAGGTCTTTCTAACTTTTGCTGGTGTTCATGGCATCTCTCTCTTTCTCCCCAATGACCTCTTTTACTATTGATTGGTTTCTTTGAGTTTGTTTTGTATCTGTTACTTCATCTCTTTGTCTTTCCCCCCATTTCGTATTTTAGGTCTTTTAGATTTAGGCTTTTATATCTGGAGGTCAGCAGATGATGGTTAGATTATACTTGAATGAGTGGGGCTCTTTATTGCATTCACAAGCTTTTTGTTGATCCGTCATGGTTTGCGTATGATGGGTGGGTTGGTGTTGATAATGGTTGTTAAAATCTTTTGTTTTTAGGTTGTTTCTTGGGTCGATGATGATGAAGCCCGGCTCATTTGGGAGAAATAGACCCCTGGATGTTGATGATGATAATGCAAGGCTGTTACTGTTACTTGGGTCGGTGGTGATAAGATTTACCTCATTTGGGAGAATTTGACCCCTGTAAGTTATAATGTAAGGCTCTTACTTGGCTCAATGATGATAAGATTTAGCTCATCTGAGAGATCATCTTTGGGTATATCATTTGGCGTTAACCTTATATTTTCATTGTTTGGCTTGATGTTGATGTTTTTAACATATTTGAGAGAATTGAAATGTTGTCTGAATAAAACTATTGGTGGTTGTAGTGCTCTTTTTGTTTGGTTTTTATTTTTTGTTGAGAAGATTATGGCTATGTTGACGCAAAAAATATTGCATGTTCATTATTTTGGCGTGACAATTATTATTTGCAGCCATAATGATTAAGCAATTATGAGCCTAAACTAACATATCGTATACTATTCAAAGTTATAGTCATGTTTGTTTTAGGTTACACATGTTGTGTTACTGCATTTGTTATATAAGAATACAAAAAGATTAATGCACGGTCTCTTTGATATTCTTTATTTATCATATAACGAGACTTTTGACAAATTACACAACAATCGCGGATAAAAGATTGGCCTCCGGAACACGCAACATCAATTCTAGTTCATGATTAAAATTGAAGACGTTGAATGCCTGGATTATGAAATAGGTAGAGGGGGGGGGGGGATTATAATTTCCCACATATGTAATTATTATTAAGTTGGCGTTTGTTTCAATGTTTTTAGAACTGGATCGGATGTCGAACTGGATGTTTTACGGGTTTAGTGGTCGAACCGGTCGACTGGTTGGACCGGATTTAATTATATTTATATATGTAATTAAATATAACTAATTTATATATGATTTATACACATAAATTATAGTTATATATAAAATTTAACTATATTTGTATATCCGACGTACTAATTTATGGTTTCACACCTCGTTTTTACCCATTAAAATTAAAAAAAACCAAAACCGGTTCGAACCAGTCCGGTTTCCTGATCCGACTAGCGGTTCGAGACGAACCGACCGGTTCAACCATTAAAAAACGAATCATACCAGACCGGACCGATTCCCGGCCGAACCGATCGGACCGGCCGGTCTAATACGTTCTAAAGCCATTGGCTTTTTCTCAATAGGATGTTGGTGGAAAAATTATTTATCAATGTGTGATTTGAAAAATATTTAATTAAATGGGTGTTTTTGGTAAACTTACTTTTTTTACTTATAATCTTATTGGACAAAAACATGTTTGCTTTTAAGTTATTTAGAAAGTCATGGAAAAAGCTTTTAATAAAATAAAAATATATATTTTGCTGGATCATCTTTATATGATAAAGTCTTTTTAATGTTTTATTTAAGTACTTTATTAATCTATGTATTAAATTAGCACGTATTCAATGTATGTGGCCAACTGTAATATAATTATTTTTTTTTCAAATTTCAACATTCTATCACAAATTGGCATATATACGGTGTAAAATCATATACTTTTATTATACCGCTAATCAAAAAACTCATTTAAAATTAAAGATAAAAACAGATAAATGACAATGATGCCTTTAAAGTGGGACTGTCGAAAAAAACTCGTGATTTGTGGCTCGTTCGGAAGAAGTTCACTCGAATTTTTTTCTAAACGAGTTGAACACGATGAAAGCCATATATATTTGTAGTTTAAAGGTAGAAAAGAAGAAATATATATTTTAAATAAAAGAAAAAAAATAATCAAGCACGTCAACATGATCAAATGATAATTTTTAAGGATTATTTTTGGTGGATTTAATTATAAAAAACACATTCCAAATCAGTATTCTAGATTAATTAGATAATTTCAGAAAATTGGAATATGAGACGTATGTTAAAGCTGTTATTTAGAAACATTCAGGTCAATAAAAGTATATATTGACGTACGAGTAATAACAAGAAAAAGTTCAAAGGAACTTTTATAAAAGAACTTAAAAAAATAAAATCCATTTTATAAAATATGATGATATAAAATTTTATCTAGATATTTTAAATAACATTCATTTTAAATAAAAACTTTTAACCCAATAAGATTATAAGTAAGAAAATGTAAGTTTTCAAAAAACACCCGTTTAACTAAATATTTTTCAAATCACACATTCTTATAAATAATTTTCCCACTAACACCCTTTTGAAAAAAAAACTCTATAGAATTGCGTTTAGAGTCTATTATATTAACCAGTCAAACTGGCCGGTTTCAATAACACCTCCTAATTTTAATTAGTAAACTAGGAAAAATTGCGGTTAACTAAAAATTTATGACGAGTTGGTATATAAATTGTTGGAACCAAAATTTTCTATTAAACAAATAATTTATAGCGTGTGATACATCACAATAAAATATGAAATAAGAACGCAAACTAGAAAGCACTATTATGCAAGAAACCATAACAAAAGAATGATAATTAGTTTCCAAAACTGTAAAGGTTGGAGGAGATTGCAATTATGCTTGTAATTACTGCTAGAATAATCATGGTTGCTCCAATTATCTTGTCCTTTCTTGAAGATATACCATGAACGTCTCTGCATATTTTGAATACTCAGAGTTAGCAAAAATAAGACCAAGATTTTTTTGCCTCAAAGTTTCTATTAACAAGTAATCTGTAAAACATGATTAAAAGGTTAATTTATTTTTTAAAAAAAACAAAAAAAGTAGTCAGTTTTCTATGGCTCTACAATCATGTTAGGAAATTTTCACGCATTTATCCATGAGATACGTAAATCTCTAGTCAAGAGTCTAACTTTGTTAGCGAATTAGCTTTTACGTCAAGGCTCACATAAGCGAACTAGATTGGCATATATGCTATTTTTACTCGTTTAACTTAACTCATGGTTTATGTTTTATTTTTGGACTTAAAAATGATATTGGAGTTATAACATAGCGTATCTCATGGGTATAGATGTGAGTTTTTTTATAGAATTATGACAAGGATAAAAACACTAAGAAAAATCGTTACTTTCGTGATTTGCTCTTAATTTTTTCGATAATAATCATAACTTTTCAGTAAATAGATTTGGAAAGCCAATATTTTTGGGTTCATTTTCATATATGAATGCTTGCAGAAAAACATATACAACGATCACGGTGAATATACATATGTGCGCCTGCACACAAGCGACTTACCTCAGAGCAAGTGCACCGGGGAAAATGAAGGCAATGCAAACAGCTGATGTTGATCCCATGAACTGAAAGAAATACCAATATTGGGAATGGCTATGGCAATGAGGTAAGCTGCTGCTAACAGAACAAATGTGAGGGACAGAAATCTTTTAGTGTCTTTCACAAGAAGTGACTTGTTTGGGAAAAGGAGTTCATCAATGTTTGCCCTCAAAGAGAAGTTCAACAAAGGGAACACCAGCATCAAGTGGAATGCATAGCTTAACCGAACTATGTCATTCAACAACGATCCAATCGCTGATCCACTTGCTTCATCAAAGTTTACTAAAATGTCAGCTTCAGTTGAGTCACCGAATAAAATGTACCCAATAGCCCGATAGAGAAGTAAATAACAGCACAAAGTATCAGAGAGATTCGAACCGCAGAAGCCATTGCAGCAGGTTGTCCTAACTCCATACCAATGGCATGTACTGCAACAACAAAAACAAATATACATTAGGTGACTCAAAAAAGGATTAACACCTAATCTCATTAGGTGTCCCCTTTTAGAATTATTATATTTAAGTTACGTGATTTTAAGTGCGTCTGTACAAAACGTGATGTTTACTATACGTATAAATATATATATATATATATATAATATATATATATATATATATATATATATATATATATATTATCATACATTTTGGTGAACCATTGATCATTTCTTACCATTGAAATGGAAAGTAAAAGCGGTGACGATAACAGGGATGGCGGTAAAGAGGTTAAAGAAGGCGGCTTGATCATCTAGCTGAGGTAACAGCCTGATACTCTTCGATTGACCTTTAACCGCAGCAGAGACCGCCATAGCTGTACATATTCCCACGAACACCACCGCTAGCAGAACCGCCACTGCTGAACTCATTGACAGCAATTCTGCAAGTGTATATGACTCAACCTCATCAATGGTGGATTAATTAAAGGAATAAAACAAGTGGTTAGATTAAGGTCACTGCCATGGAGTTGTAAGGAATCAGATGATACTCACCACACGGCGGAATAAGACCAATGGAAGCATGACGAAGACAACGATAAAGAGGATAGCAACGGCGCGTGTATTCCACCAGTGAATACCAAACCATTCTTGCAATACCCCCAAATGAACTGATCCTTCTGCAGATTGATCCCCTGACAGCACATCTCCTGATAATACAACTTCCTTTAGTCCTCATAAAAGCTGCATTAACTATCTATCATGAAATAAATGTCTTCCATAATCCCATCCATAAATCTCTATAATAGATAATTCATTATTATTACAGTAGGTAATATGGTCTAACGACATGAGCTTTAAGGTCAATGGTATTCATCCGTGAGTCAGGCATGAGCATTAAAATCAGTACAGACGGTTGACATCCCATCTATTACTATTAAGGGTAGTTCCAAACGCCCAACTCGTAGGCCGTAGCATTGTGGAACTGATCAAATTAATATGTACAGATTTAATTAACTAAATTAAAGTTATATGAACCAGGGTCTGTAAGCATTTCTTACCAATGATAATGAGATAAATGATCAAACAACCGAGGTTTGTGATCAAAACAGAAATCTGAACAGCAACAGATCCTATCCGACCAAAGGATTCCTTCATGAGGCCTGCATAGGTGGTGGATCCCCCAGCATACGTAAACCTCAACAAGAACTCCACAGAGACATCAACCAAACATGCGATCAGCACAATCAGCACAAACGCCGGAACAACACCTAAGACTTTGAGAGTTGCCGGAATGGACATGATTCCGGCACCTATTATGCTGGTGGAGACATTGAACACAGCTCCAGACACCGATGGTCGCTTCTCCACTGATGATGTCGCCGGCGACTCATGCTCCGGCAAAAGCGGAACGATGTTCTCTGGCGACATCTCGATATTTCACAACGTGCATAGTAGTTTAGTGGTTTTGTTTTTTTTTTATTTTATAATTGGGCAATTGGGTATGGTTATGATTGAGGTATGGTGAAATTACGAGAAAGGGCAAGGTTAGTGGGGGGCATAAAAGGGTAAAATGGGAAATATGACGGGGGAGTGTGTGATTACTGATTAGAGAGAGGGTGGATGTGTCGCGTGGTGGACCTTAAAACGTATCTGGACGCGTATGTGGTCAGATGATAAGGACGTTGGCAGCCGTAATTTGTAACTTTATTTCCATATAATAATGTGTCCGCTAAAAGATATTATGAGAAAATTCAAATATACATTTTGATTTGGACTTTGGAGGAGAATTACCAAAACACCCCTAACAAATGATCATCTAAGGAGCTTTGTCGGCGCCCGGGCCTTGACCACCCTTGTTTTTTCGTATGAAACGGTAGTGAAATTTATATGTATTTTAGTTGAAAATTAAATACGTATTGAGTTCGTCTCTCTTAAATTAAGTCTTGTGACTTTCGGCCCCGCTGTATATTTATTTAAGCTCTATCACTGTAAATGATAATTTATCCCTTAAGGACAAATATGGTTTTGCAAACATGTTACACCCAGAAAGGATCATACATGCCTGTTGGAGCATATATAGTCATATATAGTATGTCTGTCGCTTATCGAATAGTCTAGGCTTAATATAATACACCTAATATGTTGTAAACACATAAAACTGGGTCATTCGCAGGAGCATATGCGAATGAGACTCAGTCGTACGACTGAGCCTTGCTAATGGGCCAGTCGCACGACTGAGAGGTGCGATTGGGGCATTCGTAAGACTGAACCATAAGTATGGTCCAGTCGTACGATTGAACCATACGCATGGTCCCGTCGTACGATTGAACCATACGCATGGTCCGGTCGTACGATTGAACCATACGCATGGTCCGTCGTACGATTGAACCATACGCATGGTCCGGTCGTACGATTGAACCATACGCATGGTCCGGTCGTACGATTGAACCATACGCATGGTCCGGCCGTACGATTGAACCATACGCATGGTCCGGTCGTACGATTGAACCATACGCATGGTCCGGTCGTAGGATTGAACCATACGCATGGTCCGCCGTACGATTGAACCATACGCATGGTCCGGTCGTACGATTGAACCATACGCATGGTCCGGTCGTACGATTGAACCATACGCATGGTCCGGTCGTACGATTGAACCATACGCATGGTCCGGTCGTACGATTGAACCATACGCATGGTCCGGTCGTACGATTGAACCATACGCATGGTCCGTCGTACGATTGAACCATACGCATGGTCCGGTCGTACGATTGAACCATACGCATGGTCCGGTCGTACGATTGAACCATACGCATGGTCCGGTCGTACGATTGAACCATACGCATGGTCCGGTCGTACGATTGAACCATACGCATGGTCCGGTCGTACGATTGAACCATACGCATGGTCCGGTCGTACGATTGAACCATACGCATGGTCCGGTCGTACGATTGAACCATACGCATGGTCCGGTCGTACGATTGAACCATACGCATGGTCCGGTCGTACGATTGAACCATACGCATGGTCCAATCGCACGAATGGGCCCAGTCGTATCTAATATGGGCCGAGGCCTATATATACCAGTTTTAATGTGTAGAGAGATAAGGGGTTTGAGAGGAAGTGTGCCCGGCGCCCAGGGGCTGCCGTATGAGAAGGGAGATCATGCTCGATCTTCCCCTTGCCAAGAGTCTTGATTCTTATGTTGTGACAAGCTTGTAATCGTTAGGTTTTATCAATGAAACCATTCAATTATAGTTCGTATTATTGTTTGACTTTTGGTTTGTTCTGTTGTTTATCCTTCCGTCAAGAACATGCTCGGATGTTTATTGATCCAGCTGACTTCACAATTGGTATCAGAGCCGGTTAATGCTTGAATGATCTAACCATCATTCTAGCAACCCGAGCTCTTGATTTCTGGATCAAATTTCAGATCTTGACGTTAAACCCACTTCGTGTTCTTCGTGTTTTGCTCAGATCTTGTTACATGTGTTGCTTTTATGTTAAAATCGAATTCGAAACCACGTTCCTATCACCCTTTCGAATCTGATGATGCCTACTTTGTTTTGGTTCATGTTAAATTCGTCATATTAGGGTTTTGGGCAGCCTGGCGGCTGCAGATCTGAAAATCTGCGTGCAGACCCGTTCATGCGACTGGGCCATGCGAATGGACCTTTCGTATGACTGGACCATGCGAATGGACCATTCGTACGACTGGACCAGTCGTATGTTCAGTCGTGCGACTGAACTAGTCGTATGTTCAATCACACGAATGAGAAATCCGCATTGACTCATCCGCATTTGTTCCAGACCAAAAAAAGAGAGTCTGGAACAGCTTCTTGCACAGATTTGAAGATGAGCAAAGCATCTGAGGTTCTTTTTACAAATAAGTTTAATGTATACCCCATTATTCGTCGGATTTCTAGAATAGGTGAATGTAATTGGAACACGAAAGAGAGAAGAGAAGATGTGAGCAGTCGGTGCTGATTTTGTGGGGTAGTCAGGAGCATCTAACTACTTATGGGCCAATCAAGTTATATTTATCCGCACAGAGAGGATTCTGCTTCTTAGGGGGAATCCATGTATAAAGAAGTGAAGATGCAATCAAAAGTGATGATGTGAACCGTTTCCGATGATGAATCTTCGTGCATGCTGACTTGTTTGAGATTGTCAGTTGTGGATTGGAACCTTCAACCTTTTGCCCAATACACCATATGAAGACGCCAGAGAGCACAATGTTTATATATTAGGATATGTTGAACGTGAGGGGGAATTTCTGCAGGTGTTAATGTTAATCAAGTTAACCTATGTGAAGATTGAAGCAATGGAAAACTCTTCATGTCATTATCCGGAAAAATCAGTCATATGGGGAATCTTGCTGCTATGATGGTGTTCTACAAAGTAAACGAAAGCTGTTGTGCCTAAATTCATTTTCAAGGATGTGTGTAACTTGACGGATCGGCAACGTTGGCTAATATGGTTTTCGTTTGATTCTATTGGCAACTAGAGCAAAGACTGACTGAAGATTGTAAGAGGTGTTATCTACTATTCGCAAGCAACGTCCAATGGGGAATTGTTGGAGCATATATAGTCGTATATAGTGTGTCCGTCGCTTGTCGAATAGTCTAGGCTTAATGTAATACACCTGATATATTGTAAACACATGAAACTGGATCATTCGCAGGAGCATATGCGAATGAGACTCAGTCGTACGACTGAGCCTTGCTAATGGGCCAGTCGCACGACTAAGAGGTGCGATTGGGGCATTTGTAAGACTTAACCATAAGTATGGTCCAGTCGTATGATTGAACCATACGCATGGTCCAGTTGTACGATTGAACCATACGCATGGTCTAGCCGTACGATTGAACCATACGCATGGTCCAGTCGTACGATTGAACCATACGCATGGTCTAGTCATACGATTAAACCATACGCATGGTCCAATCGCACGAATGGGCCCAGTTGTATCTAATATGGGCCGAGGCCTATATATACCACTTTTAATGTGTAGAGAGATAAGGGGTTTGAGAGGAAGTGTGCCCGCACCCAAGGGCTGCCGTATGAGAGGGGATCATGCTCGAACTTCCTCTTGCCAAGAGTCTTGATTCTTATGTTGTAATGAGCTTGTAATCGTTAGGTTTTATCAATGAAATCATTCAATTATAGTTCGTATTATTGTTTGACTTTTGGTTTGTTCTGTTATTTATCCTTCTGTCAAGAACATGCTCGGATGTTTATCGATCCAGCCGACTTCACAATGCCAATTCAATAGATGATTTGATGATTGTTTTGCTGGAATCCCACAAGTCCAAGATGAAATGCGGATGAAGATCCTGCTCAAGAAAAACAAGTATTGTCTTCCGCATTTGTCAATACGGAAGACATAAAAAAATACGGACAAGTATTTGTTCTTCCGTATTGACAAATGCGGAAGGCCAAGTATTAATGCGGACAAGACTTTGCTCATCCGCATTTGACAAATGCAGATGACCGAACAAATGCGTAGAAGTATTGTTCATCCACATTAACCAATGCGGATGAACAACATTATGCGGATGATCAAGTAAAGAAATGTTGATCAAGTCAACTCATCCGCATTTGCCAATGCGGATGAACAAGCAAAGATGTGGATCAAGACTTAGACTAGTTCTGATGTAATAGGTCAGGGGTAGTTTAGTCATTTTGTAAAAGGCATCTTGTCTACCTATAAATTGAATAGATAACCTCATACATGAGGTGACGGCCGATAGACATAGAGAATTTTTGTTTTCATTTATTCTCTGTAATCAATCAACGTGCATATATACAATACAAAAGCATTTATGAGTATAATTCTTGCATTGAATGTTCTTTGATTGTTTGTTTCCGCCATTCAATCATTGACTTGATTACCATATTCAATTCACAGTAAGAATCTCAATCTTACTTACCCAGTCAATTGGTATCAGAGCTTTGGCTCTCGGTTCTCTTTCAGCTCTACGCAAGAACTGAATATAATTCAATTGATCTAGTAATTGAGTTGCTAGTAGAGTATATTATCATCTCTACTGAGTAAACAACAGAAAATACTCCTATCAACGCATTCTCACCAACATATTGCGAACAGCAAGAAACTCACTACAATCACATATCTGATTCTGAAATCTGTTTGAACTATTTGGACAAGTTGGATTAATTAATCCTAAAAAAACATCTAAATCTATATTTATACAAGTTAAATTCTTTGTTAAAATGGATTCTAACAGTTACTCAGAACTTGGTCATACACCTAAACCTCCTATGCTTAAACACAAATTTGAGTTTAAACAGTGGAAAATTAGGTTTAGGAATTACATCACAGGTGTAGATCCTGATTTCTGGATCTCAATATGCAAGGGGCCACACATCCTTATCACTCTGTCTGCAGATCAAGCTACAATTTACAAAACTGCAAGAATACCCATTGAAGATCTAACTCTTGATGATGAAGACTATAAGAAAATCAAGATTGACCTCAAAGCTTACTCATTCTAACTCAAGCACTCATGATGGATGTGCTGAAAAGATTGGAGAAGTATGGTACTGCAAAAGCTGTGTGGGATGCATTGAAAATTATGTGTGAATGTAACACCCGACTATTTTTTTAGACAAGAAAGATGAATAAAGTGAAAGAAAAGAAGGAAAAGAAATAAAATCCAAGTCTAGGGGTAAAATGTGTCCAAAAGGACAAAATGTTTTGAAAAGTGGGTGTAAAAGGTGGTATGGCCGCCATATGTCACATACACCACTAATATTCGGGTTTTAGAGAGAGAGAGTAACTGGGAGCAGCAAATTCTCAGCTTTCAAGAGGAGCAAGAAGAAAGAATTCGAATTCAAGGTAAGAATTCATACTTTTATGGTGTTCTTGACTGGTCATATCCTCGGGTTTATGCTTATGTGTGTTTGTATATGTTCGGGTATGTTTTTAGTGGGTTACTAAGTAGTTGAGTTCAATTTGCAAAAAAGTTTGGAGGAAGCCATACTCAAAAGCTGCAAAGATGAGTTCTAGGACCCCTCTTTTACTGGTTTTTAACTGATTTTGGGGCTGGAAATGCATGAATGTATGTTTTTATTTAACTGGGTTTTGGACCGTATGCTTGAATGTGTGTATGATGATGTTATGATGTGATGTGTGACTATGTTCATGCTTGATGATGTATGATTGTGTTTCTAAGGCTTAGAGGGTAAGATTTAAGCTTAGAACATGATGAATGGTGCATGGGAATCGAATATGATGTTTTAGACCCACTTGTTAAGTTTTTTTTAAATCGGCCTAAGTGTTTGGAAGTAAATGCGGATGGAAAGGGTTAATGCGGATGAGCATTTGACTAAGTCTGGAAAATGCGGATGAGCATTTGACTAAGTCTGGGAAATATGGATGAGCATTTGAATAAGTCTGGGAAATGCGGATGAGCATTTGACTAAGTCTGAGAAATGCGGATGAGCATTTGACTAAGTCTGGGAAATGCGGATGAGCATTTGACTAAGTCTGGGAAATGCGGTTGAGCATTTGACTAAGTCTGGGAAATGCGGATGAGCATTTGACCAAGTCTGGGAAATGCGGATGAGCATTTGACTAAGTCTGGGAAATGCGGATGAGTAAGTCCAAGGCAGAGGACAAATGCGGATGAACTATAGCAAATGCGGATGAAGTAAATCCAATACGGATGAACTATAGCAAATGCGGATGAACACTTAGAAAAAATCTGACTTTTTGGGGAAAAAGAGGTAATGTAAGTTGTGACCTAGAAGATTCCCGGGGGTTATGAAAGTTGACTTTGGAGGTCATAAATGGTATGTTGGGCATGTAATGTATTGTGATTGATGCTTATGCATGATGATGATGATGATGATGATGTTGCATGGTTATGCATGATGTATGTTATGTATGTATGATGCCCTGCATGATGATGTATGAATGATATGTTTATGTTCCTTGTGATGATGTATGTTTATCTTTCCTATGACTTTACGTGTTATGATAATGAATGAACGAAGTACTATGTAACGTAAAGTAAAAGATAATGAAAGAGGAACATGAAGTAAGAATGCATGCATTAGCAAGTAATGAAAGTAATGATAGCCTTGTAGGCATGGCATGCACATCGAGGTCCTTCTTTGTGATGGACCATTGGCATAGAACTATTGCTACATACCTTAGGTATTGTGACCACGAGGTGTGATGCACCGTTATAGAAGGTCTATGAGAGGCCTAGGTCCAGAACCATGAACAGAAAGGTATTGCTTGTGGCAATGGTACATGTACATTCATACGTTAGGTACTGTGACCACGAGGTGTGATGCACCGTTATAGAAGGTCTATGAGAGGCCTAGGTCCAGAACCATGAACAGAAAGGTATTTCTTGTGGCAATGGTACATGTACATTCATACCTTAGGTACTGTGACCACGAGGTGCGATGCACCGTTATAGGTCTATGAGAGGCCTAGGTCCAGAACCATGAACAGAAAGGTATTGCATAGTAAACCTAAATCTTACCCTAGGTACTGTGACCACGAGGTGTGATGCACCGTTATAGAAGGTCTATGATAGGCCTAGGTTCAGTACCATGAACAGATGGGAAGGGTTTATGGATGACAGGAAAGAAAAGTAAAGAATGTGGCATGAAAGATTAAAGAAGATAATAATGATATTATCTGGATGTATATATGATGTATGATCACGAATGAATGTAATGTATAGTATGATTTGGAAAGAAAGCAAAGAATGGTTTTACAAAAGAAAAGTATGTTTTATTGTAAAACTAGAACTCACTCAGCAACGCTGACTTTTATGCATTTTCCAGTTGGCAGGTGAGCATTGCTGAGGATGGCACGAGGCAGCTGCTCAACTCTTTTGGATGGCATCCATTTATATAAAACTTTTGTGATGTAATACAACAATGTAATTTTGTAACTGACTAACGATGCATTATTTTGCAAAAGTTTTTATGATGAAATGAAATGCCATATGTTCTATGTTTCCGCTGCAATGTTTTAATGATTAAATGCAAAGTATATGTTTTATGTGCGATGATTTACCAGCTATTAGCATCCCGGGAATGGGGCCTTACAAGTTGGTATCAGAGCCAAGTTTAAGTGAAATGGGTAAATTTTCAAATGAACCTTAACTTAAGCTGAGAATGGGACAGAAAGGGAATGAGATGCCAATCTGAGTAGCTGCGTGCCATCAGGTATTTTCATAAAGATAACTGGTTTTATGTGCGCATGGTATGTGGTTATGTGTTATATGTAGATTTAAATACTGATGTAGTCAGGACAGGTAATGCTTGGGGTATGAAGAGTAAAGTAAGTGGCTAATCACAACTGGCCACTATAATTAGGGACTTACTATACTTACCATAAACTGAGTCGTTTCCTTGAATGACCGTACTAGTGTTTAAATCTTTCAGTGTGAGTTTGAGGATGGCCGGTGGTAGATCATGTAAAGTTTTGCGTGGTGGTGGAGGTGGTGCTGAACCATGGGTTACGAGAGGAAGGCCTAGGGCCGAAAAGGTGGTTCATGAAGAACCAGAAACCCCTCTTCCGGAGGGCTGGGATGAGAGTGCTAACCTAAGAGCCGCAGTGAAAGAGGCAGTTGTGGAAGAAGTGCATCAAGTCATGCAGACGATCCTACCGTCTGTCGTGACCGAAGTGATAAAGGAAGTTAGAGAGGGGGAGAGAAGGGAAAGGAGTAGACCTACGGGCGAAAGAAGTCAACCCGAGACTGAGATGGTTCCGTTTGATGATGAAGAAGAAGAGGAAGAAGCAGAGCCTGTGTGGGAGGCAGTACGAGGCTGTAACTACGGGGCGTTTAAGAGATGCAAGCCCCCAACTTTCGATGTAAACAATACTGCAGTTGCTGCTCACCGGTGGGTGAGGGAAATGGAGGCCGTACTTGATATCAGCGAGTGCCGAGAGGACCAGGAGGTAAAGTTCGCTACGCACTCTTTTGTGGACATAGCTCTATGTTGGTGGGACAATATTATCCAAGCTAAGGGCAGCAGGGCCATTGGAAGAATGAGATGGTTCGAGCTGAAAAAGTTGGTGATTGAGGAGTTTTGTCCTTATCGGGAAATGGACAAGGTCGAAAGGGAATTCTTGCAACTGGAGGCGGGAACTATGACGCACCAGCAGTACCCACGAAATTTATTGAGATGGCACATCTGGTTCTGGATTTGGTGACACCTCTGTCTCGAAAAATCAAGAGGTACATTCAAGGTTTGCCAGCAGATATTCGCAGGCACATGATCGCTGCCCGGCTAAGCACGTTTAGGTCGGCAGTGGATTTGGCAGGGAGAATGTATGATGAGAGGACGGTGGTGATGAAGGAAGGTGGAAAGAAGAGTGGTGGTGAGCAAAACTGGCAGGGGAAGAGGTTTGGTCGGGGGTATGCTTCGACGGGTAACAAGAAGGCACGGGTGGATGACCGCCGTGTGGTTGCATCAGGTGCAGGTATAAAGAAGTGTGATAAGTGTGGGAGAGAACATAGTGGGGAATGCAGGCTGGGGTTGAATGTATGCTTCAAATATGGGAAGCCGGGGCATATAGCCAAGGACTATCGTATGGTCTGGTGTTTTAACTGTGGCATGGAGGGCCATGTGAACAAGGATTGTAAGAAGCCCAGGGCTGAGAGTTCTAGGATGAAGAGAACTGGAGGTGAAGGACCAAAGGCGAGCGCCAGGGCATTCACGATGAAACGAGAGGAGGCTAGGACGGACCCTGATGTTGTGTCCGGTACGTTTCTAGTGAACCAAACTTTAGCTTCTGTGTTATTTGATTCGGGTGCAGTAAAAGTTTTGTTTCTGTGGCTTTCTGTGCTAAGCTGCCTGTTAGTAGTAGACGTGTTGATATGCCCTTTGATGTAGAAACTTGTTAGGATCAATGATCTAAGTTTGATTAGTTAGAGAGTATTGCAGTGGAATTCGAACACGAATTAAACAATTCACAAGAACACAATTGATATTCAATGTAACAGTAAACGGTTATAGGAAGAGAGAATTCTGCAAAAGAAATATTCATTCATATGCTTTCGTGGTGGCTCAATGTCACACATTACAACTAGGTCAACATTCCTTATATTTCATTCATATGCTTTCGAGGGTGATGAGCACCTGTTTCTGGTTCACCAACGACTGGAGAGTGAGTTAGCTATCATTCTCACCGGTTATTACAGAGACGTTGGTCCAGAACTGGGTTAAAGAATTAGGATATATTGTAGGATTCAGAAGAAAGGTTGTTCGGTATTGGGAATCCACCATAAGATCGATGGCATTGTCAAACTTGTTCCAGAAAGCCGATTTCGAAAGGTAGGCAACACAGTTGTGTCGAGGTTTGAGTTTCATGGTCGCCATTGTTGAGAGAGAAAAGGTTTGAAAAACGGCTAATGAAAGTTTGGCTATAGGTATTTATAGGTTAAGAAAAGGCTGAAAAGAAAACGACTGAAAGTGTTGGTGTTGGCATCAGTTGTTATGAAAACAACTGAAGACTTGGTTTTAACTATCAGACGTTTGAAAACAACTGAAGACTTGGTATTAGTCATCAGTAGTTGTGAAACTACTGAAAACCATGGTTTTGTCTTCAGCTGTTGTAAACAACTGAGGACTTGGTATTAGTCATCAGTAGTTGTGAAACCATTGAAGACATGGTTTTGTCATCAGCTGTTTAGAGTGAAACAACAGTTTGTGGAAACAACTAAAGAGAAAATTCTCATTAGTAGTTTTCGTCAATTCTTAGCTTTTCAGCTGTTTCATACTGTCCTCAACACTTACTAGACTTTTTAGCTGTTTTCAGTTGTTTCATAGGACATCAGTACTTATCTGTTTTTACTGACATCAGTAGTTATAACTACATCAGTAGTTGTAACTACATCAGTTTCTTTTAACAGAATCAGTACATATTTGTGACATGGTTACTAATGATCATCAGTACTTGTTTACTGATTTCATCAGTAGTTATCACTTATTCTAGCTGCAGCATACCAAGCCTTAACACAAGGTTTTGGAAAGTTGAACTATCCAAAGGCTTAGTAAATATATCTGCAAGCTCATCAGCACTAGGAACAAACGTTGGATCAATCAGACCTTTTTCAAAACAATCCCTAATAAAGTGGTGTCTGATCTCTATATGTTTGGTCCTAGAGTGCTGGACTGGATTCTTGACAATACACAGAGCTGAAGCACTATCAATTAATAATGGAGTCTTAGTCGCTGTAATGCCATAATCCAATAATTGGTTTTGAAGCCAGAGTACCTGAGATGTACAACTTGCAGCAGCAATGTACTCTGCTTCAGCAGTGGATGTAGCAATAGATGTTTGTTTCTTACTCTGCCAAGAAATCAAACAGTTGCCTAGGAATTGACATCCACCAGAAGTTGACATTCTGGTTAACTTACACCCTGCATAGTCACTATCCGAAAAAGCAACTAATTTGCAAGAATGTCCAGTGGAATACCAAGACCTAGAGATTGTGTACCTTGTAGATATCTAAAGATCCTCTTGACTGCAATCAAATGAGACTCTTTAGGAGCAGCCTGAAATCTAGCACAAACATAAGTTGCAAACATGATATCTGGTCTAGAAGCTTTTAAGTACATCAAGGACCCAATCATACATCTGTAAAGTGTTTTATCAACAGCTTTACCTTTTTGATCTGCATCCAGTTGTGTGGTGTTGCACATGGGAGTAGAACAAGGCTTACAATTTTGTAAATCAAACTTATTCAAAAGTTCTTTTGTATATTTTGATTGATGAATAAAGGTTCCATCAACATTTTGTTTGATTTGCAAGCCTAGAAAGAACTGTAATTCTCCCATTGCACTCATTTCAAACTGTTGTTTCATTAAACTTGTAAAATCATCACACAACTGGGTATCAGAGGATGCAAAAATAATATCATCAACATAAATTTGAACAAGTAGCTTATGCTGGTCCACTTTCTTAATAAACAAAGTTTTATCTATGGAGCCTCTAGTGAAATTATTTTTAAGAAGAAAATTTGAAAGTGTTTCATACCAGGCTCTAGGAGCTTGCTTCAACCCATAAAGAGCCTTATCAAGTTGATACACCCAATCAGGATGGTTATTGTCCTCAAAACCTGGTGGTTGACACACATAAACCTCTTCTTTTATTTTACCATATAAAAATGCACTTTTGACATCCATTTGAAAAACTTTAAGATTGTGGAATGCAGCATAGGCTAAGAACAATCTAATTGCCTCTAGTCTGGCTACAGGGGCAAAGGTTTCATCATAATCAATACCTTCTTCTTGTGAAAACCCTTGTACAACCAGTCTAGCCTTGTTCTTAACAATAAGCCCATTTTCATCAGTTTTATTCCTAAACACCCATTTAGTGCCTATTGCACACTTACCTGGGGGTAGAGGAACCAGTTCCCACACTTGCTGCTTTTTGAACTGAAGTAGCTCAAGCTGCATGGCTTCAACCCATCCATTGTCTCTCAAAGCAACATGATAGTTCTTTAGCTGTAGCTGACTGATGAAGAGAGCATAGAAGCAGAAGTTAGACAATTGACTTCTGGTTGAGACACCAGCATTGATATCACCAATGATTTGAGACATGGGGTGATTCTTCAGCTCTTGGTATACTATAAGATCAATGCAAGTGTTTTTAGCCGGTTCAGCAGCAGCAGATGGTGATCCAGATTCTTGAAACCAAGTATTAGATAGCAAGTCAAATGATGTAGAGGAGTCAGAAATCTCATCAGCATTTGTTGTGGATAGAGCTACAGAAGCTACAGGAACATCAAGTTTAGCAGACACAGGCAGTTGGTCACTAAACTTGAAAAGGTGAGTACTGATATTATCATCATCTTCAGTACCACCAGGTGGAAGACTTGCCGTAGAAGATGATTTATCCACATGATCTACAACAGTTGGAGGTTGATAAGGAACATATTGTAGTATGTCCACATCAAACAACTCCATAGGGTTTTGTGGAATTTTATCCTTAGGAGATTCATTGAATTTCACATGCAAGGTTTCTTCAACTATCTTTGTTTGTAGTTGAAGACTCTGTAAGCCTTGCATGTGGATGAATAACCTACAAAATACCCTGCATCCACCTTAGGATCAAATTTGTGGAGTTGATCCTTTGTGTTGAGAATGAAACAAGAACACCCAAAGGCTTTGAAGAATGAAATTAGAGGAGCCAAATGACGTAGAACTTCATATGGAGTCTTTATCAATCTCTGATTTACTAACACTCTATTCTGCACATAGCAAGCTGTGTTAACAGCTTCAGCCCTAAAGGTCAATGGCAAACCAGAGTCAGCCAACATAGACCTTGCAGCTTCAATTAGGGTCCTGTTCTTTCTCTCCACTACTCCATTTTGTTCTGGAGTCCTTGGGATGCTAAACTACCTCTTGATTCCTTTTGATAGATAAAACTTATCAAGTGTATGGTTTCTGAATTCAGTTCCATTATCACTCCTTATACACTTGACTGATAGGGAATACTGCTTCTCAACATACAACAGAAAGTTTATAATCGTCTGAGCAACCTCAACTTTGAATGCAAGAAGAAAGTCCATACAAATCTGGAGTATTCATCCACAATTACCAGACAGTATTTCTTCTTTGCCATTCTCAACACTCTCACAGAACCAAATAGATCCATGTGCAATAACTGCAAGCAGGCAGTGGACTTAGGTTCTTTAATAGGAGGGAATGAGACTTTGTGCTATTTTCCTTTTAAACAAGCAATGCAGGTTTCATCATAGTGGAACTCCTTTATTGGTAGACCTCTCACTAAACTATTATGAATCAGCTGATTCATGTTTTTGAGATTAACATGACCCAGCCTTCTATGCCACAGTTTAGATTCCTGAGGAGAGGCTTTGGAGAACAGACAAGGATGACCTTTCAAATCAATCTTCTTTGACAAATCCAAGGCATATACTCTTCCAATCCTGTTGGCCTTCAGGAGAGTATGATCATCCAATACCTTGTCAATCAGCCTCAGAACTTGGGAAGACAGAATCCTGCAGTTCTGGCTTGTGAAAAGTGCAACATGCCCTTTATCACACATCTGACTGACACTCAGTAGATTATACTTGAGATTCTCCACATGGTTAACATCATCAAATCTGATTTCTCCATTAGACACATATCCTTTCCCGATGATGTAACCCTTGGCATCATTTCCAAATGAAACAAATCCCTTCTTTCTTTGAGAGTAGTCATTAAGAAGAGAACTGCTCCCAGTCATATGCATAGATCCTCCACTGTCTACATACCAGATGCTCCTTTGGCATGCTGAAGAACCCTACATTTATCATAAAGAACTAGTTAGGTTTTAAGACCCAAACCTTTTTGGTTTTGGGTCTGTTTTCATCAATAGATTTAACCATAACTTGTTTCTTATGATTAACAGCTGATGAAGAAGGAGATGGTGCTGAAATGGATTCCTTGGATTTGGGCTTGGAAAGCCTTTTTAGTGGTTTGATCACAGGTGCATCTAGTTGGTTAACTCTCCCCAGCAAATGCTGAACCATCATAACAAGTTGTGTTTGATTTGTAGCCAAAGCTTTCAGCTCTTGTGACATATCAGTACTTGTGTATGATGAGTTCCTATGGCCCACCATTTCCTCCTTGAAATTCACAGACTTAGTCTGATGTTTATCACGAGGAGCACTATCAGCTGTTTTATGATAAACCCTATCTTCTTTTTGGATTTGGATGAAGGCTTGGGTTTATCACATTGGGATGACTGTGGTACAAACTTGGTCTCAAACTCATTTTTCATTTCATCCATCTGGATTTTAATGAGCTTATCTCTGTTGAGTTTGGAACCCTTTATGTACCAACATTCATCAGAAAGATGATTGAATTTACCACATATTTCACATGGCTTATTCTTCATCTTGAATTGATCAACTGCTGATGTGGAGACTACTGAAGGTGTGCTCTTCAGTACTTTCCTCCTTTCAGTACTTGTGTTAAGTACTGAAGGATCTGTAACAACTGAAGACTTGTTCTTCAGCTGTTCACTATCAACAGTTGTTAATCCTTTTATTTCAGCTGATTTGAAATGCTTTTCAGATGTTGTGTCTTTCCCTTCAGTGCTTGAGATACTTTGAGGGACAACATCTGAAGTACTCAGCTTCATGTGCTTATCAGTAATTGACCCATCAGGCAATTGATTTGCTGAGGTATCAACACTGATTTCATCTTGTGATTTTGGGTGATCACTTGAGGATGATGCACATGATGATGTGGTTTGGAAATTACTTTCACATTCAGGTTTTACTATTGATGTTGGAGTAAAATATGTAGGTGGTGCAATGTGGTTGTAACCTATTCCAAACTTCACATTCGAAGCAGATTGCTTGCTGAGCAGCATTTCAAATCCCTTGCAGGATGATACCCAGCGGTCACACTCAACTTGGGTAACTACAAGTTTTTCTTTGAGTTCTCTGTGGTTCTCAAGAATGACCTCTAGCTTAGCCTTTTCATCATTTAATTGGCATTTAAGCTTATAAATCTCATCATCTTTATCCTTAAGGACAGACTCATATTCAGCTTTTCTTTTGGAAATAGTTTGCTCAAGCTCAAGATTTTGATTAATTAAAGCTACATTTTCCTCTCTAATAGAGATAAATGCAGCTATGCAAGATTTAGAACATAGCTTGGCCTTAGCCTCAGAGGATACCTGGGTTATCTGTGATGAAGATGCATTGGAGCATGAACTCTTAGTAGACTCCAGGGCCATGAGAGCTAGATTCCCAAAAGGATGTTCACCACCATATTGACCATCACCAGCAAATAATTGCTCATTACCAGAGAGATCATCTGGTAAACTGCTCCAGTCAACAACACCAGGGGTGAAGAAGCTGTGATGAGGTTGTGATTTAGATGAATGAGATGGTAGAGGCTCAGGTAAGGCTTGAGGTTGTTGTGCAATAGGAACTTGAACTTGATTTGGCTGAGGCATATAATAGCAGGGATATGGATATGACATTGGACCTTGAGGGACAAAATATGCAGGAGATATAGGTTGTGAATGATGACCAGAACTAGCAGGATGTTGCCCTCTGTTTTGTGGACTATTGCTTGGAAAAGTCACAAAGGGTGCGGAGGAGTTAGATCCAATTGATCTACACTCTCTTGCAAAGTGTCCAAGCTTGCGGCATTTGTGACACCTCAACTTACTCTTGTCAAAACCAACTTTGGTTTTGCCAGAGAGTGCTGGAAATTTCCTACCAGTTCTCTTGTAGAACTTTTTAGATCTGATATCAATCAAGGCCATTTGGCTTAGAATATCCATCTCTTCTAAGTCATCATCAGCAATACCCTTTAAATCATCCATAATGAAACACAAATTGTCACTATTACAGCTTGACTGACTGTCAACACTAACAAATGCTTGATCTGAACCGTTGAAGAAAATCTATATGCTCATCATAATTGCTTTCTGATGCAGCATATTCTGACTCATGACCAACCAAGGCAGTGTTCCCTGGTACAAAGTCATCAGTGAGCTTTCCTGATGATGCCAGTTTCCTTTTCTGCTCTATCTCTCTTTCAAATGTAAGCAGTTTCCCATGGAGTTGGGTGAGAGATAGGCTATCCAGATTTGCACTGGAGCGTAGGACAATGGTATATGTGTCCCATCTCTCAGGCAGTGATCTGAGGAATCTGTTGTTCATCTGACTATTAGTGTATTCATGTTTGACCATTTTCAGCTCAGAGATCAAACAGGAAAAACGCTCAAACTATTGAGTCAGTGACTCACCCTTTCTATGAGAGAAGGTCTCATATTGTTGGGCAAGGATTTCTCTGTTGTTTGCTATGACCTCATCTATTCCACCAAATTGTTCCTTCAATGCATTCCAGAGGTCATGAGAAGTTTCATGATGCATAAGCCCAGAATTGATTTCATTAGGCAGAGCCATGGCCAAAATACCATGCGCTTTAGCATCAATCTCAAATAGTTTTCGATCCTCATCTGAGTATTGTTCCTTCTTCTTCGGAACCATTTGGTTGGTTTCCGGATTGTTCACCATAGGCTTGTGTGGACCATGTACCACAGATGTCCAATAACCTAAACTGTTAACAGACAAGTGATGAAGCATTCTTCGTTGCCATATGTTATAGTCAGTCCTAACTAGCATCGAGAGTGCCACCTGACCGCGAGATCGAGTTCCAGATTGACTTGATACCGGGTGCCCAACCCGTTGCCAAGGCACTGTATCGTTTGGCTCCGACAGGGATGAAAGAATTGATGGAGTAGTTGCAAGAGCTGATTGATAAGGGGTTCATTAGACCGAGTATCTCTCCTTGGGGTGCTCCGATCCTGTTTGTAAAAAAAGAAGGATGGTAGTATGAGGATGTGCATTGACTACCGTGAAATGAAAAAGTTGACGGTGAAGAACCAATACCCCTTACCTAGAATAGACGATTTGTTCGATCAACTTCAGGGTGCTAGTTGGTTTTCAAGGATAGATCTTCGATCTGGTTACCATCAGTTGAAGGTAAAGGAGCAAGATATTCCTAAAACAGCTTTTCGCACGCGCTACGGTCACTACGAGTTTCTTGTCATGTCTTTTGGTTTGACCAACGCGCCGGCTGCTTTTATGGATTTGATGAACCGTGTGTGTCGGCCGATGCTAGATAAATCAGTGATTGTGTTCATTGATGATATCCTGATTTATTCGAAGAGCGAGATTGAGCATGCTGGACACATTCGGGAGGTTTTGGAGACGCTGAGAAGGGAAAAGTTGTTTGCCAAATTCTCCAAGTGCGCATTTTGGTTGCGTGAAGTTCAGTTGTTGGGTCATGTGGTGAATCCTGATGGGATTATGGTGGACCCGGCTAAGGTGGAGCCAGTGATGCAATGGAAGTCTCCAAAGACGCCATTCGAGATTCGTAGTTTCTTGGGGTTGGCGGGGTATTATCGAAGGTTCATTCAGGACTTTTCCAAGATCGCTTCTCCACTGACCAAGTTGACCCGAAAGGATGTAAAGTTTTTATGGGGTCAAGCTCAAGAGAAGGGATTCGAAGAATTGAAGGCGAGATTGACTCAAGCTCCTGTTCTGTCATTACTCGATGGAAGTGAAGATCTGGTGGTATATTCAGATGCTTCTTACTTGGGGTGGGGTGTGTAATAATGCAGAGAGGAAAGGTTATTGCCTATGCAACCTGACAGTTGAGGTTCATGAGGTCAACTACCCTACTCATGACTTGGAGCTAGTGGCTGTGGTCTTTGCACTAAAGATTTGGAGGCACTATCTGTATGGAACGAAATGCACCATCTTCACTGACCACAAGAGCTTAAAGTACTTCTTTGAGCAGAAGGACCTGAATATGAGGCAGAGACGATGGTTAGAGCTCATAAAGGATTATGATTGTGAGATCCATTACCATCCGGGCAAAGCTAACACAGTGGCGGATGCTCTAACCGAAAGGAGAGGCCCGAGCCAATTCGGGTGAAAGCATATCAACTGATCATGACCTCTGATGTAATGAAGCAAGTCAAGGAGTTTCAAGATGAGGCATTAAAAGAAGATCATCTAAACTCTGAAAGAATGAGAGGTCTGGTTGGGGAATTGGGAGAAAACACACTTGGTGTTAAAACCCGATTTGGACGGGTGTGGATTCCTCGTTTCGGGGACCTACGTGTGAAGATTCTGGATGAAGCTCACAAGACTCGATACTCCATTCATCCTGGTGCCACAAAGATGTATCAAGATATGAAGAAAGATTATTTGTGGTTGGGTATGAAGCGTGACATGGAGTATGTGAGTAAGTGCCTTACTTGTTTGCAAGTGAAGGCCGAACATCAGAAGTCGTATGGGAAGATCCAACCTTTGGATATACCGGAATGGAAGTGGGAGCACATCACCATGGATTTCATCACAAAGATGCCACGTACTCCGAAAGGGTACGATGCCATATGGGTGATTGTGGACCGTCTGATGAAGAGTGCTCACTTCCTACCGATTCGCGAGACATATTCATCTGAGAGGTTGGCTGATCTGTTCATCAAGGAGGTTGTAACTCGTCACGGTGTGCCGGTGTCTATTGTGTCCGATCGTGACACCCGGTTTACATCTAAATTCTGGAAGAAATTCCACAACGCAATGGGGACGAGGTTACATATTAGCATGACTTAGCATCCCCAAACTGATGGTCAGTCAGAAAGGACCATTCAGACATTAGAGTACATGCTTCGGGCATGTGTGATTGATTTTGGTGGAAGTTGGGATGACCACCTACCGTTAGCCGAATTCTCATACAATAACAGTTATCATGCCAGCATTGGTATGCCACCTTACGAGATGCTATACGGTAGGAGGTGCAGAACACCCGTCTGTTGGGGTGATATTGATCAAAAAGAGTTAGGAGCGTCGAGGTGATCGAGGCTACGACTGAGAAGCTTGAGAAGATTAAAGCCTTCATGAAGGCAGCCAAAGATAGACAGAAGTCGTATGCTGATAAATAACGTAAACCGATTGAGTTCCAGGTGGGTGACCGGGTTATGTTGAAGGTCTCACCTTGGAAGGGTATTATTTGTTTCCGAAAGCGGGGCAAGTTGAGCCCGAGGTACATAGGCCCTTTCCGAATCATTGCTCGAGTAGGAGAGGTAGCCTATAGACTAGAGCAACCCGATGAGTTAAGTGGAATCCACCCGACATTCCATGTATCTCATTTGAGAAAGTGCTTAACTGATGAAGATATGATTGTTCCATTGGAGGATATCGAAGTAGACGAACGGCTCAATTATGTGGAGCAACCAGTGGCAATCATTGATCGGAAGGAAAAGAGGCTGAGGAATAAAGTGGTTCCCCTTGTGCGTGTATAGTGGAAGCACAGGAAGGGATCCGAGTCTACGTGGGAGACTGAAGAAGAGATGAGGCAGCATTACCCACAATTCCTTGAGGAATAACAGGTTTCGAGGACGAAACCTATTTAAGGGGGGTGGACTTGTAACAACCGGCTATTTTTTTAGAAAAGAAAGATGAATAAAGTGAAAGAAAAGAAGGAAAAGAAATAAAACCCAAGTCTAGGAGTAAAAAGTGTCCAAAAGGACAAAATGTTTGAAAAGTGGGTGTAAAAGGTGGTATGGCCGCCCATATGTCACATACACCACTGATTTTCAGGTTTTAGAGAGAGAGAGAGAGTAACTGGGAGCAGCAATTCTCGGCTTTGAAGAGGAACAAGAAGAAAGAATTCGAATTCAAGGTAAGAATCATGCTTTTATGGTGTTCTTGACTGGTCATATCCTCGGGTTTATGCTTATGTGTGTTTGTATATGTTCGGGTATTTTTTAGTGGGTTACTAAGTAGTTGAATTCAATTTGCAAAAAAGTTTGGAGGAAGCCATACTCAAAAGCTGCAAAGATGAGTTCTAGGACCCCTCTTTTACTGGTTTTTAACTGATTTTGGGGGTGCAAATGCATGAATGTATGTTTTTATTTAACTGGGTTTCGGACCTGTATGCTTGAATGTCTGTATGATGATGTTATGATTTGATGTGTGACTATGTTCATGCTTGATGATGTATGATTGTGTTTCTAAGGCTTAAAGGGTAAGATTTAAGCTTAGAACATGATGAATGGTGCATGGAATCGAAGATGATGTTTTAGACCCACTTGTTAAGTTTTTTTAAATCTGCCTACGTGTTTGGAAGTAAATGCGGATGGAAAGGGTTAATGCGGATGAGCATTTGACTAAGTCTGGAAAATGCGGACGAGCATTTGACAAAGTCTGGGAAATGCGGATGAGCATTTGACTAAGTCTAGGAAATGCGGATGAGCATTTGACTAAGTCTAGGAAATGCGATTGAGCATTTGACTAAGTCTGGGAAATGCGGATGAGCATTTGACTAAGTCTGGGAAATGCGGATGAGCATTTGACTAAGTCTGGGAAATGCGGATGAGCATTTGACTAAGTCTGGGAAATGCGGATGAGCACTTGACTAAGTTTTGGAAATGCGGATGAGTAAGTCCAAGGCAGCGGACAAATGCGGATGAACTATAGCAAATGCGGTTGAAATAAATCCAATGCGGATGAACTATAGCAAATGCGGATGAACACTTACAAAAATTCCGACTTTTTGGGGAAAAAGAGGTAATGTAGGCTGTGACCGAGAAGATTCCCGGGGGTTATGAAAGTTGACTTTTGAGGTCATAAATGGTATGTTGGACATGTAATGTATTGTGATTGATGCTTATGCATGATGATGATGATGTTGCATGGTTATGCATGATGTATGTTATGTATGTATGATGCCCTGCATGATGATGTATTAATGATATGTTTGTGATCCTTGTGATGATGTATGTTTATCTTTCCTATGACTTTACGTGTTATGATAATGAATGAACAAAGTACTATGTAACGTAAAGTGAAAGATAATGAAAGAGGAACATGAAGTAAGAATGCATGCATTAGCAAGTAATGAAAGTAATGATAGCCTTGTAGGCATGGCATGCACATCGAGGTCCTTCTTTGTGATGGACCATTTGCATAGAACTATTGCTGCATACCTTAGGTATTGTGACCACGAGGTGTGATGCACCGTTATAGAAGGTCTATGAGAGGCCTAGGTCCAGAGCCATGAACAGAAATGTATTGCTTGTGGCAATGGTACATGCACATTCATACCCTAGGTACTGTGACCACGAGGTGTGATGCACCGTTATAGTAGGTCTATGAGAGGCCTAGGTCCAGAACCATGAACAGAAAGGTATGCTGTGGTAATGGTACATGTACATTCATACTTTAGGTACTGTGACCACGAGGTGCGATGCACGTTATAGAGGTCTATGAGAGGCCTAGGTCCAGAACCATGAACAGAAAGGTATTGCATAGTAAGCCTAAATCTTACCCTAGGTAGTGTGACCACAAGGTTTGATGCACGTTATAGAAGGTCTATGATAGGCCTAGGTCTAGTACCATGAACAGAAGGGAAGGGTTTATGGATAACAACAAAGAAAAGTAAAGAATGAGGCATGAAAGATTAAAGAAGATAATAATGATATTATCTGTATGTGCGTATGATGTATGATCACAAATGAATGTAATGTATAGTATGATTTTGAAGAAAGCAAAGAATGGTTTTACGAAAGAAAAGTATGTTTTATTGTAAAACTAGAACTCACTCAGCAACGCTGACTTTTATGCATTTTACAGTTGGCATGTGAGCATTGCTGAGGATGGCACGAGGCAGCCGCTAAACTCTTTTGGATGGCATCCATTTATATAAAACTTTTGTGATCTAATACAAAAATGTAATTTTGTAACTGACTAACGATGCATTATTTTGCAAAAGTTTTTATGATGAAATGAAATGCCATATGTTCTATGTTCCACTGCAATGTTTAATGATTAAATGCAAAGTATATGTTTTATGTGCGATGATTTACCAGCTGTAAGCGTCCCGGGAACGGGGCCTTACAGTGAAGGAAGCAGTGAGGTAGTAGAAATTAACAAAGATAAGCTCGTTAATCAGTATGAAATATTCCACCACACCAAGGAGAGTCCATATCCAAACAACTGCACAGATTTGTGCAGTTGGTAAATGACTTGGAAATCATGGGAGTCACTTACAAGATCAAAGAATTAAACAAGAAAATGCTACACAGCCTCCCTAAAAACTGGAATAGAATGTAACAATGCTGAAAAATACTCTTGATCTTGAGAGTACTACTCTGGATATCATGATAGCCAAATAGAAGCATTAGAACTTGATGAAAGAAGCAGAAATCTTGGTGGACCAAGAGTGATTGAGGCTTACGAATTTCCATCAGAATCTCATTCTGTGGAAAAGGCCTTCATCACTGAGGAGGATGATTTCATCTCATCAAGAGATCAACTGAACAATACTAGGTTCATTGCAACTCCACCAATCAATCATCCATCAACATCATCTCAAACATCCAGAGTCAACCACTCCTGAAGACACAAGATCAGAAGGACAAAAGGCAACTTACAATGCCGTTGTTGCAAGCTTTGAAGCATACTTAGGAGGACGACTCTTTCTGCTCATCTAATTCAGGAAGATCTGGAGGAAATGGATCCTGATGATATGGAAGAATGGATCTACAATGGCAAATGGCCATGATTGCCATGAGAGCCAAGAAATTCTTTAGAAAAGGCAGAAAGCTGAACCTAAATGAAAATACAAAACTTGGATATGATAAATCCAAGGTGAAATGCTTCAACTGTGGTGTGGCTGGCCATTTCTCTAGAGAATGCAATGCCCCCAAGAGAAACAACTATCAAAGAAACTCTCAGGCCAGTCATCCTCACAGCCTAACTCAAGCTTTCACTCCAACAACCAACAACAACAGTATCATTATTCTCATCAAGACCAATCATATCAAAATCCACCCCAACTGACAAATCAAGCTCACGAAAGTAGTCAGTCTTCTGCCAGTGCTCTCATCATAAAGCAAGATGGGGTATGTGACTGGAGCATGTATGCAGAGGAAGTAAAGCCTCATCAATTCAAAATCATGCTCTTATGGCTCACATCAATGATGGTCCATCTCTGATGCCTACTGAGGTAAAATCTAACCTTTGTAGTAAAAAATGTATTAATGAATTACAAGGTTATAGTGAGCATAACCATAAAAGGCTTTGAAATCAAAATCAAATCTCTTATCTCTGAGATAGGAAACTGCATGGTGAAAAGTACACTCTTGTAGCTGAGAATGAGCTCCTTACTAAAATGTTAGCTCAATCTAAGGCTGAACATTCACTGACTGAAGTGAAAGTTGAAAAGTTTCAAATGTCTTCAGTCAAGCTACAAGAGATTCTTGATTCTCAAAAGGATCCAAAGGACATGTCGGGGATTGGTTATAATTCATCTCCTCCACCATACAATGACAACTACACTGTCATGCCTGAATCTGTCTCACTCACTGAAGAAATTGAAACTAAAACTATGGAACCTAAATCTATAGTAAAACAAGTGACCAATCCTCAAAACAAAACATAATGTTTATATTGAAACCAATGAGGATAAAATCAAGTTAGGTCACCCAATCAAAATCAAAGAGTGTTCAGACAAGACAGTGAATGTCATGAACCCTCAAGCCTTGTAAAAGCAATTGTCCGTTTTATGAAATTCATACCATTTGTTTTACAAGGTAATGTGAAGTTAGTGAAACCCATTGCTCAGAGCAGTTCTGATAATGAGATCATATCTCCAAAAAATTCAAGCAAATTAGAAAAGGTTTCACTATAAAAGAAACAAACAGGATCACTGAGTTCAACACATAAAACATTATCAGACCCTCAGTCTTCAAGATTAAGGCTGGGAGTTGGGTTTGATATCTGCAACAAGGAACATATTGACCAGTTTGAGAAAGAGGTAAGAAATAGGTTGAAGAAACAGGACCAGCCCAGAAAATCAAACAATGGTAGTGTTGTGAAGCAAACTACAAAAAAAGCAGATTCTGATTCATCCCCTAAAGAAAAGAAAGTGACTCAACAAAAGAAAATATCAGCTGAGTCACACAAGGCAAATCTGATTTCAGAAACAAACAAATGTATGTGACATTTGTGAAATGTTCAATCACAAGACAGATGAATGCTTTTTTAATCAATATTGCTCTATCTGTGATATGAACAATCACTCCACCAGAAACTGCTATTTCAACAAGTATTATTCAATCTGTGACATAAACAATCACAATACATCTGATTGTTACTTCAATCAAAAGGGTTTGAGAATTCCCCAACACTAGCCATCTCAAAAACATCTACTGTGACACATTCTGTCAGACCTCATTTCATAATACCCAATCTAGGACATCTAGATCAACAAATGACACGAATAATTTGAAGGAATTGTAGAAGGGTCAAAGAAAACATCTCACAATGAAACACAAAGTTGACCTTCCAAAACAAAAACCAACTTTTGATAATGAAAAACGGGCTAAATTTCTACAAAGAAACAGAGACCAACGATTTCATTACTCATATGAATCTTTAGTAGATGTTGATGAGATGTCTCAACCCAGTCATTACCAAAAATCTCCCAGGACACCTAAATCTAAACCACATTTAGAGGGAAATACCAAGAAGTCAACATCATGAATAGGAATGGGAAACCCAAGATCATCATGGCTTGGGTTCCTTATTCTAATTAGTTCTTTTTGCTTGCAGGTTCATCCACACAGGTCCAATAGCTTATGGTAGTGGGCAATGGATGCTCCCGACACATGACTAGAGATCGTTCCCTCCTTCATGACTTCAAGCATGTACAAGGAACTACTATGGCATTTAGTGAGATTCACAGGGTAGTAGAATTACAGGTGAAGGATCTGTGACAAACGGGATGCTGAGCTTTGATAGAGTGAACTACTGCGAACAGCTGAATATCAACCTGCTAAGCGTGTCTCAGATCGGTGACAAGAAATATTCCAGTTACTTTACAGACACTCATTGCTACATTCTGAAACCTGGATTTCAGATCTCTGAGGAATGGGTTGTCTTAAAGACCCCAAGGAAGAACAATACATATGTCTTAAACCTGTGTTCTGCATCACCTAAAGAAGAAACAAGTCTTTTGTGAAACACATCATTTGATGACTAACAGCTTTGGCATAGACGTTTGGGGAACATAAACTTTAAAAACATGAACAAGTTGGTCAAAGGAAACCATGTCATTGGTCTTCCTCAAAAAGAATTTCTTTTTATTGATCACTGTTCAGCATGCCTCAAAGGAAAAACAACATAAATCATCTCACAAAACCAAGCTGGTGAACACTAACAATACTCCATTGAAGTTACTTCACATGGATTTGTTTGGACCAACTCATGTAATGAGTATTGGAAAGAAACAGTATTGTTTAGTGATCATTGATGACTTTCACGATTCACATGGGTTTTCTTCTTACTTCATAAAAATGAGGCATCCCAAATCATAAAAGAATTTATCACTAAATTGAAAATCAACTCGATCTTAAGGTCAAATAATAAGAGTGATAATGGTACTGGATTCAAAAGTGAAAGTATGAGTTCTTTTGTGCAACCAAAGGCATTGCTCATCAATTCAGTGCAGCTAGAACTCTTCACAAAATAGGGTAGCTGAAAGGAGAATGGAACACTGATTGAAGCACAAAGAACGATGCTAGCCGATGCTAAACTACCAATCACCTTCTGGGCAAAGGCGGTTAATACATCGTGCTTTGTACAGAATGGACTCTACGTCAAAGAAAACAACATGACTCCTTATGAACTGCTTTTCATAGAAAACCATTCATTGAATTTCTTAAATCATTTGGTAGTCCTGTCTCAATATTAAACACCCGAGACTATCTGGGAAATTTTTTATCCAAGTCTGATGAAGGATTCTTTGTAGGTTATTCTTCTGTTTCAAAGGCTTACAGAGTGTTTAATCCTAGATTAAAAATATTGATGAATCAACAAATGTTCAATCAAGGAACATTCATTTCCCAAATCTACAAATGGTCCCAACTGGTTGTTTGATATTGACATGTTACAAAATCATTTGATCAGTTTCACTTGTCTGATGCAGGAAATCTACATTCAAGTGATACTTCATCAGCTGTAGAAAGAAGAGATGATTTTCCATTGATTCCTCCTACATTTGATGAATCATGAATGAGATGTTCCTCTTCAAGCTGATCGCATCAGACAACCATCACAAAACCTTAGTGTTTCTTCTGAGGGAGGTCCAAGCCTGGTACCATCTCACTCAGATGATCTGTCAAATGAGATCAGAAATCAAAAACAGACTACTCCTCTAGTTAAAACATAAAGGACATCAAATGATGTAAGCAATCATAGTGCTGCTGAAGCTGAAGCAGGAACTGAAACAAAGTCTGACAATCATCATAATTCAACAACAGTACCATGAATGTGCCTCTAAACATAATGAACTGAATTTCTCCAATCTTGATGTAACGATTGTTTCGTGACTCCCATTCTAACCACAAGAATAAACAAGAATCATCCATTTGAAACCATTATTGGTGATCTTAATGAGAGGGACAAGAGCAATCCAGTATGCAAACATCTGTTTGTTCTCATGCTTTATGTGTCAACAATACCCAGAACATCAAAGAGGCACTTCAAGACATAGCTAGATTGAAGCAATGCAAAGATTGCTCCAATTCAAGAAGCAAGAAGTATGGCAACTGGTAGATCTTCCCGAATGACAATACCCTATGGTACCAGATGGCTGTACAGGAACAAGACTGATGAAGAGGGATCGTCATCAAGAAATAAAGCAGACTAGTGCACAGGGAGACACTCAGGAAAGAAGAATTGATATGACGAGTGTTTGCTCCTATTGCCAAATACTAGAAGCACTTAGAATCTTTCTCGCATATTATGCGTCCGTGAAATTTAATGTTTCAAATGGATGTAAAGTTTTGCCTTCCTGTATGGAAAGATTGCTGATGAGTCTATGTGAGTCAACCACTAGCTTTGAAGATCCAGATTTCATCAACAGAGTTTTACAAGCTTCACAAACTCTGTATGGTCTTCATCAAGCCCCAAGAAAGTGGTAATGAGACTCTATCATCACCTTTCTTCTTGAACATGGATATTAAAGAGGAAAGATTGATTAGACTCTCTTCAGAAGAATAAGAGTCAAAGATCTTGGTTAGTCCAGATCTATGTGGATGACATTTCTTCGCTCTACAAACCGCAACTCTGCACAGAATTTGAAGACTCGGTATTCATTCAAATTCAAATAAGTGCTATGGGGGAACTCACCTTCGTTCCAGTGTCAAGTCAACAGACAGCAATGGCAATCTTCATCAATTAGTCCAAAATATGTGGAAACCATGTTGAAGAAATTCCACTTTGCTTATTGTCCGTCTATCAGAACTCTTGTGGATACTAAAGTAAAGATGGCACCTTATCGTGAAGGCAAACCATGGATCACTCACTATTGAATCAATGACGTTCACTGTTATGTATCTACAGCCAGTAGGCCTGACATTATGTTTTTTGTGTTTGTGTGTGTGCCAGATACAAGCTGATCCAAAAGAGTCACATGTGGAATGCATGAATAGGATATTCGATACTGAAGGGCACACCAGCTGACAGGATCAGTGATCACAAGTTTGATGTATCAGAATATAAAGCAGCGGAATACACACACGAATTAGACAAATTGTAGCAAGCAAACGATATTGTAAGCGTTAAGATCGCATACGGTTATAGGGAGAGAATATGAATTTCTGATTTCTAGGAATGTTTATAGATGTAGAATATTTCTAATCGAATCAATCAATCATTCCATTCAATTGCTCATATCGCTCACTGATTACAATGGTTGTCACTCCTTATATAGAGTGCAACAGTCACTGCTGTTATCACGGAAAGTGACAACTGGCAGATCCAATACAGAAATAACTAATTCTTAACAAACTACTGAAATGTTCACAACTACTGAGAACATATCAGCAAGTTAAGTACAAAATATAAAACTACTACAACGACTGAAGAACAAGCTCTTCAGTCGTTTTACAAAACTACTGAAACAAAGAAAATAAAACTACTGATATCACAACTACTGAAGAAGTACTCTTCAGCAGTTGTGACAAACTACTGAGGCTTCAGTACTTGATCTTCAGACTTTGACCTTCAGGCGTTTCATCAGCTGATGACTTCAGTAGATATCATCAGCTGATGTCTTCAGTCTTTGTCTTCAGACTTTGTACATCAGTTGTTGATCTTCAGCACTTGTGAACTCTTCAGCTGTTGTTCTTCAGTACTTTGGTCTTTCAGCTTCAGCACTTGTGTTCTTCAGCTGTTGTACTTCAGCACTTTGGTTCTTCAGCAGTTAAGGTCTTCAGCACTTGATCTTCAGCTGTTGAAGTCTTCAGCACTTGTCAAACTACTGATGAGGCTTTCAGCAGTTGTTGTGATACCGTGTGGGACTTAGAGGTTTTCTGATCTTGGCTCATTGGTTCTTTTGGTCCAACAAACTCCCCCTGAACCAATGCAGCCAAAACCTCTAACTTATTTATACTCCCACTTATTGATGGCAAAAATGTTGGTCTTTTTCCTTCTTGATCAGTAGAGAAGATGACCCATGTACGCTCCGGCCTGGGAAGAACCTCAAATATTGTTTGGCAGAGTATGAATGGGAACTCTGTTTTGGGGAACTGGACACAGAGTTGTTATCCCATTCATGAGATTCACTTCCCCATAATGAGTCTGTACGACTCTCTTGTGTAGGCCTCAAGGAAGGTGTTTGTTCCTCCATGGTTAGCTCTTCAGCCCTCCTTCAAAGAATGATTCCGCCCATATACTCTGACAGGTATTGGCTGTTTCCCATTCTTTAGCTCCACAGTTGTTATTACTCTGTAGCAAACTCATCCGGGTGTTACCCTCTAGGAACAACTGGAGCTCATTTTTTCCTGACTTCCTCAAGCCTCTTGTAAACTAACCCCTTTTTCACTATTTTGTTTTCCAGCATCTTCTGAGGGGTTAGATTAGCTTGTAGCCTTCTTGAAGTCATCTAGGATTTCCCGGGTGAACTACAAGACCAAGAGATCACTTCATCTACGATCTTTTTCACCTTGCCAATGTATCTCCGAGTATATTGTTCTTATGAATTCTGTGAGAGACCCTGGGTCAGGCCAAATCCTCACTCTTTCCTTTTGATATTGAAAGGTATCCTGAGAGTGTAAAGTCTGAGGGCTTGCTCCTTCATATTGATGATGGAGATGTGGCTGCATAAGCTTTGTCAACTCTCTTCAACATTCCTCATCATGCTGTTTATGAAGCTCTTCTTCTTCTAGCTTCACTTTAACCATTGTCTCTGGACTTCAGGAGTAATTGCTGAGGAGTGACTTGTGGCCTTAGGCAACTGAATCACAGCTGATAGCGGCAGCCTGTCTTCATCATCTTCTTCATCTTCTTCTAGCCTCAATATCCTTCTCTTCTTCTTCAAGGGTATATCATCCTATGGGTTTTGAGGGAAAGGAGTTGGTTTGGTGGGTTGTGTTTTGGGTGGTTTTGGTGTGGGAGTTGACAGGTGTGTCTAGCATCCTTGGGTGAGTGTGCTTTTGATTGCTTTGCTAGCTCAGTCCTGCTCCCAGCACCCACTCATTCAAGCTTCAATAACAAGCCCCTTAGTGTATGCTTCAGACAACAGATCTTGGTGGTGATTGCCAAGATACTGTCCCTGGACCAAGCTTTGATCTCATCATTGATCTTCCAAGATATTTTGCAATAAATCTTATCATGATTTCTAGCCTTTCTCTTCTAACACTTCATAACTTGCCCATCTATTCTGGATTTCTTCAATCTCTAGTCGTCGATCTCAGAGTCAGTTTGTTGGTGTCATGACTTGCCTGAACAGCTGATCAATGATGTTGTCCATTGATCTACTGTGTCGGCATCAGCTCTCTTTATCAGTAGCTCCAAGGCTTTATCTTCAGCTGTGCTCATCAGCACTTTCTCTTCGCTTGTAGGTGAGCATTGGTTGCTGTTCTTTCTCCTTTTTGGGCTTGCTTTGCTTCCTTCTTTTCTCGGATCTTTTCCTCTTCTGTTCTTTCACTGCAGTACTCTCCCCCTTTTTGGTTGCATTGGAGGAAGGGGTGAGTACCGCAGAAAGAGTCTTGTGGACAGCAGCATCAACCAAGGGCTGTAATGTTGAGGAAAGCCTCTCATCAAGGGCTTTGATCACTATATCAGTGATTATGGGGTGATGAGAGGGAGGGAATTTTGAGTGCAGCACCTATTTGCTCAGGAGGGTTCTGTTCCTGAGAAGTAGGGCCTGAAGCAGAGGCAGGTGGTTGATTTTGGGGTGGCTCTGTGTTGGGAAACCTTCAAGGGAAGGTGCCATCTGTGGGTGTATATGGTGGCAGATGGACTTGCATCCTGAGACATCTTGGCCAGCACTCTTGAGTCTGCTAACCTCATCCTCTAGAATGGTGTTTTGAGCAACTACATCGAAGAAGAAGCTCAGGTCATCATCAGTGATACTGAATCACCTGACCTCCTGCTTAGAGCAGGATTTACATGCACTGGGTGTAGACCAGTTGGTGCATGTGCCCCTTGTGCTTGGTACTGGGGACTTCCAGCCTCAGGACAATGTCCATCATCAGCTGTTGCCTCTAGGGAGGTCTTAGCAATGTTACCAGCCTCACTCTGGTCATGTGCTGAGTCAGAGGAGGTGGCAGCCTCACTAGATATTCTAAGCTCCTTCTCTACACCAGGAGATAGAATGGGGACCCCTGTGCTGTGGGTTCTCAAGTGCACTGTGTTCCTCCCCCTCAATTGTAGAGGTATTCCCAGTAGTAAGTGGTTTCTGGGGAGGGGGTGAGGAGTGCAATTGAGTCAGCACTTGTGCAACTATTAAAGTTGGGCTGTGAGGGGCGGTTGTTTGGGGTACAGGGGTAGAAGCAGTGTGCACCTGGGGTGGATGGTGCTCTTCAATGGCAATCTCCTCAAGTGAGGAAGATCCCAGATAAGTAGGTGCCCCTTGGGTTGCTGCAGGCTCCTGTTGAGAGGAAGCCTGAGCGGCTGTGGCTGGAGGAGTCATTGTATCCACTAGGGGGTTTGGACTAGTGGATATATCCTGCGTTTGTTGTGCAGGAGCATCCTCAGGGGACTCAATTCCCTGAGTAGCCATTTTGGGTTTCTTTTTGGTGGGTTTGGTGGGGACATTGGATTTGGAGGTGGTGGCTGTGGGTTCCAGCTGCGTGGGTTTTCGCAGCTTGGCAGCCAGTTTGAGTGTCCGGTCAGAGTTGTGCCGGAGTATACTTCTGGCAAAACAGCCGTAGCAGGGACTCCCAAGCCAACAAGTCCCTCAGCATTAAGCTGGTCTATTATAATGGCCATTATGAACCGTGGATAGAGTATCCAACGGTTGGCAGTTAGTTTTTGAGCCATATCTTTGAGCTCTGAAAATATTAATTCTGAAAAGTCAGTGGTTGTTGCTCAAGGATAGAATACATTACCTGCTGCCATTTGGTGGACATTTGATCCCAAGACGATGTCTTAGGGGCCAAACATACATTGACCATGTGAAAATCAGGCGCTCAGCGTCATTAAAGTGTTTCTTCATGATGGTGGTGGCACTGAGATCACCTTGATATCCATGCTGAGCAAATGATAGATCTATGGTGCCCTTCGGATATCCAGCAGGAGAGGTAGCATCACTCAGTTGAAGAATTTTACGGATTGTTGCAGGAGTAATCACTACTTCTTTGTTGTTGACGACTGACCGGAGGGATGTGTGTTGCTCTCCTCAGTAGTAACATTAACGTTCATCCAAAATTGGTTCAAGGATTCGGCATGTAAACGGGTTCAGAAGGAATGCCTTGTTGTATTGGGACTGAACCATAAGATCGATAGCATATCGAACTTAGTCCAGATCGGCGATTTTGTGAGGTAGGCAACACAGTTGTGTCGCGGTTTAATTTGCATAGACGCCATGGAAATTTGTTGGAGAGGAACGTTAGGTTTGAAGAAGATGAAGCATGGAGAGCTCAGGTTAAGGGTATTTATAGGGTACGGGTGAGGAAACGACTGAAGGATGTGGTGTTAGTCATCAGTAGTTTTAAACGACCGTTGACATGGTATTATCCTTTCAGACGTTGAAACAGCTGAAGTCGCGGTGTTAGGCATCAGTAGTTTAGAAAACTACTGAAGACCGTGGTTTTGACTTCAGATGATTGAAACAACTGAGGACATGGTGTTTGTCATCAGTAGTTATGAAACTACTGAAGACAGTGGTTTTGTCATCAGCTGTTGTAAACAACTGAAGACTTGGTATTGGTCATCAGTAGTTATAAAACTACTGAAGACGTGGTTTTGCTTCAGTTGTTTAAAATGAAACAGCAGTGTACAAACGACTGAAGAGAAAGTTCTCTTCAGCTGTTTTCGTCAATTCTTAGCTTTTCAGCTGTTTCAAACTGTCCTCAACACATTCATCAGTCTTTATGGCTGATTTCAGTTGTTTCATAGGACATCAGTACTTATCTGTTTTTACTGATTTCAGTAGTTATGACTGCATCAGTAGTTGTAACTACTTCAGTAGTTTAGAGCAGATGAAGTACTTCAGTACTTGTGAGAACTTTTAGCCTTCAGTAGTTATAAAAATACTGAGGTTAAAAGAGCTCATCAGTACTTATATGTGACAGGCACTCATGATCATCAATATGAATTACTGAGATCATCAGTAGTTGTCACCTATTCTAGCTGCAGCATACCAAGCCTTAACACCAGGTTTTGGAAAGTTGAACTATCCAAAGGCTTAGTAAAAATGTCTGCAAGCTCATCAGCACTGGCACAAACTTAGGATCAATCAGACCTTTTTCAAAACAATCCCTTATAAAATGATGTCTGATCTCTATATGTTTGGTCCTAGAGTGCTGGACTGGATTTTTGACAATGCAAAGAGCTGAAGCACTATCCATTAACAATGGAGTCTTAGTCTCTGTAATGCCATAATCCAAAAGTTGGTTTTGAAGCCAGAGTACCTGAGATGTACAGCTTGCAGCAGCAATGTACTCTGCTTCCGCAGTGGATGTAGCAACTGAGGTCTGTTTCTTGCTCTGCCAAGAAATCAAGCAGTTGCCTAGGAATTGACATCCACCAGAAGTTGATTTCCTGGTCAACTTACACCCTGCATAGTCACTGTCAGAAAAAGCAACTAATTTACCAGAATGTCTGGTAGAACCATAAACCTAGAGATGGAGTGCCTTGCAGATATCTAAAGATCCTCTTGACTGCAATCAGATGAGACTCTTTAGGTGCAGCCTGAAATCTAGCACAAACACATGTAGCAAACATAATATCTGGTCTAGAAGCTGTTAAATACATCAAGGACCCAATCATACATCTGTAAAGTGTTTCATCAACCACTTTACCTTTCTGATCTGAGTCCAGTTGTGTGGTGCTGCTCATGGGAGTAGAACAGGGCTTACAGTTTTGTAAATCAAACTTTTGCAAAAGATCTTTTGTATATTTGGATTGATGAATAAAATTCCATCAGCCTTTTGTTTGATTTGCAACCCCAGAAAGAACTGTAATTCTCCCATGGCACTCATTTCAAACTTCTGTTGCATCAACTTTGTAAAGGCATCACACAACTTTGGATCAGAGGATGCAAAAATGATATCATCTACATAAATTTGAACAAGTAGATTATGCTGCCCAGCTTTCTTAATAAATAAAGTCTTGTCTATGGAGCCTCTAGTGAAATTGTTTTCCAGAAGAAAGTTTGATAATGTCTCATACCAGGCTCTGGAGCTTGTTTTAACCCATAAAGAGCTTTATCAAGCTTATACACCCAATTAGGATGTTTATTGTCCTCAAAGCCTGGAGGTTGACATACATAAACCTTCTTTAACTTTTCCATACAAAAATGCACTTTTGACATCCATTTGAAAGACTTTAAGTTTTTGATAAGCAGCATAAGCTAAAAACAATCGAATTGCTTCCAGTCTGGCTACAGGGGCAAAGGTTTCATCATAATCAATACCTTCTTCTTGTGCAAACCCCTGAACAACCAGTCTGGCCTTGTTCTTAACAATAAGCCCATTTTCATCAGTTTTGTTCCTAAACACCCATTTAGTGCCTATTGCACACTTACCTGGAGGTAGAGGAACCAGTTCCCACACTTGCTGTTTCTTGAACTGAAGAAGCTCAAGCTGCATGGCATCAACCCATCCATTGTCCTTTAAAGCAATGTGATAATTCTTTGGCTCTTGCTGACTGATGAAGAGAGCATAGAAGCAGAAATTTGACAATTGACTTCTTGTTGATACTCCAGCAGTGATATCACCAATGATTTGAGACATGGGGTGATTCTTCAGATCTTGATACACAATGAGATCTGTGCAAGTGTTTGTAGCCGGTTCAGCAGCAACAGATGGTGATGGTGAATCATTTCCTTGAAACCAATCAGTGGATGGTAATTCAAAGGAAGTTGAATTCGAAGAAATCTCATCAGCATTTGTTGTGGATGGTGCTACTGGCGCTACAGGAACATCAGGTCTAGTTGAATCAGGCAGCTGATCACTAAACCTGAAGAGGTGAGTACTGCAATCATCATCATCATCAGCAGTACCACCAGGTGGTGAACTGTTGACAGGAGCAACAGCAGGAGTTTGATAAGGAACATATTGCAGTATGTCCAATCAAATAACTCCACAGGACTTTGTGGAATCTTGTCCTTTGGAGATTCATTAAACTTAACATGTAGAGTTTCTTCAACCATCTTTGTTCTGCAGTTGAAGACTCTGTATGCTTTGCAAGTAGATGAATAACCAACAAAGTATCCTGCATCCACCTTAGGATCAAATTTGTGGAGTTGATCCTTTGTGTTGAGAATAAAACAGGGACACCCAAATGCTTTGAAAAATGAAATCAGAGGAGCCAAATGATGGAGAACTTCATATGGAGTCTTCATCAACCTCTGATTTACTAAAACTCTATTTTGCACATAACAAGCTGTGTTGACAGCTTCGGCCCAAAAGGTCAATGGCAAACCTGAGTCAGCCAGCATGGACCTTGCAGCTTCAATGAGGGTCCTGTTCTTTCTCTCCACTACTCCATTTTGTTCCGGAGTCCTTGGAATGCTGAACTGCCTTTTGATTCCCTTTGAGAGATAGAAGTCATCAAGTGTATGATTTCTGAACTCAGTTCCATTATCACTCCTAATACACTTGACTGGAAGGGAATACTGCTTCTCAATGTACAGCACAAAGTGGATAATCTTCTGAGCAGCCTCATCCTTTGAATGTAGAAAAAGTCCATACAAATCTGGAGTAATCATCCACAATTACCAGACAGTATTTCTTCTTTGCCATGCTCATTACTCTCACAGGACCAAATAGATCCATATGCAGTAATTGCAAGCAGGCAGTGGACTTGGACACTTCAATAGGAGGAAATGAGACCTTGTGCTGTTTTCCTTTTAAACAAGCAGTGCAAGTTTCATCACAGTGGAACTCCTTTATTGGTAAGCCTCTGACTAAACTATTGTGGCTAAGCTGATTCATGTTTTTGAGATTAACATGACCAAGCCTCCTGTGCCATAGTTTAGATTCTTGAAAAGAGGCTTTGGAAAATAGGCAAGGATTGCCTTTGAGATCTATCTTCTTAGAGAGATCTAAGGCATACACTCTTCCTGTCCTGTTGGCTTTCAGGAGAGTGTGATCATCCAACACCTTGTCAATCAAGGGCAAAACTTTGGATGACAGAATCCTACAGTTTTGACTTGTGAAAAGGGCAACATGGCCTTTATCACACATTTGACTGACACTCAAGAGGTTGTACTTGAGATTTTCCACATGATTAACATCATCAAATTTGATTTCTCCATTGGAGACAAAGCCCTTACCGATGATGTAACCCCTAGCATCATTGCCAAAAGAGACAAATCCCTTCTTTCCTTGAGAGTAGTCATGAAGAAGAGATGTTCCCAGTCATGTGCATAGATCCCCCACTGTCTACATACCAGATGCTATTTTGGCATGTTGAAGAACCCTGCAATAATAAACAATCAGTTAGTTTTAGAGACCCAAACCTTTTTGGTTTTGGGCCTGGTCTCATCAATAGATGGTAAACTAGCATGTTTATTTGTAACAACAGCCTGAGAGGAAGAAGATGGTGCAGAAGAGGAGTCCTTTGGCTTAGACCTCCTTTTCTGTGGTTTCAACATAGGAGAATCTAGTTGGTTAACTCTACCCAACAGATGTTGTACCATCATCACCAGCTGTGTCTGATTTTGTGATAAAGCTTTCAGCTCATCAGACACATTGCTAGTGGAGTTAGATAAGGTCCTATGTTGCACCTTCTTCTTTTGAGCACCCTCAGCTGTCACCTGTTTAACTCCTTCCTTTTTGGATTGCTTTAAGGACTTAAGGGTTACAGGATTTGATGTTGCTGATACAAATGTGGTCTCAAACTCAGTTTTCATTTTTACCATTTTCTCATTAATTTCTTCCTTTTGTTTGAGTTTGGAACCTCTTTTGTACCAACAATCATCTGTAAGATGATTGAACAAACCACATACTTCACATGGTTTCTTCTTCATCTTAGGTTGATCATCAACTAAAGATGGTGAAGCAACAGAAGACTTGTTCTTCAATGCTTTGGAAGCATTGGTTGCTTTCTTGACAGCATCTTTAGTAGTCTTCAAACTCTTTCTACTGCCAGTTTTCTTCTCTTCAGTACTGACAGCAGTTGAAGTTTGAACTTCAGGAGTTGAATCCTGCTCTCCAGTCCTTTCAGGACCTTCAGGATTGACTCCTGAGTTGATCAACTTATTGATCATGTGAATGTCAGCATTTGACCATCAACATCAGCTGATAGGTTCAAAGAGGACTTGATACTGACTGCTACTTCTGATTGTGCTGTATCAGAAGGTAGATCACATGACTTGATGGATTGGTTATCACTCTCACCATCAGATTCTACCTCTGCTCTTGGGGTAAAATCTGTAGGTGGAGCAGTGTGATTGTAACCAATTCCAAACTTCACATTTGAAGCAGATTGCTTACTAAGAAGCATTTCAAAACCTTTGCATGATTGTACCCATCTATCACACTCGACCTGGGTAACTGCAAGGGTTTCTTTGAGATCTTTGTACTTCTCTAGAAGTACATCTTCTCTAGCCTTATCATCAATTATTTTGCAATTCAGTTTATAACCTCATCATTTTTATCTTTGAGCACAAACTCAAACTCAGCTTTGTTTTTGGAAATTACTTGTTCTAGCTCAATGTTCTTATTAATTAAAGCTACATTTGCTTCTCTAATGGAAGCAAATGCTGCTATGCATTGTTCAGAACATAATTTGGCTTTTGCCTCAGAGGATACCTGTGATACCTGAGGTGTAGAGGCATTGGAAGATGAAGTATCAGCAGACTCCAAAGCCATAAGAGCTAGATTCCCAAAGGACTGTCACCACCATGTTGACCAGCACCTGAGAACAGTTGATCATGACCAGACAAGTCATCTGGTAAACTGCTCCAGTCAACAACTCCTGGGGTGAAGAAGCTGTGTTGTTGAGATGAAGGTTGTTGATGAGATAGGGAAGGCTGAGGTTCTGGTAATGCATGAGGTTGTGGTGTCATAGGAACTTGAACTTGACTTGACTGTGGCATGTAATAACAAGGGTACTGATATGGCATTTGACCCTGAGGAACAAAATATGCCGGAGATTGTTGTTGAGGATGATGACTAGATGTGACAGGATGTTGCCCTCTGTTTTGTTGACTGTTGCCAGGAAAAGTCACAAAGGTGCAGTAGAGTTTGATCCAGTTGATCTACACTCTCTTGCAAAGTGTCCAAGCCGTTGGCATTTGTGACACCTCAACTTGCTCTTGTCAAAACCAACTTTGGTTTTGCCAGAGAGTCCTGGGAATTTTCTTCCAGTTCTTTTGTAGAACTTCTGAGATCTGATATTTATCAAGGCCATTTGGCTCAAAATATCCATCTCTTCTAAGTCATCATCAGCAATCCCCTTGAGATCATCCATAATGAAACATAAATTGTCATTATTACCTCCTAAACTGACCATCAACACTTACAAATGCAGAATTAGAAGTGCTCGAAGAGAAATTAATATGCTCATCATACTGGCATTCAGATGCAGCATATTCTGACTCATGACCCACCAAGGCAGTGTTGCCTTGTATAAAGTCTTCAGTGAGCTTTCCAGATGAAGACAGCTTTCTCTTCTGTTCTATCTCTCTCTCAAAAGTGAGCAATTTCCCATGGAGTTGGGTGAGAGATAGTTTGTCCAAACTTGCACTGGAGCGTAGGACAATAGTATATGTGTCCCATCTCTCAGGCAGTGATCTGAGAAATCTGTTATTCATCTGAATATTGGTGTATTCAAGTTTGACCATTTTTAGTTCAGAGATCAAACAAGAAAACCGCTCATATTGTTGAGTCAGTGTCTCACCCTTTCTATGAGAGAATGTCTCATATTGTTGGGCAAGAATTTCTCTATTATTTGCCAAGACCTCATCTGTTCCTCCAAATTGTTCTTTCAAAGCAATCCAGAGGTCATGGGCAGTTTCATGATGCATTAGCCCAGAATAGATTTCATTGGGCAAAGCCATGGCCAGAATTCCATGGGCTTTTGCATCAATCTCAAGCAACTTTTTATCCTCATCTGAGTATTGCTCCCTCCTCTTCGGAACCATTTGATTGGTTTCCGGGTTATTCACCATAGGCTTGTGTGGACCATGTACCACTGATGTCCAACACCCTGCGCTGTTAACAGACAGGTGATGGAGCATACGTCTTTGCCATATGTTATACTCATTCCTAACCAGCATAGGAGGCTTGGTTGAGGAACCAGTATTGTGAGGATCATTGGAGGGAGTGGTCATTTTCAGTTCAAAAACAGTTTAGTTCAAGTTTAAAAAAGTTTTAGACAAACCACAACAAACTCAATGAGAACCAAGAAAAGATCTCAGGATGAATGAGCAGAAATACAGAAAATTCAATCTCTATAACCGTTTCTTGCAAAAACAAAAGCTAATTCAATCAAACTTGGATCTTGAATAGCAGTTTCAATGATCAATTATTAGATCGATCAATGATTAACCTGCTCTGATACCATTTGACAGGATCAGTGATCACAAGTTTGATGTATCAGAATATAAAGCAGCGGAATACACACACGAATTAGACAAATTGTAGCAAGCAACATTATGTAAGCATTAAGATCGCATACGGTTATAGGGAGAGAATATGAATTTCTGATTTCTAGGAATGTTTATAGATGTAGAATATTTCTAATCGAATCAATCAATCATTCCATTCATTGCTCATATCGCTCACTGATTACAATGGTTGTCACTCCTTATATAGAGTGCAACAGTCACTGCTGTTATCACGGAAAGTGACAACTGGCAGATCCAATACAGAAATAACTAATTCTTAACAAACTACTGAAATGTTCACAACTACTGAGAACATATCAGCAGTTAAGTACAAAATATAAAACTACTGACCACGACTGAAGAACAAGCTCTTCAGTCGTTTTAAAACTACTGAAACAAAGAAAATAAAACTACTGATATCACAACTACTGAAGAAGTACTCTTCAGCAGTGTGACAAACTACTGAGGCTTCAGTACTTGATCTTCAGACTTTGACCTTCAGGCGTTTCATCAGCTGATGACTTCAGTAGATATCATCAGCTGATGTCTTCAGTCTTTGTCTTCAGACTTTGTACATCAGTTGTTGATCTTCAGCACTTGTGAACTCTTCAGCTGTTGTACTTCAGTACTTTGGTCTTTCAGCTTCAGCACTTGTGTTCTTCAGCTGTTGTACTTCAGCACTTTGGTTCTTCAGCTGTTAAGGTCTTCAGCACTTGATCTTCAGCTGTTGAAGTCTTCAGCACTTGTCAAACTACTGATGAGGCTTTCAGCAGTTTGTGATACCGTGTGGGACTTAGAGGTTTTCTGATCTTGGCTCATTGGTTCTTTTGGTCCAACACCAGCTCTTGGTTTATGGTAATCCAAAGGAAGGAGAAGTAATCTCTATGCTTCAATAGACAGTGTTATGGAGGATGCAATTTCAACAGAAAATCCACCTCTGGCGGTTTTCATTTCTAGTCCCAACTAGTAATCTTGGCATGCAGGAAGCAGACAAATGTATCTATGTCCACAGTAATCTGATTATATGCAGCATCAGCTTGTTGCTCCTCAGTACTCTGGTCAAACCAGATGCTTGATTATGGTTTTACTTCTTGCCCCGCCATTTACAATTGACAACACAGCAGTTGTTTTCATAACTAATACTCCATTCACACTAAAAAACAAACATAATTACACTAGATATCACTTTATTTTGAGAGATGGTGCTAAAAAGAGTTTAATCAATTGATTCAAGTACCAACTAAAAATCAATTAGCTGCTTTATTTCCCAAGGCATTGAACCTAGTAAGGTTTGAATTCCCGGTTTAGAGGTCAATTGGCATATTAACCTGAGTACAAACCCTTAAAACACTCCAAAACCTAAAACATCAGAAACCACAAAGACATCTTTTGATGAAGAGAAGAATCTTAGGGAAATGATTATATTACAGTCATATATCATTGACTGTCTTAATTTCCAAAACAATTGCAAGACTGTCATGTCTTACAGATATGTTTGGTAGGCCTCAACTTGGAAGAGAGATACATGTAGGATGAATTAAAATCTTATTTAAAGTGAAACACTCATCACAGTACTACTGTATGTATTGGCTTATCTGAGGGCAGTGTGTGTATAACCTAACACAACCAGGTAAGATACTTTTGATCTCTTTTTCACCTCATCAGTTTGATCTTTGTTTTGCTGAGCAAGGACCTGATGAAACATGCACATAGTGCACTGTCCTAATCCAAAAGATTCAATAGGAACACATCCAAATTGGATGAATCTACAAAGCATACATTCCATGAAGAACTAAAGAATCCATCATGGATCACCTTCCCAAAGTGAGTGAAAAGAATCCATGAGATCATCATGAAAAGGATCAAAGTAAAAGAATCTCATGAGGATCAGTGAAAATGAGTTCTCATAACTTAAGTAACAGTAAGAAAACTTGTGACTAAGTTTCTACCATGCATTGTATAAGATGGTTGATCATTCCCTGCTTGTTTGTGTGAGGTACCATTGAATAATTAAATCAACCAAAAACTATAAAAATGATTTGTATGAAAATATCAACCTGGTATGAGTTTAAGAGGAAAACATTGTTGCACCCTGAAAGGATCATACATGCCAACTCAATGGGTGAATTGATGATTGTTCAACTGGAATCCCACAAGTCCAAGATGCAATGTGGATGAAGATATGCAAGAAAAATAACAAGTGTTATCTTCGCATTAGTCAATGCGGAAGACAAAAATCTGATGCGGACAAGTGTTTACTCTTCCGCATTGACTAATGCGGAAGACATAATACTTATGCTGAACAAGTTACTCTTTCGCATTGACTAATGCGGAAGAACAAAAGAAGATGCGGACAAGACTTTGATCATCCGCATTGACAAATGCGGACGACCAACCAAATGCACACAAGTATTTGTTCATCCGCATCAACCAATGCGGATGACCAACTTACTAATGCTGATCAAGAGGAAATGCTGATCAAGATTAACTCATCCGCATTTGTCAATGCGGATGAACAAGCAGAGATGTGGATCAAGACTTAGACTAGTTTCTGATGTAATAGGTTAGGGGTAGTTCAGTCATTTTGTAAAGGCATCTTGTCTTGTCTATAAATAGAATAGTTTACCTCGTACTGAGGTGACGGTTTATAGAGAGAGGATTTTTGTTGTAATTATTCTTTGTAATTTGTCAACTTTCATATATCAATACAAACAACATTTATGAGTAATTTTCTTGCTTGATATTCTCTGATTGTTTGTTTCGCCACTCAATCATTGACTTGATTATCATATTCGATTCTCATTAAGAATATTACTCTTACTCAAACACAGTCAATTGGTATCAGAGCTCAGCGTGTCTCAAAGGAAAACAACATAAATCATCTCACAAAACCAAGCTGGTGAACACTAACAATACTCCATTGAAGTTACTTCACATGGATCTGTTTGGACCAACTCATGTAATGAGTATGGGAAAGAAACAATATTGTTTAGTGATCATTGATGATTTTTCTCTATTCACATGGGTGTTCTTCCTACTTCATAAAAATGAATCATCACAAATCATTCAAGAACTTATCACTAAAATTGAAAATCAACTTGATCTCAAAGTCAAAATAATAAGAAGTGATAATGGAACAGAGTTCAAAAATGAAAATATGAGTTCCTTTTATGCAACCAAAGGCATTGCTCATCAATTCAGTGCAGCTAGAACTCCTCAACAAAATGGGGTAGCTGAAAGGCGAAATAGAACACTGATTAAAGCAGCAAGAACTATGCTAGCCGATGCTAAACTGCCAATCACCTTCTGGGCAGAAGCAGTTAACACATCGTGCTTTGTGCAAAATCGAACTCTGATTGTTAAAGAAAGTAACATGACACCTTTTGAACTAATATTTCATAGGAAACCATTTATTGGATTCCTCAAATCATTTGGTTGTCCAGTTTCAATATTAAACACCCGTGATCATTTGGGAAAATTTTCATCAAAGTCTGATAAAGGATTTTTTGTAGGTTATTCTTCTGTCTCAAAGGCTTATAGAGTGTTCAATCCTAGACTGAACAATACTGATGAATCCGTAGATGTTCAATTCAAGGAATATTCGTTTCCCAAATCTACAAATGGTCTTAATTGGTTGTTTGATATTGACACTTTTACTAAATCATTTGACCAATTTCACTTGTCTGATGCAGGAAATATACATTCAGGTGATACTTCATCAACTGTAGAAAGAAGAGAAAATTATCCATTGATTCCACCTACATCTGATGAACATATAAATGAAGAGGTTCCTCTTCAAGCTGATCCCATCAGACACTTGTCACAAAACCTTAGTGTTTCTTCTGAAGAAGGTCCTAGCCTGGTACCATCTCACTCAGATGACTTGTCACATTAGATCAAAAATCAAAAATAGGCTTCTCATCCAGAAGAAACTCAAGGTACCTTCAAATGATGCAAGCAACCTCAATGCTGCTGAAGATGTAGCAATTACTGAAACAAAAATTGACAATCTTCATAATTCAACAACAATACAAGATGATTGTGCCTCCGACCATAATGAACTGAATGTCTCCAATCTTGATGTAACTATTGCTGGTGAAATCATTCCCACCACAAGAATACACAAGAATCATCCAGTTGAAACCATTATTGGTGATCTTAATGAGAGGGTGATAAGAAGCAAGTCAAGTATTGCAAACATTTGTTTGTTCTCATGCTTTCTATGTCAAGCAGTACCCAAAAACATCAAAGAGGAGCTTCAAGACAATAGTTGGATTGAAGCAATGCAGGAAGAATTGCTGCAATTCAAGAAACAAGAAGAATGGCAGCTGGTAGATCTTCCCGAAGGACAATACCCTATCAGTACCAGATGGTTGTACAGGAACAAGACTGATGATAGACGGATAGTCATCAGAAATAAAGCAAGACTAGTGGCACAGGGATACACTCAGGAAGAAGGAATTGACTATGACGAGGTGTTTGCTCCTATTGCCAGACTAGAAGCAATTAGAATCTTTCTCGCATATTATGCGTCCGTGAAATTTAATGTTTATCAAATGGATGTAAAGTGAGCCTTCTTGTATGGAAAGATTGCTGAAGAAGTCTACGTAAGTCAACCACCTGTCTTTGAAGATCCAGATTTCCCTCACAGTGTGTACAAGCTTGACAAAGCTCTGCATGGTCTTCATCAAGCTCCAAGAATGTGGTATGAGACTCTATCATCCTTTCTTCTTGAACATGGGTATGAAAGAGGAAAGATTGATCAGACTCTCTTCAAAAGAATAAGAGGAAAAGACATGCTGTTAGTCCAGATCAACGTGGATGACATTATATTTGGCTCGACAAACAAACAACTCTGTAAAGAATTTGAAGATCTTATGCATTCAAAGTTTCAAATGAGTGCTATGGGGGGGCTCACATTTTTCTAGGGGTGCAAGTATAGCAAACAGCAGATGTAATCTTCATCAATCAATCAAAATATGTAGAAACCATGCTAAAGAAATTCCACTTTGCTGACTGTCAGTCTATCAGAACTCCTGTAGATACTAAAGTAAAGATTGGACCTGACCCTGAAGGCAATTAGTGGATCAAACTCACTACCGATCAATGATCGGTTCACTTATGTATCTAACAGCCAGTAGACCTGGCATTATGTTTGGTGTTTGTGTGTGTGCTAGATATTAAGCTGATCTAAAAGAATCACATGTGAACACAGTCAAGAGGATATTCAGATATCTGAAGAGCAAACCAGCTCTCGGATTATGGTATCCAAAAGAAGGAGAATTTAATATCTATGCATACACAGACAGTGATTATGGAGGATGCAACTTCAACAGAAAATCACTTCTGGCGTTTGTCAATTTCTTAGTCCCAAACTAGTATCCTGGCAATGCAAGAAGTAGACAACGTGTCTGTGTCCACAGCCGAAGCTGAGTATATTGCTACTTCAGCATGTTGCTCTCAAGTTCTCTGGATTCAAAACCAGATGCTTGATTATGGTTTTAATTTTTGCATACACCAATTTCTATTGAGAACACAGCTACTGTCTTTATAACTAATAATCTAGTTCAGCATTCAAAAACAAAACATATTGAAATTAGATATCATTTTTTGAGAGATTGTGCTGAAAAGGGTTTAATCAAATTGATTCAAGTACCAACAGAAAATCAATTATCTGATTTGTTTACCAAGCCATTTGAACCTAGTAGGTTTGAATTTCTGGTTCAGTCAATTGGCATGATTAACCTTGAGTAAAACAAAAAAAATATGAAAAACATCAAAAATATTTTAAAACATCAGAAAAACCACAAAAAGAAATCAAGTTTTATGAAGAAAAGAATTCTGGGAAATGATATAATTACAATCGTTATATCATTCACTGTGCTTAATTTCAAAATGTAAAAGACTGAAATGACTTACCAGATATGTTGGTAGGCTTAACTTGGAAGAAAAGATACATGCAGTGATGAAATAGACATATTCAATTGTGAAACACTCATCACAATGTACAGGTATGTATTGGCTTATCTGAATGCATGTGTGTGTAGTAACCTAAACACACCAGGTAATGATACTTTTTGAATCTCTTTCACCACATCATGTTTCATCTTGTTTTGCTGAGCAAAGACCTGATGAAACTTGCACATAGTGCAGATGTCATGATCCAAAAGATTCCCAATGTGGAAGACATCCAAAATTGGATGAATCAACAAAGTAATACATTCCAAGTGAATAAACAAAAGAATCCTATCATGGATCACCTTCCAAAGTGAAGTGAAAAGAATCCCAAGGAGGATCAACATGAAAAAGGATCAAATTAAAAGAATCCCAATGAGGATAAGTGAACATGAGATTTCATGACTTAAGTAACCTGGTAAGAAAAGTTGTGAAAAAGTTCTACCATGCATTGTATAAGGAGGGTTGATCATTTCATGCTTATGTGTGTGAGGTACACATTGAATAATAAATCAACCAAAACATGATAAAAGTCATTTGCATCAAAATATCAACCAGGTATGAGTTTAAGAGGACAAACATACCTTTAATCTTCAAGTTCATAATCATGTCCATTTAATCATAAAGGATGCACATGTGTAATGTAAGATTGATATGATCCCAACAAAGAGATTTTTCTCTTCATTATTAATATTAATCAAAATAATATTCAAAACTTTTAAATCTTTAAAGTTTCTCTCCAAATGTGGACATAAACTTTAGGGGGAGTAATTTAAAATTTTTGAGTAAGTTCAAATTTTTGTTTATTAACTCAATTTTGAAAAAAACAAACAAAACAGAAGGAATTTTAGTTGGTGTTGTTTCAATAAGTCAACCATTATATCTCAGCTTATGCAGATTCTTAGAAGCATGATAAGCCCAAGATCTATCAAAATTGGAAACTTGTATTAGTTGTAACATACAAGTCAATCCAAGCAAAAATTGACAACTCCAACAGCCAACTTCATAAGAAAAGTTAATCAAGGACACCTCTTCATAAGATGAATAATCAATTCAATCACATTAACTTTTGATTAAGTTCAAAAGGTAATGCAGGTAAGTGCATTAGTTAATGCGGGTGAAGGTAACCCATGCATATAACTAATGCGGGTAACAACAATTTTTGAAGTGCAACTAATGTGGACAATGATTTTACTCTACCGCATTAGTATGTGAAGTGAATGTGAAGTTTACTCTTCCACATTTGATACAGTTAACAAATGCGTATGAACAAGTCTATCGCATTTGATACAGTGATGTGTTGACTTGTCCACCGCATTTGTAGTTGTACACATGGAATTTGTTCTATCGCATGTGTTACTGTACATATTCGGATATGGTAAAACAAGCCATTCAACCTCATTTGCAACAGTATACAATGCGGACAACCAAAATTTCAAGTTTAACTTCCGCATTTACAACACTATACAATGCGGATAGCCAAAATTTCAAGTTTAACTTCCGCATTTGCAACGGTATACAATGCGGATAGCCAAAATTTCAAGTTTAACTTCCGCATTTGCAATAGTATACAATGCGGATAGCCAAAATTTCAAGTTTAACTTCCGCATCTGCAACAGTGCACAAATGCGGATATAATCAAGAAACAAAACTTCCGCATTTGTAACAGTAGGGTAATGCGGACAGTCAGTCAAAATTAAGCCTTCCGCATTAGCTACAGCCAAAAATGCGGGTGACCAAAAGTAGTCAAATGCGGTCTGTCAATGTCAAAAGTTCGTCTTCCGCATCTGCTACAGTTAACAAATGTGGATCACCAAAATCAAACAAATTAACCTTCAGCATTTGCTACAGTATTGACTGTATTTGCTTGTAAACTTGTAAAATTTTTCAAATTGTATTATTTGACTATTTAAAGGAATTCGAACAGGTCATTTAATACTTTTCAAATTTGAGAGAACTTATATTGAGACGAGCGCAAAACTACAGTACACCACCATCAATCATCATCATCATCACAAACATTCAAAGATTTTGTTGTGTTTTCATCTTTAAACATTCTGGTCATCGATTCAGAACAGAAGTCGTTTCGAAGATAAGGTATAACTTCAACAGATTTTGAAACCAAAACCTAAGTCTCGAACTGTTACCCTAAATCGAACGATGAACCAGAAAATATTGAAGAACACCAAAATCAAAGTCATTAATGTGATGTAATACACATTTTCGATGTCAATAAACATGTAAATTGATCGAATTCAACTAATATTGAAAACCATGATAACCATGTTTACTAAGAAAAACAGAGCAATGAGAAAAAGAAAATTGTGAAACAAATCAAAGTCACATTAACAAATCAAAGCAAAATTGAAGTCAAAATTGTTAACTAACACACATGTCTCTTGTGTAGATTACATGGCAAACCTTACATGGAGCAAGCTCCATAACGTCAGCGGTTACCTAAACCCTGATGTGCCTGAAGCCGAAGGTCTCAGAGATATGATAAGATTCCTATCTACCACAAGGGTAGCATATGCCATAACAGTAAGACCAACAATCTATGAGAATCCCATCAGGTCTTTCTGGGAATCAGCTGAAGTGGTTGAAGAAAATGGAGTGAAAACTCTTACTGGCAAGATCAACACTAAACTCACACTGAAGATCACATAAGAATCAGTTAGAAGATGTCTGCAATTCAATGATAATGTAGATGATCCTCTTGAATTAGATGATGAGGAAATAACCACATTTTTCTCTAAAATTGGTTATGAAGGGAGCTATGAAGCCAAATAGATAGTCAAAGGATTAGTGGATCTGCCTTGGAGATTCCTAATTCATACGTTCCAACATTGTCTGTCTAAAAGGAAAATAAGATGGAATGACATTCCAGTCCTCACATCTTCTACAATTTGTGCTCTCTGCACCAACAGAAGATTTAACATGTCGGCATATGTATTCAATGGCCTAATCTCCAACATTCAAGAAGGGTTGAGATACAAGTTTCTAATGTACCCCAGATTTATTCAATGTCTAATCAATGAATCATTTCATGACATTGTTAATGAAGGACCAGTACTTAACATTCCTCATTATGACGCAAGATCCTATAAGTACAACAAGAAGAAGGACCAAGGAACTTCTACAGTGGTGCCCCTTCACCCCTTCTTCCTTGGATGTTTGAACAAATACACCAAGCAGGTCAAGCCCAACCACCTCCACAACCAATACCACAACCAATACCATCACCTATACCATCACCAATACCATAACCAATAGCTCAACCAACTCCACAACCTTCACCAATACCATCACCTTTACCATCACCAATACCATCACCAATGCCATCACCACAACAAATACCATAACCTTCTGCACAACCATCTCTTCAAGCATTACCTCAACCATCATCACTTCCATCACCACAAAAAACACCAGCAATGACCACTCAACCTATATCACCACATCATCAATCTCCAATATCATCACACCAACCACCTATTCCTCCTTACCAACCTTTACCATCATCACTTGATCACCCTGCTGAACTAGAAGGATCAACAAGTGCATCCAAATCATCCAAATCATCTTCTGATGAGAAGGATCACCATGATCAAACCAAAGTTGTGAATGAACCTTCTGAGGCTACTCATTTTGAGAGCTATGCTGAATCAAACATCAATAGGCCTGATGAAAAAGATGAATTAATAACTGAGTTGTTACTCAAAGTAAAAAGGATGGAAAGAACATTAAACATGAGAGCACGAATTATAAATGACAGAATCCTGGAACTTAATGAGAAAGAAGGTGAATTGAAAGATCTTAAAGAAAAATATGCAGTTGAAAGAATGGAACAAGCCAAAGAGATTGAAAATCTAAAAGCTGCACTGAAACACTCAAGAGAAGAAGTGAGTGGACATATAGACACTCTTGAGATACAAACTATTGCCATGGAGGAACAAGAAAACATCATAGAGGAACAAGCTGATATCATCTCAAAACTGGAAAAAGAAATTGGGAGCAAGAACAAAAGAATATCCGAGCTTGAAATGATGATTAAAAGAACTGATGTGAAGGATGATGATGAGAAAGAAGAACAAAAGAATGATGATGAGAATGAAGAACAAGTGGATGATGAAAGTCAAACTAAGATCAAAGACCAGAGCCTAGACATGGTAGTGTATTCTGGAAACACTGGTCATTCAGACTCAGAAAAGAGTGAATTTGAAGAACTCTTCAGTGCTTTGGATAGTTTTGCTTTTGAACAATTCAACATTGATGATGATTTTTGGGAATTCATAAACAATCAAAGAACTGAGGCAGAGCCTATTGTATTTATTCCCAAATCACCAGTGCCATTGGAAAAGGAATTAACTCTGCAAATTGTCTCTGCCGTATCATTAACTGAAGAACAAAAAAAAGAACTAAAAGAAAGATATGAACAAGAAAGGAAAGAAGAAACTGTACCTGAACAAAGTGAAATGAAGGATCAAGAGTCAAGTACACCTGAAAAGGTCCCTGAACCAGAAGATCAAACTGAAACCTCTAGCCCTCAACTTCAAACTTACTCACGAAAGAGGAAGTATTTGGCAGAAAAGGCTAAAGGCAAGAGACCAATAACTGAAGAAGAACCATCAAAGAAACAAAAAGATGACCCAAGAAGTTTAGCAGCAATTGCTGAATTTTTGGAAGAACATGAGCAAGCAGAAGCTCAGTTGAAACAGTTGGCTAGAGCGATTGATTTAGAAGAAGGAGAAATTACTGCTGAAGATGAAGTTAAAAAGGATGTTCTCATGGACAGTCCTCTTAAAGAAGAACAGTCAGTAGAAGACATGGTAACCAAAGCTCAAATTGATGACTTGATGATTAAAGCCATGTTCTTGATCAATCAAGGCTATGATCCTGATGAAGTGTTTGCAATAACTTATGAGAAAATGAAAGAGGAGGATGAGAAAGTGAAGTTGATGCTTGATCCAACAATAGACACTGAATATGAGAAGACAATGACAAAGGACACTCCAAAGCACAAAGACTAATCCTTGAAGAAACCCACAAGGTATGAAGTTCCACTACCAGGAAGGGGTCCTCTACAAAAGCTTTCACAACTGAAGAAATCAACCTCATCCCATGAATCATTATTTCCTGATCCTTATAACATGTCTGATAAGGAAATGAAGGAATATCTCTCAAGTCAGGGATTCATAAAAAGAAAGATTGCCAACATGAAGACAAATTCATTAAGGGCTGCAACACATCAATTAATCAATGAAAAGAAAGATAAACTCAAGAAAATGGAAGAAGAATTGACAAAGACCAAACCCAGAAACAGAATGTCAGCTGAAGACATGCTGTTGAACATAAAAGACCAAGAACTACTTGCCCCGGTACTCCACAAATATCCTGAATGGTTTGCAGAACCATCTCAGTTGAAGCTGCAAGAAGGACTGACCACTGCTGAACTTATCAGAGGGGTGTCTACTCCAAGGGAAGATAGATCAGAAGATAATAGCATGGAAGTATGATAGCACCGGAACATGTTCATGGTGAAGAGAATCTCAGGGCTAGTACAATTCTTTACAGAGTACTCAGCTCTAGTAACTGCCCTTGAGATTCATGATTTGAAGGAGCTAGCTCAAGTTGAACTGATCAATCATGTAGCTATGTTTAGGGGATATGAATTTGAGAATATACTTAAGATGTTCAGAAGGACAAACAACTTCAATACATTATAGACAATTTGCTTAAGAAAAGATAAAACTTTTGTATATCCCCTGGATAAGAAGAAAAAGTTGAAGTAGAAGAAATAGTATTCTCTGAGTTGAAGGTAAAGCCAACTGAGTCTTTAAAGAGAAAAGTAGTGTCTGGTACTCATTCTTCCACTCCTATATCAAATGTGTACTATGATGAGAAAACCTATGAGCTGGTGATAGAAAGGAAGTGGGGAGGAAAAGAAGGAGCTGACATCAACTTTTCAATGGATATGAAGTAAGACTGCTTGATGAATCATACATCCACTACATTTATACCAGGCACTTCAGGGAGTTAAACAACAAATTGGGTGAACAAGACATGCACTTCTTTCTGAAATGCATCAAATTGTTGAAACTGGCCTATGATAGAATAAAGATTAAAAGAGACAAAAGAAAGAAGAAGAAAACACCACTGCAACTTGGAAACATTGTTAAGCTTGAAGTAAGTCCATATTTTTGTTTACTAGCTTAACTTACTTTCAAAACAAAACAAATTTTTTTTTGGTGTTGTTGCAAAAAGTTATACCATTGTTGTTGGATTCTATGTGCCCAAGACACATAGAATATTGATGCGGTTAGTACGTTATGATCCAAGTCGGGTTATACCCAATAACAAGCTTAGCAAACACCAATTAATGTTTAATTGATGATATGATCATGCAATTAAACATTTACACCAATTTAGAAAATGGGTTTTCTAAACAAGTTGCATATGAAATGAAACAAATTATGAGGATAATTTGTTGATGGGTTTATTGTTATTTTGTTATTTAAAGGGTTAAATAACACAAATAACATGAGAGTATACTTTAATTAAATTGTTTAATTAGAGAAGACATGTCACATTTAAATATGTCTAGTAGATGACTTATTTAATGTGTGACAAAAAGGCTTATTATAGAGAGTGTGTATGTGTGTTTGAAAAAAGAGGGAAAACCCCTTTTGTATTAAAATTTTCGGCCACCCCTTTGGCATTCATTGGCCCTTTTCTTTGAAAACCAAAGACACACTCTACTAGTCTTTCACACTACTCAAAAATCTGATCTATCTCATATGCAAGCAAAACACACAACCCTTTTCTCTCTCTCTCTACTCCTCTCGAAAGACAGCAGGAAGTAGGAGCAATTTTTGGGTTTTTTGAGTTGTTTTGGGTGTGCTCTCCCTAGCAAGAGTGGTGTTTACTTCAAGGGCTTGGGGTATACAAGCTTGAGGATCTCTAATCTTGAAGTCTTGATCATTTTTCAGCATCATACACCTCCCTTTTGTCGATTTTTCAGCTGTTGGAGAAGGTATCTGGCAGCCCTTTTGTGGTTGTCATATTGTGTTGCTTGTTGATTATACATAGCTTGCTTGTTCACATATAATGATCCTTTGTTTGGGTTTGTTTTTCATCTTAAAACATCATTAAGAACATGGATTTTTCAGATTATAAACATGTATAATCTATACTTCCGTTGCGTTTTCAGAAAGTTTAAAAGGTGAACTTGTTTACTTTGTGTTCTATCAAACCCAACAATTGTATCTTAGCTTATACAGATTCTTGGAAGCATGAAAAGTCCAAGATCAGTCAAAATTAGGAAACTTGTATCACTTGTGACATACAAGTCAATCCAAACAAGAATTGACAATTTTAACAGTCAACTTCATAAGAAAAATCAATCAAGGATAGTACTTCATAATATGAAAAACCAATTTAGACATATTAACTTTGATTAAGTTCAAAGCTAATACAGGTAAGTGCATTGGTTAATGCGGCTGAAGGTAACCTGTTGGACCAAAAGAACCAATGAGTCTGATCAGAAAAACCTCCAAGTCCTACAGACATTACAACTGCTGAAGAAGATCACAACAGCTGAAGACATCAGCTGATTACAAGGTCTGAAGACAAAGTCTAAAGACAAGATCTGAAATTTTACTAAAGATAAAGACTGAAGACCAGAGTGATTAGTAGTGTCACAACAGCTGAAGTTATTAACTTCAGTAGTTGTGATGGTTTTCTTTTCAGTACTTGTAATTTACCTTTCAGTAGTTATAGTTTCAGTAGTTTTAGTTAGTAGTTTTATGTTCTTGTACTTAGCATTCTCTAGATGTGATCAGTTGTGAGAACATTCTCAGTAGTTGCATAGTTTCAGTTGTTTGTATAATTCTGTTAGATGTCACTATCAAGTGACATCAGCAGACGTCATATTCCTTATAAGGAATGTTGACCTAACTGTAACGTGTGACTTTCAGCCACCACGAAAGCATTTGAATGAAATATTCCTTTTGCAGAATTCTCTCTCTATAACCGTGTAGTATTCCATTGAATATCAATTGAGTTCTTCCTAAATTGTCAAATTCATTGTTCGAATTCCGCTGCAATCTACTCTAATTAATCAAACTTAAATCACTGATCCTAACAAATGGTATTAGAGCAGGTTAATCATTGATCGATCTAACAATTGATCATTGAAACTGCTATTTCGATATCTAAGTTTGATCGAATTAGCATATTTGCAAAATTGGTTATAGAGATTGAATTTCTGCTGCTTTCGGTATTTGCTTTGAGATTTCTCTTGGTTCGTATTGAGTTGTTTGTTGGTTTTGCACTAAATCGGTTAAAACTTAATAAATTTGATGAATCTAAGAATGACTACTCCTTCTAATGACCCTCACAATACTGCTCCTCAACTAAGCCTCCGATGCTGGTTAGGACTGAGTATAAACATATGGCAACGAAGAATGCTCTATCACCTGTCTGTTTACAGTTCAGGTTGTTAGACATCTGTGGTACATGGTCCACACAAGCCTATGGTGAACAATCCGGAAATCAACCAAATGGTTCCGAAGAAGAAGGAACAAACTCATATGAGGATCGAAAACTGTTTGAGATTGATGCTAAAGCCCATGGAATTCTAGCCATGGCACTGCCGAATGAAATCTATTATGGGCTTATGCATCATGAAACTACTCAGGACCTCTGGAATGCATTGAAAGAACATTTGGTGGAACAGATGAGGTCTTAGCAAACAACAGAGAATCCTTGCCCTACAATATGAGACATTCTCTCATAGGAAGGGTGAGACACTGACTCAACAGTTTGAGCATTTTCCTGTTTGATCTCTGAGCTGAAAATAGTCAAACATGAATACACTAATAGCCAGATGAACAACAGATTCCTCAGATCACTGCCTGAGAGATGGGACACATATACCATTGTCCTACGCTCCAGTGCAAATCTGGATAGCCTATCTCTCACCCAACTCCACGGGAAACTGCTTACATTTGAAAGAGAGATAGAGCAGAAAAGGAAACTGGCATCAGGAAAGCTCACCGATGACTTTTCGAGGGACACTGCCTTGGTTGGTCATGAGTCAGAATATGCTGCATCAGAAAGCCATTATGATGAGCATATAGATTTCTCTTCAAACAGTTCTGATCATGCATTTGTTAGTGTTAATAGTCAGTCAGGCTGTAATAGTGACACATTTGTGCTTCTTTATGGATGATTTGAAAGGTATTGCTGATGATGACTTAGAAGAGATGGATATTCTGAGCCAAATGGCCTTGATTAATATCAGATCTCAAAAGTTCTACAAGAAACTGGTAGAAATTTCCAGGACTCTCTGGCAAAACCAAAGTTGGTTTTGACAAGAGTAAGTTGAGGTGTCACAAATGCCACAGGCTTGGGCACTTTGCAAGAGAGTGTAGATCAACTGGATCTAACTCCTCTGCACCCTTTGTGACTTTTCCAAGCAATAGTTCACAACATAGAGGGCAACATCCTGCTAGTTCTGGTCATCACTCACAACCTCTATCTCCTGCATATTTTGTCCCTCAGGGTCCAATGCCATATCCATATCCCTGCTATTACATGCCACATCCAAATCAAGTTCAAGTTCCTATTGCACAACAACCTCAAGCCTTACCTGAGCCTCAACCATCTCAACCATCTTAATCACAACCTCATCACTGCTTCTTCACCCCTGGTGCTGTTGACTGGAGCAGTTTACCAGATCATCATTCTGGTAATGAGCAATTATTTGCTAGTGATGGTCAACATGGTTGTGAACATCCTTTTGGGAATCTTGCTCTCATGGCTCTGGAGTCTACTGAGGGTTCATGCTCTAATGCATCTTCATCACAGGTAACCCAGGTATCCTCTGAGGCTAAGGCCAAGCATGTTCTGAATCTTGCATAGCTGCATTTATCTCTATTAGAGAGGCAAATGTAGCTTTAATAAATCAAAATCTTGAGCTTGAGCAACTTTCCAAAAGAAAAGCTGAGTATGAGTCTGTCCTTAAAGATAAAGATGATGAGATTTATAAGCTTAAATGCCAATTAAATGATGAAAAGGCTAAGGTTGAGGTCATTCTTGAGAACCATAGAGATCTCAAAGAAACACTTGCAGCTACCCAAGTTGAGTGTGATCGTTGGGTATCATCCTGCAAGGGATTTGAAATGCTTCTCAGCAAGCAAACAACTTCGAATATGAAGTTTGGAATAGGTTACAATCACATTGCACCACCTACAGATTTTACTGCAAAATCAATAGTAAAACCTGAAGGTGAAAGTAATTTCCAAACCACATCATCATGTGTATCATCCTCAAGAGATCACCCAAATCAGAAGATGAAATCAGTGTTGATACCTCAGCAGATCAATTCCTGATGGGTTAACTACTGATAAGCACATGAAGCTGAGTACTTCAGATGTTGTCCCTCAAAGTACCTCATGCACTGAAGGGCAAGTCACAACATCTGAAAAGCATTTCAAATCAACTGAAATAAAAGGATTAACAACTGCTGAGAATCTATCATACGGTCTTTCAGACGGATAGAGAACAGCTGAAGAACAAGTCTTCAGTTGCTACAGATCCTTCTGTACTTAACACAAGTACTGAAAGGAGGAAAGTACTGAAGATCACACCTTCAGTAGTTTCCACTTCAGCAGTTGATCAATCCAAGATGAAGAATAAGCCATGTGACATATGTGGTAAATTCAATCATCTTCTGATGAATGTTGGTACAAAAAGGGTTCCAAACTCAACAAAGATAAGCTTATTAAAATGCAGATGATGAAATGAAACTGAGTTTGAGATCAAGTTTTTACCATAGTCATCCCAATTGATAAACCCAAGGCTTCACCCAAATCCAAAAAGAAGGATAGGGTTTATCATAAATAGCTGATAGTGTTCCTCATGATAAAAATCAGACTAAGTCTGTGATTTTCAAGGAGGAAATGGTGGGCCACAAGAACTCATCAAAAACAAGTACCGATGTGTCACAAGAGCTGAAAGCTTTAGCTACAAATTAGACACAACTTGTTATGATGGTTCAGCATTTGTTGGGGAGAGTTAACCAACTAGATGCAGGTGTGATCAAACCACTGAAAAGGTATTCCAAGCCCAAATCCAAGGAATCATTTCAGCACCATCTCCACCTTCATCAAGCTGTTAATCATGAGAAACAAGTTATCGTTAAATCTGTTGATGAAAACAGACCCAAACCCAAAGGTTTGGGTCTCCAAACCTAACTAGTTCCTTGTGATGAATGCAGGGTTCTTCAGCATGCCAAAGAAGCATCTAGTATGTAGACAGTGGAGGATCTATGCATATGACAGGGAGCAGTTCTCTCTTAATGACTACTCTCAAGGAAAGAAGGGATTTGTTTCATTTGGAAATGATGCTAAGGGTTACATCATTGGGAAAGGATATGTGTCTATGGAGAAATCAGATTTGATGATGTTAACCATGTGGAGAATCTCAAGTATAATCTACTGAGTGTCAGTCAGATGTGTGATAAAGGGCATGCTGCACTTTTCACAAGCCAGAACTACAAGATTCTGTCTTCCATAGTTCTGAGGCTGATTGACAAGGTATTGGATGAACATACTCTCTGAAGGCCAACAGGATTGGAAGAGTATATGCCCTGGATTTGTCAAAGAAGATGATTGAAGGGTCATCCTTGCCTGTTCTCCAAAGCCTCTCCTCAGGAATCTAAACTGTGGCACAAAAGGTTGGGTCATGTAATCTCAAAACATGAATCAGCTGATCCACAATAGTTTAGTGAGAGGTCTACCAATAAAGGAGTTCCACTGTGATGAAACCTGCACTGCTGTTTGAAAGGAAAATAGCACAAAGTCTCATTCCCTCCTATTAAAGAACCTAAGTCCACTGCCGCTTGCAGTTACTGCACATGGATCTATTTGGTCCTGTGAGAGTGATGAGCATGGCAAAGAAGAAATACCGTCTGGTAATTGTGGATGATTACTCCAGATTTGTATGGTTCTTCTTGCATTCAAAGTGTGAGGTTACTCAGACGATTATCAACTTTGTGTTGTATGTTGAGAAGCAGTATTCCCTATCAGTCAAGTGTATAAGGAGTGATAATGGAACAGAATTCAGAAACCATACACTTGATGATTTTTATCTCTCAAAGGGAATCAAGAGGCAGTTTAGCATCCTAAGGACTCCAGAACAAAATGGAGTAGTAGTGGAGAGAAAGAACAGGACCCTAATTGAAGCTGCAAGGTCCAGTTGGCTGACTCTGGTTTGCCATTGACCTTTTGGGCAGAAGCTGTCAACACAACTTACTATGTGCAAAATAGTTTTAGTAAATCAGAGGTTGATGAAGACTCCATATGAAGTTCTACATCATTTGGTTCCTCTAATTTCATTCTTCAAAGCCTTTGGGTGTCCTTGTTTCATTCTCAACACAAAGGATCAACTCCACAAATTTGATCCTAAGGTGGATGAGGGTATTTTGTAGGATATTCCTCCACATGCAAGGCTTATAGAGTCTTCAACTACATAACAAAGATAGTTGAAGAAACCTTGCATGTGAAGTTCAATGAATCTCCTAAGGATAAAATTCCACAAACCGTTATGGAGTTGTTTGATCTGGATATACTGCAATATGTTCCTTATCAACCTCCAGCTATTGCAGATCATGTGAATAAATCATCTTCTGCAGCAAGTCTTCACCTGGTCGTACTGAAGATGATGATGATATCAGTACTCACCTTTTCAAGTTTAGTGATCAACTGCCTGAGTCCACTAAACTTGATGTTCCTGTAGCTTCAGCAGCTCCATCCACAACAAATGCTGATGAGATTTCTGACTCCTCTACATCATTGAATTGCCATCTCATACTTGGTTGTAAGAGTCTGGATCAACATCTGTTGCTTGAACCTGCTACAAACACTTGCACTGATCTTATAGTGTACCAAGAGCTAAAGAATCACCCCATGTCTCAAATCATTGGTGATATCAATGCTGGTGTCTCAACCAGAAGTCAATTGTCCTACTTTGCTTCTATGCTCTCTTCATCAGTCAGCTAGAGCCAAGAACTATCATGTTGCTTTAAGAGACACAATGGATGGGTTGAAGCCATGCAGCTTGAGCTACTTCAGTTCAAAAAGCGGCAAGTGTGGGAACTGGTTCCTCTACCCCCAGGTAAGTGTGCAATAGGCACTAAGTGGGTGTTTAGGAATAAAACTAATGTAAATGGGCTTATTGTCAAGAACAAGGCTAGACTGGTTGTACATGGGTTTTCACAAGAAGAAGGTATTGATTATGATGAAACTTTGCCCCTGTAGCCAGACTGGAGGCAATTAGATTGTTCTTAGCCTATGCTGCATTCCACAATCTTATTTTTTCAAATGGATGTCAAAAGTGCTTTTTTATATGGAAAAATAAAAGAAGAGGTTTATGTGTGTCAACCACCAGTTTTTGAGGACAATAAACATCCTGATTGGGTGTATAAACTTGATAAGTCTCTTTATGGGTTGAAGCAAGCTCCTAGAGCCTGTTATGAAACACTTTCAAATTCTCTTCTTCAAATAATTTCACTAGAGGCTCCATAGATAAAGTTTTTTTATTAAGAAAGTGGATCAGCATAAGCTACTTGTTCAAATTTATGTTGATGATATAATTTTTGCATCCTCTGATCCCCAGTTGTTTGATGATTTTACAAGTTAATGAAACAAAAGTTTGAAATGAGTGCAATGGAGAATTACAGTTCTTTCTAGGCTTGCAAATGAAACAAAAGGCTGATGGAAGCTTCATTCATCAGTCAAAATATACAAAAATCTTTTAATCCAGTTTGATTTACAAATTGTAAGCCCTGTTACTCCCATGCAACACCACACAACTGGATGTAGATCAGAAAGGTAAAGCTGTTGATGAAACACTTTACAGATGTATGATCGGGTCCTTGATGTACTTAACAACTTCTAGACCAGATATTATGTTTGTAACTTGTGTTTGTGCTAGATTTCAAGCTGCTCCTAAAGTCTCATTTATTTGATTGCAGTCAGAGGATCTTTAGATATCTACAAGGTACCAATCTCTAGGTCTTTGGTATTCCACTAGACACTCTTGCAAATTAGTTGCTTTTTTGATAAGTGACTTGCAGGGTGTAAGTTAACCAGAAAGTCACTCCTGGTGGATGTCAATTCCTAGGCAACTGTTTGATTTCTTGGCAGAGTAAGAAACAAACATCTGTTGCTACATCCACTGCTGAAGCAAGTACATTGCTGCTGCAAGTTGTACATCTCAGGTACTCTGGCTTCAGAACCAATTATTGGATTATGACATTACAGAGACTAAGACTCCATTGTTATGGATATGCTTCCGCTCTTTGTATGTCAAGAATCCAGTCCAGCATCTAGCCAAACATATAGGGATCAGACACCATTTTATTAGGGTTGTTTTGAAAAAGGTCTGATTGACCAAAGTTTGTGCCAAGTGCTTATGAGCTTGCAGATATATTTACTAAGCCTTTGGAGAGTTCAACTTTCGCAAAACTTGTGTTAAGGCTTGGTATGCTATAGCTAGAATAAGTGACAACTACTGATGATCTCAGTAAACAATACTGATGACCATTAGTAAGTATGTCACAAATAAGTACTGATAATAAGTTTTATTCTCAGTTGGTTTCATAACTACGAACTGAAGACTAAATTACTTAAAAAGTACTGTACTTTCTGTTAAAAGAAACTGATGCAGTTACAACTACTGATGTCAGTAAAAGATCTTACTGATGTCCTATGAACAACTGAAAACAACTAAAAGTCCTGATGAGTAAGTGTTTGAGGACAGTATAAAACAGCTGAAAAGCTAAGAATTGATGACAACTACTAATGAGAATTTTCTCTTCAATCGTTACCACAAACTGTTGTTTCACCTTAAACAACTGATGACAAAACCATGTCTTCAGTAGTTTCATAACTACTAATGACTAACACCAAGTCCTCAGTTGTTTCATACACCTAAAGCAAAACCAAGGTTTTTAGTAGTTTCATAACTACTGATGACCAAAACCAAGTCTTCAGTTGTTTCAAATGTCTGATAGTTAAAACCAAGTCTTCAGTTTTTTCATACAACTGATGACAACACCAACACTTTCAGTCGTTTTCTTTTCAGCCTTTTCTTAACCTATAAATACCTGCACTTATAGCCGACACGTTCTATTAGCCGTTTTTATCCTTTTCTCTCTCTCAACAATGGCGACCATGAAACCTCAAACCAGACACACACAACTGTTGTTGCCTACTCTCTCAAAATCGTCCTTTGGAACAAATTTGATAATGCCATCGATCTTATGGTGGATTCCCAATACAGACCGCCTTTCTTTTGAATCCTACATATATCCCGATTCCTTAACCAATTCTGGACCAACGTCTCTCTAACAACTGGTGAAAATGATAGCCAAATCACTCTCCAGTCGTTGGTCAACCAGAAACTGGTGGTAATCACCCCTGACATCATTCGCAAAACCCTAAATTTGCATGATGCCACCTATATTATAGAATACCCGAAAGGCACCATTGATGTCTTTCATCAACAACGGGTATGAAGGAGACTTAAGTGCTACAACCATTCTCAAAAAGCACTTCCATGATGCTGAAAGACTTATCTTCCACATGGTGAATGTCTGCCTTGCTTCAAAGACATCTTCATGGGATCAGATGTCCTCACGATGGCAACAGGTATTGTACTCTATCTTTGAACGACAAACTCTAAATTTTTTGAGATAGTGTTTCTGGAACTTAAGGATCTGGCTCAGAAACCTGTGACAAACAGATGGCTACTATATCCCAGGTTTCTGATGGCCATAATTTTAAATCAATTAAAATCTGAAGGCCTTGCTTGCTTGTCCTCTGCTCAGCTGCTCCTAGGTATAGCTGAGGATACTCCAGGCATAACTCTAACCCTACTCTCAAAGGGGCTGCCCGACTGCTCAACCCAAGCAGAGGAACCCACAGCCTCCACCTCCAGATCCAAAGTCCCCACCAAAACCCAAACCCCAAAAGCCCAAAAAGGCTACTCAGGGAGATGAGTCCCCTGAGGATGCCCCTATACCACCAATACAGGAAACACATACTGGTTCTAACCCCCAGTCATGTCAGAGACTCAACCAGCTGAAACCGCACAGGTATCCTCTCCACAGGATCCTGTTGCAACCAAATTTGGGGATACCACATTACTGGAACCTATCTCAGTTGAGAAGGTTACCATTGAAGAGCATCTCACCCCGGGTGCAATCTGCTTCTGACCAATCTCCAAATGCAACCGCCCCCAAGCCCACCCTTATAGTTGCTAAAGTGCTGAGTCAGCTGCATTCCTAACCCCCTCCCTAGAAACCAATTAACACTGGGAATACCTCAACGATTGAGGGGGAGGACCAAAATGCTACTTATAACCCACAACACAGGGGTTATAATGTTCAATCTCCAAGTGTAGAAGAGGAGGTTAGAACATCTGGTCAGGCTGCCACTTCTACTGATTCAGCAAATGAACAGGATGAAGTTAGTAACATATATAAGACCTCACCAGAGGCAACTGCCAATGAAGGACAAAGTCCAGGCAGGAAGTCCCCAGAACCAAGAACAAGGGCACATGCATATACTGATCTACACTCAGGGCATGTACATCCTGATTAATCAGGAGGTCTAATGATTCAGCAAAGACTGATGATGACCTGGGCTTTTTCTTTGATGTCTTAGCCCATAACACAATCCTAGAGACTGAGGTGAGCAGACTCAAAGAACTGCTAGCCAAAATGTCTCAGGATAAAAGTCCATCTGCCCCAATAAACCCACAGTGGCACCTTCATTTGAAGGTTCACCAAAACCACAGCCAATACACTTAACTAAGCCACCAACCACTGCTTTTGGCACCACCTCTCAGAAACAGAACCCCTCTGAGGAGATGGTTACAACCTTTCAAAGCTCCTTACCTCTCATCACTCCCATCATCACTGAGATAGTATATAAAGCCATTGATGAGAGGATCTCCTCAAATCTCCAAACACTCCTTGATGATGCTGTTCACAAGTCACTTTCTGCCTTTCAAGCCCCTGATCCCAATGCACCCAAAAAGGGGGAGACTACTAAGTCTAAGGCAGTGAAAGAAAGGAAAAGGAAGAGAGTAAAAGATGAGAAAGAACCAAAAAAAGAAAAGGAGTTGGAGAAAGAACAAGAACTGATCTCAGAGAAACAGCTGATCACAGTGCAAGAGCTGAGCACAGACAAAGAGCAGAAGATCAACTGATCACTTACAAAAGGAAGAGAAGTGCTGAGTCAAAGTCTGATGGAGAAAAGTCCTTAGAAGATCTAGTGAAAGAAGCTGATGAAGCTCACAGCAGATCTATGGACAAAATAATAGATCAGCTCTTCAGACAGGGTCATGACACAGCCACCTTAGATGTTGAGATCAGAAGGCTGGAGATAAATGAAATTCAAGCAAGATGGGCTAGTTACAGTGTGATGGATAGGGAAAGGTTGGAGATTATGATCAGGTTTATTGCCAAATATCTAGGAAGATCATGATAGAGATGAAGTCTTGGTCCAGAGACGGTATCTTGGAGATAACCAAGAAAATCTGTTCTGCTGGAAGCTACAACAAAGGGTTGATCATCGAAGCACGGATGAAGCAGGTGCTGGGAAGAGAACTGAGATGGCAAGCTCTCAAACGCCAAACTCACCACTAAATTGGTAGATCAGCCTTCTCATACTCCCACTCAAATACAACCCTCAAAAGCAATCATCTCTAAAATCTGCCAATTCTATCCCTAAACCAAAACCACCCACAACTCAACCCCACAAAACCAATTCCATTACCCCAAAAACCATCTCAAACCATACACCAGTGATACACCCAGAGGAGGAGAAGGTGTTGAGGGTAGAAGAAGAAGAGAAGAGGATGAGAATGAAGACAGTCTGCCAATCTCTGCTGTTCTCAAACTTAAAACACCTGAGCCCAGAAGTCAACAGATGATCACACCTGACTTGCAAATGCAAATGGTGAAAGTGAAGATTGAAGAAGTAGAATAGCAGAAGCAGCATGATGAGCAATTTCTCAAAATGGTTGACAAGGACTTCCCTCAGTCCTCATCCATTCAAGCAATGAAGAAACAAGCTCTGAGGCTGTACACTCTTAGGCATACATTCCAACATCAAAGAGAAAGAGTGAGGATTTGGCCAGACCCCAGGGTAAGTTCCAGAATACATAAGAAGAACATACCAAGTAGATATCATGGCCAAGTGAAAAAGACTTTGAATGCTGCAATTATGTTGGCTTGGTAGTCTCACCTTGCGAGATTATAGAAGAATTCAAGAGAGCACACAACTCAAAGACAACCCCTCAATCTCTACTTGAGAACAAAATGATCAAGAAGGGGCTGTTATACAAGAGACTTGAAGATCTTCAAAAGAGTGAACTCCAGTTGTCGCTAGAAGGCTCTCATCCAGATGAATTCGCATACAGAGAGATCAAAATTGTTGAGTTGAAGAATGGGAAGACAGTAAGGTATATGTCTGAATATTATGGCCCTGAGTTCTTCTTTGAGGAGAAGCAGAAGAACTCACCAAGGAGGAACAAGTTGTTCTCCTTGAGGCCTATGCAAGAGAGTCTTACAGACTCATCAATGTGAATTAGGTTTCATGGTTGGGACAAGACTCTGTGTCCAGTTTCCCCAAGACAGAGTTCCTTCCACACATAGCCAATCAAAAGATCAGAAACCTTTTCTCGGCCTGTGCTTACATGATTACCTCTGAAGCTGATCAAGAGGGTGTTTCTGCCAAAGAATAAGTGGGATCATCAATAAACTTAGAGGTTTTGGCTGCATTGGGTTAGGGGGAGTTTGTTGGACCAAAAGAACCAATGAACCTGATCAGAAAAACCTCCAAGTCCCATATACATTACAACTGCTGAAGAAGATCACAACAGCTGAAGACATCAGCTGATTACAAGGTCTGAAGACAAAGTCTGAAGACAAAGTCCGAAGACAAAGTCTGAAGACAAGATCTGAAGATTTCTACTGAAGACAAAGACTGAAGACCAGAGTGATTAGTAGTTGTCACAACAGCTGAAGTTATTAACTTCAATAGTTGTGATGGTTTTCCTTTTCAGTACTTGTAATTTACCTTTCAGTAGTTTATAGTTTCAGTAGTTTTAGTTCAATAGTTTTATGTTCTTGTACTTAGCATTCTCTGAGATGTGATCATTGTTGAGAACATTCTTAGTAGTTTGCATAGTTTCTGTTGTTTGTATAATTCTGTTAGATGTCACTATCAAGTGACATCAGCAGATGTCACATTCCTTATATAAGGAATGTTGACCTAATTGTAACGTGTGACTTTCAGCCACCACAAAAGCATTTGAATGAAATATTCCTTTTGCAGAATTCTCTCTCTCTCTATAACCGTGTACTATTCCATTGAATATCAATTGAGTTCTTGCTAAATTGCCTATTCATGTTCGAATTCCGCTGCAATCTACTCTAATAATCAATCTTAAATCACTGATCCTAACATAAAACAATGAATAAACCAATGCGAGTATCTCTTTAGTTCAAAGTGAAGAAGTAAATGTGGATTTTATTCTACCGCATTTGCTATAGTGAGCAAATGCTAACTAAATTTGCTCAGCCGCATTTGTTACAGTAGACAAACGCTGATGAACTTCGTTCATTCGCATTTTCTACTGTGAGCAAAGCTGAAAAAGTTTTGTGAACCACATTTGCTACAATAGACAAATGCTGATGAACATCTCTCTTTCGCATTTTGCTACAGTGCAATGCTGACCAAGTGTTGTCAACCGCACTTGGTGCAGTTATACAAATGCTGATTGACTTTGTTCCGTCGCATTTGCCACAGTGCACAAATGCGGATAGGATGAACTAAAGTAATAACACTACCGCATTTGCTATAGTGTGTTAATGCAGATGAACAAAATCACAACTTATATCTCCGCATTTGCTACAGTGCTCAAATGCTAATGAACTTTGTACTTCCGCATTTGTCACAGTACACAAATGCAGATGTCAAAGTCTATAGTGTGTAAATGCGGATGTCATAAAATCACAAGTTCAACACTTCTGCATTTACAACAGTGAACAAATGCGGGTAGTCAAAGTCCAAATTTTTGTCTTCCGTATTTGCTATAGTTAACAAATGCGGATGACCAAAAGACTTAAAAATTACAATTCCGCATTTGCTACAGTGGTGACCGCATTTGCTTTTTAACTTGTAAAATCTTGTAAAAGTCATTATTTGACTATTTAAAGGAATTTAAACAGGTCATTTAATACTTTTCAAATTTGAGAGACTTCATAGTGAGACGAGCGCAAATACATACTACACCCACTTGATCATCTTATCATAAACATCCAAAGATTTTTGTGTGATTCTACTCAACCTGTTCTTGTTATCGATTCTGAAACTACAGTTGCATCGAAAACAAGGTGAAATTTCCAAAAACTTTCATCAAGACCCAACTTTCGGACTATTAAATCTAAATCAAACAAAGAACCAAATGATAATGAAGGACACAAAAATTCAATTTATTGATGTAATATAATACACCTTTTCGACTTCAATGAACATGCAGACTAATAGAAATTTACTCATCATGAAAACCTTTATAGTCATGTTTGGTGCAAGAACAGAGCATGATGAAAAATGAAAATGTGTAACAAATAAATGAAATAACATCTAATAAATGGTTCAAACATAGAAACTATGATTTTGAACAACAAATTCACCATTTGATGTGACAACAATGATATAGTAATGTCAAAAGTTCTTCTTTGACCATTTAATGTCAACTGATAAACGATACACATGAGTTCTCATTAAAACTGACACACATGTCTTTTATGCAGATTATATGGCAAATATTTCATGGAGCAAGCTCCACAATGTCAGCAGTTATTTAAACCCTGATGTGCCAGAAGCTGAGGGACTCAGAGATATTATCAGATTCATCTCAATAACAAGGGTAGCTTATGCTATCACTATTAGACCCACCATCTATGAGAACCTCATTAGGTCTTTCTGGAATTTAGCTGAGGTAATTGAAGCAGATGGTGTTAGAAATGAGCTGGAAGAATTGACAATGATCACACTCTGAGCATCTCAGAAGATTCTATTAGAAGATTCTTGCATTTTGGTGATGATGCTAATGCACCTCTAGAGCTGGATGATGATGAAATAACCACATTTTTGCTGAGACTGGTTATGAAGGAGGATTTGAAGCTTAAAAAATTGTTAAAGGATTGGTTGATCTACCTTGGAGATTTCTAATCCACATGTTTCAGCACTGCTTATCCAAGAGAAAAATAGGATGGAATGATATTCCAATCACCACTTCCTTAGCAATCTGTGCTCCCTGCACAACAGGCCATTCAATATGTCTCCCTATGTTTTTAATGGCCTGACTTCAAACATACAAGAGGGGAGAAGATACAAGTTCTTGATGTATCCAGAATTCATTCAGTGCCTGATAAATGAAGCATTTCTAGATATTGCTACTGAGGGACCGGTGCTTGATATTCCTCATTATGATTCAAGATCATACAAGTACATTAAGAAAAGGGATCCTAGAAACTTTTATAGTGGAGCTCACTCACCTCTTCTTCCTTGGATGATTCAAAAGATAAATCAAGAAGATCAAGGACAAGAACAGGCTGTTGATGAGCAAGCTGCACAACCCTCACCAACACCATCACCACAACCAACACAACAACCAACACCACAACCAACACCAACAACCAACACCACAACCAACACCACAACCAACACCACAACCACACCCAAACAACCCAACCATCACCAATATCATCACCTCATCAATCACCAATATCACCACCTCATCAATCACCAATATCACCACCTCATCAATCACAATATCTCCACCTCATCAATCACCAATATCACCACCTCATCACTCACCAACATCAACACCCAACATTTCCCACCCATGATAACCCTACTAAATTTGGAGACTCAACTAGAACTTCTAAAGCATCCAAATCATCTTCAGATGAGGAGGATCAACATGCTCAAATACTTAAAAGAGCAACGTTTGAGACTGCTCCCTTAGAGAGCTTTACTGAATCTAATATAAACAGGCCTGCTGAAAAGATGAGTTGAAATCTGCGCTCCTACAAAGGTGAAAGGATGGAAAGAATACTAAATAGAGAGCTAAAATCATTGATGATAGGATTCTAGAGCTTGATGAAAACGAGCATGAATTAAAAGAATTAAAAGAAAAATATGAAGCTGAAAAGAAAGAGAAAGAGAAAGAGATTGACTACTTGAAAGCTGCCCTGAACCATTCTAGAGAAGAAGTGAGTGGCCATGTTGACACTTTGCCATTCAAACTATAGCTATGGAAGAGCAAAAGAACATTGAAGAACAAGTTGAAATCATCTCCAATCTCCAAAGTCAAGTTGAAAGTCAAAATAAAAGGATCTCTGAACTTGAAATGCTAATTGAAATTCAAAGAAGTGCTATGGTTGAAGAAAGTAAAAATGAAAAATAAAAAGTTATTGATGATGAGAACCAGTCTTTCTCAGAGAATTTTGAACAAAGAGAAGATGCAAGCCAAACAAAGAATGAGGAACAAAGCTTAGAAATTGTGATTTATTCTGAGCAATCAAAGGCTAATCAAACTGAGAAAGCTGAATTTGAAGAATTAATCAGTGCTTTGGATAGCTTTACTTCAGAAGAAATCACAATAGATGAAGATTTTTGGGATTTTGTTACAGACCAGAGGACCAACTCTGAACCTATTGTAGTCATTCCTTAATCTCCAGTTCCATTGGAGAAAGAGTTGAGCATGCAAATGGTACCTGTTGTGTCACTATCAGAAGAACAAAAAGATATGATTAAAAAGTTTTATGAAAGAAAAAAGAAAGAGAAGAAAAAGAGACTGATGATCAAGAAAACATACAAAAAAAGGCTGAAAAATTGCCTGAGGAGATGAAACAAGCTGAATCCTCTTCTTGTCCTCCACTTCAAACTTATACCTGAAAGAGGAAATACTTATCTGAGAAAGCTAAAAGAAAAAGACCCATGAAAGAAGAAATGGGAAATATGACAGGGGAGTGTGTGATTACTGATTAGAGAGAGGGTTGGATGTGTCGCGTGGTGGACCTTAAAACGTATCTGGACGCATATGTGGTCAGATGATAAAGACGTTGGCAGCCGTAATTTGTAAATTTATTTTCATATAATAATGTGTCCGCTAAAAGATATTATGAGAAATTCAATATACATTTTGATTTGGACTTTGGAAGAGAATTACCAAAACACCCCTAACAAATGATCATCTAAGGAGCTTTCTCGGCGCCGGCCTTGACCACCCTTGTTTTTTCGTACGAAACGGTAGTGAAATTTATATGTATTATAGCTGAAAATTATATACGTATTGAGTTCGTCTCTCTTAAGTTAAGTCTTGTGATTTTCGGCTCCGCTGTACATTTAGTTAAGCTCTGCCACTGTAAAAGATAATTTATCCCTTAGGACAAATATGGTTTTGCAAACATACATGGTTGACAGAGGATTATTATCCAAAAAGTTAGAGGTAATGTATCTTCTATTTATTCTAAAGGTCAAGACTTAAATTCACACAAGATGTATATATAAATGTTTGAATAAAGTAGATTAAAATATCTTCTAAAAATATACATCTTATTAATATTATTAAAAGATTTAATATACCGAAAAGCAAATAAATGTAATAGACGCTTGTGTGCATGTGAAATGAAACTATGCACAATATTTTTTCTATGAAAAAATCTACACAATGTGTTGAACAAGACTTTGAACGTTCAATCAAATAACTGCTATGCATACGCATAAAGAGCTGCACATGTGCTGTCGACCTATATCCGTACCTAGTGACTTACTTAGTGTGCTAATATATTAAGAAAAGATTAATCACCATAACTTGATAAGAATTAAAAGAGAAGATTTCTTATTCAATCACTGGAATAAGTGAGAAGATAAGAGAGAAAGGAAATTCTTTGAACAATATTTATACTCCCTCACTTTCTCATCCTAGCTTAGCTAATGTTGTCAAATCCTCGTATTGCATTAGTATTTAACACATATTTTGTCTCTTATCTAAGCTAGGACGACATATTTTATCTCTTATCTCCAAAATACAAAACACAAATCAAACCAATTTTTAAACCAATCACCTAAACACAATACCTAATTAATATGAGTACCATATGCTTCAACCCGAATAGTTAGTTTATATAAATCTACCACAAAATGAATAATTTTATCACATACGAGCTTAAGAGTCTTTAGGGAACACATTTTTAAAAGCAACGACATTAAGCTACTATTAAATCGTCGATATCTTCTAGTGTTGTGTAAGGTCCCGTTCCCGGGACGCTTACAACTGGTCGATCATTGCACATGAAAACATATAATTTACATTTACCATTACTAAAATATTATAGCGGAATAAATTTAAACTATTTTATATCATTATAATTGCTTTTGTAAAATAATACATCGTTGACAGATTACAAAATATAACTCGTTGCATTACGTCACAAAAACATTATCGTTATACAAATGGATGCCATCCAAAATAAGCCAAGTAGCCGCCCGTGCCATCCTCAGCAATCAATTACCTGCCAACTAAAAACACATAAAAGTTAGCATTGCTGAGTGAGTCCTAGTTTTAAAATAAAATATACTTTACTTCGTTTAAAACCTTCTTTAGTTTTATACGCGATCATACATCATACACACACATAGATAATAGCATTATTATCTTTTATCAGTTTGTTAACTATCGTGTATTCTTCATCATACGTCATCGTTATCATTCGTTATCTTCCTTATCGCACCATACGTACATTCATCGTTGTGAGGCATTTACAACATTTCAAGCCATCCAGAAAATCAAGAAAGATCTAGGCCACTGTGACCACATCAAAGCTCAACAAGTACAATATGGTCTTTTGGCTACATGGTCACAACTACAAGGCACACGAGCTTAAGGTAGAAAAGTTGGTGAACTCAAGAGGATGATGGAGCATGTAATGGCGGTTGAGCTTGACACAGGGGTGAGATCCAGAACTATAGCTCCAACCCATGCTATGAGCAACAAAGCAAACTTTCTCTGCTGATCCTGTAATTGTTGAATCAAAAGATGAGCACAAAGGCAAAGACAAGCTAATAAGAGAGCCAAGGGTAGTGATTCCTGGTAAAGTGTGGCCTCTAGGCACAACTGTTAGAGAAATCATTGAACAAAAATCAATACTGATAGAGCTGCATGATCACATCACAACTCCTAGTTCTGTGGAAGAAAACAGGATTATGGTCTGGAAATATGATCAAGACCGGATTGTGCATTTATCAAAAGAACATCTAGAAGAATCCAGTACTTCCATGATACAGAAGCATTACTCAACCTACATGAGAGAGATATCAAGGATCTACAAAGTCTAATAATGTCTAACTATCCAATTCATTCAAGGGGAAGAGATTTCTTGTTTTGCTAGGAAAGTTAAAGACAAAATTCAGAGATGAGGTGATTAAAGAAAAAGAAAGAGAGGATGATAAGCATAAAAGAAGATTAGAAAGGAAGAAAAGATCAAGCACCAACTCCTCAACATTAGTTGATCATGAATTTTTAAGGAGAGTTGGTTATACTGACAGGAAAACAACAGCCATCAAAGTCATTGGAGGAAATCAATACCCTATTCCCATGACTGAGTGGGGATATGTTGAGAAAACAAAAGAAATGGTGCTACTAAGGAATGCTGATAGAAAGAAAGGTGAGAAGATAAGAATCTTCGACCCAGTAGAAATCAAATGCTCCATCCAAGCTACACATCATTCTTACATGATAAATTCTTCCAAAGCTGTCTGATGAAAAAGCGTAGAATGATTTAGTTTTATACATTCATTTGATTCAAGTGGTGGATAAGCTGCATGCTAAAGCATACAAGAGAAGAAGGTATAATGCTAGATTGCTTAAAGGAGCCAACATTGAAGATATATCATAATTGAGAATTTTAGAAGAAGATGAGCTGGAAATTGTCAACAATCAATGTGTTGTGGAAACTCTCATAACGGAAGAAGATTTATTGGGACTGAATTTTGAGACACTTCAAAAGATATGCAGAATGGAGATCAAGTACGAATACGATGATCAAAAGGATGCAGTATTGTAACACCTGGTTATTTTGAAAAAGACAAGACATGAAGAATAAATGAAAGAAAAGCAATAAAGTCCAAGTGGAAGGACTAAAAGTGTCCAAAAGGACAAAACTTTGAAAAAGTTGGTGTAAAGGTGGGCATGGCCGCCCACCCTCACTTCACATCACCATCTTCTTCGGTTTTAGAGAGAGAGTAGAGGAACTCTCGGTTTTGAAGAAAAGAGAAGAGAGAAGTCGAATTCAAGGTAAGATTTATGGTTTTTAAGTGTTTATGATGGGTTTTATCCCGTTACACATGCTTATGTGCTCGGGTGTGTGTGTGTGTTTGGTGTTGTTTTTAGGTGTTTGAACTCATTGCAAGCAGGTTAAAAGGAAGAAACACCCAAGTTGCATCAAGTGAGTTCTAGTCCCTGGTTTTTACTTGTTTTAATGTATCTTTGGGGCTGAAAATGTATTAAAACGATTTTCAAAGTTTAAGTATGTTTACCCGTATGTATTATGCTTGATGGATATTGATTCTTGAATGCTTATAGGTTGTTCATGTGTAGAATAGCCATGTTAAACTTAGAACAGATGGGTTGATGATTAGGTTTGAAAACATACTAGAAATATGTTATACAGAGGGTCCATGCGCCTAGATAAGGCTCATGTGCCTGAAAATGCCTTAGAAAGATTTAAGTGTAATCCATGCGCCTGAACAGTAGCCCATGCACCTAAGATTACCTTAGAAATTTTTAAGTACAACCCATGCGCCTGAACAATGGTCCATGCGCCTAGAAATGTTAGCCGGACGACTAAGTGTAGGGCCATGCGCCCTAATAGTTCCCATGCGCCCAAGTGGCTCATGTGCCTAAGTGTCCATGCATCCAAATAATCCATACGCCTAAGCGTTCATACGCACCAATAGTGCTCATGCGCCTGAATAGTTCATGCGCCTAAGTGATAAATGATTAAGTGTTGGCTGATGCGCCTACATAGTGATGAAACGCCCAAACAGGGCTCATGTGCCAAATAGTGCCAAAGCGCCTAAGCACTTAAAAATTTCTACAGAATTTTCTGGGAGTCTGTGCTTTTAGGTTTTGACCGAGGTAACTAGGGCTAATTTATGATGATGTTTCATGCATGGTTATGATTGTTCCTTAATATGTTATTGTTATTATAATATTACTTATAGTATGTGACTTTACGTGTTATGTTATTATCGTAACGTAAAGTTTATCGTAATATAAAGTGAAAAGCTATAAAGAAAAGAAGGAACATTAATGAAAATGTTAACATCTTGTCAAGCTTACAAAGGTACACGACCATGTTGTTGTTAGCTCCGCTGTGCAACGGGTTAGCTACCCTATTATGCACACAAGGCCAATCAATTGAGATTGGCAGGATCTTTGTAGTGTGTCCTAGGTGATTGGGTCGGCCTTGTACACAGTACACAGACCTCTTTCGAGGGATACAATTGACCCTTTCGAGGGATAATGTTGACCCTTTCGAGGGATACAGTTGACCCTTCCGAGGGATACAGTCGACCTTTCGAGAGATACAGTTGACCTTTTTGAGGGATATAGTTGAACCTTTTGAGGGAAATAGATGCCCATCAACCGTTTTCCATCGCGCATATAGTTGGGGTATTGCTCATTGTCCTACAAAAAGTGAAAGATAAAGATAAAAGTTTATAGACAAGGCATACATTAATGAGAACGAACATTATCTGTTTATATAGTTAATGCGTGCTCGCATATACATTACAGACTTGTATTTTACAGAAAAGAGTATTTTCATATACAACATATAGAAAGTATTTTATTACTTTTAAAACTAGAGCTCACTCAGCAACACTGACTTTTATAAATTTTCAAGTGGCAGGTTATTATTGCTGAGGATGGCACGAGGGTGAAGCTACTCGGCAGGGAAAGACTGACATCCATTCGTATTCTATGTTGCTGTTGTTTTGTAGTGCGTTAAAACAATTCTTTTGTAACAGTAAATGATGATGTATTGCTTAACAACAATGTTTTTAATGAAATGAATGGTTTTTGATAAATCATCCGTTGCTTAAGTTTGTATAATTGTAATGTGTAGTGTTTTAACCGCTGTGATTGACCAACTGTGAGGTGCCCGGGAACGGGGCCTTACAAGTATCTTATTTCAACAAGAAAATGGTTTTAGTATTAAAGGATCTTTTTGTTTTGAAGAGATTATTACAAGTATCTAAGCCTAAGGGGGAGTATTATTAGGTCTAGGATGAGTAGATCTAGTCCATTTGTATATGCTTAGTACTTGAATTATATCTGTAATGAATACTTGTATGAATTGTAATTTATCATGTGTAAGCATTAAATATATAGGTTAACCCATATATGTGTGTAAGCATTAAAGCCAAATATTAGCAGATACTTTTAGCAATGGCTCATATAAAAAAATTTTCTTGATTTGTAATAAAGTAACCGACTTTTGAATCTTTTTATGTCTAATTTTGATTATATCCAAAATTTTCTTTATTTTCATCTTCTTTCACATCATCTAGTGTTTCATTGTGCGTCACTGACGGTAGTTGAACATTATGTTGTATTTGTTGTTGATAATATTAAAACCAGGAAGATAAAATTTATTGAATTCGGGCCCTCCAACTAAAACCACAAACAATTTTTAAAAAATATACACATGCATATCTATAATATTTACATGTATGCCTGTATGTGTGGTGAGTATATGTATATTGTATATGTATATGTATGTGTATGTATATGTATATGTATATGTATATGTATATGTATATGTATATGTATATGTACATGTATATGTATATGTATATGTACATGTATATGTATATGTATATGTATATGTATATGTATATGTATACGTATACGTATATGTGTATACGTATAGTACTATACGTATACGTATACGTATACGTATACGTATATGTATAGTATAGGTATACGTATATGTATATGTATATGTATATGTATACG